>CM056052.1:426425650-427025650 GCA_029574335.1 Rana kukunoris
TTTATTTCCACAGGAATGGGGGCCACTTTTAGGGGTGATGCTATACGTTTAGAGCACACGTATACCCCGATAAATACAGTAACAGTGAATGGAGAATATTATATGTGAGGAATAAACTGAAAGGACATATATGGTGCGTGGTGTTTACTGGAATAAATCATAATCATAAATCAGAAGGGGAAGGGGGAAAAACATAAAGGTGCTCACATATGCCAACATCCGTCGTTTTCAATAGAAAGTTTGTTTGGACTGCCAAAGGGCAGTGACAGGGCGGACTTTTAAAGGCAAGGACGCGAAAAGTGATGTAAGAAAAAATATACTTTTATACAAAAAAATACATTAAAACGATACAGTGTATAAATTAAATTTCAAAATATCCTCTCGTCTACGCGTTTCACTTGTTAGTTTCCTCAGGATGAGGTAGGAAGAATTTGAGAGCAGCACCAGCTATACCCCTGGACATGCTATATATCTCTCTACAAAGGAGACTCAACCTTTATATATAGTTGTCCTGCTCTGGATGATGCGGTCTGGCTGCCCAGTTTGGACATATTCCCTGGCCTAGCTTTGCTCTCCGCTCCCTTGGTCCCGGTTCCCGTGACATTTTGGCTATTTGTTAGAGTGAAGGCTCTATCACGATTTTATTTGCTGTTTTTCACAGAAGATCTCTATAGATCTATTGTGACCTAAAAGTAATTTGTATTCTGATCAATTCATCGCCGCGCCTAATCCACACATTCCTTGCCAGAGAATGGAAACTAATTACGGTTTCCGAATTTAAGACCTTTCTGGGCCTATCCCTCGAGATATGCATAGTTAAAATGAGTAAGTTGCGGTCATATTGGTCAAGTTGTCTGCGTTGATGAGTCCCTGATGAAATTTTCTGGCCACTTGTCATTCAAACAGTATATTCTTCCAGCAAGTGTGCCGATATGTCAGATATATGGTGTAAGATAGTCTGCTAAGCTTGTGACAGGGCCACAGGCTATACATGTAGTTTTATGGTTTACGAGAGAAGAGATAGTCACGTAGAGCCGGAGAACTGCCCAGATAACATACGAAATGCTGGCAAGATAGTGTGGAACTTGTTGATCACCCTTATTCGGAAAGGGGTACCACTTGTATGTGGACAATTATTACATGAGCTTGCCACTTTTTAGTCACTTGTGTAATCATCAAATCGGCACATGTGGCACAGTGCGACCTAATCGCCGGGGCTTACCCCAGAGGCTTGTAGATTCCCATCTTAGGCTGGGGGGAGAGAGCCTTGCTTGAAGTGTAATAATTTGCTCGCTGTGAAGTGGAGACATGACTGTCCAAATTCCTATGGCAACTGGTGTTGTGGAGAAACCCCTCATGTCCATGAAAATAACAAAAATATGGGAGGATGGACCTTAACGACCAGTTGTTGGCGCCAGGGCCGTCTTATCTGAGTACGAGCGGGCACGACTGGGCACAGCCCGGGGGCCCCACTGTCACCAGGGGCCCCAGAGCTGGACAAATCCCCCCCCATAATTTGGGTGAGAGTGAGAGATGTTGTTGCGGCGGACGGCGATTGGCACCTGTACAAGCTGTGCCCGGGCTTGTGTCCTCCAGCCAGTGTGGGAAGTACTTGCATTGCAGCCGGCCCCTCCATCATCCCCCCCGCTGGATGCGGTCTCATACTTTACCGAGTGCCGCCGCCCCCGCCAGCAGCACTAACTCTCCGCCCCCCCTCCTGTGACTGCTTCCTCCCTCCCCATCACCTCCTGTGACTGGATTTAACTAATGCACTGTCTGTCTCCCACCACCAGCAACGTCCCACTCCCCATGCCTTCAGTGGTGAGCAATCCAGAGTCCCCCATCGTCGGATCCCCCCCATAATGTGCAGATCAGCAAAGCAGCAAGCTCCCCCTTCATACCCCACTCCAGAAGTGCCACGAGTCCCCCCTCACCTCTGTCAGCTCCTCATCTTCTCTGCCAAACCCCCCTCCTCTTTGCCAGACCCCCCTCGTCTCTGCCAGACCCCCCCCTCGTCTCTGCTAGACCCCCCCTTGTCTCTGACAGACCCCTCCCTTCTCACTGCCTGCCAGACCCCCCTCCTCTCTGCCAGACCCCCCCCTTCTCTCTGCCAGACCCCCCTTCTTACTGCCAGACCCCCCTTCTCTCTGCCAGACCCCCCTCCTCTTTTCCAGACCCCCCTCCTCTCTGCCAGACCCCCCTTCTCACTGCTAGACCCCCTCCTTACTGCCAGACCCACCCACCTAATTGCCAGACCCCCCTACTCACTGCCAGACCCCCCCTTCTCTCTGCCAGACCCCCCTTCTCTCTGCCAGACCCCCCTTCTCTCTGCCAGACCCCCCTACTCACTGCCAGACACCCCTTCTCTCTGCCAGACCCCCCCCTCCTCTCTGCCAGACCCCCCCCTCCTCACTGCCAGACCCCCCTTCTCTCTGCCAGACCCCCCTCCTCTCTGCCAGACCCCCCCTCCTCTCTGCCAGACCCCCCTCCTCACTGCCGACACCCCTTCTCTCTGCCAGACCCCCCCTCCTCTCTGCCAGACCCCCCTCCTCACTGCCAGACCCCCCTTCTCTCTGCCAGACCCCCTTCTCTCTGCCAGACCCCCCTTCTCTCTGCCAGATCCCCCTCCTCTTTTCCAGACCCCGTCCTCTTTTCCAGACCCCCCTCCTCTCTGCCAGACCCCCCTCCTCTTTTCCAGACCCCCTCCTCTCTGCCAAACCCCCCTTCTCACTGCTAGACCCCCTCCTTACTGCCAGACCCACCCACCTCATTGCCAGACCCCCTCTTCTCTCGGCCAGACCCCCCTTCTCTCTGCCAGACCCCCTTCTCACTGCTAGACCCCCCTCCTTTCTGCCAGACCCCCCCACCTCACTGCCAGACCCCCCTACTCACTGCCAGACACCCCTTCTCTCTGCCAGACCCCCCCTCCTCTCTGTCAGACCCCCCTCCTCACTGCCAGACCCCCCTTCTCTCTGCCAGACTCCCTTCTCTCTCTGCCAGACCCCCTTCTCTCTGCCAGATCCCCTCCTCTTTTCCAGACCCCGTCCTCTTTTCCAGACCCCCTCCTCTCTGCCAGACCCCCCTTCTCTCTGTCAGACCCCCTTTTTTACTGCTAGACCCCCCTCCTTACTGCCAGACCCCCCCACCTCACTGCCAGACCCCGTACTCACTGCCAGACCCCCTTCTCTCTGCCAGACCCCCCCTCCTCTCTCTGCCAGACCCCCCTCCTCACTGCCAGACCCCCCTTCTCTGTGCCAGACCCCCTTCTCTCTGCCAGACCCCCCTTCTCTCTGCAGATCCTCCTCCTCTTTCCCAGACCCCCGTCCTCTTTTCCAGACCCCCTTCCTCTCTGCCAGACCCCCCTTCTCTCTGTCAGACCCCTTTTCACTGCTAGACCCCCCTCCTTACTGCCAGACCCCCCCACCTCACTGCCAGACCCCTCTTCACTGCCAAACACCCCTCCTCACTGCCAGACGCCCCCTCCTCTCTGCCAGACCCCCTTCTCTCTGCCAGACCCCCCTTCTCTCTGACAGACCCCCTCCTCTCTGCCAGACCCCCCTTCTTCTCTCTGCCAGACCCCCTCCTCTCTGCCAGACCCCCCTTTTCTCTCTCTATGCCAGACCCCCTCCTCTTTTCCAGACCCCCTTCTCTCTGCCAGACCCCCCCTTCTCTCTGCCAGACCCCCTTCTCACTGCTCTAGACCCCCCTCCTTACTGCCAGACCCCCCCACCTCACTGCCAGACTCCCTCCTCACTGCCAGACCCCCTCCTCACTGTAAGACCCCCCTTCTCTCTGCCAGACCCCCTTCTCACTGCTAGACCCCCCTCCTTACTGCCAGACCCCCCCACCTCACTGCCAGACTCCCTCCTCACTGACAGACCCCCTCCTCACTGCCAGACCCCCCTCCTCACTGCCAGACCCCCCTCCTCTCTGCCAGACCCCTCTCCTCTTTGCCAGAGACCCCCCTCCCTCTCTGCCAGACCCCCCTCCTCTCTGCCAGACCCCCCTCCTCTTTTCCAGACCCCCTTCTCTCTGCCAGACCCCCCTTCTCTCTGCCAGACCCCCTTCTCACTGCTAGACCCCCCTCCTTACTGCCAGACCCCCCCTTCTCTCTGTCAGACCCCCCCTCCTCTCTGCCCAACCCCCTTCTCTTTGCCAGACCCCCCTCCTCTTTTCCAGACCCCCTTCCTTACTGCCAGACCCCCCCACCTCACTGCCACCCCCCCCCTCACTGCCAGACCCCCCCTCCACTCTGCCAGACCCCCCTCCTCTCTGCCAGACCCCCTTCTCTCTGCCAGACCCCCCTTCTCTTTTCCAGACCCCCCTTCTCTCTGCCAGACCCCCCTTCTCTCTGCAAAAACCCCCTTCTCTCTGCCAGATCCCCCTCCTCTTTCCCAGACCCCGTCCTCTTTTCCAGACCCCTTCCTCTCTGCCAGACCCCCCTTCTCTCTGTCAGACCCCCTTTTCACTGCTAGACCCCCCTCCTTACTGCCAGACCCCCCCACCTCACTGCCAGACCCCCTCTTCACTGCCAAACACCCCTCCTCACTGCCAGACGCCCCCTCCTCTCTGCCAGACCCCCCTTCTCTCTGCCAGACCCCCCTTCTCTCTGACAGACCCCCCCTCCTCTCTGCCAGACCCCCCTTCTCTCTGCCAGACCCCCCTCTCTCTGCCAGACCCCCCTTTTCTCTGCCAGACCCCCTCCTCTTTTCCAGACCCCCTTCTCTCTGCCAGACCCCCCTTCTCTCTGCCAGACCCCCTTCTCACTGCTAGACCCCCCTCCTTACTGCCAGACCCCCCCACCTCACTGCCAGACTCCCTCGTCACTGCCAGATCCCCCTCCTCACTGTAAGACCCCCCTTCTCTCTGCCAGACCCCCTTCTCACTGCTAGACCCCCTCCTTACTGCCAGACCCCCCCACCTCACTGCCAGACTCCCTCCTCACTGACAGACCCCCTCCTCACTGCCAGACCCCCCTCCTCACTGCCAGACCCCCCTCCTCTCTGCCAGACCCCTCTCCTCTCTGCCAGACCCCCCTCCTCTCTGCCAGACCCCCCTCCTCTCTGCCAGACCCCCCTCCTCTTTTCCAGACCCCCCTTCTCTCTGCCAGACCCCCCTTCTCTCTGCCAGACCCCCTTCTCACTGCTAGACCCCCTCCTTACTGCCAGACCCCCCTTCTCTCTGTCAGACCCCCCTCCTCTCTGCCCAACCCCCTTCTCTTTGCCAGACCCCCCTCATCTTTTCCAGACCCCTTCCTTACTGCCAGACCCCCCCACCTCACTGCCAGACCCCCCTCCTCACTGCCAGACCCCCCCTCCACTCTGCCAGACCCCCCTCCTCTCTGCCAGGACCCCCCTTCTCTCTGCCAGACCCCCCTTCTCTTTTCCAGACCCCCCTTCTCTCTGCCAGACCCCCCTTCTCTCTGCAAAAACCCCCCTTCTCTCTGCCAGACACCCCCTCCTCTCTTCCAGACCCCCATCTTCTCTGTCAGACCCCCATCTTCTCTGTCAGCTCCCCATGTGGCAAGTTACAATCCGCAATGTGTGGCAGGTGACTTGGCAAGTGAGAATCTGCATCCGGTGACAGGCGACGTGGCAAGTGACACGCTGAATTTGGTGACAAGGAACCAGTGGCAAGTGACACGCTAAATCTGGTGACGGGTTGGGTGGCAAGTGACACGCTGAATCTGGTGACAGGGGATGGATGGTAAGTGACACACTGAATCTGGTGACAGGGGATGGGTGGTAAGTGTCACGCTGAATCTAGTGGCAGGCGACGGTGGCAAGTGTCACGCTGAATCTGGTGGCAGGTGACGATGGCAAGTGTCACGCTGAATCTGGTGGCAGGTGACGATGGCAAGTGTCACGCTGAATCTGGTGGCAGGTGACGATGGCAAGTGACACGCTGAATCTGGTGGCAGGTGACTATGGCAAGTGACACGCTGTAAAGTAGAAATATTGTACTTTCATTCTTGAGAGTAGGTGGGTAAATTGGGGCAGGCCTGTAGGGGCCCCATAGCATTACTTTGCCCAGGGGCCCATGATGCTATTAAGATGGCCCTGGTTGGCGCCGTACCTAGTTGCCCGTAAGGCCAGACGCTGGTACAAAAAAGTGTCTGCATACTTATTTCAATTGGCTTTGCTGAACGCTCATGTGCTATACAGAGCTTCAGGATGGACTGGATCCTTCCTTAAATTCCAGGAAGAGATCGTCAGAGCCTTTCTGTATCCAAACAGTTCTTCATCTCAACAATCCTAACCAAATGCAGTAAGCCGGCTGCATTAGAGGCATTTTCCGTATATCCTTCCTGGTACCCCTACCCAACGAGCCCCCCAAAGAAGATGTCGTGTCTGTAGCAAGCGTGGATATAGGCGTGACACCTGTTAATATTGTCCACGCTGTCCTGACAATCCTAGTCTTTGCATTGGTCAATGTTTTGAACGCTACTATACACTAGTGAAGTATTGGCGTAGGGTACAGCATTTCACAGAATAGGACACACTTACACAGGGTATCCCAGGATGCTATCGCATTTTGAGAGACCTGAACCTGGAACCGAACCATTACAGTTACAAATAAAAGTGTAAAAAAAAAATAGTTGTCGATTTATTGTTTCTCTCTCTCTCTCTCTCTCTCGCTCTCTCTCTCTCTCTATTCTCTCTCTATTGTTCTACTCTGTTTACTGTATTCTATTCTGCAATGTTTTATTGTTATTATGTTTGCTCTTCAGGTATGTAATTTTTTATACTTTACTGTTACTGTGTTTTATTGCTAACCATTTTTTTGTTTTCAGGTACGCCATTCAGCTGCAGATAGATTTATCTACCCTGACAGAAACAACATTTGCTCCCACGATACATAAAGCCGTGACTCCAATGCTGTTAGAGGTGATTTCACCACCACAGTTAAAAAAAAAGAACATATATGCCGAAGCATGGGGGCAGCAGCAGGGGGAGAAGCAATTTGCTCCCAACTTTTGCTGGTGGATGCCCCCATGCATCGGCATTTATATATTTTAGGCACAGGTTGCGTTAAAAAATGTTTTCTTTTTTACTATTTTTTTTGTACTTGCTTTGCAGGTATGGTATGGTAAGGTTTTACTGTAAAAATGAAAAATTAATCCGCGCAATAGAACCAAATATTGCCTGTGAGTGAGTAGTATAGAGTTTTTACGCCTCCTAATTAGCTTCCCCTCCCTGATTTATTTCACCTAGGTGCGATAATGTTTTGAGAGAGGATGGAAGTAGGAATGGCGCTAGCTTTTAAAGTGGAGTGCTGATATTGGTAAATAGTGTTACAGGTGCCTGTACTTAATAGTGAAAAACACAGTGACATATAATCAAATACAGGTAAATTGGTGCATTTTAATAAAACCTAATTTTGAAATCCTAGTACAGAAAGTAAAGGAAAATTCTGGTGATATCCAACATGTATGTGTAAATAGCAATGCGATCAAGTGAAAATAGATGAATTAAATTGCTTGAGCAGCTGCGATAAAAAAATAATAAAATAGTGCACCTTAATAAAATCCTTGTGCTACAAAGGCTAGTGATATCCACTCCAAAGGTGTGAGAAATGACAAAGAAAAAATTAAGTGCCAAAAATTATAAATAAATAAAATAAATGTAGGGGGGTGCAAGCAGGGGCTTATCGGAATCCAGGCCCCCACCCTATGTGAATGAGTGGGGGTACATCGTCCCCCCATTCACCTGGGGGGGTAAAAAGCGTCCCCTGCCCCAAAGCACCAACCGCCGTGTTGAGGGCATGCAGCCTGGTACAGTTCAGGAGGGGGGGGGACTTGCTCGTCCCCACCCCCTTTCCAGAGCGGCCAGTCTGCGTGCTCGGATAAGGGTCTGGTCTGGATTTTGGGGAGTCCCTCACGTAGTTTTTTAGGCGTAGGAGGTTCCCCTTGAAAACCATACCAGACCTAAGAGCCTGGAATGCTCTTGGAGGGGAACCCATGCCATTTTTTTTATTTAAATTTGGCGTGGAGTTCCCCCTCATGATTAATACCAAATACTAGCCCTGTGGGAAGGAGGGGTTTGCCTTAGAGCCATTTCACACTGCATTGGTGTGCATTAAAGCGGAGTTCCACCCAGAAAAACAACATTTTACCAAAAATCATTAAAAAAAATTGAACAAAAAAAGTGAGATTTTTTTTTTATATACTCACCTGAAATACCTGTTGCTCTGCGGAAGTCCGTAATCTGCCTCTTCCGCAGCCGCGGTCGGTCTCCTTCTTCATCTCCTACTAGTGAATGGGGCGCACTGCTTTCTGGGAACTGTGTGTGTTCTCAGAGAGCAGCCGCTCATTCACAAGTCGGCTCGAGACTCGCGGATGCGCAGTAGGAAATGGGCAGTGAAGCCGTAAGGATCGGCAGCAGGGGGGCCATCCGCGCGGGCAAGTAGGACAGGTAAGTGTCCTTATTTAAAGTCAGCAGCTACACTGTTAGTAGCTGTTGACTTAAAAAAAAAAAATTGCGGGTGGAATCCTACTTTAAGACAGCTCCATTCACTTACATTGATTTCTTCATGCAGCGCGACTTAAAGAGGAGGTTCACCCTAAATATTCTCTCTCCCATGCGATCCAGCATACTGGCGTCAGCGCCAGCATGCTGTTTTTTTTTTTAAATACCCCACTTACTGTGAAATCTTTCATTTTAATTTATTCACCCCGCCCCGTGGTGGATGGCGCTTGTATAGCGCGTCACAGCTTCCAAAAATACCCGATTTAGGACTCGGGTATTTCCGGCACAATGCGGCGCAATGCGGCGCCTGCGCACAGACCTAGGAGCTGACTGCGCAGGCGCCGTATTTCTCCGAGTCCAATGGCTAAAAAGCCGAAATAGGATTCAGAGAAATACGACATTGCGCCGGAAATTCCCGAGTCCTAAATGGGGTATTTTCGTAAGCTTTGACAAGCTGTATAGGCGCCAGCCACTGCGGGGGAAATAAATAAAGATGAAAGATTTCACAGTAAGTGGGGGATTTAAAAAAAAAAACAGCATGGGAGAGGGTATATTTTAGGGTGAACTCCCGCTTTAAGGTGACTAGGGGCAACTTGGCGGCAACTTGAAGTCGGATCTGTGTGAATGGGCTCTTAGGGGCTTGTTTATGATTATTGTTTTCTGTGTATGCTTGTTTTATGTGTTTCACTGTAAATACATTTCACTTTAACCACTTCCTGCCTGCCATATAGCAAAATAACGTGTGGAAAGTGGTTTTATCCTGACTGGACGTCGCTGATCGCTGGTGTTGTATGTCAGTCTGACACACTGCATTTCCGCTCTATGTAAAGAGCCTATGACGATGTCCAATCACAGCTCATCACATGGTAACCATGATGTGCAGTTTATCAGCTTTTCCTCTAGTCGCGCTAATTGGCTCCTCTCCTGACAGAGGGGGTCTGCGCTGATAATCGGCACATTTATTATCAGTGCACACTGGAGACCCCCACGGATGCCAATCGGTGCCCATTAGAGATGGAACTCTGTGCCCATCAGTGATGCCTGCCATTGCCTCCTGAATAGTACCACCTATCAGTGCCACCTATTAGTGCAGCATAACAGTGCCACCTCATCAGTGACAGTCATTACTCCCTCATCTGTGCCCATCAGTGCAGCCTCATCAGTGAAGAAGAAAACGTATTTACAAAGTTTTGTAGCAGAAACAAAGGAAAACTTTATTTTCTCTACATTTTAAGTCTTATTTTTTTTTTTTTGTGCAAAAATAAAAACCCCAGTGGTGATCAAATACCACCAAAATAAAGAAAGAAAGTTAGCGCTCCAGGTGGATTGTGTTAAGATGATCAGTATGGTCTCAGGAGATCAAGGGTGCTGGCAATGCACAATCAACAAATGGAAAAAGAAAATATGGACAGCCGCACTCCAAAAAACCTTGATGGTTGTCTTTATTTAAAATAAAGGAAAACTGCACTACAAGTCACAGCACACTACAGGGGGGTAAAATAGCTGACTCGTTTCGCACTATTAATTTGTACCTAATCATAGCTGACTATTGTAAAATATCACATCTAATATATAGCAAACTTTCAAAGCCATGTGATCAATGCTAACCCCTGATAGGTCAAAACAAATTGACCAATGGGGTTGCCAGATCTGAATCCCTAACCACAATCATCTGTGTGTGTGAATAGGTCTCATAGATCACTGAGATTTAACCCCAAAATGTCTAGATTATTGGAAATATATAATGGAAAACAAATATAATAAATATGTCTTGTGTAAAAAAATTCATATGGATAAAAAAATGAAGTTCATGTTTAAAAAGAGATATAAATAAAGTCACTGAAACTATATGAATTTATTTGTAAATATAATGAAACCGTATAAAAAAATGCATTAAAATAAAATTAGATTGAATTAGATTACATAGGTGTGTGTGTGTCTAGTGATACAAGACTATTGTTATAATAACTGTGTATACACACACATTAACTAATAAGTAAGTAAATAAATAAATAAAAATGCCCTTTGTGATGCAATTTTATAGTGAAAATGCATAGTGTGTAGGTGATAAAAATAAAAGTGAAAATTTAGCAGTGAAAACATTACTAGTGAATTTTGTTCGCTTCCAGGAACTAATAAAAATAATTGTGTGATGTGTGTATATGTATGTATATATATATATATATATATATGTATATATATATATATATATATATATATATATATATAAAACCAGTTACCACCTAAAATGCATAAAAATATTGGAAATGTTAAAAACATTTCTAGTGTGATGTAATAAAAAGTGAAAAAAGACTGAATGTGATGTGTGAATAAATATTATTTATTATATTATTTATTTGATATATTTAGATTTTTGTGCTTTTATATATTTTTTATATTTAGTATTTTATGTAAATCATGTAAAAGGCCAATTAAGTGGCACTAATATTGTAAAATTAAAACTATTTTGGAGTTATATCCAAATGTTATAACATTAAAACACAAAAGGGTATGAATGTAGATGTGATGAAGTATAATAAATATGTTGTGATGGATAGTAATAAGAATGGCAAAGCGATGTGAGCGTTCCAATACGTATATAGTTGTATAATTATTATATATATATATATGTGTGTGTGTGTGCCGAAATAATTACCAGGCACATACCTAAAAAAAGGTTCATATTAACATAATAAAAGAGGGGCGATTAAGGAAAGGGATAATGGATATACATATAAAAATGTCAATTGACAAAAAATTATATACAAAGGAACATGTGCACATGAATTCAATGCCTAGTATCCATAGCATCAAATGTGCAATGTTCCCATTGTGAATGAATGAATGACTTGTATAGCGCAACGCATGCAAACTGAATTGCCTCTGGGCGCTTTTTCCAGCCAGAGTCTGCTTGGCTGGTGGGGTCATTTTTACCCCGTAGGATCTTGACACGCTATGGACACACAGTCATACACACATATATACATATATACTGGGTCAATTTTTGGACGATCCAATTTACCTACCCAGCATGTCTTTGGAGTGTGGGAGGAAACCGGAGTACCCGGAGAAAACCCACGCAGACACAGGAGAACATGCAAACTCCAGGCAGATGGTGTCGTGGTTGGGATTCGAACCAGCGACCCTTTTGCTGCTAGGCGAAAGTGCTATTCACCTGCACCACTGTGCATTGTAAGATGCGAATGCCTGTATGGGTTGATTCACAACCAAAAGTTGCATTAAAATTGCATTAAGGTTGCGTAAAGGGAACCCTTCAATGCTACAATTGCTACTAGAAGGGGGGGTGACTTAAGTTTTTTATTATCTCCTGTTTTTGCACATATGCGCACAGGCAGTCGCATCTCATAATCGCTATAGAAAAACAGTTCTATGCTCACACCATCACAATTACCTGAACATATATCATAAAACATGTACATACATGAATATATAAACATAAAACCTTGACCTTGTACATACTTGTATATACATGGATATATAAACATAAAACCTTATTCTACACCGATGGAAACTGGTGCATGAAAAGAAATCATCTATCATATGTGTGTACTCTGATGGCTGTTGTGCGGGAATGGGTGTAATAACCGGATCCTGGTGTATTCAAGTCCCGAGTGATCAAACAGCCCAATGAGGAGTCCTTTCCATGTATTATCATTAGTGTTGTAAGTAACAGAGTTACAATAAACGCAGTTACCTAAGCCCCTTTTGAGGGTAACGACTAATCTACCTGATTACTCTTCCCCTAACGGTAACGCAGTTCCCATTACTTGGGCGGCGTTACTGCAATTACATCTACCGCCACTAGATGGCAGCAGAGTAATTGCTTCATATGAACATGGGTGGAACTCCGCTTTAGAATCATGTGACCGCTGTGATGGCCTGTCACAGCGGTCTGAAAAACTCCCAATCGCAAGGAGCCCTGAATACAATGAGCCTCACCCGCCTCACACTGACCTATCACCGGGGAACAACTCACATCGATCACACACACTGTGTGCGCAACCTGATCAATTATCCGGGGGAATACATAGCCGGAACAAAATGTTCCACAGAACAAACGTTCCCTTTACAACACAGTGTATACAGCGACATCTAGTGGTCAACATGGTAAGTGCAGGACACCTATACAGACCAATGATCAGCAGGTTATTTTTGGTCAGTGATTTCATCTCTTCATCAGACAACAAAGAAAAATCTGACATCCCCATTCCAGATCCCTTGCATCTAATAAAGCTTATATAAGATAAATAAAATAATAAACAATGAACTATAGAAAATTCTTATAAAGCCTAATATAAGATTAAAATTACATACTATGTAAAAATCAAGGGAATGTATATTATAAACATACATTTTAATCCAGCTTATAATTTGGATGTAATATGTAGCAGATGGATAAGGGTTTTAAGCCCTATTAGCTGCACATACATGGTGGGACGGATACACCTAGGCTGGGATATACACGAGATCACCATTTGTTTCCGGGTTTCTTCTCTCAAGGATCTGCCATTCTTTTGTCTTGGAGTATTAACTCGCTGCTCCCTGGGGAAGCGCCCCTCACCTGCTTCTCAACAAAGCATTGTAGAATATTAAAAAAAAATAAGTCAGTTACTTTGCTAAGTAACTAATTACTTTTTCAATGTAGTAACTGAGTCACTAACGCAATTACTTTTTCGGAGAAGTAATTTGTAACTGTAACTAATTACTTTTTTAAAGTAAGATGAGCAACACTGATTATCATAAGATTTGTTTTTTATAAAAACTAAAATCAGGTAAGAAAAAAAAAAAGAAAGAAGGAAAGGAAACATGAACACACATAACTAATAGATGTATCCTAAAAAAGCAGAACCCTATAGGCATATGTAATATACCTATATGTACTAAGAAACTCAAAGTCACTGTTTGTCCGCATGTATCATCATTGATTCATATTGTATATGCCTTGAGCTATTATATCTAAGACTGACAAAGATCAGAGACTGCATAATATACATGAATAGAAAGCCCATTTACCAAAGAAGTTGATCAATTAACTTAGGTGTATAATATCATGTAAAGATATACCGTATTTATCGGCGTATACCGTGCACTTTTTTTGCCCTGAAAATCAGGGCAAAATCGTGGGTGCGCGATATACGCCGATACCTGCTTTGCCGCGCTGAGTTTGAATACTGCGCCGACATATACCGAGCGCAGTACACTCGTGTATAGTCGGGCAGGCTCGGCTCCTCTCACGCTCACGTCCTGGATGTACAGGACGTGAGCGCGAGAGGAGCCGAGCCTGTCAGACTATACACGAGTGTACTGCGCCTGCATATACGAGCGCAGTACACTTGTGTATAGTCGGGCAGGCTCGGCTCCTCTCGCGCTTACGTCCTGTACGTCCAGTGTACTGCGCTCGGTATATGCAGGCGCAGTATTCAAACTCGGTGCGGGAAAGCGAGGATCGAGCAGGGAGGACGCCACAGAAGGACGCCGGACCCGACGAAGAGGACACCTGAAGCTGCCGATGGACGCCGCGCAAGACACCAAAACTGTAAGTACAAAAATCTTTTTTTCCACAGGAATGGGGGCCACTTTAGGGGTGCCTGCTATACGTTAGAGCACGCTATACCCCGATAAATACGGTAACAGTGTATGGAGAATATTATATGTGAGGAATAAACTGAAAGGACATATATGGTGCGTGGTGTTTACTGGAATAAATCATAATCATAAATCAGAAGGGGAAGGGGGGAAAAACATAAAGGTACTCACATATGCCAACATCCGTCGTTTTCAATAGAAAGAGTTTTGGACTGCCAAAGGGCAGTGACAGGGCGGACTTTTAAAGGCAAGGACGCGAAAAGTGATGTAAGAAAAAATATACTTTAATACAAAAAAATACATTAAAACGATACAGTGTATACATTAAATTTCAAAATATCCTCTCGTCTACGCGTTTCACTTGTTAGTTTCCTCAGGATGAGGTAGGAAGAATTTTGAGAGCAGCACCAGCTATACCCCTGGACATGCTATATCTCTCTACAAAGGAGACTCAACCTTTATAGACGTTGTCCTGCTCTGGATGATGCGGTCTGGCTGCCCAGTTTGGACATATTCCCTGGCCTAGCTTTGCTCTCCGCTCCCTTGGTCCCGGTTCCCGTGACATTTTGGCTATTTGTTAGAGTGAAGGCTCTATCACGATTTTATTTGCTGTTTTTCACAGAAGATCTCTATAGATCTATTGTGGACCAAAGTAATTTGTATTCTGATCAATTCATCGCCGCTAATCCACAGTCCTTCCTTGCCAGAGAATGGAAACTAATTACGGTTTCCGAATTTAAGACCTTTCTGGGCCTATCCCTCGAGATATGCATAGTTAAAATGAGTAAGTTGCGGTCATATTGGTCCGTTGACCCAGTTTACCATTTGTCCATGTTCTCTGCCTCCATGGCCAGGGCACGATACGAGCAGATCTTGAGGTTCATGCAAAATTTGGCCCCTCATAAACCACTTCAAAGAACGTTTTGCAGCCTTGTTTACTCCCTATCAAGTTGTCTGCGTTGATGAGTCCCTGATGAAATTTTCTGGCCACTTGTCATTCAAACAGTATCTTCCCAGCAAGTGTGCCAGATATGGGGTCAAGATGTATAAGCTCTGTGACAGGGCCACAGGCTATACATGAAGTTTTATGGTTTACGAGAGAAGAGATAGTCACGTAGAGCCGGAGAACTGCCCAGATAACATACGAAATGCTGGCAAGATAGTGTGGAACTTGTTGTCACCCTTATTCGGAAAGGGGTACCACTTGTATGTGGACAATTATTACATGAGCTTGCCACTTTTTAGTCACTTGTGTAATCATCAAATCGGCACATGTGGCACAGTGCGACCTAATCCCCGGGGCTTACCCCAGAGGCTTGTAGATTCCCATCTTAGGCTGGGGGAGAGATCCTGCTTGAAGTGTAATAATTTGCTCGCTGTGAAGTGGAGACATGACTGTCCAAATTCCTATGGCAACTGGTGTTGTGGAGAAACCCCTCATGTCCATGAAAATAACAAAAATATGGGAGGATGGACCTTAACGACCAGTTGTTGGCGCCAGGGCCGTCTTACTGAGCGGGCACGACTGGGCACAGCCCGGGGGCCCCACTGTCACCAGGGGGCCCCAGAGCTGGACAAATCCCCCCCCATGATTTGGGTGAGAGTGAGAGATGTTGTTGCGGCGGACGGCGATTGGCACCTGTACAAGCTGTGCCCGGGCTTGTGTCCTCCAGCCAGTGTGGGAAGTACCTGCACTGCAGCCGGCCCCTCCATCATCCCCCCCGCTGGATGCGGTCTCATACTTTACCGAGTGCCGCCGCCGCCGCCAGCAGCACTAACTCTCCGCCCCCTCCTGTGACTGCTTCCTCCCTCCCCATCACCTCCTGTGATTGGATTTAACTAATGCACTGTCTGTCTCCCACCACCAGCAACGTCCCACTCCCCATGCCTTCAGTGGTGAGCGATCCAGAGTCCCCCATCGTCGGATCCCCCCCATAATGTGCAGATCAGCAAAGCAGCAAGCTCCCCCTTCATACCCCACTCCAGAAGTGCCACGAGTCCCCCCTCACCTCTGTCAGCTCCTCATCTTCTCTGCCAAACCCCCCTCCTCTTTGCCAGACCCCCCCTCATCTCTGCCAGACCCCCCTCGTCTCTGCCAGACCCCCCCTCGTCTCTGCTAGACCCCCCCTTGTCTCTGACAGACCCCTCCTTCTCACTGCCTGCCAGACCCCCCTCCTCTCTGCCAGACCCCCCCTTCTCTCTGCCAGACCCATCTTCTTACTGCCAGACCCCCCTCCTCTTTTCCAGACCCCCCTCCTCTCTGCCAGACCCCCCTTCTCACTGCTAGACCCCCTCCTTACTGCCAGACCCACCCACCTCATTGCCAGACCCCCCTACTCACTGCCAGACCCCCCCTTCTCTCTGCCAGACCCCCTTCTCACTGCTAGACCCCCTCCTTTCTGCCAGACCCCCCCACCTCACTGCCAGACCCCCCTACTCACTGCCAGACACCCCTTCTCTCTGCCAGACCCCCCCTCCTCTCTGCCAGACCCCCCTCCTCACTGCCAGACCCCCCTTCTCTCTGCCAGACCCCCTTCTCTCTGCCAGACCCCCCTTCTCTCTGCCAGATCCCCCTCCTCTTTTCCAGACCCCCGTCCTCTTTTCCAGACCCCCCTCCTCTCTGCCAGACCCCCCTCCTCTTTTCCAGACCCCCCTCCTCTCTGCCAAACCCCCCTTCTCACTGCTAGACCCCCTCCTTACTGCCAGACCCACCCACCTCATTGCCAGACAACCTACTCACTGCCAGACCCCCCCTTCTCTCGGCCAGACCCCCCTTCTCTCTGCTAGACCCCCCTTCTCTCTGCCAGACCCCCTTCTCACTGCTAGACCCCCCTCCTTTCTGCCAGACCCCCCACCTCACTGCCAGACCCCCCTACTCACTGCCAGACACCCCTTCTCTCTGCCAGACCCCCCCTCCTCTCTGCCAGACCCCCCTCCTCACTGCCAGACCCCCCTTCTCTCTGCCAGACTCCCTTCTCTCTGCCAGACTCCCTTCTCTCTGCCAGACCCCCCTTCTCTCTGCCAGATCCCCCTCCTCTTTTCCAGACCCCCGTCCTCTTTCCAGACCCCCCTCCTCTCTGCCAGACCCCCCTTCTCTCTGTCAGACCCCCTTTTCACTGCTAGACCTCCCTCCTTACTGCCAGACCCCCCCACCTCACTGCCAGACCCCCCTACTCACTGCCAGACACCCCTTCTCTCTGCCAGACCCCCCCTCCACTCTGCCAGACCCCCCTCCTCACTGCCAGACCCCCCCTCTCTCTGCCAGACCCCCTTCTCTCTGCCAGACCCCCCTTCTCTCTGCCAGATCCCCCTCCTCTTTTCCAGACCCCCGTCCTCTTTTCCAGACCCCCCTCCTCTCTGCCAGACCCCCCTTCTCTCTGTCAGACCCCCTTTTCACTGCTAGACCCCCCTCCTTACTGCCAGACCCCCCCACCTCACTGCCAGACCCCCTCTTCACTGCCAAACACCCCTCCTCACTGCCAGACGCCCCCTCCTCTCTGCCAGACCCCCCTTCTCTCTGCCAGACCCCCCTTCTCTCTGCCAGACCCCCCTCCTCTCTGCCAGACCCCCCTTCTCTCTGCCAGACCCCCCTTTTCTCTGCCAGACCCCCTCCTCTTTTCCAGACCCCCTTCTCTCTGCCAGACCCCCCTTCTCTCTGCCAGACCCCCTTCTCACTGCAAGACCCCCCTCCTTACTGCCAGACCCCCCCACCTCACTGCCAGACTCCCTCCTCACTGCCAGACCCCCCTCCTCACTGCCAGACCCCCCCTCCTCACTGCCAAACCCCCCTTCTCTCTGCCAGACCCCCCTCCTCTTTGCCAGACCCCCCTCCTCTCTGCCAAACCCCCCTCTTTTTTTCCAGACCCCCCTTCTCTCTGCCAGACCCCCTCCTCTTTTCCAGACCTCCCTTCTCTCTGTCAGACCCCCTTCTCACTGCTAGACCCCCCTCCTTACTGCCAGACCCCCCCACCTCACTGCCAGACTCCCTCCTCACTGCCAGACCCCCTCCTCACTGCCAGACCCCCCTCCTCACTGCCAGACCCCCTCCTCTCTGCCAGACCCCTCTCTCTCTGCCAGATCCCCCTCCTCTCTGCCAGACCCCCCTCCTTTCCGCCAGACCCCCCTCCTCTTTTCCAGACCCCCCTTCTCTCTGCCAGACCCCCCTTCTCTCTGCCAGACCCCCTTCTCACTGCTAGACCCCCCTCCTTACTGCCAGACCCCCCCACCTCACTGCCAGACCCCCCCTCCTCACTGCCAGACCCCCCTTCTCTCTGTCAGACCCCCTCCTCTCTGCCAGACCCCCCTCCTCTCTGCCAGACCCCCCTCCTCTCTGCCAGACCCCCCTTCTCTCTGCCCAACCCCCTTCTCTTTGCCAGACCCCCCTCCTCTTTTCCAGACCCCTTCCTTACTGCCAGACCCCCCACCTCACTGCCAGACCCCCCTCCTCACTGCCAGACCCCCCCACCTCACTGCCAGACCCCAACTCCACTCTGCCAGACCCCCCTCCTCTCTGCCAGACCCCCCTTCTCACTGCTAGACCCCCTCCTTACTGCCAGACCCACCCACCTCATTGCCAGACCCCCCTACTCACTGCCAGACCCCCCCTTCTCTCTGCCAGACCCCCTTCTCTCTGCCAGACCCCCTTCTCTCTGCCAGACCCCCTTCTCACTGCTAGACCCCCCTCCTTTCTGCCAGACCCCCCCACCTCACTGCCAGACCCCCCTACTCACTGCCAGACACCCCTTCTCTCTGCCAGACCCCCCCTCCTCTCTGCCACACCCCCCTCCTCACTGCCAGACCCCCCTTCTCTCTGCCAGACCCCCTTCTCTCTGCCAGACCCCCCTTCTCTCTGCCAGATCCCCCTCCTCTTTTCCAGACCCCCGTCCTCTTTTCCAGACCCCCTCCTCTCTGCCAGACCCCCCTCCTCTTTTCCAGACCCCCCTCCTCTCTGCCAAACCCCCCTTCTCACTGCTAGACCCCCTCCTTACTGCCAGACCCACCCACCTCATTGCCAGACAACCTACTCACTGCCAGACCCCCCCTTCTCTCGGCCAGACCCCCCTTCTTTCTGCTAGACCCCCCTTCTCTCTGCCAGACCCCCTTCTCACTGCTAGACCCCCCTCCTTTCTGCCAGACCCCCCCACCTCACTGCCAGACCCCCCTACTCACTGCCAGACACCCCTTCTCTCTGCCAGACCCCCCCTCCTCTCTGCCAGACCCCCCTCCTCACTGCCAGACCCCCTTCTCTCTGCCAGACTCCCTTCTCTCTGCCAGACCCCCCTTCTCTCTGCCAGATCCCCCTCCTCTTTTCCAGACCCCCGTCCTCTTTTCCAGACCCCCCTCCTCTCTGCCAGACCCCCCTTCTCTCTGTCAGACCCCCTTTTCACTGCTAGACCCCCCTCCTTACTGCCAGACCCCCCCACCTCACTGCCAGACCCCCCTACTCACTGCCAGACACCCCTTCTCTCTGCCAGACCCCCCCTCCACTCTGCCAGACCCCCCTCCTCACTGCCAGACCCCCTTCTCTCTGCCAGACCCCCTTCTCTCTGCCAGACCCCCCTTCTCTCTGCCAGATCCCCCTCCTCTTTTCCAGACCCCCGTCCTCTTTTCCAGACCCCCCTCCTCTCTGCCAGACCCCCCTTCTCTCTGTCAGACCCCCTTTTCACTGCTAGACCCCCCCTCCTTACTGCCAGACCCCCCCACCTCACTGCCAGACCCCCTCTTCACTGCCAAACACCCCTCCTCACTGCCAGACGCCCCCTCCTCTCTGCCAGACCCCCCTTCTCTCTGCCAGACCCCCCTTCTCTCTGCCAGACCCCCCTCCTCTCTGCCAGACCCCCCTTCTCTCTGCCAGACCCCCCTTTTCTCTGCCAGACCCCCTCCTCTTTTCCAGACCCCCTTCTCTCTGCCAGACCCCCTTCTCTCTGCCAGACCCCCTTCTCACTGCTAGACCCCCCTTCTTACTGCCAGACCCCCCACCTCACTGCCAGACTCCCTCCTCACTGCCAGACCCCCCTCCTCACTGCCAGACCCCCCTCCTCACTGCCAGACCCCCCCTCCTCACTGCCAAACCCCCATTCTCTCTACCAGACCCCCCTCCTCTTTGCCAGACCCCCCTCCTCTCTGACAGACCCCCCTCTTTTTTTCCAGACCCCCCTTCTCTCTGCCAGACCCCCTCCTCTTTTCCAGACCTCCTTCTCTCTGCCAGACCCCCCTTCTCTCTGCCAGACCCCCTTCTCACTGCTAGACCCCCCTCCTTACTGCCAGACCCCCCCACCTCACTGCCAGACCCCCTCCTCACTGCCAGACCCCCCTACTCACTGCCAGACACCCCTTCTCTCTGCCAGACCCCCCCTCCACTCTGCCAGACCCCCCTCCTCACTGCCAGACCCCCCTTCTCTCTGCCAGACCCCCTTCTCTCTGTCAGACCCCCCTTCTCTCTGCCAGATCCCCCTCCTCTTTTCCAGACCCCCGTCCTCTTTTCCAGACCCCCCTCCTCTCTGCCAGACCCCCCTTCTCTCTGTCAGACCCCCTTTTCACTGCTAGACCCCCCTCCTTACTGCCAGACCCCCCCACCTCACTGCCAGACCCCCTCTTCACTGCCAAACACCCCTCCTCACTGCCAGACGCCCCCTCCTCTCTGCCAGACCCCCCTTCTCTCTGCCAGACCCCCCTTCTCTCTGCCAGACCCCCCTCCTCTCTGCCAGACCCCCCTTCTCTCTGCCAGACCCCCCTTTTCTCTGCCAGACCCCCTCCTCTTTTCCAGACCCCCTTCTCTCTGCCAGACCCCCCTTCTCTCTGCCAGACCCCCTTCTCACTGCTAGACCCCCCTTCTTACTGCCAGACCCCCCCACCTCACTGCCAGACTCCCTCCTCACTGCCAGACCCCCCTCCTCACTGCCAGACCCCCCTCCTCACTGCCAGACCCCCCCTCCTCACTGCCAAACCCCCCTTCTCTCTGCCAGACCCCCCTCCTCTTTGCCAGACCCCCCTCCTCTCTGCCAGACCCCCCTCTTTTTTTCCAGACCCCCCTTCTCTCTGCCAGACCCCCTCCTCTTTTCCAGACCTCCTTCTCTCTGCCAGACCCCCCTTCTCTCTGCCAGACCCCCTTCTCACTGCTAGACCCCCCTCCTTACTGCCAGACCCCCCCACCTCACTGCCAGACCCCCTCCTCACTGCCAGACCCCCCTCCTCACTGCCAGACCCCCCTCCTCTCTGCCAGACCCCTCTCCTCTCTGCCAGACCCCCCTCCTCTCTGCCAGACCCCCCTCCTCTCCGCCAGACCCCCCTCCTCTTTTCCAGACCCCCCTTCTCTCTGCCAGACCCCCCTTCTCTCTGCCAGACCCCCTTCTCACTGATAGACCCCCCCTCCTTACTGCCAGACCCCCCCACCTCACTGCCAGACCCCCCTCCTCACTGCCAGACCCCCCTTCTCTCTGTCAGACCCCCCTCCTCTCTGCCAGACCCCCCTCCTCTCTGCCAGACCCCCCTCCTCTCTGCCAGACCCCCCTTCTCTCTGCACAACCCCCTTCTCTTTGCCAGACCCCCCTCCTCTTTTCCAGACCCCCTTCCTTACTGCCAGACCCCCCCACCTCACTGCCAGACCCCCCTCCTCACTGCCAGACCCCCCCACCTCACTGCCAGACCCCCCCTCCACTCTGCCAGACCCCCCTCCTCTCTGCCAGACCCCCCTTCTCTCTGCCAGACCCCCCTTCTCTTTTCCAGACCCCCCTTCTCTCTGCCAGACCCCCCTTCTCTCTGCAAAAACCCCCCTTCTCTCTGCCAGACACCCCTCCTCTCTTCCAGACCCCCATCTTCTCTGTCAGACCCCCATCTTCTCTGTCAGCTCACCATGTGGCAAGTTACAATCCGCAATGTGTGGCAGGTGACTTGGCAAGTGAGAATCTGCATCCGGTGACAGGCGACGTGGCAAGTGACACACTGAATTTGGTGACAAGGAACCAGTGGCAAGTGACACGCTAAATCTGGTGATGGGTTGGGTGGCAAGTGACACGCTGAATCTGGTGACAGGGTATGGATGGTAAGTGACACACTGAATCTGGTGACAGGGGATGGGTGGTAAGTGTCACGCTGAATCTAGTGGCAGGCGACGGTGGCAAGTGTCACACTGAATCTGGTGGCAGGTGACGATGGCAAGTGTCACGCTGAATCTGGTGGCAGGTGACGATGGCAAGTGACACGCTGTAAAGTAGAAATATTGTACTTTCATTCTTGAGAGTAGGTGGGTAAATTGGGGCAGGCCTGTAGGGGCCCCATAGCATTACTTTGCCCAGGGGCCCATGATGCTATTAAGATGGCCCTGGTTGGCGCCGTACCTAGTTGCCCGTAAGGCCAGACGCTGGTACAAAAAAGTGTCTGCATACTTATTTCAATTGGCTTTGCTGAACGCTTATGTGCTATACAGAGCTTCAGGATGGACTGGATCCTTCCTTAAAATCCAGGAAGAGATCGTCAGAGCCTTTCTGTATCCAAACAGTTCTTCATCTCAACAATCCCAACCAAATGCAGTAAGCCGGCTGCATGAGAGGCATTTTCCGTATATCCTTCCTGGTACCCCTACCCAACGAGCCCCCCAAAGAAGATGTCGTGTCTGTAGCAAGCGTGGATATAGGCGTGTTATTATTGTCCACGCTGTCCTGACAATCCTAGTCTTTGCATTGGTCAATGTTTTGAACGCTACTATACACTACTATACGCTACTATACACTAGTGGAGTATTGGCGTAGGGTACAGCATTTCACAGAATAGGACACACTTACACAGGGTATCCCAGGATGCTATCGCATTTTGAGAGACCTGAACCTGGAACCGAACCATTACAGTTACAAATAAAAGTGTAAAAAAAAATAGTTGTCGATTTATTGTTCTCTCTCTCTCTCTCTCTCTCTCTCTCTCTCTCTCGCTTTCTCTCTCTCTCTCTCTCTCTCTCTCTATTCTCTCTCTATTGTTCTACTCTGTTTACTGTATTCTATTCTGCAATGTTTTATTGTTATTATGTTTGCTCTTCAGGTATGTAATTTTTTATACTTTACTGTTACTGTGTTTTATTGCTAACCATTTTTTTGTTTTCAGGTACGCCATTCAGCTGCAGATAGATTTATCTACCCTGACAGAAACAACATTTGCTCCCACGATACATAAAGCCGTGACTCCAATGCTGTTAGAGGT
This sequence comes from Rana kukunoris, assembly GCA_029574335.1. NCBI lineage: Eukaryota > Metazoa > Chordata > Amphibia > Anura > Ranidae > Rana > Rana kukunoris. Next base: position 426,448,915 of record CM056052.1, read on the forward strand.
GATTTCACCACCACAGTTAAAAAAAAAGAACATATATGCCGAAGCATGGGGGCAGCAGGGGGAGAAGCAATTTGCTCCCAACTTTTGCTGGTGGATGCCCCCATGCATCGGCATTTATATATTTTAGGCACAGGTTGCGTTAAAAAATGTTTTCTTTTTTACTATTTTTTTTGTACTTGCTTTGCAGGTATGGTATGGTAAGGTTTTACTGTAAAAATGAAAAATTAATCCGCGCAATAGAACCAAATATTGCCTGTGAGTGAGTATAGAGTTTTTACGCCTCCTAATTAGCTGCCCCTCCCTGATTTATTTCACCTAGGTGCGATAATGATTTGAGAGAGGATGGAAGTAGGAATGGCGCTAGCTTTTAAAGTGGAGTGCTGATATTGGTAAATAGTGTTACAGGTGCCTAATTTTGAAATCCTAGTACAGAAAGTAAAGGAAAATTCTGGTGATATCCAACATGTATGTGTAAATAGCAATGCGATCAAGTGAAAATAGATGAATTAAATTGCTTGAGCAGCTGCGATAAAAAAATAATAAAATAGTGCACCTTAATAAAATCCTTGTGCTACAAAGGCTAGTGATATCCACTCCAAAGGTGTGAGAAATGACAAAGAAAAAATTAAGTGCCAAAAATTATAAATAAATAAAATAAATAAAAATAAAAATTAGAAAAAGTGCTTTATGCTGTTGTGAACGTCTAGTTCTATGCTTTACACAGTGATCCAATCTAATCTGTGCTCCTATATGAACTCTCCAGATGTGTGCCCCCTCTTGGGGTTTGCAGCATTCACAGTGTATGCCACTGTGCAGGACTCTGGCAAAGGCACGTCCTGCTATGGTCCTGGTGGTGCTCTCAGTGTTTATCCCATATACAGGAAAAAAGAAGGAAGGGGTCCCAGGATAGTGTAGTACCGTTTAAAAATGCAGCTTTTATTGGTAAAAGACAAATGGGTACTCAGAATTTTGTTGAAATGACAGAGGATTACTTTAGCATGCAGAAAATGGAAGTGTTGTGGCTTTCTGTTGGATCGATTGACCGGTTTCGTTGACCTGACTTCATCTGGAGCATCCTGAACGTCACGATCACTTCCTCCTTTATAGCAAAATACTGCGTCCTGTGTTACGGCGGCCATATTTGGTAGGTTCCCAGGACAGGAGCCCATGTGCTCTAGTGATCTATGTCTTGTACTACGGTGGCCATTAGGGATGAGCTTCGCGTTCGATGCAAACACATGTTCGCATCGAACATTGCATGTTCGATCGTTTGTCGAAAATGCGCCAAATTAGAATGACCCATCATTCACTGCGGCTTTGCGCGCTGATGATTGGCCAAGCATGCACCATGACCCCGCATGCTTGGCCAATCACAGCGCCCAAAAAACGAAGAGACCTAATTGGCCAAAGCCTGGGTGCTTTGGTCAATTAGGGCTCAGGGCTTTAGCAAACGTCCCACACTATAAAAGGGCACCTCCCGGGCGGCCTCATGTAGTGTGTTCCGGCTTGTTTAGAGAAGTCAGACAGACAGAGAGAAAGAGAGAGGGATAGATAGATACACAGGGCCAGATTCAGGTAGGACAGCGGTTCTTTATTTTGGAGTAACGTAAGTCATTTACGTTACTCAGCCGAATCTTTAGGAGCACGTACTGTTATTCACATAGCACTTGCTCCTAAAGTTGCGGCGGCGTAGCGAAAATGAGCCGGCGGAATTCAAATTGGGCGGGTAGGGGGCGTGTATTATTTAAACTAGGCGCGATCCCGCGGCGAACGTACTGCGCATGCGTCGACTGTCAGTGCGCATGCTCCAAATTCTGTCAGTGAACGTCAATGACGTCAATCCCCATTCACGGACGTTTTACGCAAACGACACTAACATTTTTAAATTCGCCGCGATGACGACGGCCATACTTAACATAGGATACTCCACCTAGGGGGCATGTTTTTCTTTACGCCCCGTATCGCTTACGGAAACGTCGGAAAGTCACTGCGTCGGGCGACGATCGTGAATTTCCGTCTCTCGCTGATTAACATATTCTCGGCGTTAATCAGCGGGAACACCCCGAACGCCATTTTTAAAATTGCAGTTCCGATACGACGGCGAAATACAATTACGATGCTTGTATAGGAACTCCAACCCGGCATCTCTTGTTTTATGCTTACAGAAAACAGAAACGCCAGCTCAAAGTGAGAGTTATGCTGGCGTATCACTGATACTCCAGCCTAACTCTACCTGAATCTGGCCTACAGTGTCTTTTCAGATAGATAGATAGATAGATAGATAGATCAGGGAGGCTAGTAGTCAGTATAGTTAAATTTACAGTTTGTAGAGAATATATTGACATCCCTAGGAGTTGTCAATATATTTATAAACTGTATAGCTTAGCTAGATCTGCTATTAGTATCTGTCAGGCAGGAGATTGTGCTTGATGCAGTGCTCTAACGTGTTGTATTGCCTGCATTAGGGTTTACCTTAAACATAGTACTCCGTGTTAGTCAACGTGTGCTAGTTAATTGCACATAGACGTACTACCTGTTACTGCAAGTGTGCTATTTATTTGCACAGAAAGGCAGTTGCTGTTAAAGCAAGTGGGCTATTGAATTGCACAGAAACGCAGTCGCATTGACTGTGCGTGTGCTGTTTAATACCACCTGAGCGCATTTGGTGTCACCGCACGTGTGCTGTTACTTACCACCTGAGCGCATTTGGTGTTACCGCATGTGTGCTGTTACATACCACCTGAGCGCATTTGATGTCACCGCACGTGTGCTGTTACATTCTACCTGAGCGCATTTGGTGTCACCGCACGTGTGCTGTTACATACCACCTGAGCGAAGTTAGTGTCACCGCACATGTGCTGTTACATACCACCTGAGCGTATTTGGTGTCACCGCACGCGTGCTGTTACATACCACCTGAGCGCATTTGGTGTCACCGCACGTGTGCTGTTACATACCACCTGAGCGCATTTGGTGTCACTGCACGTGTGCTGTTACATACCACCTGAGCGCAGTTAGTGTTACCGCACGTGTGCTGTTACATACCACCTGAGCGTATTTAGTGTCACCGCACATGTGCTGTTACATATCACCTGAGCGCATTTGGTGTCACCGCATGTGTGCTGTTACATATCACCTGATCGCATTTGGTGTCACTGCACGTGTGCTGTTACATATCACCTGAGTGCATTTGATGTCACTGCATGTGTGCTGTTACATACCACCTGAGCGCATTTGGTGTCACTGCACATGTGCTGTTACATACCACCTGAGCGTATTTGGTGTCACCACACGTGTGTTGTTACATATCACCTGAGCGCATTTGGTGTCACCACACGTGTGCTGTTACATACCACCTGAGCACATGTGGTGTCACCGCATGTGTGCTGTTACATACCACCTGAGTGCATTTGGTGTCACCGCACGTGTGCTGTTACATACCACCTGAGCGCATTTGGTGTCAACGCACGTGTGCTGTTACATTCCACCTGAGCGCATTTGGTGTCACCGCACGTGTGCTGTTACATACCAGCTGAGCGCAGTTAGTGTCACCGCATGTGTGCTGTTACATACCACCTGAGCGTATTTGGTGTCACCGCATGTGTGTTGTTACATATCACCTGAGCGCATTTGGTGTCACCGCACGTGTGCTGTTACATACCACCTGAGCGCATTTGGTGTCACCGCACGTTTGCTGTTACATACCACCTGAACGCATTTGGTGTCACCGCACATGTGCTGTTACATACCACCTGAGCGTATTTGGTGTCACTGCACGTGTGCTGTTACATATCACCTGAGCGCATTTGGTGTCACTGCACGTGTGCTGTTACATACCACCTGAGCGCATTTGGTGTCACTGCACATGTGCTGTTACATATCACCTGAGCGCATTTGGTGTCACCGCACGTGTGCTGTTACATACCACCTGAGTGCATTTGGTGTCACTGCACGTGTGCTGTTACATACCACCTGAGCGCATTTGGTGTCACCGCACGTGTGCTGTTACATACCACCTGAGCGCATTTGGTGTCACCGCACGTGTGCTGTTACATATCACCTGAGTGCATTTGGTGTCACTGCACGTGTGCTGTTGCATATCACCTGAGCGCATTTGGTGTCACTGCACGTGTGCTGTTACATATCACCTGAGTGCATTTGGTGTCACTGCACGTGTGCTGTTACATTCCACCAGAGCGCATTTGGTGTCACTGCCCATGTGCTGTTACATACCACCTGAGCGCACCGCACGTGTGCTATTACATACCACCTGTTACATTCCACCAGAGCGCATTTGGTGTCACCGCACGTGTGCTGTTACATACCACCTGAGCGCATTTGGTGTCACCGCACGTGTGCTGTTACATACCACCTGAGCGCATTTGGTGTCACCGCACATGTGCTGTTACATACCACCTGAGCGCAGTTAGTGTCACCGCACGTGTGCTGTTACATACCACCTGAGCGCATTTGGTGTCACTGCACGTGTGCTGTTACATACCACCTGAGCGCATTTGGTGTCACTGCACATGTGCTGTTACATACCACCTGAGCGCATTTGGTATCACTGCACATGTGCTGTTACATATCACCTGAGCGCATTTGGTGTCACCGCACGTGTGCTGTTACATATCACCTGAGCGCATTTGGTGTCAACACACGTGTGCTGTTACATTCCACCTGAGCGCATTTGGTGTCACCGCACGTGTGCTGTTATTAACCAAGTGAGCGCAGTTAGTGTCACCGCACGTGTGCTGTTACATACCACCTGAGCGTATTTGGTGTCACCGCACGTGTGCTGTTACATATCACCTGAGCACATTTGGTGTCACCGCACGTGTGCTGTTACATACCACCTGAGCGCATTTGGTGTCACCGCATGTGTGCTGTTACATACCACCTGAGCGCATTGAATGAATGAATGAATGAAAACTTATATAGCGCAGCACATGCGAACTGAATCGCCTCTGGGCGCTTGTTGTTCCTGTCTCCTTTGATATCAAAAGAGATGAGTCTTGACCTTTTTCCTGAATGCTAGGTGGTTCTCCTCCAACCGAATACTGATTGGTAAAGCGTTCCATAGTCTGGGACCTTGGATCGCGAATCTTCTATCTCCTTTGGACTTGTAGTTGGCTTTCGGAACCTGGAGCAGGTTTTGATTGGTGGATCGCAAAATGCGATTGGAATTATGAGCTTTTATTTTTTCGCATAAATAATGGGGGGCATTTCCATGGACACATCTATGCGTAAGACAGAGAGCTTTAAAAGCAATCCTGTCTTTAACTGGTAACCAGTGAAGGGCTCTCAGAGAAGGTGAGATGGATTCCGAGGGTTTTTTCCCGGTCACAAGTCTGGCGGCCGTATTCTGAACGACTTGCAGACGAGCGATTTGGTACTTGGGGAGTCCGAGGTAAAGGGCATTTGCATAATCCAGTCTGGAGTTAACAATTGCTCCCACCACGACCGCCAAATCTTCTTTGGGGATGAAAGGGGTAAGTCTGCGTAGTAGGCGCAGCAGATGGTGAGATCCGCTGACTACTGACCCTATTTGTGCGTCCATTGTCATAAAGGAGTCAAAAATGACCCCGAGACTTTTGACTTTGGCGCTAGGGGTGATGATTTTGCCCAGAATAGGCGGGGGTGTCCATGCTGTTGAAGGTTGATTCCTGCGCTTGGCGTGAAACAGAAGAAGTTCTGTTTTCGCTCCGTTGAGTTTAAGATAACTCTTTGTCATCCAGTCCTCTATCAAAGAGAGGCATGTCTCTAGATTGAGGTGATGATCCTTTCTGTTGCAAATGCGGAAATACAGTTGCGTGTCGTCTGCATATGAGTGATAGAGCAGTTTTTGGCTGCTGATAATCTCAAAAAGAGGACGAAGATATATGTTAAACAGCACTGGTGACAGAGGCGATCCTTGAGGGACTCCGCATGATACTGTGCATTTTTCAGACGTAAAAGGTCCTAACTTCACTGTTTGCGATCGGTTTTCCAGAAAAGAGGAGAACCAAGATAAATCGCCTTCTGCGACTCTGGCTACTTCAGCAAGCCGAGTCAGTAACAGTTTGTGGTCTACAGTGTCGAAAGCTGCGCTTAGGTCCAACAGAACTAGAAGACAAGATTCTCCTTCGTCTGCGGCCTCGAGAACATCGTCCCATATTTTGAGCAATGCGGTTTCAGTCCCGTGTCCGGGACGGAACCCTGATTGCAATGGGTCAAGTAGCTTGTGGGTATCCAGATGCTGTTGCAGCTGCTGTACCACTACTTTTTCCATTACCTTTGAGAGTACATTGAGGCTTGTTATGGGACGGCGGTGAAGTGGGTCCTTTGGATCCAGATTGGGTTTCTTCAGGATGGGTTGGATTATACCCTCTTTCAACTGTGAGGGCACTATGCCCTCCAAGAAAGACTGGTTGATAAGCTGCGTGATGGGAGGAGCCAGGATGTAGGCGCATTCCTTCAGCAGTTTTGTGGGGATAATGTCATTTGGCGCTGTACTATTGCGCAGTGTACAAATGACATTCTTAGTGGTCTCGATGGAGATGGGTTCCAGGGTGAACTTACCTGATATAGGGGAATTACTATGGGTGTTGTGTGAGCGGCTGCAGGGGGGATTGAGGGGGGAATTGTTTTGCTGAATGCTTTCACGGATTGCCTCGATTTTATTAATGAAGCAATCCGATAGTTCATTGCAAAAATCTTGTGTGTCTGTATTGGGGGCTTCAATACATCCTGGTTTCATGGTCTGAGTGACCATCTTGAAGAGTTCGCGGGGGCGATTTAAGGCGCTGTTGATAGCCTCCGAAAAATAATTTTTCTTAGCTTGGAAAATTTCTTTGCGATATTTTCTTGTGGTCGCCTTGTAGATGGATAGGTTTAGCTCTGAAGAACAACTTTTCCAGGCAGATTCTGCCCTTCTGCGTTCTTGCTTCAGTAACGACAGCTGGTTGTTAAACCAGCTGCGTTTGTTTTTTTGGATGCGGGTTTTACGTTTCGGCGCTACCAAGTCAGCTGACTGTAGCATGGCCGAATTTATGGCATCCAGTGTTTCAACGGCCGTTTGATGCGGCTGAGTTGTTTCTATTTTTTTCCTTAAAGTGGTTTTGAAGAGTTCCGAGTGGAGCTTCTTCTGACATCTAGTCCAGTGAGTTGTCACTGGATTTGATGTTTTTGTTGCGGGGGAGATGGTGGAAATAATGAATTTAATTGCATGGTGGTCTGTCCATGGCAACCTTTCATTTTCCAAAATTTGTATTTCCAGATCTTGTCTGAAAATAAGATCAAGTGTGTGACCTGAAGCATGTGTGGGCCCACATACTAATTGCTGTAACCCTAAATCTTCCAGGTGGTTAATACAGGCATCGGCAACGGGGTCTTGTGAGGAATTGGCCCAGAGATTAAAATCCCCGAGCAGCAAAAGATGTTTGCTGTTGAGGGTGTAAGTGGAGAAGAAATCCGTCCATGATGATAGCAGCTGCGATTTTGGGCCAGGTGGCCTATAGCAGAGCAGAATGTGGACGGTCTCCTTTGAATTTGTCTGTAGTTGCAGAGTAAGGGTTTCCATGAATGGAAGAGGATTTTGGAGGACTGGTTTAGTGATCGCAAGGTGAGTCTTGTAGATCACCGCCAGTCCTCCTCCTCTTTGCCCTATTCTGTTTTCCGTTATGATACGGTAGTTTTCTGGCACCAGTTCACCTAGAATGGTGTTACAGTCGGCTGCAAGCCAGCTCTCTGTAATGAAGAGGCAGTCTAGATCGTGTTGTAGAATGAAATCATGGATTTCAAGTCTGTGTTTTACTGCCGATCTTGTGTTGATCAAAGCACATGAAATGTGCTTGGGCTGGGGTAAACGGCTAAAAATGTTGACAGTCGATCGTCGATCGATCTTCAAAAGTTGCTCAATTCTTAGGGTCTTTTTGGTGATGGCTGGCAGTATTGCAGCGAAACTCCTCAGATCCCAAATGGTTTCTGCAGAGTACCGCAGACAAGCCATGGTCGCCATTCACCGGGGGTGAAGTAGTTTTTTTTTTGTGGCGATGGAGAGAGGATTCGGTGAATCCTCCCGGCTTTGGTCCAGAGGAAGGCAAAAAACCCCTAGCCGTGCTATGCCAATTTGCTTTGGTAGGGGAAAAAATTCCTTCCTGATCCCTGAACGGCGATCGGGCAGAACCCCTGGATCAAGTACTGTTAAGTTGTAAGAAAAAAAAGGGGGGGTGAGAGCTGTCACTGCTGCTGGGGCGTATCAAGATGGCCGCCGACCAGGAGCAGGACATGGGACCCAGGCTGGTGTGTAGCCAGCTGGGTGGATTGGTGAGCAGGGGGGGGGGACTGGTTGTTGAAACAGGGGAGGGTGAGTCCTGTAGGGGCTGGGGGTGAACTTCTGGGAACGTTTCAGGTGATGTTTTTGGCCGAGAGTGCGGCGCGCCGCTAGGCCGCGGATGAAGCCGCGGCCTTTCCTAAGATGCGGCGGCCGCAAATCAGCTGTGGCTGGCGCGGTTCAGGGGAGAAGACGGGGAGTGTCAAAAACCGCACTAGAGATGGCGGAAATTGCAGCGGGGAGGTGGCGAAGGGATGCCTCGAGTGGTGATGGTGGTGATGGTGGTGTGGGGGCAGAGGGAGGGAAGAAAAAGGAGCCGACGGGGATAGGTGGTTGCTGCGGCTTGTCCTGAAAAGGACGGCCGCCCGTGATCCCAGTGGATGGCTCTTACCTGATGAGCTTCCCTGGAGTGAAGAGGGGAGCCAGGGGAAGCTGGGGAGCCGGTGGAAGGACACTGCCTAGCTGAAACTAGTCCTGGGGGGAGAGCCGAAGCTGCAGGATGGAGTCACTGGAGGTCAGGTGAGAGGAGCTCATAGGCACACGTCCGTCTGCTAGACCAATGTGCCTACATTGGTGTCACTGCACGTGTGCTGTTACATACCACCTGATCGCATTTGGTGTCACCACACGTGTGCTGTTACATACCACCTGAGCGCAGTTAGTGTTACCGCACGTGTGCTGTTACATACCACCTGAGCGTATTTGGTGTCACCGCACGTGTGCTGTTACATATCACCTGAGCGCATTTGTTGTCACCGCACGTGTGCTGTTACATACCACCTGAGCGCATTTGGTGTCACCGCATGTGTGCTGTTACATACCACCTGAGCGTTTTTGGTGTCACTGCACGTGTGCTGTTACATATCACCTGAGCGCATTTGGTGTCACTGCACATGTGCTGTTACATACCACCTGAGCGCAGTTAGTGTCACTGCACGTGTGTTGTTACATATCACCTGAGCGCATTTGGTGTCACCGCACATGTGCTGTTACATACCACCTGAGCGTATTTGGTGTCACTGCACGTGTGCTGTTACATATCAGCTGAGCGCATTTGGTGTCACTGCACTTGTGCTGTTACATACCACCTGAGCGCATTTGGTGTCACTGCACATGTGCTGTTACATATCACCTGAGCGCATTTGGTGTCACCGCACGTGTGCTGTTACATACCACCTGAGTGCATTTGGTGTCACTGCACGTGTGCTGTTACATACCACCTGAGCGCATTTGGTGTCACCGCACGTGTGCTGTTACATACCACCTGAGCGCATTTGGTGTCACCGCACGTGTGCTGTTACATATCACCTGAGTGCATTTGGTGTCACTGCACGTGTGCTGTTGCATATCACCTGAGCGCATTTGGTGTCACTGCACGTGTGCTGTTACATATCACCTGAGTGCATTTGGTGTCACTGCACGTGTGCTGTTACATTCCACCAGAGCGCATTTGGTGTCACTGCCCATGTGCTGTTACATACCACCTGAGCGCACCGCACGTGTGCTATTACATACCACCTGTTGCATTCCACCAGAGCGCATTTGGTGTCACCGCACGTGTGCTGTTACATACCACCTGAGCGCATTTGGTGTCACCGCACGTGTGCTGTTACATACCACCTGAGCGCATTTGGTGTCACCGCACATGTGCTGTTACATACCACCTGAGCGCAGTTAGTGTCACCGCACGTGTGCTGTTACATACCACCTGAGCGCATTTGGTGTCACTGCACGTGTTTTGTTACATACCACCTGAGCGCATTTGGTGTCACTGCACATGTGCTGTTACATACCACCTGAGCGCATTTGGTATCACTGCACATGTGCTGTTACATATCACCTGAGCGCATTTGGTGTCACCGCACGTGTGCTGTTACATATCACCTGAGCGCATTTGGTGTCACCGCACGTGTGCTGTTACATACCACCTTAGCACATTTGGAGTCACCGCATGTGTGCTGTTACATACCACCTGAGCGCATTTGGTGTCAACACACGTGTGCTGTTACATTCCACCTGAGCGCATTTGGTGTCACCACACGTGTGCTGTTACATACCAGCTGAGCGCAGTTAGTGTCACCGCACGTGTGCTGTTACATACCACCTGAGCGTATTTGGTGTCACCGCACATGTGCTGTTACATATCACCTGAGCGCATTTGGTGTCGCCGCACGTGTGCAGTTACATACCACCTGAGCGCATTTGGTGTCACCGCATGTGTGCTGTTACATACCACCTGAGCGCATTTGGTGTCACTGCACGTGTGCTGTTACATACCACCTGATCGCATTTGGTGTCACCACACGTGTGCTGTTACATACCACCTGAGCGCAGTTAGTGTTACCGCACGTGTGCTGTTACATACCACCTGAGCGTATTTGGTGTCACCGCACGTGTGCTGTTAAATATCACCTGAGCGCATTTGTTGTCACCGCACGTGTGCTGTTACATACCACCTGAGCGCATTTGGTGTCACCGCACGTGTGCTGTTACATACCACCTGAGCGTTTTTGGTGTCACTGCACGTGTGCTGTTACATATCACCTGAGCGCATTTGGTGTCACTGCACATGTGCTGTTACATACCACCTGAGCGCAGTTAGTGTCACTGCACGTGTGTTGTTACATATCACCTGAGCGCATTTGGTGTCACCACACGTGTGCTGTTACATACCACCTGAGCACATGTGGTGTCACCGCATGTGTGCTGTTACATACCATCTGAGTGCATTTGGTGTCACTGCACGCGTGCTGTTACATACCACCTGAGCGCATTTGGTGTCAACGCACGTGTGCTGTTACATTCCACCTGAGCGCATTTGGTGTCACCGCACGTGTGCTGTTACATACCAGCTGAGCGCAGTTAGTGTCACCGCACGTGTGCTGTTACATACCACCTGAGCGTATTTGGTGTCACCGCACGTGTGTTGTTACATATCACCTGAGCGCATTTGGTGTCACCTCACGTGTGCTGTTACATACCACCTGAGCGCATTTGGTGTCACCGCACGTTTGCTGTTACATACCACCTGAGCGCATTTGGTGTCACCGCACATGTGCTGTTACATACCACCTGAGCATATTTGGTGTCACTGCACGTGTGCTGTTACATATCACCTGAGCGCATTTGGTGTCACTGCACGTGTGCTGTTACATATCAGCTGAGCGCATTTGGTGTCACTGCACGTGTGCTGTTACATACCACCTGAGCGCATTTGGTGTCACTGCACATGTGCTGTTACATATCACCTGAGCGCATTTGGTGTCACCGCACGTGTGCTGTTACATACCACCTGAGCACATTTGGTGTCACCGCAGGTGTGCTGTTACATACCACCTGAGCGCATTTGGTGTCACCGCACGTGTGCTGTTACATACCACCTGAGCGCATTTGGTGTCACCGCACGTGTGCTGTTACATATCACCTGAGTGCATTTGGTGTCACTGCACGTGTGCTGTTACATATCACCTGAGCGCATTTGGTGTCACTGCACGTGTGCTGTTACATATCACCTGAGTGCATTTGGTGTCACTGCCCGTGTGCTGTTACATACCACCTGAGCGCACCGCACGTGTGCTATTACATACCACCTGTTACATACCACCTGAGCGCAGTTAGTGTCACCGCACGTGTGCTGTTACATACCACCTGAGCGCATTTGGTGTCACTGCACGTGTTTTGTTACATACCACCTGAGCGCATTTGGTGTCACTGCACATGTGCTGTTACATACCACCTGAGCGCATTTGGTATCACTGCACATGTGCTGTTACATATCACCTGAGCGCATTTGGTGTCACCGCACGTGTGCTGTTACATATCACCTGAGCGCATTTGGTGTCACCGCACGTGTGCTGTTACATACCACCTTAGCACATTTGGAGTCACCGCATGTGTGCTGTTACATACCACCTGAGCGCATTTGGTGTCAACACACGTGTGCTGTTACATTCCACCTGAGCGCATTTGGTGTCACCGCACGTGTGCTGTTACATACCAGCTGAGCGCAGTTAGTGTCACCGCACGTGTGCTGTTACATACCACCTGAGCGTATTTGGTGTCACCGCATGTGTGCTGTTACATACCACCTGAGCGCATTTGGTGTCACTGCACGTGTGCTGTTACATACCACCTGATCGCATTTGGTGTCGCCGCACGTGTGCTGTTACATACCACCTGAGCGCATTTGGTGTCACCGCATGTGTGCTGTTACATACCACCTGAGCGCATTTGGTGTCACTGCACGTGTGCTGTTACATACCACCTGATCGCATTTGGTGTCACCACACGTGTGCTGTTACATACCACCTGAGCGCAGTTAGTGTTACCGCACATGTGCTGTTACATACCACCTGAGCGTATTTGGTGTCACCGCACGTGTGCTGTTACATATCACCTGAGCGCATTTGTTGTCACCGCACGTGTGCTGTTACATACCACCTGAGCGCATTTGGTGTCACCGCACGTGTGCTGTTACATACCACCTGAGCGTTTTTGGTGTCACGGCACGTGTGCTGTTACATATCACCTGAGCGCATTTGGTGTCACTGCACATGTGCTGTTACATACCACCTGAGCGCAGTTAGTGTCACTGCACGTGTGTTGTTACATATCACCTGAGCGCATTTGGTGTCACCACACGTGTGCTGTTACATACCACCTGAGCACATGTGGTGTCACCGCATGTGTGCTGTTACATACCATCTGAGTGCATTTGGTGTCACTGCACGTGTGCTGTTTCATACCACCTGAGCGCATTTGGTGTCAACGCACGTGTGCTGTTACATTCCACCTGAGCGCATTTGGTGTCACCGCACGTGTGCTGTTACATACCAGCTGAGCGCAGTTAGTGTCACCGCACGTGTGCTGTTACATACCACCTGAGCGTATTTGGTGTCACCGCACGTGTGTTGTTACATATCACCTGAGCGCATTTGGTGTCACCTCACGTGTGCTGTTACATACCACCTGAGCGCATTTGGTGTCACCGCACGTTTGCTGTTACATACCACCTGAGCGCATTTGGTGTCACCGCACATGTGCTGTTACATACCACCTGAGCATATTTGGTGTCACTGCACGTGTGCTGTTACATATCACCTGAGCGCATTTGGTGTCACTGCACGTGTGCTGTTACATATCAGCTGAGCGCATTTGGTGTCACTGCACGTGTGCTGTTACATACCACCTGAGCGCATTTGGTGTCACTGCACATGTGCTGTTACATATCACCTGAGCGCATTTGGTGTCACCGCACGTGTGCTGTTACATACCACCTGAGCACATTTGGTGTCACCGCAGGTGTGCTGTTACATACCACCTGAGCGCATTTGGTGTCACCGCACGTGTGCTGTTACATACCACCTGAGCGCATTTGGTGTCACCGCACGTGTGCTGTTACATATCACCTGAGTGCATTTGGTGTCACTGCACGTGTGCTGTTACATATCACCTGAGCGCATTTGGTGTCACTGCACGTGTGCTGTTACATATCACCTGAGTGCATTTGGTGTCACTGCCCGTGTGCTGTTACATACCACCTGAGCGCACCGCACGTGTGCTATTACATACCACCTGTTACATTCCACCAGAGCGCATTTGGTGGCACCGCACGTGTGCTGTTACATACCACCTGAGCGCATTTGGTGTCACCGCACGTGTGCTGTTACACACCAACTGCATTACAGCGCACATCTACGGCGCTTGTGCATGGCGCTGCTGTGTCTGACCGGTACAGCAAAAGTTCTTTGGTGTGGGCCTTTTTTGAAACGTGTCCACAAGATCGTACCTTTGCTATTTGCAACATATGTCGCAAGCGTATCTCACATGGCCAAAACATCAACCGCCTGGGTACCACATGCTTGTCCAGACATATGTCGACTTGCCATGCAGCTCGTTGGCAAGCACACCAGAAAGACCCACCCTTGCCCTTCTGGGACCTCCAACCCCACTAGACCCCCAGTCCTCTCTGAAGCCTGCAGTGAAGGTGTAGAAATTGGTGTGTCACAAGCTAGTAGTAGCGGGCAATCTACTTTTAGTATCAGGCAAATTTCCCTGCCCCAGCTGCTGCAGCGCCGAAAGAAGTACAATCCCAGCCATCCACATGCCCAGCAGTTGAATGCTAGCTTAGCGAAATTGCTAGCACTTCAACTGCTACCTTTTCAGTTGGTGGATTCTGCCCCCTTCCGTGAGTTTGTGCAATGTGCAGTACCTCAGTGGCAAGTACCAAAACACCACTTTTTCTCTCGGAAGGCGATTCCGGCTCTCTACCGGCATGTGGAAGGCAATGTCCATGCCTCGCTGGACAGGGTGGTCAGTGGTAAGGTGCATCTTACCGCTGACTCATGGTCCAGCAGGCATGGACAGGGACGTTACCTGTCTTTTACGGCCCATTGGGTGACTCTGCTGGCAGCTGGGAAGGACGCAGGGCAAGGTACAGTAGTTTTGGAGGTTGTTCCACCACCACGCCTCCAAAACACTACTACTGCTTGTGACACACCTCTCTCCTCCACCCCTCCTCTTTGTCTTCCTCTGTGGCCTCTTCCTGTGCTGATATTTCCTCAGAACCAGCCGTTCTCCGTAGGCGTACAAGAGGCTACGCAGGAATGCAGGCCAAGAGATGCCATGCGGTGCTAGAGCTGGTGTGCTTGGGACACAGGAGCCACACTGGGGAAGAGGTTCTTTCAGCTCTGCAGGGGCCGGCTCAGAGGTGGTTGACGCCACGCCAGCTGAGGAAGAGTGGATACCCTGCGCTGCCAGATAAGTATGAATGATAGCAGCTAACACAACTTTTTCAAAAAAACAAAAAACAAAGGAATACAAAAGTGTAGCGCTGAAATGACTAGGTGAAAATCAATACCATACAATATATGTTACAACATGTAAACAGTGAAAAATAAATGTGCATATAAGTCCTTTTAATGAAAGAAACAGCTATTCACTTCCTGCCTACATGTGCATGATTGTTTGTTTTCCATATTGAGGCTTGGAGTGCAAGCCGAGGCGCCATCTTGGACAGGGGGAAGTGTTGCTTGATTGCTGACAGTCTGAGGTGAGTCAGATCTTCACTGATTGGATATGTTTGTATGGACTGTATATAAATTGGAGTGGGCTACAGTGGAGTGACACCCCAGACGATGTGCTTTGACCACGAAACGCGTCGGGAGGACTCCACTGTCACCTAATTTTACTTGCAAGGACCTTTTCAATCCAGCCAAATGTGAGTTTGTTAGCTGTGAATAAATACCTAATTTTAGTTAAACGGAATTACGCTACGTGGCCACCCTCTTTTCTTTTCTACATGCACTTTTAACATATCGAGCCTACCAATGGTGATTTCAAAATAAGTACAGTTTCCAGCCTATCCTATCCCATTGCAAGACATCCTGACTGATCGAGCGAATGTTTCCTGCTGAGGACTGTTCATGACATCCGTCATTCAAAGCCTTGTTTGACCTCTTGTGGCATATGTCACCATTGGTCAACACGTTCTGGTAAGCCTGCAATTCTTTAGGTGGTGGGATCGTCACGTTGAAGAAGTCACAAATTTTCACGTTCAGTTACTCACTCACTTGATTCAATCACCAGACAAACTTTTTTAGGACTACCAGGATTTTCTGATGCAATTGTCCACTTGCACTACGTGCCAGACAGGCACAATAGCTGTTTCTTTCATTAGAAGGACTTATATGCACATTTATTTTTCACTGTTTACATGTTGTAACATATATTGTATGGTATTGATTTTCACCTAGTCATTTCAGCGCTACACTTTTGCCACGCCAGCTGAAGCCTGGAATGGTGGTCAGTGATAATGGCACCAAACTCCTCTCTGCCCTGCGACAGGAAAAACTCACCCACGTGCCCTGTTTTGCCATGTCCTGAATTTGGTGGTGCAGCAGTTCTTGGGCAGGTACCCGGGCTTACAGGATGTCCTAAAGCAGGCCAGGAAAGTCTGTGTGCATTTCCGGAGGTCATATAATGCCACTGCTTGGCTGACTGACCTCCAAAGGGAATACAACCTGCCCAAGAACCACCTAATTTGTGACATGCCCACCAAATGGAACTTTATGTTGGCCATGCTGCAGCGGCTGCACACGCAGCAGCGGGCCATCAATGAGTACCTGTGCCAATATGGCAGCAGAACTAGGTCAGGGCAGCTAGGTTTTTTTCCCCACGCCAGTGGGCCTTGATCAGGGATGCATGCACTGTCCTGTCACCATTTGAGGAGGCCACGAGGATGGTGAGCAGTGACAGTGCATGCATCAGTGAGACTGTCCCTCTTATTCACATGTTGGAGCACACGCTAGGTGGAATAATGGACAGGGCCCTTAAGGCAGAACAGAGGGAGGAAGAGGAGGACTTCCTTACCTCTCAAGGCTACCTTTACCCAGACAGTGGGCCTGCTTGCCCACCTAGCACACAGGAAGAGGAGGAGGAGGAGGAGGAGGAGGATGATTATATCAGCAGCATGGAGGTGGAGCCTAGCACTCAGCATCAGCAGCAGCAGTCTTCAAGGGATCATTTACAGTCCCAAGGAACACGTGGACTTTTACCTGGCTGGGATGAGGTGCCTGTGGATCCTGTCGTTCTCAGTGACCCAGAGGACTGTGCCCCGAATGCCTCTACAAACCTACGCTGTATGGCCTCCCTGATCCTGCAAAGCCTGCGTAAGGATCCTTGTGTACGTGCTATCAAGGATACGGATCATTACTGGCTGGCGACTCTCCTTGATCCACGTTACAAGAGGGGGGATTACCAAAACCTGGCTCTGGGCGACGTCTTGCTGAGGCTTCGGTGAGTCACAGAAGAAGCGGTGGAGAAGGTGGCCGTCTGACCGATGCCTTCAGACAGTTTTTTAGTCCGCAGCCCCAAGGTCTGACCGGTTCCAGCAACCATCGCCAGCATCTGGTTTACATGGTCCGGGAATACCTAGGGGCAAGATCCGACTTGGACTCTTTCCCCACCGAAAATCCTCTGGCTTACTGGGTCTTGAGGATGGATCACTGACCAGAGCTTGCACAGTACGCAATTGAGCTACTGGCTTGCCCTGCATCCAGTGTTCTTTCAGAACGCATATTCAGTGCTGCTGGAGGCTTTGTTACCGATCACAGGGTGCGCCTCTCCACCGACTCTGTTGATCGACTGACCTTCATCAAAATGAATCAGGCTTGGATCAACACCAGCTACCCAGCACCTGATGCTGATGTTACTGAAAAATATTTTTTCGTTGAAATGTCGGATCCCATTTAGACTGCGTATGCTGATGCTGAGTGACTATCCTCTTATGCTGCTGATGGAATATCCTTCTCCTCCTCACTTTTCTTGCTGATAGCTAGTAAGAAATGTTGTGTTTCTGGGCTCCGCCACCAGTGCCTAAGGCACAATTTTTCTGCCCCTGTTTAACAGGGGCGCCTAATAACAACAATTTGTGATGCAATACTTTGCACGTGGCTCCTTGTTGCGCTCCAATTGGAGTTATTGTGAGGGGTTGCAGTGTTGTGTTGTGCCCAAGGCACAATTTTTCTGCCCCTGTTTAACAGGGGCGCTTAACAACAATTTTTGATGCAATACTTTGCATGTGGCTCGTTGTTGCGCTCCAATTGGAGTTATTGGGAGGGGTTGCAGTGTTGTGTTGTGCCCAAGGCCCAATTTTTCTACCCCTGTTTAACAGGGGCGCCTAACACCAATTTTTGATGCAATAATTTGCACGTGGCTTCTTGTTGCACTCCAATTGGAGTTATTGGGAGGGGTTGCAGTGTTGTGTTGTGCCCAAGGCACAATTTTTCTGCCCCTGTTTAACAGGGGCGCCTAATAACAATTTTTGATGCAATACTTTGTACGTGGCTCCTTGTTGCGCTCCAATTACAGTATGTTTGAGGATTGTCCTTTTCTCTAAAATTTTTCTTTCACAAAACAATAATGGACCCCCACCACTGCTAAAATATTCGACATATTGTTGCCACACAGCACGTGCGCAAGCAGTATATTTACTTTTTTATAGTCCTCTCATGTTGTGCAGGGACATTTCTAAACACGTGCCACTACTATGGACACCCAGCAGGAATTATTTTTTTCACTTTAAGCATCATTAAAATGGCTGCTCCGGAAAAAACAGATGTTTTTAGTTTTTTCCATTGATACATGTTCCCTGGGGCAAGACCCAGGTTCTGAACGACGTTTTCCAACATTTAATTGAATTTTGGTCTTTAACCACTTTAGCCCCAGGCCATATTGCTGTCCAAAGACCAGAGCACTTTTTGTGATTCGTCACTGCGTTGCTTTAACTGACAATTGCGCGGTCGAGAGCTTTCTTTTGGTGGTATTTGATCATCTCTGCGGTTTTTATTTTTTGCGCTATAAACAAAAATAGAGCGACTATTTTGAAAAAAATGTAATATTTTTTACATTTTGCTATAATAAATATCCCCAAAAAAGATATAAAAAACATTTTTTTTCCTCAGTTTAGGCCGATACGTATTCTTCTACATATTTTTCATAAAAAAATCGCAATTAGCGTTTATTGATTGGTTAGCGCAAAATGTATAGCATTTACAAAAAAGGGGGTCGTTTTATGGCATTTTTATTAATATTTTTTTTTTACTAGTAATGGCGGCGATCAGCGTTTTTTTCGGTACTGCGATATTATGGCGGACACATCGGACACTTTTGACACATTTTTGGGACCATTGGCATTTTTATAGCGATCAATGCTATAAAAATTCATTGGATTTCTTTAAAAATGCCATTGGCAGTGAAGGGGTTAACACTAGGGGGCAGGGAAGGGGTTAAGTGTGTTCCTATTTGTGTTCTAACTGTATGGGGGGGGGTGGCCTTACTAAGGGAAATCACTGATCTTCTCTTCATACATTGTATGAGCAGAAAATCAGCGTTTCCCCTGCTGACAGGAACGAGAGGTATGTATTTACACACATACCTTCCGAGCAATCGCGGGTGCCCCCTAGTGGCCAAAAAAGAGAGGACGTAGAGCTACGTGCTCCCGCGAGACAGTGCCACCGTCCCGCAGTAATATGACTGCGGGCGGTCGGCAAGCAGTTAAAATGATCGTTTTTGAATTCGAACGTTCGGGTCCCATAGACTTCAATGGGGTTAGAAAAGTTTGTGCGAACCTGCGGTCTGTTCGAACGTTCTGGTGCGAACCGAACCCGGGGGTGTTCGGCTCATCCCTAGTGGCCATGTTTGGTGTGATTTGGGGAAGGAGACCATCTCCTACTGGATACACACGGCGGCCATTTTTGGTTAGATACTGGGGACCGAAGCCCGGGTATTATAATAGATGTAAACATACAGTGAAATTATATAAACAGACTGCGATATAAATCCACTTATTGCTATGCTGTTTTTATCCACACAGGTCGCAGTGTATTGATGTTTGCAAATGCAACTATTTAAATTTATGATACTTTAAAAACACAGATTTGACATGTAAAATATGATAAGAATATATGTTTTAAAAATGATTAAAAATGATTAACTGCTTGCCGACCAGCCGTCAAAGTTATACGGCGGCAGGTCGGCTCTGCTGGGCGAGCACACGTAGCTATACATCGCCTCGCCCAGCAGCCAATAGGGGCGCACGCGCCCGACTCCCGTGCGTGTGCCTGGCGGGCGCGATCGCCGCCGGGCACCCGCGATCGCTCGTTACAGAGCAAGGACTGGGAGCTGTGTGTGAAAATGCTGTGTATGAACAGCGATCAGTAATTTCCCCTAGTGAGTCCACCCCCCCTACAGTTAGAACACACCCAGAGAACATAATTAACACCTTCCCCGCCCCCTAGTGTTAACCTTTTCCTTGCCAGTGGCATTTTTATAGTAATCCAATGCATTTTTATGGCACTGATCGCTATTAAAATGCCAATGGTCCCAAAAATGTGTCAAAAGTGTCCGAAGTGTCCGCCATAATGTCGCAGTACCAATAAAAATCGCCGCAATTACTAGTAAAAAAAAACTGCCATAAAACTACCCCCTATTTTGTAAACGCTATAACTTTTGCGCAAACCAATTTAATAAACGCTTTTTTAATGAAAAATATGTAGAATACGTATCGGCCTAAACAAGGAAAAAAATTTCTTTTTTTTTTTAAATATATTTTGGGGGATATTTATTATAGCAAAAAGTAAAAAATATATATTTTTTTCAAAATTGTCACTCAATTTTTGTTTATAGCACAAAAACTAAAAACCGCAGAGGTGATCAAATACCACCAAAAGAAAGCTCTATTTGTGGGAAGAAAAGGGCGCCAATTTTGTTTGGGAGCCACGTCGCACGACCGTGCAATTGTCAGTTAAAGTTCTCTGGACTTTGACCAGCAATATGGTCCGGGGGTTAAGTGGGTAAATGAGAACTAAAATTTTATAATGACATTTTACTGTGAGGAACAGATTGGGGCTAAAACAAAGTAATTACATTAAAGTGCTGCTATCACATTGGATGTGGCAGTAGTTAAATGACAAAAAGGGGTGCATCAGAGTGCTATGATGAACTAATTTTATAAATAAATACCATCTCTGGGTATTTTAGTGTAGTGCCCCTAGTGGTGGAGAGACATATTGTGCTTATTTAAAAATAAATAAGGAAATATGTAAATAATTATTATATATAGAAAAATGTAGGGTAAAGTATTTGAACAGTCTTATGTATGATTGGAAATGGGAATTAGGGCTCAATGGTAAACTATTACATTTATTGGATATTAACATTTTTAAATATTAGATATTAAAAATAAAAAAAATTGGTCAGAAAACAATTGAGATCTAAATCAATATTCAAGCCTGAGGGCTGGAGGGTCTCAAATTCAAAAATCCATCGGGTTTCGTTTTGTGATATTTAGATTTTCCTACTCTCTCCTCTCCAGTGGCCCTTGATTTTGTCTATTCCTTAGAAAGTCATGCATGTGGGATCTCTGTTATGGTAATCTCTGAGGTGTCTTGAGACACTATGTTTATTGAATCCCTTTTTAATGTTTAAAATATTTTCCCGGGTCCTGACATGCAGCTCTCCAGTTGTTCTTCCAACATATTGTTTCTGACATGGGCACTCTAAGGCCGGGTACACACGATCAGTCCAAACCGATGAAAACGGACTGAAGTTCAGTTTCATCGGTCCAAACCGACCGTGTGTACGCCCCATCAGTCTGTTGTCCTTCAGTCCAAAAATGTAGAACTTGCTTTAAAATCAGACCGATGGATGCCTACCGATTGGTCAAAACCGATGGTTAGTACGCAAAAGCATTGGTTCAAAACCCGCGCATGCTCAGAATCAAGTCGACGCATGCTTGGAGGCATTGAACTTCATTTTTTTCTGCACGTCATTGTGTTTTACGTCACCGCGTTCTGACACGATCGGTTTTTGAACTGATTGTGTGTACGCACATCAGACCATCAGACCATCAGTCTGTGAACCAATGAAACTGAACTTCAGTCCGTTTTCATCAGTTTGGACTGATCGTGTGTACAGGGCCAAAGACATACGTTACATGCGTGCTGTTGCATGTTATTAGTTCCTTTATGTTGTAACTAGATCCATTTGGAGATAAAATGTTATTTTTTCTTATTGGTCTTTTTAATCTCCCTGCGTGGGAGACATGCCTCGTACTTATGGAAGCCTTTCAGATTTTTAAAAATCGTAATCTGTTTCGGAGGATCCAGAGGATCCAGGTACAAGACGGTTTCTAAGGCCGCGTACACCCGATCGAACATGTCCGATGAAACTGGTCTGCAGACCAGTTTCATCGGACATGTTCGATCGGGTGTACGGCCTATCGGACCGTTGTCCGTCAGACAAAAGTTTTAAAACTTGCTTTAAAATCTGTCAGATGGAAACCTGTCTGTCGGACAGGTTCGATTGTTAGTACACAAAAGCATCGGACCAAAATCCCGCGCATGCTCAGACAAAATGAGGGGACGGGTGCGTTTGTTTGTGACATGGCACATTCGACATTTTAAATATCTAGTGTCTTGTTTATTGCATCGGGTTTTTTTTTCGTTCTCTTGCTAGAATAAACCCGTTCTATTGCTGATGCTATTTAGACAAAGTTGTCCCATACTGAAATTTTACTTCTTTTGCTTGTGATTTTTGTTTTTGTAAATGTTTGCAAGCCAGATGTCCCAACTTCTTTTTTGTCCTCCACATGTATACATTTTTTTTTTGTTTTACTTTATGTTGATCTTGTTTTTTGGTTTTTTTGCAAGTTATGTCAACATATTTTTTATTTTTTACTTTTTTTTTGGTTTTTACTTTATGTTGATCGTATTCATTTTTCTTGCAAGTTATGTCAACATATTTTTTTTTTTACTTCATGTTTTTTTTTTTCAAGTTATCACACCAAATGTCCCCCCCCCAAGGAGTTTGTGTCCTTTGTAAATTACACATTGTATTTTTGAAATGTTTGATGCCTATTCACCACAGTATAAAACACAATAGACAAGGTTTAACGTAAAAAAAATAGCCATTTATTTTGGCACAACAAAAAATTTGATCAAGAACGGCAACACTTGATCAGTTCACAAAATACATGCAGACTTGGACACCAAAGGCACATTCCAACATGATCAAGGAGAAAATGAATAGCCTCAGGAGCCCAGAAAAAGAAATAAGAAGCAGCAGCAGATGACAAAAGGAACCTAAGCTGTGGTACTCCAACAAGCTCAGTTTTTTGTTAAATCAACTGGAAAACAGGGAATTCTTGTCTTCCTTACAACCTTCCTTCCAGGAACTTCCACGGCCCCGTCCATGGCCCCTTGCAGATGGGGATGATGTGGCAGCAGGAGGAATTAGAAGATAAGGAGCAGGCCGGGCCGAGTCACTTAGGTCAGTGTCCCTGGTCAGCAGGTCCCTTTTTGCCCACCACAGGACCTTATTAATTAGGTCCTTTGCCAGGCCTCTTTGCTCCTCCCCCACTTGATTCAGGTCATTGGCGATAGAGGCACTGTAGCTCTCTGTTGGGTTGAGAGGGGCCCTCATGATCTGTGATGCCTCCCTTATCATCTCCAGGATCTCCTCCTCCAGCTGCCTCATGCGCCTCCTTAGGCCTGGTCGGCGCATCTGGAGGGGAGGCACCTGGGAGATGGTACTGAGCCTGGGGACCTTCTGACATCCACTGGGCCCAGCCTCCTCCTGGCTGCCACTCACCCCTTCCGCCTGGCTGACATGTTTAGGAGCTGGCGCCTCCTGGCTGGTCTCTTCCTGTGTATAAAAAAGGGACATGTTGTAATATTTTGCACAATCAATCACACACATTTTAATGCTCTTGACTGTTTTATTTTTTCTTCATTTAAATTGAACAGACTCTCCTTCTGACCCCTGCAGTTGGCATCCCTGACACATTTATTTATGCCCACGACTTGTGTTTATGTTTCCAAGCTTTCCTTTTTGTTTACAAAATCATCTCAATAAACAAACAATAATTAGCAGCCAAGAAATATGTTGGAAACTACTATACCTCACTGAAGATTACCAGATCTGGCTCCATGTCAGCCAGCTCCTGGTCGGACTCTGCAGGGGTGTGGGGATCCGTGGAAGTTCCGCTGGAAGGAAGCGTGGAAGGAAGGGTGGAAGGAAGAGTCTAAATTAACTCCCGGCTGTCCATTTGATCCTCCAAAAAACTGAGCTCCTTGAAGTACCACAGCTTGGGCTCCTTTGGATCACTTGCTGCTGCTCCTGGCTTCTTTTTCTCTTGGTAAGTCCTGTATGACCTCCTGTATGTACTCCTGAGGTTTTTAATTTTCTCCTTGGCCATGATGGATGTGCACTCCGGAATCCAAGTCTGCATGTATAATGCCAACTGATCAAGTGCTGCCGTTCTGCTCTCGGTCTTATGATACAAAGGGTGCCTGGAATCCCAAAGGATGGGCGTGTCTCTGTATTTTTCGATTAAGTGAAGCATATTCTCCTGAATATGTAATTTCTCCATAGCTTGTAGTCCAAAATGGAAAAAATGATGTCTAGAATACCAAAAGAAAAAAAAAACAGAAAACACGATTTAAAAAAGGCTCAGCTTTGACATTGTCAGAATATGTGCACAATCTTTAGAGCTACTATACAAACACAGTGTCTCCTTCTGCTAAAATGCTGCCCAGCTCTGCCCCATTGTTGTAGAAAAAATGATTTTACATGCAGACCCTTTGGTTCCATTTCACTAAATACATGGCATCTATAACCATCCACAATTAATGATAGCAACCATCAAGGCACTATTTCATGTGTAGTTATCATGCCCCTCAGCATTGATGACATGATACACTACCTAATTACCTCTGTCCAACCAACACTGAACAATAGTTGCCTGATCTGAATACACAATAATAAAATAAAGAGGTAGAGCATTCTCACATATATATTTTGTGATGTCTCCAAGCAGATGGAGAGCGAAATAGCATGGGGGTCCCCAAGATACATTATAGCACAAGAGTGCAATCAACATACAAACCCCCATCCCATGACTCTCAAGTTTCTAGGCCTCTGCTGATCCCATGTTCAAATTTACCTTCATATGTGTAGTTCCTCGCTTACACTTGAGTAAACTCTGCGTAACCTACGTAATCACGTCGTTCTCCTTATATACCCCGCGCAAGCATGAAACGCCGCCCTCTTCATCCGCATATTATACGCCCGATTTTAACCCCCCCATCCCATGACTCAAGTTTCTAGGCCTCATGTTCAAATTTGCTTTTGTATCGGTAGTTCCTCGCTTACGCTCGAGTAAACTCCACGTAACCTACGTAATCACGTTGTTCTCCTTATACACTCCGCGCATTCGTAAAACGCCACCCTCTTCGCCGCCCATGATGGACCCTTTCCTCTTTTCCACGCCCCTTTTCATTGTGAAACGATAATTTGGCGATGTCACAGGAGCGTGCTTTACCCTCTCATGACCAGGAAAGGACGGAGGCAGGAACGTCACGATCCAGGCCCAAACACTACAAGGCAACAAATATGTCACTAGAAGAGATGGTGGAGATAGTGGACATACTGCAGAGGAAAGATTACGATGGAGATCATGGGCCATACAACACCCCTAATCTGAGGAAGGCTAAAATAATGGACAAGGTTGCAAGGAGACTTTATGACATATTTGGGGTCACAAGGTCCAAGGAGCAGTTTTGAAAATGTTGGTCGGACTTGAAATTGCGTGAGCCAGAGCAGTATAGGAAGATCAATAAAATTATTGCGAAAAGTAGGTCATTTTATTTTTTTTGGTTGGCAATTGTCTTTATTAACCACTTAATGACCGCCTACTGCACATTTACATCGGCAGAATGGCACGGCTGGGCACATCAACGTATATATACGTTGATTTTAGTACCCAGCCATGGGTCACGGGCGCGCGCCCGCGGCGAGCTCCCGTGACCCGGTCCGAAGCTCCAGGACCGGGACCGCGGGATTTGCGGACCCGATCGCCGCTTCAGTGCGGCGATCCGTCCCTGGAGCAGAAGAACGGGGAGAGCCGTGTGTAAACACGGCTTCCCCGTGCTTCTCTGTGGCCGTAGCATCGATTGCGTCATCCCTGTAATAGGGGGACGCGATCGATGACGTCACACCTACAGCCACAACCCCCTACAGTTGTAAACACACACATAGGTCACACATCCCCTACAGTGCCACCTGTGGTTAACTCCCAAACTGCAACTGTCATTTCCACAGTAAACAATGCAATTTAAATGCATTTTTTGCTGTGAAAATGACAATTGTCCAAAAAATGTGTCAAAATTGTCCGAAGTGTCCGCCATATTGTCGCAGTCACGAAAAAAATCGCTGATCGCCGCTATTAGTAGTAAAAAAAAAAGTAATTAATAAAAATGCAATAAAACTATCCCTTATTTTGTAAACACTATCAATTTTGCGAAAACCAACCGATAAACGCTTATTGCGATTTTTTTTACCAAAAATACGTAGAAGAATACGTATCGGCCTAAACTGAGGAAAAAAAATGTTTTTTTATATATTTTTGGGGGATATTTATTATAGCAAAAAGTTAAAAATATTGCATTTTTTTTAAAATTGTCGCTCTATTTTTGTTTATAGCGCAAAAAATAAAAACCGCAGAGGTGATCAAATACCACCAAAAGAAAACTCTATTTGTGGGGAAAAAAGGACGCCAATTTTGTTTGGGAGCCACGTCGCACAACCACGCAATTGTCAGTTAAAATGACGCAGTGGCGAATCGCAAAAAGGGGCAAGGTCCTTTACCTACATTTTGGTCCGGGTCTTAAGTGGTTAATTTGTTGACATGTGTATTTGTACATCTGTCTCGTTGGCCTGGTTGTACTTTGGAACACATGTATAATTTTTATGTGAATGAATGATTAAATGAAAAACGTATATAGCGCGGCACATGCAAACTAAATCACCTCTGGGCGCTTGATGTTCCGGTCTCTTTTGACATCAAAAGAGATGAGTTTTGATCTTTCTTTTGAAGGTCAGGTGGTTTTCCTCCAACTGAATGCTGGTTGGTAAGGCGTTCCATAGTTTGGGACCTTGGAGCACAAATCTTCTTTCTCCTTTCGACTTGAGTTTGGCTTTGGGTATCTGGAGCAGATTTGGGTTGGTGGATCGCAGAACGCGATTGGGGTTGTGAGCTTTTATCTTGTCGCATAAATATTGCGGGGCCTTCCCATGGATGCACTTATGCATCAGACAGAGCGTTTTAAAAGCAATTCTGTCTTTTACTGGCAACCAGTACTGTGGATTTTGGAAAAAAGTTTTTTCATGCTCGTAGTAAACATCGTTCCATCACATTGTTTTTCACAAATCCAATGTTGTTCCAGGAAAAGCACACCTGGACATGGCTATTTAGCGTAAAACAACATTTGTAAACATTGTGGAAAAGATGATGTGTTTGTTCAACCTTACTAGAATGTGAAAGGCAAACAGGATTCATTCAGTGATAATAAGCAGCTGTTTTCATATCTGGACTCAAGAGCACCTGTGTCTCCCCCATAACTCCATTTTTTATTTAGGGTCTCGAATAAATACTTTTTTGGGGGGGCATTCATGTGTGTCACTTTGCAAAAAAGCGTCAGTATCACAGCTTGGGAGAAGTCATATAAAAACAAAGGTTAGGTTTGGTGGATTAAGCCCAAACACACAATTGTAACCGACTTCTGAGCAATGTTTTGTATTTCTGCCCTCCAATATCTGTGTGCTGAGTGAGTATACCCTTTGTTTCATGTCATTTAGGGGAAAGAAGAGGACCGCATTTGGAGGAGGCAAGGAGGCCCAGACTCTCACAAAAATCTAAACCTCTGCATGTGGAGGAGGAGTATGTGGAAGAAGGAGTGGTGGAAAGAAGAGAGGAGGAAGGAAGAGAGGAGGAAAAAAGAGAGGAGGAAGGAAGAGAGGAGGAAGAAGGAATTGTGGAAGAAGAAGGAGTTGTTTAAGAAGAAGGAGTTGTTGAAGGAGGAGTTGTTAAAGAAGGAGGAGTTGTTGAAGAAGGAGGAGTTGTTGAAGAAAAAGTAGTTGTTGAAGAAAAAGGAGTTGTGGAAGATGGGGAGGTGGAGATGATCAGCACAACAGGTCAGTGTCACCCCAGCTTCACAGGGAAAAAGAGATGTAGATAGGCCTGCACATTACATTACTTATACTTTTTTTTTTTTTTTAGGAGATGAAGATGGTGGTATCCCAACATCTGCTAGTCCTCATTTTTCCCGAGCTAGTGCCCAAATTATCATCCAACAAATAATGGAATGCAGTACAGAAATAAACATTATGAGGGAAAGGATGGATGTCATTGAGCAAAATTAGAAAAACATCATTGACATGTTGGGCCGTATCCAAGATTAACCCCCCCCCCAAACCAGTTTCAATGCTATGTTTTGCACAACAGTTTGAATAGGAAAATACACACGCCAAAATTTGAAGATGCACACACAGTGTGTCAACATGTGCTATCTGCCATCACAGGATATCGATTGTCTGTGCTTTGTGGGTGCAACCCCTTCCTCTGTACTTAAATAGGTGAGAGGAAGGGTTTTCACCCCCAAAACACATCCATTGATCACCCATGATGGCAGATAGCACATGTGGACATTTGTCATGGTATCTCAGGAGAGAAATCCCCGTTTGGCCCCTCACACAGAATGTGTTGCATCTAGCAAATTTTGGCGTGCTCCGGGGTGACAGCCCATCACATGTGTTTGGATTAAAAGGTTGAACTTTGTAAATTCCACTGTTTGTAGATTTTTGTATTTTGAACAAAAATATGTTTTTTATACTACATACCAAACTTAAAATTATTTAAAAAAATAAATACAAAATAAATAAAAAATATAGTGCCAAATAAACAACCCAAATGTTTGGGGAATTTTTTTTTTAAATATTTTTTTTACAAAATAAACCCAAAATGGAGTGGCTTCTTCTTTCTATGCTCAATACCAATTTTTAGATGAGTGACTACTGTGCAATTGTGGTTATTTACTAAAACATGAAAACTAAATTTGGCACTAGAAGTGCACCAGTTGGAGAACCAGGAAGACAGATAAAAGAAAATTAAGCAATAATGACAAACAACTGTATAAAGTCCAATGGTCGAATTATTTATTATTTCTTTTAATATTTCTTTCTTTTGGGGGCCGAATTAGAAAGAAATATGATCTGGCATAGCAATGGCCCCCCGACACATATTTGTCGCGTACCTCACGAGCAGATTGGGTGGCCAAGCCAGCGCGACCAGTGTCCAGGCCAGGAAAGGTATCTGAGGGTAGTCCTACCTCAGCACCGATGCTGGCTAGATACGACTGGGAGTGCCTGCGTAAAAAATTGTGCAAAATGCAACAGGCTAAAACAACAGTGTTCAATTTATATTCCGCCAGGTGTATCGCTGTCTGGAACAGGTGGAACCGGCTGGCGAGTATGCCAAAGGCATTCTCGACTACCCTCCGGGCTCTGGCCAGCCAATACAAAAACCATCCTTGTGCAATATCACAGTATTAACATTTCAGATTATTATTAAAGGAGTGAGTATTTCATGCCAAAAATATAGGCCCACTTGATATCAGACTCCTCACCACTCTGATGGGTCAATAAACATTTTTAGGGGGGGGATCTACAATAGAGCAGACAAAAAACTGGCTCAAAAAATACTAGGCTAGGTGTGTTTGTCCCTAGGATAGCATGCTGGACAGGTTAATAGTGGTGAAGGTAAAAATATGCATGTAGGCCAACAAAAAGAACATGGAAAGCTTAACAACATGCATGGCGAGAAAAGGGAACATTCAACACACAGCATATTACAATCATGGTAATTAGGGAAACATCCAAGAAATACAATACATTAGCATACATTATTAAAGACATGTTAAAAGGAGGAAACTTACCTTAATATACTCCTCCTGCATAACTTGGATGATGGCAGAACAAGTCTCCGGAATGATGATCCCAAGCGCCTGGGGAGTAATTCCGGTCGAGAACTTGAGGTCCTGCAGGCTCCTCCCAGTCGCCAGGTACCGCAACGTGGCAATAAGCCTCTGCTCGGCCGTGATGGCTTGGCGCATCACAGTGTCCTGCCTCGTGATATAGGGGGACAGAAGATCCAGCAGACGGTGGAAAACGGGGTCCGTCATACGGACAAAGTTCCTGTAGTCATCAGAATTATTCCCCTGGATTTCCCTAAGCAGAGGCATATGAGAGAATCGGTAACCAAACCTTCACTAACACGCGGGAACACGTAACTAGCAAAAGCGGAACCAAGGGCAGCATCGTAGGCTTTGGCCTTCCCCTTTATAGTGACGTTGTACGTGGTTTACGTGTCCGCGTTCTGGTCCGATGGGATTTTGGTCCGATGGTGTGTACGCACATCAGACCACTTCAGCGTGGTCCGATGAAAGCGGTCCGTCGGAAAATGTAACGGTCACCACCGTTTACGACCTTACATCCAACCACGACAAGCTTATCTGACACACTGCGACAATCTTGCATACACGATCCATTCCATTCCAAGACGAGACTCTGCTCTGCACTTGTTTCCAAATGTATGAACACTTTAATGGTTTCTTCTCAGCTTTTTATACAGTACAAGATTTTACAGTTAATCACAGGACAATGCAATCTCCACCCCCCTATTCACACTGGGGCTAATTCTGTAGCAGACATTTCAGCACCGATACTAAATAGATCTATCACATTCCAAAATACAATTACACAATGCCTTGACCTCAATCCACATATCTAGACAGACGTACTGTCTCTAAAGGGTCTTGACACCTGGGAAAAAATAGGCTTTAAACCATGTTATCAGACAATTGAAAGATATAGCAGCAGACCTGAGTTAACACCTTTATCCACTTGCCCACCGCGCCATAGACACTTTACTGCTACAGCGCGGTGGAGCTATCTTGGGACGACGTCCCTGGGATGTCCTCGTGCACTTCCGCGATTACGCATCCCCTGGGACGTGCTCACAGAAGTGTCCGTGCTCGCGGGTCTAGAAGACCCGGCGCATCACGGATCACGGTAAATTGCCGCTGATAGCGGCCGTTTACCACGTGATCGCGACGGCGCGATCACTTGTAAACAAACCAGCGTCATTTGATGACGCCGGTTCCTCCCTCTCCTCTCTGTACCGTTCGGTACAGTGTGAGAGGAGAGCGGGGAGCAGGTGGCAGCATCAGCGCTGTGGCTGGATTTGTGACAAATGCAGTCTCCGATCCATCCATCCCAGCTCAGCCATCTCTGCCCGAGTACTCTGCAATACCCCAGTACTCTGCAATACCCTAGTACCCTACAATCAGTGTTGCTCATCTTACTTTAAAAAAGTAATTAGTTACAGTTACAAATTACTTCTCTGAAAAAGTAATTGCGTTAGTGACTCAGTTACTACATTAAAAAAGTAATTAGTTACTCAGCAAAGTAACTGATTTTTTTTTTTTATATTCTACAATGCTTTGTTGAGAAGCAGATGACGGGCGCTTGCCAGGGAGCAGTGAGTTAATACTCCAAGACAAAAGAATGCCAGATCCTTGAGTGAAGAAAACCGGAAACAAATGGTGAGCTCGCGTATATCCCAGCCTAGGTGCATCCGTCCCACCATGTATGTGCAGCTAATAGGACTTAAAACCCTTATCGATCTGCTACATATTACATCCAAATTATAAGCTGGATTAAAATGTATGTTTATAATATACATTCCCTTGACGTTTACAGAGTCTTAATTTAAAATCTTATATTAGGCTTTATTAGAATTTTTTATAGTTTATTGTTTATTATATAATTTATCTTATATAAGCTTTATTAAATGCAAGGGATCTGGAATGGGGATGTCAGATTTTTCTTTGTTGTCTGATGAAGAGATGAAATCAGTGACCAAAAAAAACCTGCTGATCATTGGTCTGTATAGGTGTGCTGCACTTACCATGTTGACCACTAGATGTCGCTGTGTACACTGTGTTGTATAGGGAACGTTTGTTCTGTGGAACATTTTGTTCCGGCCATGTGTTCCCCGGATCATTGATCAGGTTGCGCACACAGTGTGTGTGATCTATGTGAGTTGTTCCCCAGTGATAGGTCAGTGTGAGGCGGGTGGGGCTCATTGTATCCAGGGCTCCTTGCGATTGGAAGTTTTCAGACCGCTGTGACAGGCCATCACAGCGGTCACATGATTCTAAAGTGGAGTTCCACCCATATTTATGTTCACAGTGCCGGCAGAAGCAATTACTCTGCTGCCATCTAGTGGCGGTAGATGTAATTGCGGTAATGCCGCCCAAGTAATGGGAACTGCGTTACCGTGAGGGGAAGAGTAATCAGGTAGATTACTCGTTACCCTCAAAAGGGGCTGCGTTAAGTAACTGCGTTTATTTTAACTCCATTACTTACAACACTGCCTACAATACCCCAGTACCCTGCACAATACTCTGCAATACCCCAGTACTCTGCAATACCCCAGTACCCTGCACAATACTCTGCAATACCCCAGTACTCTGCAATACCCCAGTACTCTGCACAATACTCTGCAATACCCCAGTACTCTGCAATACCCCAGTACTCTGAAATACCCCAGTACCCTGCAATACCCCAATACCCTGCGCAATACTCTGCAATACCCCAATACCCTGCACAATACTCTGCAATACCCCAATACCCTGTGCAATACCCCGATACCCTGTGCAATACTCTGCAATAGCCCAATACCCTGCGCAATACTCTGCAATACCCCAATACCCTGCGCACTACTCTGCAATACCCAATACCCAATACCCTGCGCAATACGCTGCAATACCCCAGTACTCTGTAATACCCCAATACTCTGCAATACCCATTTTTTAAAGCACCCCTGTCCCCGCGTGCTCGCATGCAGAAGCAAACGCATACGTAAGTTCCGCCGGTGTTTAAGCTACACATGTGAGGTATCTCTCCTCCGTAACTAAAAACATGTAACCAATAAAAGTAATTAAAGCGTCGCCTATGGGGATTTTTAAGTAGCGAAGTTTGGCGCCATTCCATGATTGTGCGCAATTTTGAAGTGTGACATGTTGGGTATCTATTTACTCTGCGTAACTTCATCTTTCACATTATGAAAAAAAATTGGGCTAACTTTACTGTTTTTTTTTTTTTAAGCACAAAACTGTTTTTTTTTTCAAAAAATGTCTGCGAAAATACCATGCAAGATAAAAAGATGTAACAGCCGCCATTGTATTCTCTAGGGTCTTTGCTAAAAAAGCATATATAATGTTTTGGGGTTCTATGTAATTTTCTAGCAAATAAATTATGATTTTTGCATGTAGGAGAGGAATGTCAGAATTGGTCTGGGTGTTCCAGAACGCCTGATGGCGTTTCCAGCTTGTTGGGCCTCTGTATGTGGCCACGCTGTGTAAAAGTCTCACACATGTGATATCGCCATACTCGGGAGGAATAGCAGAATGTGTTTTGGGGTGTAATTTGTGGTATGCATATGCTGTGTGTGAGAAATAACCTGCTAATATGACAGAAACAAGATTTTTTTTTTCAGAATTTTCAGTCGTTTTTGTTTTATAGCGCAAAAAAATAAAAAACCCAGAGGTGATCAAATACCACCAAAAGAAAGCTCTATTTGTGTGAAAAAAAAGGACAAAAATTTCAAATGGGTACAATGTTGTATGACTGAGTAATTGTCATTCAAATTGTGAGAGCACTGAAAGCTGAAAATTGGTCTGGTCAGGAAGGGGGTTTAAGTGCCCAGTGGTCAAGTGGTTATACAATGTAAGGTCTTTCACAAGCCGGGCCACTTAGTATTTTAAAAGCCTATTATACAGAGGGATGAGTCACTGTCTTGTTGACCTGGTCTCAAGTCAACATGAACCACTTTGTAATATTCCAGTATCCTGTCATAAGAAGTATCAATAATGTCCCATCTCATGTAATACATGAATTATGATCCTTTTAGCCACCCTACGCTCAAAAGGGCACAGGGTGGACTTAGACCCAGGAGTTATTAGTGTCCCTTGCACAGGAGTATCTCTCATCCTTCCAAAGTCTCTGATTGTCACGGTTCATGCCGTTACATCTCTCCCCTTTCGGTGGGAGACGGACACAGGAGAGGACCCCAAATGAGTTGACTCGGAAGTCAGTCAGTAGTTCCAGTCCTCCAATGCTGGTATGCATACTGTACCCCAAATAAATGTCTCCAAACTGAGCATTACTCACCCCGCCAACCTCTGCCTTTCTCAGAGAACACGCCTGCCGCTGGGGAGAGGCCTGGACTGGCCCTTCTCCCTGGAGTCCTTTCAGCCACTGGAGAGAAGGCAGGGTGGCTGGGCTCAGTCCATCATGCTGTTGGGGGTCTGGGCAAACTGCCCCCAGGGTGTCATGCTGTGGAACTCCCTCCCGGAGGACATCCAGGAGGCGGCATCACTGGCGGCCTTTCGCCGGAGTTTAAAAACATGGCTATTCCATCAAGCCTACCCGGCTTAAGGCGTCAGTTGGCCTGAGTGTAACATCCGAGCGGGAACATCAGTCCAAGTCGTACCATCTTGTTGTCCACTTGTCCCTGGGTTTACCCAGGGACGTCGCCAGCGTGTCGGGATCCTTCGGGGTAATTGACCACGCTATAGAAAGTGCACCTCAACTCAACTCAACTCAGCCCCCCCTTCCTGGGGTATACCAGTGGAGACTGAAGTCCCATCCACCGGTGCTAGGTGAAAACTCCTGGTGCTTGCAAAGCAAAGCCGACATCCTCCTGTCCCAGTCCTGTACCATTTTCTGGGGTTGGACCAGTGGAGACTGAAGTCCCATCCACTACCACAGGGTCCCCCTCTTCCGTTAGTGGAGAGCAGAGGTCCGTGACCCTCTGTTCTGTTGCCAGCTCTTCCGCTAGGTTGCTGTGAGTGTAGACCACAGTCCCATCCACTACCACAGGGTCCCCCTCTTCTGTTAGTGAGGAGCAGAGGCCCATGACACTCTGCTCTGTGGCCAGTGATTCAGCTGGGTGTATAAGCTTTACCATCTCAGCTTGTTGCTGGAGAGAGGGGCCACCCGCCCCGGCTCCCTGGAACTCCACACCATCCGCTTCGGCTTTAGGGATGGCAATCTTCATATTTTCCACTGCCGATTCATTAGCCAGGATTTCACAGTTGTCACCTGACCTTTCCTCATAGTTGCAGGCAACAGGAGCCCCACCCTGCTGCTGAGCCGAGTCTAGCAGCTGTCTGTAGGTGATTTCCAAATCCCATTCCTGAATGGCCAGAAATTCCAAATCTTCCTGTAACCAGTGGCCTTCCGAGATTTTCAATTTTTCCTCTCTGTGCTCCATTATGTCCTCCAAGCGCCACTCCCGATCGTCCCCAAAGTCGGGATCACCAGACATCCTCCAATACAGTAATCCCAGGCCATCATAGTCATAGCCTTCTGTGGGGCTGTCATCCGCTGACCACGGGCACTCTTGGGCTACATACCACCGGAGGGCTCTGTAGCTCTTGTCTAGCTGCATCTCTGCCCAGATCAGCCTGCTTAACTCCGCTATACACTCCTGCTTCGGTTGTTCCCCCAACAACGGCATTCGCACGTCATACTGCGGCCAGTACCTTGCATAGATGGAGGGCAGGACCTTTCCTTGGTGTTGCTGCTCCAGAGCTAGCGCTTCCTTCCAGAGTTGGCACCGAATCACATCCGACCATCCCAGCAGGACCTCCTCTGATACGGGTCCTCTGTGCTGTATCCGCATCTCTTGTAACCTCCTTTGGAATTCCTCTTCCATGGAAACTGGTATCTGCACCTCTCCTCTCTCTTCAGTTGGTGCTGCTGCAGCACTTATTCGCTGTCGCAAGGTGGCATCTACAGCCGCTATAACCCGGTCTATGATCTCCGGTGGAGAATTAGGGCCATATTGTGCCAGTCCACGTTTAACAGCCCGATCAAAAAAATCTTCCTCGGGTGTCCTGTCTGTTACGTTGGGCCTCTTAGCTCTATTCATTTCGACAAGTTCTGCGATAATGTCCCTTTTCTTACGGTTGCTGGCTGGTCTGCCCCGGCTCTCCAGTAAGTCCTTGAGGGAAGAGAGCTTCATCCGTTCATACAGCGTCTCCATTGTCATGTGCCCTTGTAGCCGTCCTTCTGAAGATGGAATCATCCCACTGCTGGGCCACCAATGTAACGGTCACCACTGTTTACGACCTTCCATCCAACCACGACAAGCTTATCAGACACACTGCGACAATCTTGCATACACGATCTATTCCATTTCCCATAATCAAGATGAGACTCTGCTCTGCACAGACACTGGTCCAATGAAAGCGGTCCGTCGGACAATGTAACGGTCACCACCGTTTACGACCTTACATCCAACCACGACAAGCTTATCTGACACATTGCGACAATCTTGCATACACGATCCATTCCATTCCAAGACGAGACTCTGCTCTGCACTTGTTTCCAAATGTATGAACAC
Source organism: Rana kukunoris (assembly GCA_029574335.1). Taxonomy (NCBI): domain Eukaryota; kingdom Metazoa; phylum Chordata; class Amphibia; order Anura; family Ranidae; genus Rana; species Rana kukunoris. The sequence continues at coordinate 426,485,100 of CM056052.1, forward strand.
TTTAATGGTTTCTTCTCAGCTTTTTATACAGTACAAGATGTTACAGTTAATCACAGGACAATGCAATCTCCACCCCCCTATTCACACTGGGGCTAATTCTCTAGCAGACATTTCGGCACCGATACTAAAGAGATCTATCACATTCCAAAATACAATTACACAATGCCTTGACCTCAATCCACATATCTAGACAGACGTACTGTCTCTAAAGGTGTAACACCATCAGCGTTACTTTGTACAGAACGAGCGCAGCTGTACCATCCTTAGACAGCTGCGCTCCATTCAGCACCCTGTCATCGACACTTTCGACGCGCCATCGAATCCTGCGCACCACGCTGGAACGCGGAAGCGCGCCCAGCGTGTGTCCCGCGACAGGCTGGCTATTTAAACCCCCTCTGATGGCGGCTGGGTGTCTGGTTATTGAAGTTGACGCTCGCCGCCATCTGAGACCCGAGACCCCCTCCAGAGACCCTCAGATCCTCACCCTGTGAGGAGATCACCAGGATCACAGGATCAGGTTCTACTCCAAGGACCGTGCTACTGTCTATGACTTTCACCTGGATCACAGAGCTGGCAATCTACAGAACCATAGAGGCATCTTGCACCTGCTTTTAGTCTCTCTCCAGGAAGGAACTCCTAACCACATCACATCTAAACCGCAAGTACCCACAACTAACCATACCAAGCCTGTATACTGGAATACTGTTCATGCTGGATTGGATACTGTGATATGTTCTAGATTGCCTGATATCATATGTTTGTAGAGACTGTAACGCCTTACCAGAAATCTCCAATAATCTATGGTAGATACACCACACCATCAATAGGAGATAGTTCACAGGAGGTTGTGATGAATTAACCCCATAAGCTCTGTATAACATCTTAGAGCAACCAGGTGGTTTAATCTGAGTATCCTCCAGAACAAGTGACTACCCTTCATCTCCTATTCATGGTGACGGCGTAGTCATTACAGAATAACCAGACCAAATATATATATATATAGATGGATCCCGCTGATTTAGCGAATCATCTACTGGGACTCACTCAAAGGGTAGATACCCTAACTAACTCTTTAAATGAATTACCCCTTGAGAATGAAGCTCTCCGCCAGCAGAGCCTTGCTCAGGTTAGAGAGAGACCAGAACCAAAAGTCTGTTCTCCAGAACCTTTCTCTGGGGATAGGAAACTCTTCCGGCAATTCATCAGCTCTTGTCGCTTGATGTTTGAGCTACGTCCCTGTACTTATTATTCTGATAGGATTAGAATTCTCACCCTCATCTCCTACCTCAGGGGAGAACCTAGAGTTTGGGCCGACGCCTATCTGGAAGAACACGGAGATCTCCTTGGAGCTTTGGACACTTTCCTCGCAGAAATGTCCTTCCTCTATGAGGGTCCCAATAAACAGTTGACTGCTGAAAATTCCATCAGAAACCTCAAACAGGGGAAAAGACCAGTGGAGGACTACATTTCTGAATTCAAATGTTGGTGCCGAGAGACCCAGTGGTCGGATATCGCACTCAGGAACCAATTCCGGCTTGGCCTGACGGAAACTTTGAAAGACGAAATCGCACGTGTAGAACTTCCACCATCCCTAGAGGATTTAATGCAACTGTCCATCACCATTGATCGACGTATTCGTGAGAGAAGAGCTGAACGGGCCAATGCGTATTCTCCTTCACCTTTCAGGAGAGCCAGATCTCCCCCCAAGGAGCTTCCGATGGAACTTGGTGTGATTAAAGGACCATTAAGCACAGCGGAGAAACAACGCCGCAGAGACCAAAACCTCTGTATGTACTGTTCAGCTCCTGACCACGTTGTATCCACCTGTCCCCTTCTTAAGAGGAATTCGGAAGGTAAAGATCACCACAGAAACAAACTTAATTTCACTGGGACTATTTCTAACCGTTACATTTTTATTGTTCTTACATTACAGTGGGATCAAGAAAGGTTCTCCACTGAAGCAATGGTCGACACTGGAGCCTGTGGAAACTTTATTGACTCAAAGATTGTAGAATCTAATAAAATACCTTGTGTGTTCAAGCAAACCCCTGTGTCACTCACTTTCATTGATGGTTCCAGTTCTCCCACAGGTCCAATTACATTCCAAACCTCACCCCTTTGGGTGACTTGCGGTTCAGGTCATACTGAGAGCCTCATTTTTGACGTCATCCCTTCACCTCTATTTCCAATAATTCTCGGATTACCTTGGTTACGTCTTCATCAGCCTACCTTCCAATGGTCTACTAGTTCCTTAACCTTACAATCCTCTTACTGTAAAGAGAGTTGTTATCCTAATTGTTCTATCTCTTTTACAGAATTCTACCCTCCTGATCTTCCACCTTATCTACATGATTTCACCGATGTTTTTAGCAAAACCAAGGCAAACTTGCTCCCCCCACACAGGATCTATGATTGCCCCATAGATCTCATAGCTGATGCACCGATTCCGACTGCTCGGATTTATCCATTATCTCAACCTGAACTTGTACACCTCAAGGATTATATCGACGAAAACCTCAAAAAAGGTTTATCAGACCTTCAACCTCTCCAGCGAGTGCAGCAATGTTCTTCGTAAAAAATAAAGACGGCTCACTCCGACCAATTATCGACTACCGTGCACTCAATAACATCACCATAAAAAACAGATATCCACTACCATTAATTCCAGAACTCATCGAACGACTCCAGACCTCAAAAATCTTCACTAAATTAGATCTGAGGGGTGCCTACAACCTCATAAGAATTCGATCTGGTGATGAGTGGAAAACGGCTTTTAAAACACGCTATGGCCTCTACGAGTACACCGTAATGCCCTTTGGGTTATGCAACGCACCTGCTACTTTTCAATATTTTATCAACGACATTTTCTGAGATTTGCTCGACGTTTGCGTTGTGATTTATTTGGATGATATTTTAATCTATTCAGATTCTCCCGAAGAACACATCAAACATGTACGCTGGGTTTTGGCCAGATTGAGAACACACTCTTTATATGTCAAACTTGAAAAGTGTGTTTTCAGTCAGCGCAACATTTCTTTCCTGGGATATCTAATTACCCCAAACGGAATACAGATGGAATCATCGAAGGTACAGTGCATATTATCCTGGCCAGTTCCCCATTCCAGGAAGGCTCTGCAACGTTTCCTCGGATTCTCAAACTACTACAGAAAATTCATTAAGGACTTCTCTACGATCGTGAAACCACTGAACAATCTCACTAGTAGTAAGACGCCTTTTTCCTGGTCTGATCAGGCACAGAAATCTTTTGACCTTCTGAAGCTTAGTTTCACCTCCGCACCAATCTTACAACTTCCTAACCCACTTTACCACTAGTGTTGCTCACGAATATTCGCATTGCGAATATTCGCTACGAATATTGCATATTCGAGTATTCGCGAATATCTCGAATATCGCGGCGAATATTCGCTATTTCGAATATTCGCTATTTTTCAAATTTCGCAAAAAAATTTGCAATAAAATTCGCAATAGCGAAAATTCGCTATTTTTTTTTTATCAAATATCACGAATATTCGATATTAACGAATATTCGCAACCGCATATGTGAAATTTCGCTTTTTTTTTTATATAAAATATACCGAATATTCGTAAATATCGAATATTCGTGATATTTTATAAAAAAAAAAAAAAAAAAAATCGCGAAATTTCACATTAGCGAAAATTCGCATTAGCGAAAATTCGCATTGGCGAAAATTCGCATTGGCGAAAATTCGCAATTTTTTTTTTTTTTTTATAAAATATCACGAATATTCGATATTAACGAATATTCGCGAATATTCTTCGAAATATTCGCGAAATATCGCGAAATCGAATATGGCGTATTCCGCTCATCACTATTTACCACTTCACATTAGAGGTAGATGCCTCACACTTTGCTTTGGGAGCTGTACTCTCTCAACAAGCTTCATCATCTGAACCTCTACATCCGGTAGCCTTCTACTCTAGGACACTATTACCTGCCGAAAAGAATTACCCCATTGGGGAAAAAGAACTCCTTGCTATAAAGGATGCCCTGAGCAATTGGAGACATCTCTTGGAAGGTTCCAAACACCCCATTACCATCCTCACTGATCATCGCAATTTGCAACATTTGAGGGCCTGTAAAACCCTTTCCGCCTGCCAAGTCAGGTGGAGTTTATTTTTCGATAGGTTCGACTTCAACATCTCCTATCGTCCTGGTACAGAAAATGTCAAGGCTGATTCGTTGTCATGTATGCATGACAACCAGACAATTGAGACACCTTCCCTTTCTATTATTCCACCCGATCGATTCATTGGAGCATCTATTCCTTTCCTGGACCTACTGATCCAATCTCTCCCTAGCGAGGTTCCCCTAATGCCCCAGGGTCTCAAGAAAGAACCTAACGGGCTATTTACCTACAACAATAAGATTTACGTCCCCGCCACCTTACAACCTCTACTTCTCAAACAACTTCATGATGCTCCTCTGGCAGGTCATCCAGGAATAAGTAAAACCATTCATCTAATTAAAAGAAATTACTGGTGGCCCAAGCTTTCACAGACAGTCAGTGATTATGTCAATTCCTGCGTGATATGTGCTACCAACAAACATTCCAGGAAGCCGCCCTATGGTCTCCTTACTTCGATTCCAATAACTGAAAGACCCTGGGATGTGGTCTCTATGGATTTTATAGTCGATCTCCCCAGGTCTCAAGGTGCCAACACAATTCTAGTTACAGTAGATTTATTAACAAAGATGTCTCACTTCATCCCATTGAAAAATTTACCAACTGCTCTAGAGACTGCACAAGCCTTCCTTCAGAATGTCCTTAAGTTACATGGGTTGCCCTCCCAGATTATCTCTGACAGAGGCACACAATTCATTTACAGATTCTGGAGAGCCCTTTGCCAGGCCTTGCAAATTGATCATCGAATGTCCACTGCTTATCATCCTCAAACGAACGGACAGACAGAACGAGTAAACCAAACACTCGAGCAGTATTTACGCTGTTATTGCACCCATCTACAGGACGACTGGCTTCAATTTCTTCCTCACGCTGAATTTGCGTATAATAACGCTTCCAGTTCTTCCTCCGGATTTTCTCCTTTCTATGCAAACTATGGGTTCCATCCCAAATCTGCTCCAGTCTCCGTTCTCCCTAACAATTTTCCCGCTGTAGAACATTACCTCTCCACCTTAAAGAGGACCTTAGGAATACTCCATTCTAATCTTTCTGCAGCCCAACAAAGACAAAAGAAGTATTATGATTCCCATAGAACTCCACCGCCTAAATACAAAGTTGGAGATTTAGTTTGGCTCTCCACTCGAAATCTACGCCTTAATATCCCTTCAAGAAAACTCGGCCGCCAATTCACTGGTCCCTTCTCCATTTCACATCTCATCAACAATAACACCGTTAAGCTACTTCTACCTCCGGATTGGAAGATACATCCTTCTTTCCATGTCTCACTTATTAAGCCTTTCACTCCTAATCCGTTCCCTAACAGAGACCCTCAACCCCCTTCTCCTGTTGATGTTGTCGGTGAGACTGAATATGAGGTACAGAAAATTCTGGATTCCAGGAGACAAGGATCTTCCCTGCAATACTTAATCCGTTGGAAGGGTTACAGCCATCTTGATGACTCCTGGGTAGATTCCTCCCACATTCATGCTCCCCGGCTCATCAAACAATTTCACCGCAGATACCCTGATCGACCATCACCTTCTGGGTGTATATTTGGGACCCCCTTGAGGAGGGGAGTATGTAACACCATCGGCGTTACTTTGTACAGAACGAGCGCAGCTGTACCAACCTTAGACAGCTGCGCTCCATTCAGCACCCTGTCATCGACACTTTCGACGCGCCGTCGAATCCTGCGCACCACGCTGGAACGCGGAAGCGCGCCCAGCGTGTGTCCCGCGACAGGCTGGCTATTTAAACCCCCTCTGATGGCGGCTGGGTGTCTGGTTATTGAAGTTGACGCTCGCCGCCATCTGAGACCCGAGACCCCCTCCAGAGACCCTCAGATCCTCACCCTGTGAGGAGATCACCAGGATCACAGGATCAGGTTCTACTCCAAGGACCGTGCTACTGTCTATGACTTTCACCTGGACCACAGAGCTGGCAATCTACAGAACCATAGAGGCATCTTGCACCTGCTTTTAGTCTCTCTCCAGGAAGGAACTCCTAACCACATCACATCTAAACCGCAAGTACCCACAACTAACCATACCAAGCCTGTATACTGGAATACTGTTCATGCTGGATTGGATACTGTGATATGTTCTAGATTGCCTGATATCATGTTTGTAGAGACTGTAACGCCTTACCAGAAATCTCCAATAATCTATGGTAGATACACCACACCATCAATAGGAGATAGTTCACAGGAGGTTGTGATGAATTAACCCCATAAGCTCTGTATAACATCTTAGAGCAACCAGGTGGTTTAATCTGAGTATCCTCCAGAACAAGTGACTACCCTTCATCTCCTATTCATGGTGACGGCGTAGTCATTACAAAAGGGTCTTGACACCTGGGCAACAATAGGCTTTAAACCGTGTTATCAGACAATTGAAAGATCTAGCAGCAGACCTGAGTTAACACCTTTATACAATGTAATGTCTTTCACAAGCCGGGCCACTTAGTATTTTAAAAGCCTATTGTACAGAGGGATGAGTCACTGTCTTGTTGACCTGGTCTCAAGTCAACATGAACCACTTTGTAATATTCCAGTATCCTGCCATATGAAGTATCAATAATGTCCCATCTCATGTAATACATGAATTATGATCCTATTAGCCATCCTACGCCCAAAAGGGCACAGGGTGGACTTAGACCCAGGAGTTATTAGTTTTCCTGGCACAGGAGTATCTCTCATCCTTCCAAAGTCTCTGATTGTCAGGGTTCATTCCGTTACAGACAAGTTTCAGCGGACCGGTCCGATCGTGTGTACGCGGCCTAAGGCTAGTGGCCTTTCTGTAGATAAAAGAAGGTTTGTTCGGTATTATGGGCTAAAACTTTAACTGATTGGAGAATGGGCCAGTACTTTTTAATTATGTTTTCTAGGGCTTTATGTTGTATGTTATATCCTGTTAGGAAGGCCATATCCATATGTTTTTTGTTTTTTATTATTTTTTGGTATCTCCATTGTCATACGTTCTCTATCCATACATTTTACTTTTTCTTTTAGTGCTTCCATCTTTTTTTTTTTTTTTGTAGCCTTTTTCTACAAACTTGTTTATAATGGAATTTGCTTGAATTTCGTAGTCTTTAGCATTGCTGCAGTTTCTGTAGACTCGCATCAGCTGCCCTTTCTGGATATTAGTTATCCATTGTCTATGATGGCAACTGTTGGTTGGGATGTATCCATTCCTGTCTGTTTTTTTTTTAAAGTCCTTGTTTTAATACATCTTACTGTTATACTGTAGTGTTACTTTGTTTTATTGTTAACCATCATTTGCTTAGCAGGTATGCCATTCAGTTGCAGCACAGATTTATTTATCTTGACAGCAACAGTGTTTGCTCCCACGATACATAAAGCAGTGACTCCAAAGCTGTAGGAGGTGATTTCACCACCAGTTAAAAAAAAAGAGCATATATGACGAAGCATGGTGGCAGCAGGGGTGGAGGAGTTATTTGCTCCCAACTTTTGCGGGCGGATGCATGTAAATGGTGCATGTATGTCCATCATTGGATGAAGGGAGGTATTCTAATTGTGGGCATACCCACCGTTCAATCTCTTTTTTCGTTCAGCCCACAGGCTGCATGCAAAAAAAAGATTACAATATATGCCCAACAAGGATCAGCAACATACTGGTATGTTTCTGGACTTTGAGTGGTTATACCAGAATGATGCCTTTTCGTTTTCGGGGGCCCTGTGCGCGGCTAGGCTCCCAAAAAGTCCCACACATGTGATATCCCCGTACTCAGGAGAAGCAGCAGAATGTATTTTGGAGTGTAATTTCACATATGCTCATGGCATGTTTGAGCAATATATCATTTAGTGACAACTTTGTGCAAAAAAAGTTTGGCATTTTCCTGCAAATTGTGGCAAAATATAAAATATTCCATGGACTCAACATTCCCCTCAGCAAATAGCTTAGGGTGTCTACTTTCCAAAAAGGAGTCATTTGGGGAGGGGGGGCGGGGTTTGTGCCATGTTGGCATTTTATGGCCTTCATAACTGTGATAGGTAGTGAAGAGTGAAATCAAAAATGTACGCCCTTAGAAATGCTGACTCCCAAAAAGTCCCACATGTGGTATCCCTGTACTGAGGATAAGCAGAAAAATGTATTTTGAGGTGCAATCCCACATATAACCATGGCATGTGTGTGCCTCTCAGCAATTTCCTTGGGGTGTCTACTTTCCAAAATGGGATAATTTGGGGGGTTTTGTACTTCCCTGCCATTTTAGCACCTCAAGAAATAAACTAAAAGCTGTGTAAATTCCAGAAAATGTACCCTAGTTTGTAGACGCTATAACTTTTGCACAAACCAATAAATATACGCTTATTGACATTTTATTTTACCAAAGACATGTGGCTGAATACATTTTGGCTTAAATGTATGACTAAAATTGAGTTTATTGGATTTTGGATTGAAAAATTGGTCTTTTTCAGTTTATATCACAAAAAATAAAAATTGAAGGGGCAGTCACATACCATCAAAACAAAACTCTATTTCTGGGAAAAAAGGACGCAAATTTTGTTTGGGTACAACATTTCATGACCGCACAATTACAAGTTAAAGCAGCACACCGCCAAATTGTAAAAAGTCCTCTGGTCTTTAGGCAACCTAATGGTCCGGGGCTTAAGTGGTTAAAAACCATCTTATTTAAATGTTTTTTTACATTGATACATATCCCCTAGGGCAGTACCCGGGACCCCATACCCTTTTTATGGTCAATAACTTGCATATGAGCTTTACAAATGGGGCCTTTTTCCTGTTCGGGGTCCCATTGTAATCGGCGCCTGGCGCCGTAATGTGTTCCACAATGGACCGCAACACGGCGACCGCGCAATGACATCATCGCCTGCCGCCGCGTGCGTTCCAACCTGGAACGTGGAAGTGCCGAGCGTAATTACGCTCTATTCGGCACACATGCCTCTCACCTATAAACAGAACAGCGTGTTGTATACACGCTGTTCTATTATTGTCAGCCGTAGCTGGCCACACTACAAACTGGTACCATCAATCCCCAAGCACCAGATCATGCCACGCTGGACCCCTATTACCATCTAGCTAATGCCTTCACTGGATCCATGCTGCTATGCTGCCATTGCTGGGGACACCCTAAAGATATCTTCCTCCAGGACACCCTACACTACAGAATCCCATTGCTGCTAAAGCTCCTACAACAATCATTCTCTGCAGAACGGATAATTAGCATTTACGTCACCTATACTGCTCTAGAATTACGTGCTTCACATATTGCTTTTACCAAGTACTATATTTAAATTTGGCTTATTTAATACAAATCTACTGCTTGGGATTATTTAGTGCGTCTTCAGCTATCTGCTGCGGAATATCTTAAAGGGACATACACTCTCAACTCAGCTGAGCTATACTTGCCTCTCCTACACAAATATTAATTGCACTTATTTACTACATGCTTGAAATACGTTGTTAAATGTATATGGGGTTGTGCCCTATAAAGCCGAACATGTTCGCCTTAACTTTTTCATGCTAAGGGTTGATGGTAACTTATACCTGTACCCTTAGTAGCCCAATGCATTCCTGTATGTAAAGTGATATGATGTAAAGAACACCAAACTCTTGTTCTCAGATTGGAGTGACGCCTGGGGTCCGGTATTGATAATCACTTGCATAGAGAAGTGCATTGGAATCTTTAATGCAGTTGTGCTCACTTACATTTATTGTAATCTTTCAACGCTAGGCGTTGGAGGCATGTTGTAATACCTCCATCCTTAGTAGCTCATTGCATTCCTATATGTGAAAGAGATGATGTAGTAAACCCCCAAACTCTTGTTCTCTGATTGGAGTGACGCCTGGGGTCCAGTACTGAATTTTCACATAACATAGAGAAGTGCATTGAGATCTTCCCTTGACCGCAGTTGTGTTTCACTCCCGTTCACCATAGTTTGTCACAGAATAATAGAACCTTATCATGGACCCAGTGGAACTTGCCAACCATGTTGTCACCCTTACTCAAAAGGTAGACGCTCTTGCTCAAACTGTACAAAACCTGCAAGTGGAGAATCAAGCCCTGCAAGATTTAGTTGCTCAGAACGCAAATGTGCCTTGTTTTCCCCCTGAACCTAAGGTTAATCCACCTGTACCTTTTTACTGGTGATCGAAAGACCTATAGAGAATTCATTAATGCATGTAAATTAATGATCTACAGAGTCCGCACATATTTACCGTATGTAAAAGGAAAAAAGGTCGCGCTAAAAAAATAATAATTGAAAAAAAGTCCTTAAAACAATATAGTCAGATGAACATTGATTGGGTAAAGTTTGTGGGCAATGTATTCAGGTAAAGTTGATCACAGAAAAAGCACAGTCCACCAAAGGAAAAATCATGGGTAATCTTCACCAGGTGAAAAAAGCCGTTTCACACTAAACCAGTGCCAGAAAGATGAGAACCTCCACCAATATGGTATATATACTCTTACCAGATCGGAATGATCCCTGGTTAAAGGAGATCATATACAGCGTGGTAAGAGCCTGGGATCGAAGATAGCCGGGACGGTCAGTGTCCTTAATATGTGAATGGCACTCCCAAATGGTTAATCCGAGGGTATGTAAGAGACAAGGAGCTCACATAGTGTAAAATCTTTAAATAAAGTAGACTAGTCAGATCACGGATCATCTGGTCCACAGAGGAGGAGAAGACTTTATACAGATATCTCAGGTGTATTCTGATCTCCAGCAATGCTTGTGTGTGTCAGTAGTAACAGGTTGGCTGTGGTCTTCTCTGCGACAAGTCCCTGCAGAAAGGGCTGGATCTCCGCTTGCCGGTCTCTTCTGTGTACAGTGTCTGTACTTCCTCACTCCGATCCCAGCCTCCCTCCACATTAACTCATTGAGGCCTGGAGAAAATCATCCAGCTGCACCGATAGAAAGAACTTTGCACTTCTGCTAGGAAGAAGGTGTCCGGACAAGAGCAGCACCTATCCACAGGTGTTGGCAACTACATGACCTTTAGTATCACTTTTAGTTCTGGGCTGAAAAGCTCTTGTGGCCAAATTGTAAATAAATGAGCCCGCTGCGTCAGGTACACACACCTCCCAACTCTCTGTCCCCGCTGTCAGTGTCCTCAGTCACCCACCTCCCTCTTCTTCACCACCGACAGGCTGGACAATCTGATTGTCCAGCCTGTCGGTGGTGAAGAAGAGGGAGGTGGGTGACTGAGGACACTGACAGCGGGGACAGAGAGTTGGGAGGTGTGTGTACCTGACGCAGCGGGCTCATTTATTTCATTTGGCCCAAGAGCTTTTCAGCCCAGAACTAAAAGTGATACAAAGGTCAGTAGTGCCAACACCTGTGGATAGGTGCTGCTCTTGTCCGGACACCTTCTTCCTGCAGAAGTGCAGTTCTTTCTATCGGTGCAGCTGGATGATTTTCTAGGCCTCAATGAGTTAATGTGGAGGGAGGCTGGGATCGGAGTGAGGAAGCAGAAGTACACAGAAGAGACCGGCAAGCGGAGATCCAGCCCTTTCTGAGGGACTTGTCGCAGAGAAGACCACAGCCAACCTGTTACTAGACACACCAAGCTGCATCAGCCAATACACCTTAGTTGGAGTCTTCTCCTCCTCAGAATACACCATCTGAACTAGCTTTATTTAAAGATTTTAAATGTGAGCTCCTTGTCTTTACATCCCCCATTTGAGTGCCATTCACATATTAAGGACACTGACCGTCCCGGCTATCTTCGATCCCAGGCTCTTACCACGCTGTATATGATCTCCTTTAACCAGGGATCATTCCGATCTGGTAAGAGTATTTACCATATTGGTGGAGGTTCTCATCTTTCTGGCACTGGTTTAGTGTGAAACGGCTTTTTTCACCTGGTGAAGATTACCCATGATTTTTCCTTTGGTGGACTGTGCTTTTTCTGTGATCAACTTTACCTGAATACATTGCCCACAAACTTTACCCAATCAATGTTCATCTGACTATATTGTTTTAAGGACTTTTTTTCAATTATTATTTTTTTAGCGCGACCTTTTTTCCTTTTATATTCTGTGTGATGTGGTATAACATCTTTTTGATCGCTGCTTCTACTGTGTAATCCTAAACAAGCGCAATATTTTTTTCTAATATTTACCGTATGGGTTAAACGTGGACACCGATGTCAATGCTTTTATAGAAAATAGTTAACTCATTTATTTACTTTATCTTTATCACATTGTAAACCTGCTCTGATGTCTGAGTAGATCTGAAAGCCGTTTAGCCTAACTATAGTTCAGTCTTTTGGCCTTTTAGCAATTTTACACTGGTGCATTGTTGAGCCCTGATGGCTCACACTCCAAATCTTTTAAACCACCAGTTTTTATTTATTTATTGTTTGTTTTGATTTCTATCATTAGGCTGCTTAAGCTCGTGTCTCCAATTCGGTGTTGACATGGTGCTGTTGATTTTAGAATTTTTAAATTTTTTATTTTTGTTATCTTTTCTTGCCCAATATGGTTATACACGCCAGGAGTTGGATCTCTGTCCCCGCAGTTGTTTCTAACCTAGACGTGTTTCCATATTAGCCACATTCACTCATCATTATGTGAGTAACTTGTAATTTTCCCATTAAATATATGGACTAATATGTAGCATTATATCTTCATTGATGTATACTATTCATATATTTTTATTAGCATATATGGAATGATTGCCCCTATTTGTTGTTTTTTATAAATATATTTTTCCTCCGTTAGGGGGTTAATGTTCGGTAGATCTGTAGTGAGTTTTATTAACTCCATTTGCCACACAACTTTTTTATTCCATATTGTTTTTATGCTTTTTACTGAAGGTTGATTCCTAATTATAGTAGTCATCAATTTATGTCAACATACTATTGGCAAGCGATCCCTTTCTTAAAATGGGTGATTGCTGTTCACGATACCCGGACGTCTGATTAGGGCGACCTTATTATGAAGGGCGGTCTTAGAACTTAAGGTATCGAGTGTGTAGTACACACTATTGGCAAGCGATCCCTCTTTAAACATGGCCGATTGCTATTCATGATCCCCGGACGTCAGAGAAGGGCGGTCTCAGAACGTTGCCAACAAATTAAAAGTGGCGAGTCAGCACGCCGCTCGTGCCCCTGGAATAAGTCTGTTATTGGACGAAACGGCGTAGGGAGGAATGGCGTGCTGACGTCACTATTGTTTTCATCCTCACGACCATCCGGAAGGACGGGCGGATTGGGAGAGCGGGCCGGCTAACTATTTTATGCTCTTTTAGATTCGACAATTGTAAGTGCAATGAATTCTTTTTATTAAACCTAATTCAAACGTTACTACTCTATGTCGGCATTCCTTTTATTTTCTCCTTGGGCCATTTATTGGGAGTGATTTGCTTGAGACCCAGTCAGTTGGGACAGAAATTGGAGATTCACACAGGAACCCACTTGGAAATTTGCAAAGGCAACTGAGCCAGACGCGCTGTTGATCTTTCATAGATCGTATTTATCTAGTAAGCAGATTCTTAATAAGAGGTGGAGGCTCTCTTCTGTCCTTTCTGAACTCACTTAAGCTGGGACTTCACTTGGAGGTGCTTTGAAATCGACACTTATGAACTTTTTCAACATTGTTATTCATCTTAGTTTTGTTTCCTTTGATGTTAATCGATACACACTGGAGCACCTGGTGTTGGTTTTTTATTTTATTTATTTTTTGCATTTAATGTGCAATGATATATTCTCATCACTGCTTCTCCATTCACTGTTGATTTATTCATTTATGCAGCACAGAATACCATATATATATATGTAAATTAATGTTTGAATTACGCCCTCGCACCTTCCCCAATGATAAGATTATGGTGCTCACCCTTATATCCTATTTAAGTGGAGAACCTCGTGCTTGGGCAAATACCTACCTAGAAAAAGAGGATCCAACCTACTGCTGAAAATTCTATTAGGAATCTCAAACAAGGTAGACGACCAGTTGAGGACTTCATAGCGGAATTTCAGAGGTGGGCTCTCGAGACTGAGTGGAATTATGTTACCCTCTGTAACCAATTTTGCCTCGGCCTTTCCAAACCACTCAAGGATGAGCTGGCTAGAGCAGATCTCCCTCAATCTCTTAATGACATCATACAACGTTCTATTACTATAGATTGTAGGTTAAGAGAGAGACGAGCTGAATGTCAATCAAGTCCTACAACACTTGTCCCTAAACCTCAAAAATTGAGTTTGACCTCACTTGATGAAAAAATGAACATTGGGACTGTACGTGCTCCACTTACCTTATCCGAGAGGGCCCGTTGACGCTCATTGAATTTTTTGCCTTTATTGTGCCTCATCGGACCATGCCATCTCCTCCTGTCCTCTTGTAAAAAAGAAAAAGGACGAATGTAAGTCAATTCACCTTTGCAAATTGACTCGTTTGGTTACCAAGCACACCCCTTATATTTTTTTTACTTCTTATCTTACAGTGGGACCATATTAGAATTCCTGTTAAGGCTATGTTGGATACAGGCGCTTGTGGTAACTTCATTGATTCAGGCCTTGTCTCTTCACAAAAAATTCCACATTTGAAGAAATCTTCTCCCCTCTCTGTGAGTTTTTTTGATGGAACAACTTATGCATCAGGGCCTAACTTATATCAAACTCAACCTCTATTGACAAGTTGTGGAGAGAATCGCAGTGAATTTTTGTCCTATGGTGTCATTCCATCTCCTCTCTTCCCTGTTATATTGGGTCTAACATGGCTTAAGCTGCATATGCCCACTTTCCTTTGGGACCAAGGAACTGTACTTCTGTATTCTCCTTACTGTAAAAAGACTTGCTATCAAGTTGCTCCACTGCTTCATCTTGCCCCACAGGAGATACCATCTCAGTATCATGAATTTACTGATGTGTTCAGTGAGATGAATGCGGAGACATTGCCTCCTCATAGGATATATAACTGTCCTATTGAATTATCGCCAGGTAGTCCTATACCTATGGGCAGGATCTACTCTCTTTCTCAACCTGAACTTCAACATTTAAAGAAATATTTACAGGACAACCAAAAAAGGGTTTTATTAAACTCTCCATGTCTCCTGTCAGTGCTGGAATGTTTTTTGTCAGGAACAAAGATACTAGTCTCAGACCTATTATAGACTATCGCATCTTGAATAAAGTCACAGTGAAGAATCGCTATTCTCTTCCACTCATTCCCGAATTGATTCAAAGACTGCAGGCTTCCACCGTATTTACTATTTACTATTTTACTCGATCTCAGAGGCGCTTACAATTTTGATTCGTATTAAATCCGGTGATGAATGGAAGACCGCCTTCCTCACATGCTATGGACTTTTTGAGACAAGGAGACTTGTTGAAACAAAGTACAATAAAACCTATCCTAAAAAAAAACACCATTGACCCTAAAGATCCAAACAATAGGAGGCCCATAACAGGTCTAAATGTTTTCTCCAAGATAATGGAGAAAGAAGTTGTACAACAGATACAACTGCATTTAGAAACCCAAAAATTACTCGATACGTTTCAATCAGGCTTCCGGCCAGGTCACGGAACTGAAACAGCTGTGGTAAAAATATGGGATGACACTCTAGAGGCCGCAGATGAAGGAGAATCCTCTCCTGATCCTGTTGGACCTAAGTGCGGCCTTTGACACGATAGACCACAGACTACTACTCGCTAGGTTAGCTGAAGTGGCCAAAGTCGCGGAAGTGGATCTACCCTGGTTCTCCTCCTTCTTGGAAAACCGATCACAAACAGTGAAATTGGGATCTTTCACGTCGGAAAAGCGTACGGTATAATGCGGAGTCCCTCGGGGATCTTCCTTGTCACCGGTACTGTTCAATATCTATCTCCCCCCCCTCTTTGAAATCATCAGCAACCAAAAGCTACTATACCATTCCTATGCAGACGACACTCAACTGTATCTCTGCGTCAGTAACGAAAATAATCATTCTTATGGATTAGAGAGATCCCTCAGTCTAATAGATGACTGGATGACATCCAGTTATCTTAAACTCAATGGTTCGAAAACAGAGCTTCTCCTGTTTCATGCAAAACGAAAAAGCCACCCCACCTCAACTTGGACCCCACCGCCCATTCTGGGTAAAACTATCAGCCCTAGCACCAAAGTCAAAAGTCTCTGAGTCATTTTAGACTACATGACAATGGATGCACAAATAGGGTCTGTAGTCAGCGGATCCCATCATCTGCTGCGCCTACTATGCCGACTCACCCCCTCTATCCCTAAAAAGAACATTGTAGTAGTGGTGGGAACAATCATGAATTCCAGACTTGACTACGCAAATGCCTTCTATTTAGGACTCTCCAAATACCAAATCACTCGTCTGCAAGTCGTTCAAAATACGGCTGCTCGATTAGTGACTGGCAAAAAAACATGGGAGACAATCTCCCTTTCGCTAAGATCTCTTCACTGGCTACCAGTGAAAGACAGAATCACTTTTAAGGCACTCTGCCTAACACATAAGTGTATTCAAGGAAATGCTCCCCAATATCTATGCGGAAAAAAAAAGCCCACAACCCAAATCGCATTCTGCGACCGACAAATCAAAACCTACTGCAAATACCCAAGGCAAGATACAAATCCAAAGGAGATCGGAGATTTGCTGTCCAAGGACCTCGACTGTGGAATGCACTACCAACCACCAACCAACTGGAGTCGGACCACTTGGCCTTCAGGAGAATAATTTAAAACTCATCTCTTCTGGGGTAAAGGGTTTCCTTACCGAAGGAATGGAAACAGTGCCCCGAGGCGATTCAGTTCGCATGTGTTGCGCTTTATACGTTTTTCACTCACTCACTCACTGTCATGTTCTTTGGCTTGTGCAATGCTTCAGCAACTTTCCAAAGCTTTGTGAATGATATTTTCAGAGACCTTCTCGACATATGCGTGGTTGTGTATCTGGATGACATTCTTTTTTATGCAGACGACCTGATGCAACATCGGAAACCTGTCAGATGAGTACTCGCAAGACTCAGAGCTCATTCCCTATACGCCAAACTTGAGAAATGTGTTTTTGAACAAACCACTATTTCCTTCCTCAGATTTATTATCTCTCCAAAAGGCATAAAGATGCATCAGTTTAAGGTGACTTGCATTCTGAATTGGCCTACACCTACTTGCAGAAAGGCCATACAGAGTTTTTTGGGCTTTGCTAACTTCTACAGAAAGTTCATAAAAATGTTTTCCTTACTTGTAAAGCCCCTCACCCAACTTACCAGCTCCTCTGTAAAGTTTACCTGGTCAATAGCTGCCCAGACGGCTTTCCAACAATTAAAACATTGTTTTACTACTGCTCCAATTCTCCAGCTCCCTAATTCTAATTATCATTAGGTATTGGAAGTTGATGCTTTGCAAAGTGCCCTAGGCGCTATACTCTGCCAATGTTCTGCTTCCGATTCACCACTTCATCCCGTTGCATTTTTTTCAAAGACCGTAAATGCAGCAGAATGTAACTACCCTATTGGCGAAAAAGAATTGCTTGCAATTAAATGCGCCTTAGAGAACTGACGACACCTACTAGAAGGATCAACAAACCCCATTATGATTTATACTGATCATCGTAATTTACAATATCTCAAGTCCAACAAAACCCTTTCCTCTAGACAAGTTCGCTGGGGTCTCTTTTTTGATAGCTTCAATTTTTTTATCACCTATAGGCTAGGTGCAAAAAATGGTAAAGCAGATTCTCTTTCTAGACTTTCAGAACCCATTAAAGAAATTCCCTCTCCATCTCTTCCCATTCCCTCTCATAAGTTTATGCTTGCTAATCTCAACCTAAAACAGTTACTTAACCCCCCTGGCGGTATTCCCGAGTCTGACTCGGGGTTAGATTTTTATGCTGCGATTGGTAACCCCGAGTCTGACTCAGGCTCGCCTCACAGCTTTCACAGGCAAGGTTTACTTACCTTGTCTGTGGATCCAGCGATGCATCCACGCTGTGTGAGCAAGCGGGTGCTCGCTTGATTCACACAGTGTCCGCATGTGCCGCTGAGCTCCGTTCCCTGCGATGTTACGACGCACAGGGGCAGAGAACGGCGCCATATTAAAAAAAGTCAACAAACACATTACATACAGTATACTGTAATCTTATAGACACCCCACCCCCTTGTCCCTAGTGGTCTGCCCAGTGTCCTACATGTACTTTTATATAATAAAAACGGTTCTTTCTCCCTGCAAACTGTAGATTGTCCATAGCAACCAAAAGTGTCCCTTTATGTCAAAAATGGTTTTAGATCAGCTAGAAAACAGCAATAATGAATTATAATCACTTGCAGAACTGAACGATAGCGATTTGTGGGGGAATTCGTCATAAAAAAAATAATAATAATGACAGCGACAATTCTGCAACTGAGCAAATTTCAGTGATTTTGAGTTGATTACATTATTGAATAATTTTTATTAGGTTAAAGAACAATAAAAAATATTGCACTAAAGGATATGAATAGCTAAAATTAAAAATAAATATGTGTAAATGTGAAAATAATGTTAACTTAATAACCCAAGCAGCAATCTTTAGCTACACGTGGTAGTCATGTAAATACAAGTAGAAAACATTGGAGAAAAAATTGCGCTTTAATTTAATTATTTCTTAACACTTTGTTCACCACATGGTATGACTATGACATGTGGTGAACAAAGTGTTAAGAAATAATTAAATAAATAAATAAATAATATTAAATATAAGAAATATATTAAACTCTAGGGAAAGAATGTAAGGAAAACCTTCTAGTGAGACAACCTGGGATCTGGGATCGAGTGGATCTATATTCTTTACTAGCTGGGAATCTGGTAAGAGTTTATTACCTACCCCTCTCCTGGTGGATCTTTTCTATTCTATCCAAACCTGACTGGTGGCAGAATCCCTTTCATATTGGCTTTTTCTCCCTTCAACATACATCCATGGAGTTGATACTTTGATGGGGACATTATGTTGAAGAAGTCACAGATCTTTTTGGACTGAATGGATTTTATTTATTTATTTATTATTATTATTATTATTATTATTTTTTTCACACAGTCATAAATTCAATTTATTTTGGTTGTCTCACTAGAAGGTTTTCCTTACCTTCTTTCCCTAGAGTTTAATATATTTCTTATATTTAATATTATTTATTTATTTATTTAATTATTTCTTAACACTTTGTTCACCACATGGTATGACTAGCGCATTTTTTTCTCCAATGTTTTCAAATTTTTATTAGGGTTGTCCCGATGCCACTTTTTTAGGACCGAGTACAAGTACCGATACTTTTTTTCATGTACTCGCCGATACCAAATACCGATACCTTTTTAAAATGTGTCCCCAAATGCAGCCGTGTCCCCAAATGCAGCCATGTCCCCCCATATATATCCAGCCATGTCCCCCCACATATATCCAGCCATGTCCCCCCACATATATGCAGCCATGTCCCCCCACATATATGCAGCCATGTCCCCCCACATATATGCAGCCATGTCCCCCCACATATATGCAGCCATGTCCCTCCACATATATGCAGCCATGTCCCTCCACATATATGCAGCCATGTCCCTCCACATATATGCAGCCATGTCCCCCCACATATATTGCAGCCATGTCCCCCCACATATTGCTGCCATGTCCCCCCACATATTGCTGCCATGTCCCCCCACATATTGCAGCCATGTCCCCCCACATATTGCAGCCATGTCCCCCACAGATGCAGCCATGTCCCCCACAGATGCAGCCATGTCCCCCACAGATGCAGCCATTTCCCGTCCCCCACAGATGCAGCCATGTCCTGTTCCCCACAGATGCAGCCATGTCCTGCCCCCCACGGATGCAGCCATGTCCTGTCCCCCACAGATGCAGCCATGTCCTGTCCCCCACAGATGCAGCCATGTCCCCCACAGATGCAGCCATGTCCCCCACATATATGCAGCCATGTCCTGTCCCCCACATATATGCAGCCATGTCCTGTCCCCCACATATATGCAGCAATGTCCTGTCCCCCACATATATGAAGCCATGTCCTGTCCCCCACATATATGCAGCCATGTCCCCCATACCTAGTAGTAGATGATGATGCCACCGCTGCTGCCGCGTTAATCCCCGTGCATTACAGCGCTGCATTACAGGCACCTTTTGTTTGTACTTGTACAGGCTTACAGGCCTACAATATAAAACGCCAAATTTCCTTGCAAATAATGGTACCGCTTTCAGCACCTAAAATCTGAAAGAATCATACCGCCAGGGAGGTTAAACAAAGTTTGAATACGCAAGATACTACCATTCCTCAAGGCTTAACGATGAGGGTTTTTTTTTACAAGCATACTCAACTTTATATTCCTCCTTCTATGGTTATCCACATACTAAAAGTTCTACATGATGCTCCCCTAGCTGGTCATCCTGGAATAGAAAAAAAACACTGATCTCACCCAACGTTATTTCTGGTAGCCCAATATGACAACCACCATAAAAGATTACGTATCAAAGTTTTGAGGTCTGTATAAGATCTAAGCATGAGAGAAGACCACCTTATGGGTTGCTGATGTTTTTACATATTCCTACAAAACCTTGAGAAGCATTGTCTCTGGATTTTATTGTTGAACTATCTCCTTCCAATGGTTATAACACCATTATGGTAACAGTTGATATGCTTACGAAAATGTCTCACTTTGTTCCGCTTAAGAAATTACCTTCTTCTAAAGAAACAGCGCAAACTCTACTTGATCATGTTATTAAACTACATGGTGTTCTTTCAAATCTGGTTTTTGATAGAGGTTCCCAATGTGTTTCAAAATTCTGGAAGGCTCTATGTCATATTCTCCAAATAGATCATAGATACTCCAGTGCATATCATCCCAAACAAATGGACAGAACGTGTAAACCAATGTCTTGAACAATATCTCAGATGTTACTGCACTCATGTTCAGGATAACTGGACTACCCTTCTTCCTCTCGCTGAATTTTATTACAATAATTCAACTAGTTCTTCTACTCGCTACTCGCCTTTTTATGCAAATTATGGGTTTCATCCTAATATTCTACCTGAGTCTCCATTACTTACGTATGTACCCTCAACTAATGATTATTGGTCTACCCTTTCATCTGTATTGCAAGTTTTGAAACAAAATCTCAAACGTGCACAAGATTGTCAAAAAACCTATTATGATCTTAGGCATAGATCTTCACCATCTTATAAAGTTGGGGATTAAGTATGGCTATCTACAAAAAAATTACATGTACATTTACCTGCTAGGAAATTGGCCAAGCTATTTTTTGGTCCATTTCCTATTTCTAAAGATTTTCTAAGATTTTGGGACTGCATAATCAGGACTTCGATAATCAGTGCCCTGATTATTAGAGCCGATGTTCCTTTAACACAAACTGGTTATCGACTCTCTCCTTCACTCCTCAGAGGAGGAAATAAAAGTGTGAGGAAAGAAATGCTGATAACCAGCTTGTGTTTACATTCAGTGATCAGCTGTCATTAGACACAGGTGATCATGAGGTAAAGGGATACCGTGATTGGCCCTTTAGCCCGATCTGTGATCAACTGATACTGAAGGATTACGGGAGGACTTCCTTGTACGCCCCACCCCCTCGGCAAACTAAGCCTACGCTGTAGCTATCTTTTGGCTGTAGAGAAGGCAGGGTGTGGTTAAGGAGGTTAAATATTCTCCTTGCGCCATCGGGAGGTTTCCTTTCTTTTACAAAATCTTGATCTGCTTTGATACGTGAAGGGGTGATATCAGCTAATCTATTGCCCAAAATGTTTACATACATTTTTAAATCAGTGTTTAAAAGTAAAATAGGCCCAACATTTTTTTGGATGATCTGATTCCTCCCAGGTTTAGGCAAGGTGATTATAACCACTTGTAGCATTTCTTAGGGAAAGAACCTGGACGACGCTGCTGCATTAAACAGGGCTGTTAAGTGAGGTACTAGTATTTCTTTAAATACCTTATAATAATTAGCAGAAAACCCATCTGCTCCAAGAGATTTGTTGTTGGTAAGTGAATGTATTACTTTCTGGTGCTCATGAGAAGTAATGGACACAGTTAACTGTGACAATGTGGTGGGGTTAACTATAGCGAACTTAATGGTATCTAAGAAGACAGAAATGTCGTCTGCCGTTGCTTGGACAACCCTGGGATAATTTTTTAAGTTATAAAGGGATGATTCTTTGGGATTTTTGCAATGCATTCTTTGGGATTTAATTGTCTCGTATGTAGCTTACCAGCTTTGTTGCTATGAGAGTAGAATTTTGCTTTAAACTTTTTTAAGGGTTTTTCCTGTTCCGACAATAAAAGCAACCAAAGTTCTTGTTAGCATTTTAGTAAATCATCTACAATTTTAAGGGAAGGGGACAATTAGCACTGATCCTCTAAAGTTTTAATTTTGAGATAGCAGCAAGTTTACAGCTTGCGTCCTATGCTTCCTTTCCCTTGACACCATCTGAGTTAACATACCTCTACTAAATGCCTTCTAGACACAGCAAATATTAAATACATTAATATCTGAACTAGGGTTCAGCTGAAAAACGTCCCATAGATGTGGTTTAAGGTTCTCCTGTGTGGTCCGAAGGGACAAGAGTAAAGTGTTATTACACCATTCCTCTGCATTGGCATAAAATATGTGAGAATATTCCTTATGTTTACATTTCGGTGCCTTGTGGTTGTGAAAATGGGTTTCCTGAATATTCAGGACATCAGCCCTTGGTTGCTTGGCCTCCGTCCACAACGCTTTTTGCTTATAAAGACTGTTCAAGCCATGTGTGAAACAATCTTAAGCGGTATCAAGATAAAGGGATATAATGACAATAGCTGCATATGAAAAATGTATCCATAAATCAACAAGATGGTAGATATTACCTAAAAGAAGCCCTCCAATTTGGTTCAGGAAATACAGAAAAGGCAGCCAGTTCTTCCTTATATTGGACTTCATGATCCTGTGGATTATGGTACCAGTAGCAGAAGATTGAGTACAAAGTGCACAGAAAAAAAGAAAAACGGTCAATAACAAATAACAAAAATGGTCAATATGAACAATGTGAGCAATCTCCCTGAGCAGCATTAGTTGCACTTTGTTTGGTGGTTTTGCTGTTAGAGTGCATTCCTCGCATAACACAAGAATGTAATAATTAAGATGGTGTAATATGGTGTAATTTATTTTGTAGTTACCCTGTCATTTGAGCATCTGTGATAGCAGTTAAGAGCCAAAAAGGACAGAGCTTCAGCGGGATACGTCCATCGCAGGCCGTTCCACATATGCACCTCTGCATATGTGGAACGGCCTGCGATGGACGTATCCCGCTGAAGCTCTGTTCTTTTTGGCTCTTAACTGCTATCACAGACGCTCAAATGACAGGGTAACTACAAAATAAATTACACCATATCACTCCCTAGAGCCCGGGAATCAAAACAATATGTTTTTTGGAGTAACCCGTTGAAAAAACACAGTTAAAACCCTCAAAGAAAAGCTGCTCAAGGGGAATATGAAAATGGCACTGTCAAATTCTCCTCAGGCAGCCAAGCCCCTCACTGACAAGAAACGGCACTTATCACAGGATTCCTTTGATCCTGATGATGAACACAGTGCCATAAGCCAGTCAAAACAAACTGATACATTACTGAGACTCTGACTAAATAAATCAGAGACATAGGTCAGCGCACTGCGGACCTTGAATACAGAATGGATGATATTGAAACTAGCATAGCAACCCATGACATTCAATTTTAAAAAATGCTAAAAGAAGAAAATGCAGCAATGCAAGCCCGTTTGGGCTCGTCTTTTAAATCTCTGTATAAGAGGTATACCGGAGTTAATCATTGACCTCCAATTGTGTATGACAGCCCTCTTTTAAGAACTAACACCATCAATTCCTATAGAAAGATTGGAAATGGATAGGATCCACCGAGTTTTAGGGCCACGCAAAGCTGATGCCCCCCCCCTCACGATATAATTGCTGAGTTCCACTTTTTCCGCACCAAAGATCAAATTATGGATGCAGCTAGACTGAAAGAATCTCTTATTTTCCAAGGACATACATACCAAATCTGTGCAGATTTATCTCCCATAACATTAGCTAAACCAGGGGTCCTCAAACTATGGCCCTCCAGGTGTTCAGGAACTACATTTCCCATCATGCTCAGTCATGTCTGTGAATGTCAGAGTTTCACAATGCCTCATGGGATTTGTAGTTCCGCAACAGCTGGAGGGCCGTAGTTTGAGGATGCCTGAGCTAAACGGTGTGAGATGAAACTTTTGCTCCTAAATATCCAACTCCACCACATCCCATATCAATGGGGATTTCCATTTTCAATTAGGTTCACTTATCAAGGAACCAAGTACTCGAGCAAAACCACGACAGAACTAAAGAACACGCTGCAAAAACTTCAGTTTTATAATAAGTCATCTGCAAATACGCAACGCCGCGCCCTTTCTGATTCTCCTCCAAATTCATCAATCCCTGAACCTGATGGAAACAGACAGACTACCCCAAAGAGAGGCTGTTTCAATCCTTCAGTTTCTGACCAGCAGGACACAATGGACTGATTTGATTGAGTAATTCACTTTGTATCTCCTCCAAACTCCATGGTTAATTTAGCAATGCATTAATTCACTCAAAATGTTCCTATCCACAGAAGATAAGTATCAGTACACTTAAAATCACTCAGCCAAATCTCCTTGTTATACCCTCTTAAGTCTCTCTTCATTGTAACATGTCTTTCCCCCTTCTCCTATAACTACCCCTCCCCTCCCTCCCCCCTTACTTTCCTCCCCTTCATACATTAAGCAGAGAGAGAAGTTGTACCACTAAGGCTTTGTGTATTTTAACTAATATTCTTGTTATTAACCCTACTCCTTTCCTACAGAGTGAATACTTAATTATCTTCCACACTTACAGCAGCCCTGAGGTGTATCAATCCTATGATCATAATATAATTGAAATATGCCATTTGTCGTTTTGAAATATATAAGGTTATTTGTTTATCGTATGTTCTTAATTGAGGAATAACTAGTCACTAATGTTATACATGTTTGTAGCTGGTTACCTTGACAAGTCTGGTTGTCTTAGTTTAATATATAATTTTTTTCCTTATTCTTGAAGAAATTTTAACCGTTGGGAATCCGAGAAGAGGTCACTGCACCTCTCATTTTTCTGTCCTAGGACTCTCCCTCACTGTAGTTATAGTGTAGGCTGCCTCCTCAGACAGATTTTTGTGCCTCTGAGCTCTTGTCATTTTTGAGCTCAGAAAGCCTACTTTTTATTTCTTGCTATGGATTTTAACCATTTCAATCTAATTAGATTAGGGTCTATCATCTCCTTTTTTTCTTCTTTCCTATTTTTCTTATTCTTTCTCCATTTTCCTCCCTTACTCCGGGTTATGTCTAGTACCACAATTTGCATTTGATATGTACTGTTATATTTTTCTCAAAACTCTATATGGCTTCCTTGAATGTACTTACCCTAAATACACAAGGTCTAAACATACCTCATAAACAAACTAAAGTTTTCAGGTCACTTTCAGCATCAAAAGCACACATAGTCTGCCTCCAGGAGACTCATTTCACTACTAAATCCTCCACCCCTAAATATTTTGGTGCAAGCTACCCCCAGGATTATACAGCCTCAGCCAAATCCAAACGCAGAGGAGTGTTAATAGCATTTCACCAAACTATACCCTTTTCCCTGGAAACAGAAATCAAAGATCCGGAAGGTCGCTACCTCATACTTATATGTGATATGTAACTATACTATAATATACCTATGCGATATCCCAATCACAGTAGTCTCATATTACGCACCCAACAAAAGACCAACATCATTTTTATCCCACCTTCAAGTTATTGATACACATAAAGTAGGCACACTCCTGATTTGTAGAGATTCCAACAAAACAATACAGTATATCCCTATCTAGATAAATCACCATTACCCTCTACATCTAATTATCAATCTAGATAGTTTCAGAGACTCCTTCAACAACATTCATTAACAGATTCCTGGTGTGAAATTAATCCATCTAAACGTCAATAATCCTTCTATTCTCACCCTCACAAATATTTTTCCCGTATTGATCACATTTTAATTTCTATTTGTATGTCCCTTCTATTCTCACCCTCACAAATATTTTTCCCGTATTGATCACATTTTAATTTCTATTTGTATGTCCCCTGAATTGCTCACCTCATATATCAAACCCTATACATGGACCGATCATTGCGCTATAATTTCCACCTTTAACTCATTACTTCCAAAAGCACAAGACTCAACGTGTCAAATAAACAACTCTCTCTTATCACACCCTTCACTCTCTCAAGACCTAGAAATTGCCCTAAAAGAATACTTGCAAAATAATAAATCCTTAGATATATCCCCACTAACATTATGGGAAGCACATAAGCCTGTCCTTAGAGGGTATTGCTTACTACAAGCTTCAAATCAAAAGAAATAAAGGGAAAAAACTGCAACAAAACTGAATTTAACAACTGTCATAATAATTTCCAATCTAACCCTACACCGCAGAAAAAAACACAACTTGAGAAAGCTAGCTTTACTCTAGCCCAATTTTATCAGAATCAGTAGATAAACCTCTTTGTAAATCCAAACAAAAATACTACTTTCAAGCCAATAAACCTGGCACTCTCCTTGCACGTGCACTTAAAAAACTAAACAACCCATCTAAACCAATCCGAAAAAAAAAAACAATCTGAAAATCTCCCAGGATAAATATACAAGTAATCCAGTCAATATCCTCCATACCTTCCACAAACATTTCACCTCCTTGTATAAAAAAGAAGGCTCTTTCGACCAATCCTCAGCAGAAACTTTTTTTCACAAATAAAACTCCCTACTCCCAGAATCATTGAAAGCCTTGAAAGCCCCATCACTCACATTGAAATTGAACAAGCAATCAAATCCCTCAAACCTAATAAGCATCTGGGACCTAATGGGTTTTCAGCCCTTTACTATAAAAAATTCTCACATATATTAACCCCCATGATGTTAGAAGCATTCAACTCCATCATTAATAACCAATTACATATCACATATCTCACATATATTAACCCCCATGATGTTAGAAGCATTCAACTCCATCATTAATAACCAATCATTCAGATCTGAAACTCTAACAGCAATTATATCTATGATTCCTAAGCCACAAACTAATGACTCTTCCTGTGCTAATTTTAGACCTATATCGCTCCTAAATCTAGATATAAAATTATTAGCGAAAGTGATTGCAACCCGATTGAATAACATAATAGGTACTTAATAAGTAACGACCAGGTTGGTTTTATCCCAATGCACCAAGCAACTGATAATGTTCATAGGGCCTTGTTGCTGATCCAAGCAGCCAAAAAAAGAAGAATCCCTATGTGTCTACTGTCACTAGACATCAAAAAATCCTTTGACACAGTAACGTGGCCCTACCTACATTTCACTTTACAAATATGGGGATTTGGCCCACATTTCCTTAGCTGGGTCACATCTCTATATAATAACCCAAAGGCATATATCAAGTATGCAGAGTATAAATGTTCAATATTAACAGAGGCACTCGCCAGGGGTGTCCCCTGTTAAAGGTATTAAAGGTATAGAACTGGCTGTCTACCACCATAAACTCTGCTTATTTGCTGATGATATTTTAATTTTCATGTCCTCCCCCCATATTACAGCTCCCAACGTTATAAACAAACTTGACCATTTTGCCCATATATCTGGATTAAAAATAAACATGCAAAAATCTATAGCTTTAAACGTTTCTTTGATCCCAGGTATACTTCAACAAGTAAAGATATCCCTCCCTTTTACATGGTCGCCATCAGAGGGGTACAGGCATTACACCTGAAAGGGGTCCGGAGGTCCCCAGGGGCCCGGAGGCCCCCATGGCCACAGATGGCAACCCCCCCTTTTTTTATAAAAATGTTTTACATTTTTTTTATATTTTATTTCTTTTTTTATATATAGATATATTGTATTAAAGGGCTCAGAGGTCCCCAGGGCCCCATGTTATTTTTGTTCATATGTTTTTTTTATTTATGTTTTATTAAAGGGCCCAGAGGTCCCCAGGGCCCTGGAAAGGCAACCCCCCTTGTTTTTTTTATAAATGTTTATTTATTTTTTATATATATTTTTTTTTATTAAAGGGCCCAGAGGTTCCGGATGGAAACCCCCCTTTTTCTCTCTTTTTTTTCTTTTTATTAAAGGGCCCAGAGGTCCCCAGTGTCCAGGATGGCTACCCCCCTTTTTTTATATTTTTCTTTATTTCTTCCCCGCTTCTCAATTCATGGCAGCACCCCCCCCGGTTCTCTGCTCCAGGGGGCCCATGCCTGAAGCTGTGTAAGGGGCCCCATAATTCCTGATGGCGGCCCTGTCGGCGACACATCTTTTATATCTAGGTATTGTACTTACCCCTGATCTAAAAGATATTTTCTCCGCCAACTACCCTCCACTGTTACGGAAAATCTCAAATTATTTAAAGCAATGGTCCACTCTCCCCTTATCTTGGTTAAGTAAAATAAATGTTCTAAAAATGACTATATTAACCAAAATGTTATATCTCTTTAGAGTTTTACCCATTCCTATTCCAGCCTACTTCCTCAGAAACCTACAGCGAAAAACACAATCATTTATATGAAACACTTTAAAATCTTGAATCTCTCCACACACGCTATACCTTTCTAAACTTAAAGGAGGTGTAGGTTTCCCAAACGTTGCCACTTATTTTCATGCAGCGCAAATAGCAAACATTCCCAAGTACCATGTAAGCCATGAAATTCCAATATGGGTAGTAATTGAAACCATTGATAGCGACCCAATCTCTATATTAAATACCAAAATGTCACGTTGTTCCTCCTGAATCTATCTTCCAGATGAGCTAACTTAGATTTATGTAGTTTTACCTTGTTTTCTTGCTCATTGTGTGCATCTACTAACTTTTTATGACCTGTGGCAAAGTCTCCCATTTAATTCTCTATATGGTGCACTCTGTCCCCCAATTTGGCTACCTCTTCTCTCACTTGTGATACAAAAAACATCATGACACTATGGATAGTACCTCCTAAGAAGATCAACATCTCCTTCATAGTAGTGTCCAAAATAGGCTGCCCTTTAGTTGGAAAATCTTCTATCGGTTCTAGTAATCCTCTAGTGTATCTGTAGAGAATTACATTCCTCCTCATTGTGCCTCTCTGTGTCCAGTTGAAAAGTGGACTCCTTAAATTTAGACTTTTGTGGGCTAGAACAGGGGGGTGGCGTGTTATGAAGAGCAGACATTGACTTGTCCAGGGCTGCTCTGTAGCTTCTCTCCTCTGTGTCTGCCACTAGTCGACCATGCCAGAGACCTGCAGGTGCCCTCTTGGTAGGGAGAAGCTTGGCCACAGGGAAGAAATCTGTCAGTTTCCACAGTTTTCCTGGTTCTTTCATTTCCCCATCACTTCCTTGGGTGTAGGGGAGTTGTATGCAGCAGTGGGAAGTGTCCTTGAGGTATTCCCTGTCACTGTGGAAGTCGTGTGGAAATCGCTGCATGCAAGGGTGCCTCCAGAGCTCGCTCAGACCGCGGCCATCTTCTTTGAAACCAATTGAGAGTTTCCTTGGCTTTGTGTTTGGGATCATTGTCTTGCTGAAATGTCCACCCCCATGTCATCTTCATCATCCTGGTAGATGGCAGCAGATTTTTTTCAAGAAAATCTTGGTACATTTTTCCATTCTATGCTTTCTTCGATGAAACAAAGTTTGCTGGTATCGTATGCTGAAAAACAGCCCCATGGTGTTCCCACCTCCAAACTTCAGTGCTGGTATGGTGTTTTTGGGGTAACATGCATTGCCATTTGACCTCCAAACATGGTGTGTATTATGGCATCAAAAGAGTTAAATTTTGGTTACATCTAAACAGACTATATTTTCTCAGTATTTCACAGGCGTGTCTGAATGTTGTGCAGCAAACTTTAAATGAGCTTCAACATGCTTTTTCTTCAGCAATGTAGTCCTGTGTGGTGAGCGTGCATACAGACCATGGTGGTTATGTGCATTACTTAGTGTTTCCTTTGAAATAATGGTACCTGCTAATTCCAGGTCTTTCTGAAGCTCTCCACAAGTGGTCCTTGGCTCTTGGACAAATCTTCTGATAATTCTTTTAAGGCCGCATACCAAATAAATCCAATCAAATTGGCCTGTCAGTAGAAAGACTATACGAGGCCAACTTTATCCCTAGTGTTGAGCGGATTACGCCATATTCGATTTCGCGATATTGCGCGAATATATAGAAGAATATTCGCGAATATTCGCTAATATCGAATATTCGTGATATTTTATCCCAAATTTTTTTTTCAAAATTTTGCTAATGCGAAATTTCGCTAATGCGAAAATGATTGCGAAATTCTCATAAACGGAGATCATTTCCTGTATTACTAAACTAATATGCACTAAACACTAACTCTACACTAACTCTACTTAAAAGAAAGGAGAATAAGGGGGCAAAAGAAGGGCGGAGAAGATAATCGTGCAATATTCCTATTGCACGATTATCTTCTCCGCCCTTCTTTTGCATCAGAGCCAATCAGAATAACTCGAATATTCGGCAAAAGGAATATCGCGCAATATTTCTTTTGCCGAATATTCGAGTTATTCTGATTGGCTCTGATGCAAAAGAGGGGCGGAGAAGATAATCGCGCAATATTCCGTTTGACGAATATTCGAGTTATTCTGATTGGCTCTGATGCAAAAGAAGGGCGCATCAGAGCCAATCAGAATAACTCGAATATTCGGCAAAAGGAATATTGCGCGATTATCTTCTCCGCCCTTCTTTTGCATCAGAGCCAATCAGAATAACTCGAATATTCGGCAAAAGGAATATCGCGAAAGAAGGGCCGAGTAGCTGATGCGATTCTTTTATGTTGCCGAAAATTCGCAATGTGAATTTTCGGCAAAATAAAAGAATCGCATCAGCTACTCGGCCCAGGGTCTCTCTCTAATCATACCAGCAATGCTTTTAGACGTCGATTGAGATCACTAGGATGTGATCTGTTTTAAAAATAAATTTGAAAAAATACGAATATTCGCCATAGCGAATATTCGCCGCAATATTCGCGTTATTCGCGAATACTCGAATATGCAATATTCGTAGCGAATATTCGCAATGTGAATATTCGCGAGAAACACTATTTATCCCATTAGTTAACGAAATAAAACAAGATTTAAAAAACCTAGCAAAGAGACCGATTTCTTGGGAAGGGAGGATTAACGCATTTAAAATTATGGTTTTACCAAAGATAATTTACAAGTTCCAAATGCTCTCAATTAAAATCCCACAAAGATTTTTTAAGATAATAAAAACTATAATCTAAAAATATATTTGGCAGGACAAAAAATCCAGAGTAAATTATTCAATCCTTACCCGGAAAAAAAGGGGGGGACTTGCGCAAAGGGCGAATTTACCGTGAGCATGTCTTACTGTCCCACTCCCCGGTTGAGTCTGATGTGAAAAAAAAAATATAGTAGCCAAGTTCTGATTGATTTCATGTGATTCCATTGTTCCAACAAGGTGCACAACTGAGAGTGATTTTAGATGTTCCGCTGACTTTATCCTCGCTGTGTGATACACCTCTACCTGTACCTGTTTTTCTGTCCTATGGTGTTATTCATGTTATGAATTTCACAATAAAGAGATTCATCACTACCTCAGTGTGCAGCCATCCATATTGCTTGGTCAGGGAGCCAAGGCTAGCACCCCTAGGAGGAGTCCATTTCCTAGCCTACCTGGTTCCATCGCTCACCCGGAGCAGCATTTTCTTTTTGAATTGATATTAATTTGCACTGACAAGAGGCAGAATAACTTTCTAATTACTGATAGGTTTTAGCTGGTGTCTTAGCTTTGCACGCCTTCTTGCACCTCCCTTTCTTCATATGTTCAATACTTTTTCCCTGTGCCATTCAATTTTATTACACATAACTTAAATTCAGAACATACTTGTTTTGGTTTCTTTTTATGTACAGATTGCATGGGTTGTTATTGAGATATGGTGACATTTTAATGTCAATAGCACCTTTAGAAATATATTTACCTAGAAAAATGGTGACGCGTTCAATACTTATTTTACCTGCTGTGTGTGTATATATATATATTTATATATATAAGCAGTAAATGATGGCTTTAGAAACATTAAAAGGTAACTAGAAAATGCATTTCCTGCAGAAAATGTGTGGGAATGCTGAATAGCTGAATTGCTAAAGTTAACTGGATGAATAACTTAAATCCGTAAAAAAAAAGTTTACCCAAGATTCACACATTTTCCAGTTGAATCCAATAGTTGCTCTCCCAGCCCCCATTGAAAAGAACCACTATCACTCCTATCCCTGTCACCCAGACAGGCAATGAAGGAAACCTTTCAAATGGGAACACAGACAAGAATGAATACTTTCTAACCCTTACTTGCTCTTTCAGAGTCTAGATAAATATTTGTTGCTTAAGTTCTACAACGATACTTTAATCACTCTCTGACTGGGCCATAGCCGAAATACGGCTACAGCACAGTCTAGTAATTCTGGGAGAACGTCCCAGAGACGTCCTCCCAGAATCTTGCTCCCGTGCGCCCCCGTACCTGTGAAAGGTAGTGTCCGAAGTGGAAGTAGTGTGCTGAAGATTCAGGCAAAGCGTCGTCAGGCAGATACGGTCGGCAACAGATCAGGAAAATAGTTCACAATCGAAATCCGGGGAAGGGTCAGGCAGGCAAAGGTCATACACGATCTGGCAGTAAGGTACAAAATCAGCAGCTTGTATAATAATCGGGATATCAGGCAGGAGTTCAATACAAGGAAGATCACTGAAGTCAAAACACCCAGGGAAGTAATCCAAATAAACGGGGCGCTGAGTGATGACCTCACTTCCTATTTAAAGGCTGTCCAGATTGAGAATTGTCCACAGCTGGCAGCAGGTGGAGCTAGTGAGTCCGAGGTAGTGTTGAACACAGTAAGGACATTCCCAAGGTCTAGATCTCTTCTGTAGCACAGCAGGTAAGGCTATGGTTTAAGAGACCAGGAAGATCCTGGTTCCAATACACCCTGGGACATGACAGGGGGAGAGAGCGGATGGCAGCAGCGCTGTGGGCTGGATCTGTAGTGCCCATAGGCTGCTCTGTGACAATTGAAGTCACATATTCATCCATCCCTGCTTAGCCATCCCTGCCCATACTCTGCCATGCCTGCCCATACTCTGAAATACCCTTCAATACCCTGTCTATACTCTGCGATACCCTGCCCATACCCTGCAATACCCTGCCCATGCTCTGCAATACCCGGCAATACTCTGCAATACCCTTCCCATACTCTGCAATACTCTGCAATATTCTGCAAAACTCTGCAATACCTGGCAATACTCTGCAATACCCTGCAATGCTCTGCACTACCCAGCCATACCCACACATACCCAGCCATGCGCTGCCATACCCAGCCATGCTCGGCCATACCCAGCAATACTCGGCCATACCCAGCCATACTCGGCCACACTCAGCCATACTCGGCCATGCTTAACTTTGTGTTAAAAAAAGTTTTAAGCGTTTTTAACCACTTCCCGCCAGACGGCTATCATATGACATCCTTGAATTTGTGTGGGTATATCTGAATGATGCCTGCAGCTACAGGCATCATTCAGATATCAGCTTTTTCAGCCGGCGATTCCCTACACCATAAGAATGATCATAGAGGCTGTTCCACCTCTTGATCGTTCCTATAGGAGGTAAGAGGGAACATCCCCCATTGCCGCCGCCCTCCGGTGCTTCTACCGACTCACCACTACGATCGAAGCCAGGATCGTTTTTAATTTTTTTTATTTCAGGCTTCCCAGCCTAGAGGTGAGATGTGGGGTCTTATTGACCCCATATCTCACTGTAAAGAGGACCTGTTATGCCATATTCCTATTACAAGGGATGTTTACATTCCTTGTAATAGGAATAAAAGTGATTGACACTTTTTTCCCCAAAAATAATTTTTTCGAACTAAAATAAATAAAGTAAAATGAACAATAATTTTTTTTACAAGCGCCTCTGTCCCCGTGTGCTCGCATGCAGAAGCGAACGCATACGTAAGTCCCGCCCACATATGCAAATGGTGTTTAAACCACACATGTGAGGTATCGCTGCGCTACAACCACCATTGTATTCTCTAGGGTCTTTGCTAAAAAAATATATAATGTTTTGGGGTTATATGTAATTTTCTAGCAAATAAATTGTGATTTTTACATGTAGATGAGAAATGTCAGAATTGGCCTGGGTGCTCCAGAACACCTGAAGGTGCTCCCCACATGTTGTGGCGACGCTGTGTAAAAGTCTCACACATGTGGTATCGACATACTCAGGAGTAATAGCAGAACATGTTTTGGGGTGTATTTTGTGGTATGTATATGCTGTGTGTGAGAAATAACCTGCTAATATGACAAAAAAAAATCTTGATATGGCAAAGAATTGTGGGAAAAAATTACAACTTCAAAAAACTCACCATGCCTCTTTCTAAATACCTTGGAATGTCTTCTTTTCAAATGGGGTTATTTTGGGGGTATTTGTACTTTTCTGGCATGTTAGGGTCTCAAGAAATGAGATGGACCGTCAGTACTTCAGGTGTGATCAATTTTCAGATATTGGCACCATAACTTGTGGACTCTATAATTTTCACAAAGACCAAATAATATATACCAATTTGTATTTATTTTTACCAAAGATATGTAGCAGTATACATTTTGGTCAAAATTTATGAAGACAAATTACTAATTTGCTACATTTTATAACAGAAACAAAGAAAAAAATTTTTTTTTTACAGAATATTCAGTCTTTCTTTTTTATTTTAAAGTGGAAAAAACGGTGATTAAATACCACCAAAAGAAAGCTCTACTTGTGTGAAAAAAGGACAACAATTTCATATGTGTACAATGTTGTATGGCTGATTAATTGTCATTCAAAATGTGAGAGCACCGAAAGCTGCCCAGTGGTCAAGTGGTTAAATATACAAAATGGCAACAGAGATTTGCAGCGGGTGGTCAGCCATAACAGCCATTCAAATTTTAGTTAATTCAAGTCAGTCATAAATTGATTTCTTGTTGTTCCCAATTACTAAACTGTGCATATTATTAGTGCTCTCTATTGGTCTATTGCTTTTCTTACCTTCAGGTCTAAGTGGAAGCCTGGGAAAGATTATATGATTGAGTAGCAGTGGGGGGACTCAGGCAGGGCGGACGAGAGATGTTTCTACCCATAAGCGTGAAACATTTAAGAAGAACTTTAGGGTATGGGGTGTTGCTGGGCTGCGGACATTTAAGTGGTAAAAACAGAGATAACTGGTGAGTCTCTGTTCATGTGTTAAATATTCAGATATTTTTTTAATAATTCTGAAGCTGACTGGGCATTTGAAGTAAACACAAGCCAGTGTAAATCTAACTTCTTTAGTAAATTACTCCATAAACCCTCTTGTTCTTGGGTTCATCCTCCTTTTTAAGAACTATCTGTCTATTGCGGTTTTCTTCTTATGGTGGAATTATTTTTCAGCTCATTTACTGCTAGTGATAAAACACCTTTTATCTATAGATGAATAGTCGGAATAAATATCTTTTTACACATAAACCCTTAGGGAATGATGCATTAAACAGGACATAAATATCTTTATTTTTAGAAATTTTGAAGACTGGCAGGAAATACCATTGGATGTTATGTCAAATTCTAATAACACTTAAGTGCACATATGAAATGTGAAGTTTTAGCTGATAGCAAAAATAAATCACAGCTAACTTTTCATTTCAAGAAAATCAAAAATTGGTGTCCATGTTGCAACACTGTGATCTTTAAAACATTTGTTATGCTCATACTCAAGCTTTGTGCCTCACCTGTGATACAGCTCTGATTAAATGGTAATGGTCAAATCATTAGTTCAGTATAGCAAGGGGATTTTTGAACATCCACAACAAACAGTTAATGTGATTGATTTGGAATTAAGCCTAGTGCTAGAGGAGGCTATGAAATGAGAATTGAAACTTACACCTATAGAAGATGCCTGATTTTCAACCCTTCTGGAGGGAACAACAAAACATATCAGCCCTGGTTCACACTGGGCTGCAGAGTGAAATCGCACGATTTCAGCGCGATTTCAGCTGAACTCGCGTGATTTCACTCCCTCTGGCAGTCCCGATTTCGGCGCAATTTAGGAGACATCTGTGCAGGGTTCTGCACAGATGTCAATATAAATCGCGTCCTGAAATCGCAAAAAGTAGTACAGGAACTACTTTTTGAAATCGGTGCAGCGCCGCAGATGCGGGGTCGCACCGATTAGGACGGTGTCATTTCCGGCAATTGCCGCCGATTTGAGATGCGATTTCACATGTGAAATCGCATCTCAAATCGAACTAAATCGTACCCAGTGTGAACCTGGGCTCACTGCACTTACAGCATTTAGTTTAGGCTACAACACTGCAGCCTATCTTTTACACTTCAACTTGCTTAATTTTTTTTTTATATAATTACTTCCTGAGTCCTTATTCATCTATTGAACATAACTAAATCCTGTATCCCAATAAATGGATAACCTCCACCCTTCCAAACATCCGCCAGTAGGTCATTGCGGTCAAAGAAATCATGAGGATGGAAGATCTTATCTGTTCCATTTACCATTAAGAGAAAAAAAGTAAAAGGCACGGTTTTACTGGCACCAGTTCTAATTCTCAGGCTGTGTACACACGATCGAATTTATCTGCTGAAACGGTCCATCAGATTGTGTGTACGGGCTAGAGGACATGTTTTCCCAGCGGACAAATTTCAAAGCATGCTTTGAAATTTGTCCGCCGGAGACATGTCCGTCGGATATGTCCGCTGGTTAGTACACTAACCAGCGGACAGAAATCTCCGCACATGCGTCAAATGGTTTTGACGCATGCGTGGAAGTATTTTACTTCCTGGAGTGGTGACGTGGCAGCGTCAACGTCACCACCACATCACCGCGTCCTCAGCCCGAGGGGCTTTTCGTCCGATGGTGTGTACACGCCATCGGACCAAAATCCGATGAGACATGTCTGCTGCAAACGGTCCATCGGACATGTTTGAGCGGACATGTCTCATCGTGTGTACGCAGCCTCAGATGTAGATAAATCTTTTCTTCCGAATTAAAGCAGAAAATCACAAAACCAGAATCATTTTGCATTAAACTATTTCTTCAAACCCTCTTCAACCTTGTGTTCCTTATCAGTATCTCTAGCCCCCTCTCCTATCGCTTCCCCTCCCCCCATGTTTACACCCTCTACCCCCTTTCAGGATTTTACCCTTTCCCACTCCCCCTCTCCTTCCCCAACTTTCCTCTCACTTCCACCACCACCTTAGCTTATCCCCCAACCCATACTTATCTAAAACTAATCAGTTTAGACAAAATTACTTTCCCATCTCATTCCTCCCCACCACTATTCCTTTTTACAGTAAAACAAAAGCTTCTCAAAGTCGATAGAACAACTTACGTAGGTACTGTATCAGTAAACATCATCTCAATTACCATAACTTAAAGACTACAATGCAAATTGTTATTAAAAGTGATGAAAGTTTATGATTTCTACTTAAATATCTGCATGATAATGTACAATTTTACATGGACATGTTATGGTAATTTCCAATTTTACAATTTGAAGAACCAAAAAAAAACCACGCTGTTTTTAAAAATGGTGCATTCATGCTAAGCACAGATTTCATACTTGACTTTCTAATGCCCCGTACACACGGTCGCAATTTCCACCAGCAAAAGTCCGATGCAAGCTTTTTCGACGGATATTCCAACCGTGTGTATGCTCCATCAGATGGGCACAGCCTTTGAGCTGATTCGTAAGTGACTAACTAGCTATCTGTTGTTTGTATGTTCCTCCTTTCTAGAGGGGATTATACATTAATAATGATATATCTATTGATTTATCTATCAGTATAGTCTTGCTTTTTTCATTCCTTATGAATGGCTACAGGCCATGAAATGCGTAGAGTCTCCGATAAAGGGTGTCAAGACAATTTTGAATTCTAATTTCTAATTTCATGTATCGATTTATACTGGATGTATGTTTACCTTTCTGCATTTAACATATTAATCATGATTATTGTAATTTGGATTCTTATCAATTATGTTTACTGATTACCTGTACCAAATATTTTATGATCATTAATTGATATGTTAATTATGTATTGAAAACAAATTAAATGATTATTATTATATACCATTATTATTATGATTTTTACTATTATTATGATTATTACTTTTATTAATCACTTGCTTACTGGGCACTTAAAGCTCCCTCCTGCCCAGACCAATTTTCAGCTTTCAGCGCTGATGCACTTTGAATGACAATTGTGCGGTCATACAATGCTATACCCAAATACATTTTTTATCATTTTTTTCCCACAAATAGAGCTTTCTTTTTGTGGTATTTGATCACCTCTGCGTTTTTTATTTTATTTTATTTAATTCATTATTTATTAATATACGCTGATGAGGCTGCACTGATAGGCACCAATGGGCTGCACTGATGGGCATTGGTAAGGCAGCACTGGTGGGCACTGATAGGCGGCACTGGTGGGCACTGATAGGCAGCACTGGTGGGCACTGTCATGGTGGAAGATCCAGCCGATCCCGACGCACGCGCGCTGGCGCCTGTTTGCGCGCACATGCGCGCGTCAGTGTGCGCGATGCGCGCGGCCGTGTGCGCGGGCGCGCGCCCGTGCGTGCGTTGCGCGCGGCGGGTGTGCGCGCGCACGCTGACACTGTTTTGGCGCCAAGGAACGCTACTTAAGCTGTCTGGTCCTGGTGCATCTTGCTGACCAGTCTACAGCGTTTCCGGATAGACTCTGCACCTGCCAAACCTGATTGATCTCTGTTTACCTGACCCGGCTTCCCGTGACTTACCTCTGCCTGCAGCCTGCCCTTGACCCCGGCTTGACCTGACCACCGATCCTGCTTGACCCCCCGGTTCTGCTACCTGCCATCAGCCTGTATCAAACCAGTCTGGACTGATTTAACCTCTTCGGATCTGTTCCGGTTTCCTGATCTGTCATCTGATCCGGTGTGCACCTATCCTTGGGCTCTAACACAGCAAGTGCTACCGCACCATCCCAGTGTGCCGTGGTTCCCTGCCAGGACCCCGCCAGGACCCGTGCCAGTCCTTCTCCGGTCCGCCACCAGCTACCACTAGGCACTTGTGCCCCTCTTGACCCGGGCTCCCCTGTCTGCTCTATCAGGGACCCCCGTGTCAGAGGCTTACGAGAGGCCGCTCCCTGCACGTTGGACTCTACAACCAGGTACGTGACAGTACTGGTCAGCCATGTCCGAGCCCACGCAGGGAGCGTCTCCCATGGAGGACTTATGCCGCCATTTGGATGGCCTCACCGCAGCTGTAAGGAACTTGCAAGAAGGTTATACCCGTCTGGAGGGGCGTGTTTAGACTCTGGCTGCAGCAGTACCTACAGCTTCTGGAACCTCTGCTGCCCCCTCCGTGGTGATGTTGCCACCAGAACCCAGAGTTCCCACCCCGGAAAGTTTTTCCGGCGACCGCAGCAAGTACAGAGCTTTTCGTAATGCTTGTGAACTCTTTTTCGCTCTGCAACCTAGAACTTTTTCCCTGGAGACCACAAAGGTGGGTTTCGTCATTTCATTACTATCTGGCGAACCTCAAACATGGGCACACCGCCTCTTGGAGCGCAAGGAAGAAAGTCTTAATCTCCTTAATCTTCGAAGCCATGGACCTCATTTATGAAGACACTCAATTAGCAGCTACTGCTGAAGCGGCATTATGTGCTCTACAGCAGGGGCGCAGGGCAGTAGAGGACTATGTGGCAGAATTTAGACAATGGAGTTCCGATACCAACTGGAACGATGCTGCCCTGCGTCACCAGTTCCGCATGGGCCTTTCGGAATCCTTGAAGGACGAGCTG
This sequence comes from Rana kukunoris, assembly GCA_029574335.1. Classification (NCBI taxonomy): domain Eukaryota; kingdom Metazoa; phylum Chordata; class Amphibia; order Anura; family Ranidae; genus Rana; species Rana kukunoris. Next base: position 426,525,147 of record CM056052.1, read on the forward strand.
GCCCGAGTGGGCGTCCCTGCAACCCTTGAAGCTCTCATCCTTCTTTCTGTTCAGATTGACAGACGGTTGAGGGAGCGGCGTGCTGAACGTACATCCGGCCCCACACGTCCCATGTGGATGATGCCACGTGTGCCAGGCCCTCCACACCTGCTTCCTCCAAATCCTGTACCAGCCTCCTCCGACCTTCCGGAGCCCATGCAACTAGGTCTCCTTCGGCCATCTTTGACTCCAGAGGAGCGCCAGCGGCGCCGACTCAACAACCTTTGCCTATACTGTGGAGGATCCGGGCACTATGTGAACACCTGTCCCGCTAAATTCCGTAAGTGCTCAGTCTGTCCACCTGTCCTTTCCTCTGCTCTATGTAATAATGATACTCACCTGGCTGTCTCCATCTCCCTGCAGCTCCCAGGAAGGAACGTCCAGGTTCCCGCCATTATTGATTCTGGCGCCTGCAGCGGCTTCATGGATGCCTCCTTTGCCACCCGTCATGGAATCCCCCTACGTCCTAGACGCCAGGAGCTCACCGTTCACTTAGCCGATGGATCAGCCATCAGATCCGGTCCTGTCACGCACGAAACAATCCCCTTGTATGCACTCATCTCCAACAATCACTGGGAATTGCTCTGCCTGGACATAATCGTGTCCCCAATATTTCCTGTAATCCTGGGCATGCCATGGTTGAAAGCCCACAACCCTCAGATTGATTGGGAGTCTGGAGAGATCCGTTTCCCGTCCTCTTACTGCCGCCAACATTGCCTCCAGGAACCTGCGGGCACCTTGTCCCCTCTGCTGTGTTCAGAATCTGAAATGGAAAACCGCCAGCTTGTCCCGGAAGCCTACCATAGTTTTTTGGACGTATTTAGCAAAAAGGGAGCAGAGACTTTACCACCACACAGGTCCTATGACTGCCCAATCGAACTTTTACCAGGAGCCGAAATCCCGTTCGGAAGGATATTCCCCTTGACCGAATTGGAGTTGGGCACCCTAAAAATCTATATCGACGAGAACCTCGAAAAGGGGTTCATACGCCCTTCCACATCCCCTGCAGGGGCCGGTATATTCTTTGTAGAGAAAAAGGACCATTCCCTACGCCCCTGCGTAGACTACCGGGAGTTAAACAAGATAACGATCAAAAACAGGTATCCCCTTCCTTTGGTTCCTGAATTATTTCAGAGACTTGGGGCAGCCACTATTTTCACCAAACTTGACCTCCGTGGAGCTTATAATCTTGTCCGCATTAGGGATGGCGATGAGTGGAAGACCGCGTTCCGCACCAGATTCGGGCATTTTGAATACCTGGTTATGCCCTTCGGGCTCTGTAACGCTCCCGCGACATTTCAACATTTTGTAAATGACATTTTCAGAGACTACCTCGATCTGTTCGTCATCATCTACTTGGATGACATTCTGATCTTCTCGTCCTCCCTGCCAGATCATCGGAAACATGTCCAAAAAGTTCTAGTCCGGCTCCGCCAACACAGCCTGTACGGTAAAGCAGAAAAATGCGAGTTTGAACGTGTGAGTATTCAGTTCTTGGGATTAATAATTTCAATAGAAGGTGTCAAGATGGACCCTCAGAAGGTCACTGCTATCACAGAATGGCCCGCTCCCACCGATAAAAAGGCGGTCCAGCGCTTCGTGGGGTTTGCAAACTTTTACCGAAAGTTCATCAAGGGCTTCTCCGCCATAATTGCCCCTATCACAAGTCTGACCAAGCAAGGCACCCGGTTCCTGTGGTCTCCCGAAGCCCAAGTTGCCTTTACCACTCTAAAGGACCTCTTCATCTCAGCCTCCATCCTGAAGCATCCTAACCCAGCCTTACCTTATATCTTGGAGGTGGACGCTTCTGAGGTGGCGGTCGGAGCAGTGCTTTCCCAGAGGCAGGGGTCCAAATCCCTTTTACACCCAGTTGCGTTTTTCTCTCGCAAACTATCAGAAGCAGAGAGGAACTATGACGTCGGGGACAGGGAGCTGCTAGCAATCAAAGCAGCTCTTGAAGAATGGCGTTACCTTCTCGAGGGTGCTGCACACCCTATTCTGATCTATACTGATCACAAGAACTTAGAATATCTAAAGGTCGCCAAAAGACTCGAGCCACGTCAGGCCAGGTGGGCGCTGTTCTTTACTCGGTTTTCTTTTCATATAACCTACAGACCTGGTTCGAGAAATACCAAGCCGGACGCACTCTCCCGGATGTTCAATGGGCCTGAAGCCCCTTCATCACCGGACACCATTCTCGCTCCCGGCAATTTCCTCATGTTGCAAGGAGACCTTCTCTCTCAAATTAAGCAGGCTTCTTCAGAGATCTCCTTAACCCCAGATCCTGCTCTTCAGTTAAGAGACAATCTGCTTTGGAATAAGGACAAGATCTTTGTACCACAACAGCTACGAATAGCGGTCCTCAAGTCCTGCCATGATCATGAGCTGGCAGGCCACTTTGGAATACACAAGACATCCGAGCTCCTTCAGCGTACCTTCTGGTGGCCGCAATTACTTAAAGACTGTAAAAATTATGTAGAATCCTGTACCACCTGTATCCAGCATAAAGGTAGCAGAACCAGAGCTTGGGGGTTGCTTAAACCACTGCCGGTTCCAGAGAAACCTTGGAGGATGATTTCGATGGACTTTATTGTTGAGTTACCCCCATCTGAAGATTTTACCACCATCTTTGTGGTGGTTGATAGGCTCTCAAAAATGGCGCACTTTCTGCCGATGGTGGGGACACCTTCCGCTGCCGAGACAGCAAAGATATTCATTAAAGAGGTGGTGAGACTCCATGGCGTACCCGCTAACATCATATCGGACCGTGGGGTGCAGTTTACTTCTAGATTTTGGAAGGCGCTATGTGCAGCGCTAAAGATTGAACTTTCCTTCTCGTCTGCATACCACCCTCAGACCAACGGCCAGACCGAGCGCACCAACCAGACGCTCGAGCAATATCTGCGGTGTTTTTCCAGTTTCTCACAAGATGATTGGGCCTCTCTGCTGCCCCTTGCGGAGTTCGCTTATAATAATTCAGTCCATTCAGCTACTAAACAGTCCCCGTTTTTCGCCAACTACGGTTTTCATCCACTATTCCTATCTAACAATATTCCGGAATGCTCAGTACCGGCTGCACAAGAAACCCTGGACTTCTTTGCCACCAACAACAAAGTACTCCAGGAAACCATGGCAAGGACCCAGGAGTACAATAAGGAGGTGTTTGACAGGAGGAGGAGAGGAGAACTCGACTTGGCACCTGGAGACCAAGTCTGGCTGTCCACTTTAAATCTAAGGCTAGCCTGCCCGTCCAAGAAACTCGGTCCTAAGTTTGTGGGTCCCTTCCAGATACTCAGAAAAATTAATGAAGTGGCCTACGAATTAAAGTTACCTGCCTCTTTTCGGATCCACCCAGTCTTCCATGTGGCACTGCTCAAACCCACAGTCCCGGACCCCTTCATCAACCGGAATGTCGGTCCCCCTAAGCCGGTGCTTGTTAACGGCGAAGAGGAGTTCGAGGTGGAATCTATCTTGGATTGCCGGAAGAGACGAAACCAGATACAATACCTTGTAAAGTGGAAGGGCTACGGTCCGGAAGAGAATTCCTGGGAACCAGTAGCCAACATTCACGCCCAGAGACTGATCCAGGCCTTTAAAAGGGCGCATCCAAGAAGGTTGGCACAGTTGGGCATCCGGAGGCTGCCCGTAGGGGGGGGGCAATGTCATGGTGGAAGATCCAGCCGATCCCGACGCACGCGCGCTGGCGCCTGTTTGCGCGCGCATGCGCGCGTCAGTGTGCGCGATGCGCGCTGCCGTGTGCGTGGGCGCGCGCCCGTGCGTGCGACGCGCGCGGCGGGTGCGCGCGCGCACGCTGACACTGTTTTGGCGCCAAGGAACGCTACTTAAGCTGTCTGGTCCTGGTGCATCTTGCTGACCAGTCTACAGCGTTTCCGGATAGACTCTGCACCTGCCAAACCTGATTGATCTCTGTTTACCTGACCCGGCTTCCCGTGACTTACCTTTGCCTGCAGCCTGCCCTTGACCCCGGCTTGACCTGACCACCGATCCTGCTTGACCCCCCGGTTCTGCTACCTGCCATCAGCCTGTATCAAACCAGTCTGGACTGATTTAACCTCTTCGGATCTGTTCCGGTTTCCTGATCTGTCATCTGATCCGGTGTGCACCTATCCTTGGGCTCTAACACAGCAAGTGCTACCGCACCATCCCAGTGTGCCGTGGTTCCCTGCCAGGACCCCGCCAGGACCCGTGCCAGTCCTTCTCCGGTCCGCCACCAGCTACCACTAGGCACTTGTGCCCCTCTTGACCCGGGCTCCCCTGTCTGCTCTATCAGGGACCCCCGTGTCAGAGGCTTACGAGAGGCCGCTCCCTGCACGTTGGACTCTACAACCAGGTACGTGACAGGCACTGATAGGTGGCACTGGTGGGCTCTGAGAAGTGGCACTAATAGGTGGCATTGATAGGTGGCAGTGATGGGCACTAATGGGTGGCAATAATGGGCACTGATGGGTGGCAATAATGGGCACTGATAGGCAGCACTGCTAGGTGGCACTGATGAGGCACTGATTGGCAGCAATGGTGTTGGACATTGATAGGTGGCACTCGTGGGCATTGATAGGTGGCACTTGTGGGCACTGTGGGCACTGGCAGGGGGATTAGATTGATACACATGAGTCAGATGTGCCTTCTTCCTCTTTGGGACTGATGTCCCTTGCACCTAAGCCGGCGATCGGCTTTTTTTTCTCTTCACGCTGTTGGCATGAGGAGAAGAAAAAATGATTGCGGAGCTTTGTTTACATCACATGATCAGCTGTCACTGGCCTCTTACTCGTATCTGTGTTCACCGTGTCTCAGTTACTCTGGTGATCACAGCGTGCGAGGAGCGTGTGAAGGTAAGGACGTCTATTGACGTCCTCCCAGAAAAGTAGGTCCGCGCTGTAGCCGTCATTCGGCTATAGCACGGACGAGAAGTGGTTAATTCCATTAAATTTAACAATATTATGATTATTACTATCATTATGAATTGATTTATTATGTGTACATCACCATGTATTTCACATGATTGCAACAACTAATTTAATTAAAGTAGATCATATTTATTTCATTAATATATATATATATATATATATATATATATACACACATATATATATATATATATATATATATATATATATATATATATATATATATATATATATATATATATAAAATAATTGTCATCCTTATGCAAAGTCCCAACATTTCCTTTTCTACTCATATCTATATATTGGGGATGGAGACATGCCTCATTTGTCCATATATTTGGGTGGAAGACAACCGTACTTTAAGTGACCTGCCACATACATCAATGACTTATTAATTCATAAATGTATCATTATACATCCCAAGGTAATTTTTAATTTGTACTTTTACTTATTTATTTCCACATTTGTGGTCCCCATTTTCCTTTAGATATCTTGGCCCCTTAATGTTATTTTCCCTTTTTTTCCCCAGCCAGCCCAGCCTTTGAGGGGGGAGTGGAGGGGGGGTTCAGGTTTTCATGTCTTTCACTTCAGGGATTCCGAGGCACATAGTTCTCTCTCCTTCCTCATCCCTGTATAGCGATGGGGTGGGGACTGACCTTTACGCCTCAACATCATGCAGACCAGTTTTTATTACATAATTTCTTCACCTTTCAGAGTTTTTCTTTATAGGTACTTACTCATATATGCATTGAAACAGTGTCTAGTTTATCTATTGCTAATTTTTCATTTTCTTTTATCATTAATGGTTACTATCGCCTTATTTTTCTTCTCACAGGCACACACTCAGACAAGCACAACATTTTCACAACATTTTAATTTTCACAAATTTTATACACCTGCTACACCTTTTATCCTTTTTTTTAAAAACTTGCACTTATATCACCTTGATATATTTTTTAGTGATGCATGGTTTTATACATTGTTTTTTAGGCACTAACAACATGCTGAGGGCATGCCACACATACACATGGACTGTGCTGTGGTGGTCTGGTATGTCCCTTGGCTGTTCCCCCTGGCACCCCTTCTTCTTGGTGGGAGGAGTGGGGGGTCTCCCGCCTCAAACCTGGGTGAAACACACTGCCTGAACTTATCGTATGCCCATTTAGAAGCCGGGCACAGCCTTTGTGCTGATTCATAAGTGACTGACCAGCTATCTGTTGTTTGTATATCCCTTCTTTCTAGATGGAATTATACATCAATAGTTATATATCTATTTACTCATCTTTCAGTATAGTCTTGCATTTTTCACTCCTGATAAATGGCTACAGGCCATGAAACGCGTAGCGTCTCTGATAAAGGGTGTCAAGACAAGCCGGTTCTTATGATGATTTTTTTATTTTATTTTTTAATGTCATGTATCAATTTATACTGGATGTATGATGCCTTTCTGCATTTAATCTATTAATCATTGTAATTTGATTTCTTATCAAAACTGATTACCTGTACCAAATATTTTTTTTTAATCCACTTCAGATTCAACCACAGCAAGAGACTTGCTCATGATTTTAGTCATTAATACTGTCTCTTCTTTGGTTTCACATCATTTGTGGCATTCTACATATTATTTTATTATATATTATTATTATATTATAGTATTATTATTAGGGTTGTCCCGATACCAGTATCGGTATCGGGTCCGATGCTGAGCCGCATAACGCAACGCCACTGGTGCCGCTTAGTTAATCAGTGTGCGGGGAACATTACAGCTTTCATTTGAATAGCTGTGTGTTCCCCGTCGAGCCGCGTATAGACACTCCCCCTTGCTCAGGATTGGACGGGGTGATCTATCTATCAAAGTTCCCCGCACGCTGATTAACTAGGCGGCGGCGGCAGCATCTGCATCTAGGTATGGGGAGACATGGTTGCATATGTGGGGGGACATGGCTGCATATGTGGGGGACATGGCTGCATCTATGGGGGACATGGCTGCATCTGTGGGGGACATGGCTGCATATATGGGGGACATGGATGCATATGTGGGGAACATGGCTGCATTTGTGGGGGGACATGGCTGCATTTGTGGGGGGACATGGCTGCATTTGTGGGGGGACATGGCTGCATTTGTGGGGGGACATGGCTGCATTTGTGGGGGGGACATGGCTGCATTTGTGGGGGGGACATGGCTGCATTTGTGGGGGACATGGCTGCATTTGGGGACACATTTAAAAAAAAGTATTCGGTATCGTCGAGTACTTGAAAAAAGTATCGGTACTTGTACTTGGTCCTAAAAAAGTGGTATCGTGACAACCCTAATTATTATATATTTTCTCTTATATCTAATTTAATTGAAAAACAATGGGCCAGATTCAGATACACTTAATTTTGCGCTGCGTAATCGAAATACTCTACGCTGCCGTATTTTACCAGGCTCTACATCGAATTCTAGTAGATTTTTGCCCGTACGCTACGGCGGCGTAGTCTATTTCTTGCCGCGTAATCGAAATACGCGATTAGGGGGCGTGAAGCATTTAAATTAGGCGCGTCCCCGCGGCGAACAAACTGCGCATGCTACGTTCAGAAATTTCCCGCCTTGCATTGCGCGAAATCACGTTGTTACGTCATTTGTTGTTTGAGTAGCGTCGTTTACGAACATTCCTATTCCCGGACGACTTGCGTTAAAAATAATAAAAGACGTCGGAAAACGTAGAAATTCGACATGGGAACGACGGCCATACTTAACATGGGCTGTCTAATATTAGAGCAGCAAAAAGCTGGTATATTGTTACGCAAAAAAAAGATGACTTAAGATGCCGTAAGAGATTGAGATTGAAGATTGTAATTTCTGGGATCGCCGGCAAAAGCTCATTAGCATACCCCGACGTGGAAAACGACGGGAAGTCCACCCAGTGGCCGCAATTTTATTGCAGCGTAGATCCGAAGACGTACGAACACGTAATCCAGTCGAATTGAAGCCCGCAGCCATCTATTGAGGTTTGAGGTTTCCGACTAGCTAAAAAACGCGCGTAATTTGAAATTACTCCAGTCTAACACCAGTTAGACAGGAGTTACGGCTCTCTGAATCTGGCCCAATATATATATATATATCCATACATTTTTATGCAGTGCTGTTTTAATTAGAATATTTTCCATTCGGATCCATTTTTTTTGTTTTTCTTTATCTTTGTTTCCCCATTCTACCATTCGTGCAATAATCCTGGCTTTGTAATATATATTTATATCCGGTGCTGCTAATCCTCCGTGTTTTTTCCTCTTGTTGTTATGGCAAAATTTACACTTTTTATTTTTCCATATGTATTTAATCAACATTGATTTAATAGTATTAAAAAAACTCTGGGGAATATCTATGGGTAACATCTGGAATTTGTATGTTATTTTTGGGAGGATGGCCATCTTGAAAGCATTTATCCGTCCTAGCCATGAAAGTGGTCTTGTTATACTCTTTTTTTAAGTCTGTTTTTCTCTTATTTAGGAGGGGGATATAGTTAGCCAAGTACAGATCCTCTACCGTAGATGTCAGTTTAACCCCAAGATAGGTCAACTCTCCTCTTGAATAATAAAGTAAAAAATAATGGAATCCAACCGGGGGTGTATTAAAAATATTCCAAACCAACTCTCCTCTTACCCACGTAAATGGATACTGTTTTTGCAAAGCGAGTTCTTCTTTCTTCTCCACCCCTATATTTAAAATTTCTGTTTTTATAGGATTTATTTTGAAGTTCGAAAGTTCTCCATACTTTTTTATTTCCTTAGCTATGTTTGGCAAGGTCATCCTTGGGTTAGTTATATACATTAAGATATCATCGACGTAAGCCACTACCTTGTGTTCTTCTTCGCCTATTCTCGCCCCCTCTATATTTTGATTATTTCACAAAGATGCCAGGAAAGGTTCCAGCGTTAGTACATATAGAAGTGGCGAGAGCGGGCACCCTTGTCTAGTCCCATTATGCATTTCAAAAGGGCACTGACATCTTACCATTAACCTTGACCATTGCCGCTGATCTACTGTACAGGTTTTGTATCCAGTGTCTAATCTTAGGTCCCATTCCCAGATGTTGGAGCGTGTCCATCATGAATCCCCAGTCTACCATGTCAAATGCTTTCTCAGCATCTATTGACAGGAGTTTTCTGCAGTAGTAGAATAGTTTTTAGACTATTGTCTCTCCCTTCTCTTCCGGGTATAAACCCGGTCTGATCTGGGTCGACCCAATCTGGCATTAAGTTCTTTAGTCGGATGGCAAGAATTTTTGCATATAATTTTGTGTCAGCATTTAGTAGTGCAATAGGCCTATAGCTGGAACATAATGTCTCGTCTTTTCCAGGTTTTAGTATTATAGTAATATGGGCCATTAAGGATTCAGGTCATATTTGCTCTTCTTCCCCTATTTTATTAAAGTAGTCACATAATCTTGGGGTCAGCTGGCTCTGATTTTTTTTTATAGTATTTGATAGTGAACCCATTAGACATGTGCATTAGTTTTTGTCCGAATGCATTTTCGTCCGAATTTCAGGTATTTTCGCTATCGTTTTAACAAACAATAACGAAAGCACAGAAAACGAAAAACAGAAGATCCGACATAAACAAATGCTTTATTTTCATTTTCGTTGAGGTCGAATTTCTCTAACCTTAACTCTATTAGTCCAATATTATTCTACATAGAGAGAAAAGATTCAACATAGAGACATGAAGATTCGACATTGAGAGACATGAAGAGTCAATTTTTTTTTTAAGCTTGTATCAAATCTTTTTTTTTTTTCTTAGAACATTCGACAGACACCATAAGCCTTCAATGACAGATTCGATATATAGAGACGTGAAGATTCGACATAGAGAGACATGAACATTCGACATAGAGAGAAATTAAGATTCGACATAGAGAGAGACATGAAGATTCGACATAGAGAGAGACATGAAGAGTCAATTTTTTTTTTATTATTTTATAAAGATTCTGTCGAATCTTCTTTTTTTTCTTAGAACATTCGACAGACACCATAAGCCTTCAATGACAGATTCGACATAGAGAGACATGAAGATTCGACATAGAGAGACATGAAGAGTCTTTTTTTTTTAAAAGATTCTGTCGAATCTTCTTTTTTTTTATCAGAACATTCGACAGACACCATAAGCCTTAAATGACAGATTCAACCTTAATTTGGATTTTCGGACGAATGCATAAATGAAAAAAAATTAAAAATAAAAACGAATTTCGGGAGTAACTAAATGTATTTTTCGGACGAAAACAAAATTACGAAACAAAATATTTCAGTGTGCACATGTCTAGAACCCATCTGGTCCAGGACTTTTCCCTGTAGGTGTTTCTTGCAATGCTCTTATAATTTCTTCCTGCGTAATTACTGCTTCCAGAGCTGTCAGACGCTCTTCATGTATTTTTGGCAATTTTGCGTTCTTTAAATATTCTTGTATTTTTTCTTGCCTTTTCTCCTTGTGTGTATTTTCCTTTCTAATTGCGTAAAGTGCACTATAATATGTTTTGAATGAAAAAAGGAGAGGAGATCGCGCTAAATTACACAGAACAAATTGACAAATGTCCACAATAACCATCAAATTAAATGCAAATAAAAATGGAAATACATATAAATGTATAATATATGTTATAAGCAAAGTCCAAATGATGAGTGTGGATCAAAAAGGAAAGTCCCAATTGTGAAGTATATTCATGCACAGTGTGACTTGATGACAGACAAGAACCTCCACCTACGACAAACACTGACCCTTACCAGAGTCTAAGATCTCACAGAGATCAAGAACAACATATATCAGGAGACATCCACCGTTCACAATGGGAAATGATAGTATCCGTTCAATGTAGTATAGGTAGTCAAACTCATATGTGAGTACCGATCCAGAATATGAAAAACATCCCGTGATCCCATGATCAAGTCCCATTAGAGACGAAACGTCGGGAGGCCGGCCGGCTGAATTTTATATGCTGTTATTATCGTGATTTCTGTAAGTGCGCACAATCTTTTTACTGGATTAAAATCCATACGTTTTTACGCTATGTGAGCTTTCCTGATTGTTTTTCATATTCTGGATCGGTACTCACATATGAATGAATGGGCACTTGAATGAATGAATGGGCACTTGTTTTGCTCCCAGTGTGGCCAATTTGTTTATGGCCCACTGGGAGGAGGAGATAGTGTTCCGTGATCGACCACCGCAGCTTGTGTGTTATAAAAGGTATATAGATGACCTGATTATGGTGTGGGAGGGTGACATGGTTAGTCTACAATCCTTCATGGATAAACTGAATGCCAATGATCATAATATTGTACTTACCTGGACAGTGGCCTATGATCAGATTTCTTTTCTAGATCTGGAAATTTTTAAAAGGGATAATATGTTGCATACTAGGAACCACTTTAAGATCACAGATCGTAATGGCTTCATACCTCTCACCAGCTGCCACCATAGACTCTGGCTATGCAATATCCCAAGAGGGCAGTTTGTTAGACTACGTAGAAACTGCACCTTGGAGGCAGATTTTCTTTCACAGTCTAAAATAGGGATGAGCCGAACACCCCCGGGTTTCGGTTCGCACCAGAACGTTCGAACAGACCGCGGGTTCGCGCGAACATTGAAGTCTATGGGACCAGAACGTTCGAATTCAAAAACGGTCATTTTAAAGACCAAAATTAAATTAAATGTTGGAAAACGTCATTCAGAACCCGGGTCTTGCCCCAGGGAACATGTATCAATGAAATTTTTTTTTTTTAAAACGGCCGTTTTTTCGGAGCAGCCATTTTAATGATGCTTAAAGTGAAAAAAAAAAATCCTTTAAAATCCTTTAAATATCACACCTGCTGGGTGTCTATAGTAGTGGCACGTGTTTAGAAATGTCCCTGCACAACATAAAAGGACCAAAAAAAAAGTAATTAATGCTACTTGCGCAAGTTCTGTGTGGCAACATTATGTCGAATATTTTAGCGGTGGTGGGGGGCCATTATTGTTGTGTGAAAGAAATTTTTTAGAAAAAAGGGCACCCCTCAAACATACTGTAATTGGAGCGCAACAAGGAGCCACCTGCAAATTATTGCATCAAAAATTGTTATTAGGCACCCCTGTTAAACAGGGGCAGAAAAATTGTGCATTGGACACAACACAACACTTGCAACCCCTCCCAATAACTCCAAATGGAGCTCAACAAGGAGCCACGTGCAAATTATTGCATCAAAAATTGTTATTAAGCGCCCCTGTTAAACAGGGGCTGGAAAATTGTGCCTTGGGCACAACACAACACTTGCAACCCCTCGCAATAACTCCAATTGGAGCGCAACAAGGAGCCACGTACAAATTATTGCATCAAAAATTGTTTTTAGGCGCCCCTGTTAAACAGGGGCAGAAAAATTGTGCATTGGGCAAAACACAACACTTGCAACCCCTCCCAATAACTCCAATTGGAGCGCAACAAGGAGCCACGTACAAATTATTGCATCAAAAATTGTTATTAGGCGCCCCTGTTAAACAGGGGCAGAAAAATTGTGCATTGGGCACAACACAACACTTGCAACCCATTCCAATAACTCCAATTGGAGCGCAACAAGGAGCCACATGGAAATTATTGCATCAAAAATTGTTATTAAGCGCCCCTGTTAAACAGGGGCTGGAAAATTGTGCCTTGGGCACAACACAACACTTGAAACCCCTCCCAATAACTCCAATTGGAGCGCAACAAGGAGCCACGTGCAAATTATTGCATCAAAAATTGTTATTAGGCGCCCCTGTTAAACAGGGGCTGAAAAATTGTGCCTTGGGCACAACACAACACTTGCAACCCGTCCCAATAACTCCAATTGGAGCGCAACAAGGAGCCACGTGCAAATTATTGCATCAAAAATTGTTATTAGGCGCCCCTGTTAAACAGGAGCAGAAAAATTGTGCATTGGGCACAACACAACACTTGCAACCCCTCCCAATAACTCCAATTGGAGCTCAAGAAGGAGCCACATGCAAATTATTGCATCAAAAATTGTTATTAGGCACCCCTGTTAAACAGGGTATGGAAAATTGTGCCTTGGGCACAACACAACACTTGCAACCTCTCCCAATAACTCCAATTGGAGAGCAACAAGGAGCCACGTGCAAATTATTGCATCAAAAATTGTTATTAGGCGCCCCTGTTAAACAGGGGCTGAAAAATTGTGCCTTGGGCACAACACAACACTTGCAACCCTTCCCAATAACTCCAATTGGAGCGCAACAAGGAGCCACATGCAAATTATTGCATCAAAAATAGTTATTAAGCGCCCCTGTTAAACAGGGGCTGGAAAATTGTGCCTTGGGCACAACACAACACTTGCAACCCCTCCCAATAACTCCAATTGGAGCGCAACAAGGAGCCACGTGCAAATTATTGCAACAAAAATTGTTATTAGGCGCCCCTTTTAAACAGGGGCTGAAAAATTGTGCCTTAGGCACTGGTGGCGGAGCCCAGAAACACAACATTTCTTACTAGCTATCAGCAAGAAAAGTGAGGAGGAGAAGGATATTCCATCAGCAGCATAAGAGGACAGTCACTCAGCATCAGCAGTCTAAAAGGGATCCGACATTTCAACAAAAAATATATTATTCATTAATATCAGCATCAGGTGCTTGGTAGCTGGTGTTGATCCAAGCCTGATTCATTTTGATAAGGGTCAGTCGATCAACAGAGCTGGTGGAGAGGCGTACCCTGTGATCAGTGACAAAGCCTCCAGCAGCACTGAATGTCCATTCTGAAAGAACACTGGATGCAGGGCAAGCCAGTAGCTCAATTGCGTACTCGGCAAGCTCTGGCCAGTGATCCATCCTCAAGACCCAGTAAGCCAGAGGATTTTCGGTGGGGAAGGTGTCCAAGTCGGATCTTCCCGGACCATGTAAAGCAGACGCTGGCGATGGTTGCTGGAACCGGTCAGACCTTGGGGCTGCGGACTAAAAAACTGCCTGAACGCATCGGTCAGACGACCACCTTCTCCACTGCCCCTCCTGTGACTCACCGAAGCCTCAGCAAGACGTTGTCCAGAGCCAGGTTTTGGTAATCCCCCCGGTTCTGGGAACGTATTGCACAGACCCTTCTGCAAGGCCTCCCGCAGAAGTTTCATCTTCTGCTCCCTCTGCGATGGCAACATAAGGTCCGCAACCTTACTCTTGTAACGTGGATCAAGGAGAGTCGTCAGCCAGTAATGATCCCTCTCCTTAATAGCACGTACACGAGGATCCTTACGCAGGCTTTGCAGGATCAGGGAGGCCATGCAGCGTAGGTTTGCTGAGGCATTCGGGCCACAGTCCTCTGGGTCACTGAGGACGACAGGATCCACAGGCACCTCATCCCAGCCACGTAAAACTCCACGTGCTCCTTGGGACTGTAAATGATCCCTTGAAGACTGCTGCTGCTGAGTGCTAGGCTCCACCTCCATGCTGCTGATACAATCCTCCTCCTCCTCCTCATCCTCTTCCTGTGTGCTAGGTGGACAAGCAGGACCACTGTCTGGGTAAAGGGGGCCTTGAGAGGTAAGGAAGTCCTCCTCTTCCTCCCTCTGTTCTGCCTCAAGGGCCCTGTCCATTATTCCACGTAGCGTGTGCTCCAACATGTGAATAAGAGGGACAGTCTCACTGATGCATGCACTGTCACTGCTCACCATCCTCGTGGCCTCCTCAAATGGTGACAGGACAGTGTATGCATCCCTGATCAAAGCCCACTGGCGTGGTGAAAAAAAACCTAGCTGCCCTGACCCAGTTCTGCTGCCATATTGGCACAGGTACTCATTGATGGCCCGCTGCTGCGTGTGCAGCCGCTGCAGCATGGCCAACGTTGAGTTCCATCTGGTGGGCATGTCACAAATTAGGCGGTTCTTGGGCAGGTTGTATTCCCTTTGGAGGTCAGTCAGCCGAGCAGTGGCATTATATGACCTTCGAAAATGCACACAGACTTTCCTGGCCTGCTTCAGAACATCCTGCAAGCCCGGGTACCTGCCCAAGAACCGCTGCACCACCAAATTGAGGACATGCGCAAAACAGGGCACGTGGGTGAGTTTTCCCTGTCGCAGGGCAGAGAGGAGGTTGGTGCCATTATCGCTGACCACCATTCCAGGCTTCAGCTGGCGTGGCGTCAACCACCTCTCAGCCTGACCCTGCAGAGCTTAGAAAATCTCTTCCCCAGTGTGGCTCCTGTCTCCCAAGCACACCAGCTCTAGCACCGCATGGCATCTCTTGGCCTGCATTCCTGCGTATCCCCTCGTACGCCTACGGAGCACGGCTGGTTCGGAGAAAACATCCCCACAGGAAGAGGCCACAGAGGAAGAAGAGGAGGGGGTGGAGGAAAGAGGTGTGTCACAAGCAGTAGTATTTTTTTGGAGGCGTGGTGGCGGAACAACCTCCAAAACTACTGGACCTTGCCCTGCGTCCTTCCCAGCTGCCAGCAGAGTCACCCAATGCGCCGTAAAAGACAGGTAACGTCCCTGTCCATGCCTGCTGGACCATGAGTCAGTGGTAATATGCACCTTACCACTGACCACCCTGTCCAGCGAGGCATGGACATTGCCTTCCACATGCCGGTAGAGAGCCGGAATAGCCTTCCGTGAGAAAAAGTGGCGTTTTGGTACTTGCCACTGAGGTACTGCACATTGCACAAACTCACGGAAGGGGGCAGAATCTACCAACTGAAAAGGTAGCAGTTGAAGTGCTAGCAATTTCGCTAAGCTAGCATTCAACTGCTGGGCATGTGGATGGCTGGGATTGTACTTCTTTCGGCGCTGCAGCAGCTGGGGCAGGGAAATTTGCCTGGTACTATCAGTAGATTGACCGCTACTACTAGCTTGTGACACACCTATTTCTACACCTTCACTGCAGGCTTCAGAAAGGACTGGGGGTCTACTGGGGTTGGAGGTCCCAGAAGGGCAGGGGGGGGTACGTTTCTGTCTTTGGTGTGGGTCTTTCTGGTGTGCTTGCCAACGAGCTGCATGGCAGGTCGACATATATCTGGACAAGCATGTGGTACCCAGGCGGTTGTTGTTTTGGCCACGCGAGATACGCTTGCGACATAAGTTGCAAATAGCAAAGGTACAATCTTGTGGACAAGTTTCAAAAAAGGCCCACACCAAAGAACTTTTGCTGTACCGGTCAGACACAGCAGCGCCATGCACAAGCGCCGTAGATGTGCGCTGTAATGCAGTGGGTGTGACCTTAAGCTGACCCCTGGAGGGCATCCTGCCTCTTTGGAGATGTGCTTGTGCCTCGTCGTCCTCCTCCTCCTCCTCCTCCTCCTCCTCCTCTCTCCTATCAGGCACCCAGGTAGAGTCAGTGACCTCATCATCCCCTCCCTTCTCATCACTGTCAACAACCTGGCAGTATGCTCCAGCTGGGGGAACATCATCACTGACAAATTGCTGTCCCTCTCGGCCACCCCCTCTCCCTGGGCTCACATCAATGCCTTCCTCTATCAGTGTTCCGTCATCGGAGTCTTCAAAACGCTGCGCATCTTCCTGCAGCATGTACCCCACACTGTGTTGAAACAGTTCGGGGGACTCCTCAGGAGGACATGGTGGTACTAGGGAAGTATTGTGTGAATCCATTGTGCAGAGGGAAGAGGACGCCTTGGCAGCTGCTTTGCCAGATAAACTTTGATCTGTCTGTGTGAGAGAGGATGAGGAGGATGAGGACGGCTTGGTCATCCACTCTACTAATTCCTCTACATGTTGAGGTTTAACACGGCCAGCTACCGAAAAGAATGACGAGCGGCCACGGCCACTGCCATGGGCTGAAGAGGATGCACCACATCCACTACCAGCGTTACCTCTACATGCAGAGCCTGCTTGCCCTCCTGACTCTCTGCCTCTCTTTGTTCTCCTTCCAGACATATTGAAGTGCTCAGGTGGTATGTAACAGCACAAGCGGAGTGACACCAAATGCGCTCAGGTGGTATATAGGAGCACACGTACAGTGGCACTATCTGTGCTCAGGTGGTATATAGGAGCACACGTACAGTGGCACTATCTGTGCTCAGGTGGTATATAGGAGCACACGTACAGTGGCACTAACTGTGCTCAGGTGGTATATAGGAGCACACGTACAGTGGCACTAACTGTGCTCAGGTGGTATATAGGAGCACACGTACAGTGGCACTATCTGTGCTCAGGTGGTATATAGGAGCACACGTACAGTGGCACTATCTGTGCTCAGGTGGTATATAGGAGCACACGTACAGTGGCACTATCTGTGCTCAGGTGGTATATAGGAGCACACGTACAGTGGCACTAACTGTGCTCAGGTGGTATATAGGAGCACACGTACAGTGGCACTAACTGTGCTCAGGTGGTATATAAGAGCACACGTACAGTGGCGCTATCTGTGCTCAGGTGGTATATAGGAGCACACCTACATTGGCGCTAACTGTGCTCAGGTGGTATATAGGAGCACACGTACAGTGGCACTAACTGTGCTCAGGTGGTATATAGGAGCACACGTACAGTGGCACTATCTGTGCTCAGGTGGTATATAGGAGCACACGTACAGTGGCACTATCTGTGCTCATGTGGTATATAGGAGCACACGTACAGTGGCACAGGTGGTATATAGGAGCACATCTGTGCTCAGGTGGTATATAGGAGCACACGTACAGTGGCACTAACTGCGCTCAGGTGGTATATAGGAGCACACGTACAGTGGCACTAACTGCGCTCAGGTGGTATATAGGAGCACACGTACAGTGGCACAGGTGGTATATAGGAGCACAACTGCGCTCAGGTGGTATATAGGAGCACACGTACAGTGGCACATCTGTGCTCAGGTGGTATATAGGAGCACACGTACAGTGCACTATCTGTGCTCAGGTGGTATATAGGAGCACACGTACTGTGCTCAGTGGCACTATCTGTGCTCAGGTGGTATATAGGAGCACACGTACAGTGGCACTATCTGTGCTCAGGTGGTATATAGGAGCACACGTACAGTGGCACTATCTGTGCTCAGGTGGTATATAGGAGCACACGTACAGTGGCACTAACTGTGCTCAGGTGGTATATAGGAGCACACTGTGCTCAGGTGGTATATAGGAGCACACGTACAGTGGCACTAACTGTGCTCAGGTGGTATATAGGAGCACACGTACAGTGGCACTAACTGTGCTCAGGTGGTATATAGGAGCACACGTACAGTGGCACTATCTGTGCTCAGGTGGTATATAGGAGCACACGTACAGTGGCACTATCTGTGCTCAGGTGGTATATAGGAGCACACGTACAGTGGCACTAACTGTGCTCAGGTGGTATATAGGAGCACACGTACAGTGGCACTAATCTGTGCTCAGGTGTATATAGGAGCACACTCAGTGGCACTATCTGGCTCAGGTGGTATATAGGAGCACACGTACAGTGGCACTAACTGTGCTCAGGTGGTATATAGGAGCACACGTACAGTGGCACTAACTGTGCTCAGGTGGTATATAGGAGCACACGTACAGTGGCACTATCTGTCTCAGGTTGTATATAGGAGCACACGTACAGTGGCACTAACTCTCAGGTGGTATATAGGAGCACACGTACAGTGGCACTATCTGTGCTCAGGTGGTATATAGGAGCACACGTACAGTGGCACTATCTGTGCTCAGGTGGTATATAGGAGCACACGTATCTGTGCTCAGTGGCACTATCTGTGCTCAGGTGGTATATAGGAGCACACGTACAGTGGCACTACTGTGCTCAGGTGGTATATAGGAGCACACGTACAGTGGCACTAACTGTGCTCAGGTGGTATATAGGAGCACACGTACAGTGGCACTAACTGTGCTCAGGTGGTATATAGGAGCACACGCACAGTGGCACTAACTGTGCTCAGGTGGTATATAGGAGCACACGTACAGTGGCACTATCTGTGCTCAGGTGGTATATAGAAGCACACGTACAGTGGCACTATCTGTGCTCAGGTGGTATATAGGAGCACACGTACAGTGGCACTAACTGTGCTCAGGTGGTATATAGGAGCACACGTACAGTGGCACTAACTGTGCTCAGGTGGTATATAGGAGCACACGTACAGTGGCACTAACTGTGCTCAGGTGGTATATAGGAGCACACGTACAGTGGCACTATCTGTGCTCAGGTGGTATATAGGAGCACACGTACAGTGGCACTATCTGTGCTCAGGTGGTATATAGGAGCACACGTACAGTGGCACTATCTGTGCTCAGGTGGTATATAGGAGCACACGTACAGTGGCACTATCTGTGCTCAGGTGGTATATAGGAGCACACGTACAGTGGCACTAACTGCGCTCAGGTGGTATATAGGAGCACACGTACAGTGGCACAAACTGCGCTCAGGTGGTATATAGGAGCACACGTACAGTGGCACTATCTGTGCTCAGGTGGTATATACCAGCACACGTACAGTGGCACTATCTGTGCTCAGGTGGTATATAGGAGCACACGTACAGTGGCACTATCTGTGCTCAGGTGGTATATAAGAGCACACGTACAGTGGCACTATCTGTGCTCAGGTGGTATATAGGAGCACAGGTACAGTGGCACTATCTGTGCTCAGGTGGTATATAGGAGCACACGTACAGTGGCACTATCTGTGCTCAGGTGGTATATACCAGCACACGTACAGTGGCACTAACTGTGCTCAGGTGGTATATAGGAGCCCACGTACAGTGGCACTACCTGTGCTCAGGTGGTATATAGGAGCACACGTACAGTGGCACTAACTGCGCTCAGGTGGTATATACCAGCACCCGTACGGTGACCCCAAATGCGCTCAGGTGGTATGTCACAGCACACGTACGGTGACCCCAAATGCGCTCAGGTGGTATGTCACAGCACACGTACGGTGACCCCAAATGCGCTCAGGTGGTATGTCACAGCACACGTACGGTGACCCCAAATGCGTTCAGGTGGTATGTCACAGCACACGTACGGTGACCCCAAATGCGCTCAGGTGGTATGTCACAGCACACGTACGGTGAGCCCAAATGCGCTCAGGTGGTATGTCACAGCACAAGTACGGTGAGCCCAAATGCGCTCAGGTGGTATGTCACAGCACACGTACGGTGACCCCAAATGCGCTCAGGTGGTATTAAACAGCACACGCACAGTCACAGCGACTGCGTTTCTGTGCAATTCAATAGCCCACTTGCATTAACAGCAACAGCCTTTCTGTGCAAATAAATAGCACACGTGCAGTAACAGTTAATTCGTCTATGTGCAATGAACTAACACGTGTACACTAACACGTTAGAGCATCAAGCACAATCTCCTGCCTGACAGATACTAATAGCAGAACTAGCTAAGCTATACAGTTTATAAATATATTGACAACTCCTAGGGATGTCAATATATTCTCTACAAACTGTACATTTAACTATGCTAACTAGTAGCCTCCCTGATCTATCTATCTATCTATCTATCTATCTATCTATCTATCTATCTATCTATCTATCTATCTATCTATCTATCTATCTATCTATCTATCTATTTATCTATCTATCTATCTATCTATCTATCTATCTATCTATCTATCTATCTATCTATCTATCTATCTATCTATCTATCTATCTATCTATCTATCTATCTATCTATCTATCTATCTATCTATCTATCTATCTATCTATCTATCTATCTATCTATCTATCTATCTATCTATCTATCTATCTATCTATCTATCTATCTATCTATCTATCTAATCTATCTATCTATCTATCTATCTGAAAAGACACAGTGGGGTAGATTCATGTAGAGATCCGACGGTGTATCTACTCGGATCTATGCGGCTGATTCCTCGAATCAGGTTCCGCATAGATCTCCCTTAGAGCCGACAGGTGTAAGTGAGTTACACTATCGGATCTTAGGCTGCAATCTCCCACCGTCCACTCGGTGGCGCTTCAGTTATTATACGCGACGAATATGCAAATGAGGAGAACCGCCGATTCAGAATCGAATGCCCGGCCGTCGTTTTTTTTTTTACGTCGTTTGCGTTCGGCTTTTTCCGGCGGATCGTTACCCCTGCTATATGCGGGGTAAGTGCGGCGGATCCTATGTTAAGTATGGCCGTCGTTCCCGCGTCGAGTTTTGAATTTTTGACGTCGTTTACGTAAGTCGTTCGGGAATACGGCCATACGTTAATAGCGTTAATGACGAAAACAATGACGTCCTTGCGACGTCATTTAAAGCAATGCACGCTGGGAAATTTAGCCGATAACAGGAAAAAGCGATGGATGCTTAAGCAAAGGAGGGCATGCACCCTAGCGAGAAAGCGGTGCTGACGTGTGTTTGGGGCATAAACTACACATAAGGTGATGGCCTGCAACTGCCACAGGCCCCGAAGAATAAGGTAATGCCCCCTTGGGTCTACATAAGTGGAGTTGCACACGAAAGGGGCTCCCTTTTTTATGAGGATTGCTACACCCGCCCTCTTTCGTGGGCCAAAAGCCTGGTATACCTGGGGGAAGTATCGGGACGCAGCGTGAAGGAATCCCCCCCCCCAATCCAAGTGTGTTTCCTGCACCATCACAATGTCCGCCCCTGACTGCCTAAATTCCCGGAGCGCCAAGTGTCCGTGAACGTTAAGTGAGAGTACCTTAGCCATTGTCAGGCGGTGGGTGCGTGGTAGGTATACTTATCTGGTTAGGCAGGAAGCGTGAGCAGGTCCGAAGGGGTGGCATCAACGCGGGGAGGGCCAGGAGGCAACAGGGCCGGGAGGCAGACTGCGGGAGACAGAGACAAAGAGCACTGAAAATGAGAGAGAAAGAGAAAATAAGAACAAATTCAACAAACAAATTAAACATTATCAAATAGACACTAGCAGTCCAAGGGGTCCTAGGTCTACACAGTTCCAATCGGACTCCCCAACTGGAGGACCTAAACAGGTCTGGTCAGGAAGACTCAGAGAGACCAAGATCCCAGAGGGAACTCTCTAGTGAAAAACCACAGGGGGGGTCCGTAAACTCAGGTTCAACCAGAGAGGACAGGGTCAGTCCAGAGCAACCCGTGGAGAGAAACAAAAAAAAAAGCAGCAAGGCTGGGGCCTTCGGGGGGAAGAGTGATGTCACTAAGACGTAAATGTCTTGAGCAAAGGGAGGTGGAGAAAAAGCTTGATGCCAGATGTTTCACAGCCGGGAAGAGTGGATTAGGCATGGAGTGCTGTAGAGTGCCGGGGGAAGGCCTCCCAGATGGCGGCCCACTGGACTTATATTTGGGTGGTTGCCTGGAGGACTCCGGTCCTCTGGGGCGCTTGGGCGGCGGGACCTTTTGCCAAATCACTGGTGGAGTCCCATACCTGCAATTGGGAGACGGCGATACCCAGGGTATCACAAAAAAAGTCCAGATCTTCTGGGTAGCGCAGAACCGCAGATTTCCCCTGGTGCTTAGCTGTAAGGATAAAAGGAAACCCCCATCTATAGGGGATGTCCCCGTCCTGAAGAGTGTGGAGGAGTGGCTACAAGAGTCTTCGTTTCTGTAGTGTGATCCAGGATAGGTCTGGGTAGATTTGGACCGGGAGTTATCAAATACCAGGTTTCGGACAATGCGCGCCTTGCGCATTATTTCCTCCTTCACTGGAAATGATTGTAGGCAGCAGATAATGTTTCTGGGCTTGGAAGCGGGGCCTTTTGGGCGTAGCGCCCTATGTGCTCTGTCTATAGCAATGTGTTTGTCAGCGGGTTCCCCAAGGAGACCATTAAACATTTCTTGTAGCATGTCCTGCAAGTCCTCAGTGCCCTCCGCCTCTGGCAGGCCGCGTACTCGGATGTTATTCCGGCGTCCCCTGTTATCCAGGTCTTCCATGTGGCGCTGCATGTCGCGTAGCATGAGGCGATGGTCCGAATTCTGAATTTGGGTCCGGTGCACTGCTAGCTTAGTCTCCTGTATCTCCTCCTCAACCGTTTCTACTCTGTCTGCGAGGTGTTTAAGGCCCGCTTGGATGTTCTGGATCTCTGCCCTGCAGGTGGCCTTGACATCTACGATCAACTGTTTAAAATCTTTCTTGGTAGGAATGGCTTGAAGGTACAATTGCTGTCCCCTTTCCTCTGGGCCCCAGGGTGGAGGGGGGTGAAGGGGGGTCGGTTGGTAGGCCACGGCAGAGGCTCCCGGAGTCTGGGGTAGGGACTGCCCAGATGGAGGGTTCCAGGAATCTGGCCAGGATGTTTCGGGCGTTGAAATGGAGGGCACCGAGGTGTCCACCCAGGCAGCATCCCCAGAGGGGGGGGGGGGCGCAGCTGGGCCATCTGTGCGTATGAAGGGGGGGGGGTTGGTGGATTGCAGCCTGGGACCCTGAGCAGGTGACCTCTCCGGGGCTTGAGGTCCTCTGTGCTTGTGGTGGGGCTGGAGCTTGGTCAGCGGGAATGCATGGTCCGCCGCATGCATTGGGCCCTGATACCATCGGGGGTGCATGGGGCTAGGGAGGGCTGGAAAGTCCACAATGTTGTCCGGGGGGGTGGGGGGAGCTGCAGTCCTGAGAGTCCAGATCCGGCAGTGTGCGGAGCAGCTGGGGGAAGGCCTCCGTGCATTGTGTGTACTGCGACGGAGGCTGTGGCGGGGGCCTGCTCTTCCGGCGGAGTGTGGGGGGCTAAGCAGGGCTATTGCTGATCACTCACCGCTTATTGGGGCCCATCGGAGCCCGGCTGGGTATGCGGATTAGGGGGCGATGGCATCTGATCCCGTGGAGGCAGTGGTGAGTGGCTGTCCGGCTGGTTCAGTGGTGAAGGCTTCTGGAGCTGCAAGGCCCTGGAGTCCAGCACCATTTTGCTATGGCCGGTCGGAGGCATGTCAGGCCTTGTAAAGTAGTCCCTAAAGGAGATAGAGGCTCCCGAGGGCGGCTGGGATGATCCTCTAGCCGAGGAGGATTTAGTGGTGCAGGTGCTGCTCATGGATGGCTCCGGTTCCCCCCGAAAATCGGCCTAGGAGCTATGGGCTGGTGGAGAGCTCTCAAGCAGAGCATCTGTCCAGGTCGGCTTCCGGTCACGCCCCCTCCACCAAGTGCAGTTTCTATATATGTTTGTTTTTAGGGAGGTGAGTGTAATTGTAATTATCTGTATTTGGTAGATTTAAGTGTACAGTGCCCCTTTCTGACATTTTACTGTCATTTGTGCCATAAAAAATATTTAGAACATGGCATCAAAAACTGTGGCACTTTACTACAAAGGCGCTTTTGGACCAGTTGAGTGACAGCGACAACGACACGGAGTTGCTCGCAGAACTGAGCGATAGTGAGTCGTGGGAAAACTTGTCATCTGACACTGACACTGATCATCATGAAGTATTTCCACTTCACGAACAATGAGGAATTTGATGAGGCAACGCATCCTGCGCCCAAACTAAAAATCTGGGAGGTATGCCAAATGATTGTGACCAACTTCCAGCGGGCCTACAGAAAGGGACGTCAGCGTGGATGAAAGTTTGATGGCCTACAAGGGACACCTCAGCTGTATACAGTTTATTGCATCCAAAAGAGCGCGGTTTGGCATCAAATTCTACATGCTCTGCGAGTCACCCACTGGATACATCTGGAATTCGGTCATTTACACCGGTAAAGGCACAAAGTTCAACCCCAGGTACACCGGCTATGGGATGCCACATCATCTGTCCTTACACTGCTGGAGCCATTGCTGAACCAAGGATATTGTGTGACCATGGACAATTTCTACACGTCTCCGGAACTGTATGAGGTTTTGCTACAAAACAAGACTGATGCATATGGTACCGTTTGGCCTAACCGACGTGACATGCCATCTATGTTTACCAAGAAAAAACTCAAAACCGGAGAAATGGTTGCCTTTCAGAAGGGTAAGATGATGGCAATGCGATGGCGAGACAAGAAGGACGTGTGTCTCATGAGTACTGTACACAATACCTCCACTGCCATGGTCCACACAAAAGGTGGGAAAGATATCCTGTATAGAGCAAAGAGTGACATGCCTCTTGTTCATTCTGACTTTATCTGGATTTTTGTCAACCACCAGACGCCATCAGTAGCTGTGAACAGACCCGGACGACGTGCTGTTGACGTTGTCAACCCAGAACTCCTGACTGGTCGTCATTTTATGGACTACATACCTCAAAAAAGGCAGCACCTACCAGAATTTGCGTGGTTTGCTGTTCAAAGAGAGATGGCAATGGAAAGAAAGTCCGAAAAGGTTCCATTGTCCTGATTGTAACGTCAGAGGGGTAGAGAAAGGAAGCGCCACCTAAGTGCAGTATTAAAGAGGTTCTTTTAATGACACATTGTACAAAACACACTTACAAGAAGGTAAGGAAAGAAGGCTCATCTGTAACATCCTGTAGTCCTCGTCCTGGATCCATGGGCTGCTTAGAAGTAAAGATAGCAGAATGTGTTGGGTCTTCAGGCTTGTAACATCAGACTTTGTCCAGTTCCATGCTTCAAAATTTATCACACTCAGGATGTTTATTGAATTTTCTTTGTTTGACAAATTTCATTATTTTTTATTACATTATTAAATAAAATTATATTATTTATTAGATTATAATTCATGATTTTGTGTTTCAAATTTATCACATCTGGGATGTCTACTAGAGTCTTGTTTGGTCAGGTTTAAAAAAGTAATTACTAAGAATTGCAGGCCTACAATACATTTCACCAAATTTCCATGCAAACAATTGTACCGCTTTTGGTACAAAATTCCAGACATAATCATACTGCCAGGGAGGTTAACACATCCGGTTGAGAATTATGGGTCACAACCTACTTCTAGATTCTGGCAGGGCAACACTCTGCCACACTGCCCGCCGCAAGCTCCTTGAGTCCAACCGCAGATCCCACGAACACGTTGTCTGCAGGGATACCTGCGATTCTCACACGGAGAGGAATAACGGGGAAATGCTGATGTAAACAAGCATTTCTCCATTCTTCCTAGTGACAGGACACTGATCACAGCTCCCTGTAATCGAGAGCGGTGATCAGTGTCATGTCACATACAGACCATCCCCCCTACAGTTAGAAGCACTCCTTAGGACACAACTAACCCCTTCAGTGCCCCCTACTGGTTAAATCCTTCACTGCCAGTGTAATTTTTACAGTAATCAGTGCATTTTTATAGCACTGATCAATGACAATGGTTCCAAAATGGCGTCAAAAGTGTCGGATGTCAAAGTCATGATAAATATCACTGATCGCCGCCATTACTAGTAAAAAAATATTAATAAAAATGCCATAAAACTATCCCCTATTTTGTAGGTGCTATGGGCCAGATTCACAAAGCACTTACGCTGTGCGCATCAGCTGCACGTCCTGTCTAAAATTAGGCAATATAAAAGCTTGCTTTAAATTTGACAATCCGTCTACATGTCAGCTAAAGCAACACTGTTAGGGACGAGCTGAGCAGCCACACTTGCAGGACAACAATCTGTATGCCAACATGCCAGGGGCATCCTTGCTCATAGCTATACTACTGACTTTAGATGGCTGGCTGACCTGTCCCAGATGGCGGGTCTGAAGGGCCTGATCCCTTCTCAGGTTGGCGGGCAGAAACTCGGCCACCCCCCTAGTTTTGTGGGTTGCCTTCCCGCCTCCAGATGAGGCTTGTGGCCAGGGAGAAGGGGAGCCCCTTGGGAGGGGAGCCCTGTTGGGGGAAGAGTGGGAGGGGCTACCCCTGATGGAGGCCTGGCTGCTACCAGCCAAAGGGGAAGACTCCTCCAAAATAAACAAGCCATTCCCTGACAAGCCCTCCTCCTCCAACTCCAACTCCTCCTCCTCAACCTCCTCCAAGGACTCCGGCCTTGTCTGGGGGTCTTCCTCAGGCTGTTGTCCCGGGGATGGTGCGGTCAGGCCAGATGGCCCAGCACCCTCTTGCACATCTGTGGATGACACAAAACATTCACAGGTTGGAGGATCCACACACTTGCCACATATTCCCCCCCCCCCCCCCACACATGCTACACACCAGATAGAAAAAAAAACGTACCTGTCCTTACGGCCTCCTGACTGGACTCAAAGCCAGGCAACCCCTCCACTTGCTGCCTGTTAAAGGTCTGGGCCACCGCACGCTCCTCCTCAGTCAGCCTAACAGGTCATGGTGGCCCCCTCCAGTGCCCCTGGCATGGGCGGCAATCTTGCCCAGCTTCCCACGGACCACACGCCGGAGGTCATTAATCTTCTTGGCGATCCCCTGGCGTGTCCGGGTCTCCCCCCCAAACGAGTTGACCTCGTCGGTGATGGCCTGCAATATCTCAGCCTTCCTGGCCGGGGTGGTGTTGGCACTCTCCAGGCCGTGCAGGAAACGGCCATATTGTGTAATGTCCCTGGGAAGAATGCCCTTCTCCCGCAAAGAAAAATTCAACTTACGCTTCCTTTCACTCATGTTCTCACAAACTGGAACCAAAACAATCAACAAAAATCAGTCACCAAAATCAGTCACCCAAAAAGTATCAAAAACAGTCACCCAAAAAGTATCAAAAACAGTCACAAAACAACACTCAGAAAACAACTATCCAAAACACTATACAAAACAGTCAACAAATATATCAAACACAAGTCACAAACCGACAAACGTGAACAGACAACAGAACAGAGGCGATTCAGTTCGCATGTGCGGCGCTATATAAGTTTTCATTCATTCATTCATTCATTCATTCATTCATTCATTCATTCAACAAAAGCACCTTGCTGTATAGCATACAAATGGATGTACTTTTGCAAAGAAAGGGCATTTGTCTTTGTCTATTTAAGCTCTCTGCGTAGCTCACTAAGTTGACTGGGCCTAGTTCCAATCTCACTGATTGTGCCGTGCCGAGTTGTGAGCATGCGCAGAAAGGTGCTGACCATGGTCTGCTTCATGTGCGCATGCGCAATCCGGCCGGCCCTTCATTTACATGGGGTCACAGCTCATTTAAATGGAACACGCCCACGTCCTTCCCAATTTGAATTACCCCGCCTTACGCCTCGGAAATTACATTGCACCGGCGCAAATTTCTGCGCAAATACTACGAGGATACGGTAATTGCGCCTCTAGATTGCGCTGGTCTAACATAAAGGAGGTGTGCTACTCCAGTCAATATATGCGCCACTGTACGTGAATCTGGCCCTATAACTTTTGCGCAAACCAATCAATAAACGCTTATTTTGATTTTTTTTTACAAAAATATGTAGAACAATACGTATCGGCCTAAACTGAGGGAAACATTTTTTTTATATATATATTTTTTGGGGACATTTATTATAGCAAAAAGAAAAAAATGTTGCTTTTTTTTCAAAACTGTCGCTCTATTTTTGTTTATAGCGCAAAAAATAAAAACTGGAGAGGTGATCAAATACCACCAAAAGAAAGCTCTATTTGTGAGAAAAAAAGGACGTAAATTTTGGGAGCCACATCGCACGACTGCGCAATTTTCAGTTAAAGCGAAAAGGTGCAGAATTGCTCTGGTCTTTGGGGCTTAAGTGGTTAAGTGACTTCACTTGTGTAGGATAATTAGATCAATATAGCTATATAGACATGGATCCTTGTGATATGCTCTTGAAAAATAACATAAAACACATACAGCAACCCGTGTACCTAAATGTATTACATGCAGGAGTCTTTAGAAAAAAAATATCCCTTTTATCTGCTCACTTAATTATGCAGGATGACACGAATGTTTGCAGTGAAGTAATTTATTACCATGAATTAAGGTGCTAATGAGTAGGGCAAATCAATCTGTTCTCCTTGTTAATTATGTGTATTCATCACTTTCAGTAATGCTATAGCACTGGGCACAGTTTTTTTCCCTTTAAACCTTATTCTTTTCAGAGAAATGTCAAAAGAGAAAAACATTAAAGGTATGATCTATTTGAATTTAGTAATGCTATAACAGTATATTCAGTGATTAATTGTCTGGCCTTTGTTCAGTTTCAGTGATACAGATTATAAAAAAAGATTTAGGTGTCCTTGGGTACATGCAAAAATCAGTTATCATGTTTTAAATCTTTTAAGCAAGGAGAATAACTTACATTAATGCATCTAGGAAAAAACATGTTTTCTCTGTAAAAAATTTCAACACTACAAGGCATTATAATTAAAAAATATGAACTTAATGAGGAGCTCTTTATATGTTCTTCAATTAATAGTATTAGTACTATTGCGTTCACGTCAGTATATCTGGAGCTTGATAGAGAACCATCACATGCAGTACCAGGCACCACCACAAGAAGGCACTTAAGCACTGCATTTTTTATCCTTTAGTGCTTTGCAGCAGCAAGTGCTTTCACAGATCATTTTTACTCCAAGGACTTTTCATCTAGAGAATAATGTAAGAGGAGTGCATTAACTGTATGATTTGGCTGTGTCATTAGAACACCTACAGTATTAAAATATAGTGTGTGCGACGGTTATACCAGGATAAAGCAGCTTGAAGTTTATTTTATTTCAAACTTGTAAACTATGAGAGCTGGCTAGTTTTAGATGTCACATTTTTTTTTAATTAGTTCTGCATTTTACAGGATCTCATGATTTTAAAGGGGATCTAAACCCTCCTATCCTCGGATGGAAGCTGCCATCTCATGCTGCGTACACACGACCCTTTTTCATGACGAGAAAAATGCAATTTTTTAAATTGGTCATTAAAAACGACCGTGTGTGGGCACCAGAGCATTCTCAACGAGAAAAATGGTCATTAAAATTTAGAACCTTCTCTATTTTTTCTCAACGCTTTTCACGCCGTGAAAAATGGCCGCGTGTAGCCTTTAACGACGGGGAAAAAACGTGCATGCTCAGAAGCAAGTTATGAGAAGGGAAATTTGCATAATAAGCCCAAAGGGTGGCACCATTCGAATGGAACTTCCCCTTTATAGTGCTGTTGTATGTGTTGTACATCACTGCGCTTTGCTCAAGCATTTTTTATCACGATCGTGTGTATGCAAGGCAGGCTTGAGAGGAATCACGTCGGGAGAAACGTTGTTTTTTTTCATGACATGAAAAACGCTTGTGTGTACGTGGCATTAGCCTTAGTTTGATCTCAGTAGCCAGGGTTTTCACATGAGTTATGAAATACATAATTTAGTGGTTTGACAGTCTAGGTGAGAGCACTAGAACCGGTTTTATAATGTCTGTGTGATAAAACATATTCAAACTACTTTCCAGACATTATTTGAGTTTAGTGCAGGTGTACACAAGTGATTTACTACCATTCAGAGGCGTAGCTTGAAGCTTGTGGGCACCGATGCAAAAGTTGACCTAGGCCCCCCCCACTACCACCCTCCACTTCCACCATGCGTGCAGATACACTCACAGCACGGAAAGATACTCAAAGTTGCTTAAGAGTTTTGAGTTCCTATTTACATCAGAGGACAGGGATCATCGCCAGAGAGTTTAAAGGACAGGGATCTCACCCCTGACAGGTCTCATGTCAGAGCTTCTTTCCCATCCCAACACTGTATACAGCTCCTCCCCCCACACTACACAACTCGCTGAAATCACATTCATTTACACAAGTCTGTCAGCCACAATCTTCACAGAGTGTATTAGGCTTTTATTTTGCCGTTCTGTTCCGTGAAATTCTCTGGTCGGAATTGCAGTGTAGTCGCAGTTGGCAGATGCACCCTGTGCAGATCGTAGCTAATTGGCTGTGTTGTAAAGGAGGTGTTAGGGGATTTGTTTTAGCAATTTTTGATGGTTTCTCTGTCAGTGTTGGCAGGTGTTGTGTCTTTTCCCCAGTTGTCAGGGAAGTGGTGTAAGCGGACATCCCTGGGTGGGGAGTACAGAGAATCCCAGCTGGTGACTAGGAGACACTGAGCGGTGTTTTACCTCACCAGTGACAGCGGTCCCAACGTGGCTACAGGATGGCACTCCCCTCCTCTTAACTCGATGAGCACGCCAATTCAGCTAGGGATTTTGTAGCTGTGGTGACAACTCTGCACAAAGGATGGCTCAGTAAAGAAGTAGTGTCAGTCCTCTTATTTTTTTATATTTTTTTTATTATTTTTAAAATGTATATATTTTTTTTTTTGTCGTTTTTTTTTTTTTAACAGCCCTGCACACCAGTTTTCAGTGAGTTTCTATGTATTTCCTTTCTATCACATCTGAGTAACCCATGTGACTATAGAGTCACACATGTGGGCGTATACACAGGGGTAAATGACAGCCCACTCTCTCCCTCTTCCTCCATGCTCACTAACCAGTTAAACACAATAGGGAGTGGGATATTACATATAGATTAGAGTGGAAGTATTTTTTTTTTTTTAATCAAATGGATGACAGGCAGGGTATTTATGACGAGAAGAGATCCTATTGGTCTCTTTTGCCATAAATGCATCCTTCTGCCTATCAGCTGTCATATTCCCCATGCACATTACCGAACATTTACGGCCCCGATTGGCTCAAATCCGTGCTGTGGTGATGTGACTCCTATACACATGCGCATGAGTGGCATCATCACGGGCTGGCCTATCAAGTGGCACGGGACCCAGAAAGAAGAGCGGGAAAAAAAAGAAGCACTGTGCTGGAGGTAACCATATGACAGGTAAGTCTGATATAATGTACTAATATGCTGTGCATACTAGTACATTATGGCATAACCCACCTGGGGGCCTTCCATTTTTTTTATAGCGCACTTTACTTCCACTTTAATGGTGGATCCACCTCCCTTTTATTCTAAGGAACAGGCTAGAGGGTGGCATGACACAGCCTGTGACTGGCAGAAATCCACCCACACCATGTTTTTTTCCACCAAATAATAGCTTTGATTTAAAATGTATATTTGTAAGATAAATTAAGACAGTTTATTGATATTTATTTATTTTTATTCTGAATTTCAAAATACTAGCAGCACCTCCTGCTTATGTTTCCCTGCAGACTGTCTGGGGGAGAGCTGAGTCATGTGACAGCTGAATATCCATTAAAGGGGAGTTCCAGCCTTTTAGTGTTTATTAAAAGTCAGCAGCTATAAAAAGTGTAGCTGCTGGCTTTTAATAAACAGGCACTTACCTGCTCCACAGTCCAGCGACGCGGCTGCCCCGGAGCTCCGCTCCTCTCCCCCTCTCTCTGGCCGGCACCTCCATTCATAGTGTGGTCACCCGACCATGACAGCTTTCAGCTTCACGGCCGAGCACTCACTGCGCATGCACTAGTCACACTGCGCTCTATGAATGGACAGGCAATCTGCTGGGACCTGTCACGTGTCCCTGGAGATCGCCTAAAGGGAGGGGCAGTCTAAGTCGAGAAGAGATGTTGCCGAGGGGGTCCCACTCCTACTGAAGCCCCCACTCCCCCCATGTAAGGGGGTGAGGAGTGCGGAGTGCTTAAAGCGGTAGTCACACTTTTGGGTGGAACTCTGCTTTAAGAAAAAGGTGCTTAGATATATTTTTTTAAATAAAATAATTACAGTGAGATCATCTACATACAGACATAGAAGAGAATAGATAGAAGAGACAATATAAAGTAAACAGTGTGTGTTTAGTATCAAAGGTAACAATTGTAAACTTTACACATTGAAAATATAAACATTAGAATCATTCTATTTAATAGTATAGCGAAGTGTCATGTGCAAATATAGTGTAATATGCATATGTGTTATGCAAATATTACGTGAGATATCTTTCCCTTTATGTTATGAATCAAAAATGAAAAGATAAAAGATACAGCCTCACTGTGCCAATCATATGCAGCCTCGCTGTGCCTATCATATGCAGCCTCACTATGCCCATAAAATACAGCCTCACTGTGCCAATCATATAGACAGTGAGGCTGAATTTTATGGGCAAAGTGAGACTGTATAGAATTGGCACAGCGAGGTTTCATTTTATGGGCACAGTGAGGCTGCATATGATGGGCACAGTGAGGCTCTAATTGATGGGCATAGTGTGGCTGCATATGATTGGCACAGTGAGACTGCATATAATTGGCTTAGTGAGGCTGTATATGATGGGCACAGTGAGGGAGTATATGATTGGCACAGTGAGACTGCATTTGATTGGCTAGGTTTTATCTAGCAGTAATTATACACTAACAGTTTGATTTTTCAGTTTTTTTTGCGCCCCCCCCCCCCCCCTTCTCCCCCCCAAAAAATTGAGCACCAGCTGCCAGTGATACTAAGTATATACTCTTCTGATTTTCTATAGTTTTTTTAGACATGATGTCTCATATTTGTAGCTCCTTTTGATGTGGACCTCCGTAGGGGTGTCTAGCTTCAGGGGCAATTGGCTCTTTTTTACTTATCTTGTTCATCCTATGGCAATTGACCCCATCCAGGTCTTTCACTACTATGTGCATGTCCATACAATATGCTAAATGGAATGTAAAGTTTAAATGATGAACATATCATGTTTTTTCACTGTTCCATATATGATATCCTCTATAATGTTGTATGCTTTCTGTTTGTAGAACTACTATGTGAATACAAATATCTCTGTTATTACCCTGAAGAAAGGTGTTTAAGCCATAAATGCGTCGGGTACATTGTACATCGGAGACAACTAAGTATCTGGATATGTATCATATCAATTAATTCACTACTCATGTAATGCATGTTTTTTTTTTTTTTTTTTTTGTACAGACATGATTTTATTGTTATGCTCTATCTCTTTTTGTAATAAAAATGGTACTTTTTAAAGATTTGGTGTTCATGTGGCCTTTGAAGTCCCACTCCAAAGGGGGTTATTCTTTATTGGGCAGACACAGAGTGAAGAGGTGATTATGGTAATAGGCGATTGTTTGTATTGGCCAAAATGGGCTGAAAGAAATCAACAGATACAAAAAAATTACAAAAAAGGTGAAAACTATTTTGTTTTCCAAAAAACATAGCAATTGTTTATGATACACAGTGTTTTGGAAAACTTAAGCTGGCCTTAAGGTAAAAATTAGGATAACTCACAATTCAGGTAGTTCTGCAAAGACTAGCTGAATTTCAATCCATTTCTAGCTGCTCCAGCTTGACAGAATTCGATTTAATGATCAACTTCTGTCAAATAAGCTTGTTGGAACATTTTTGCATGTGATAAAAGCAGTTTTGTGTTGGGGAAGATGCTATAAATAGATTAGCACTGAGCTGAACGATTCAACAAACAGAACTGAAAGTCTCTACCTATGAGGGGAGGGTGTGTGTGTCTTTTCTCTAATCAGCTGTCTTGGCTGTATGCCCAGGCTTGACTGCAGTGTTAGCCAGGAAAAGAATATATACTAACATGATGTGCATTTTCTAAACAGTAAATAAAGGTGAAGAAAGCAGATATACATGTAAAACTTATAAAGGGAGATTTGTTTCATCCCTGTGTATCATCTGATGCTATTCACTTCACTGGGTATATTTGAGGGTTTACATCCACTTTAAAAAAAAAATCTATATCATTTTTTGCAGACATGCATGTGGCCTCATAATAAAACAGAAAAAAAGGTTCTATTACTATAACTAGGGTTGTCCCGATACCACTTTTTTAGGACCGAGTACAAGTACCGATACTTTTTTTTGTACTCGCCGATACCGAATACCGATACTTTTTTTTAAATGTGTCCCCAAATGCAGCCATGTCCCCCCACAAATGCAGCCATGTCCCCCACATAAATATAGTATTCTATTTAGGCATCGGGTGTATTTGCGGGAGTACTGGTATCGGTATCGGTATCGGGACAACCCTAACTCTAACATATCAACAGTGGTGATGACAATTCTTATACAGTTTAAGGTTAACAAGTTTTGGTTTTATGGTTAACAATGTGAGAAAATAATATGGGGATCAAATTATTAGCTTTAGCTCTGTACCCAGAAAAAAAGAGAAGAAAACCTTGGATTTTCTTGGTACTTATTCTATAAAACAGTTTTATGCACACAATTATATATCAATATAAAATCACCATTTTATTACAAAATAATTTAAAATGTAGCACATATAATATATTATTAAAAAAAAACACAGGCATCCCTCCAAGTGTGTACCGAAAAGGTACACTAATGTTTACTAATTTGTGCTAATAATATAGTGTAGCTATAACACAGTCACAAACTTAGTTTTATGAAGAAAAATATTTTAACGTGTGTTATATGTTTGCTGAATATAACTGTAATAACCCAATTAAAGCATTTATCTTTCCATTAATCACAAAGTGAATAGCACATGGTGTCATTGTAGCATAACACCAATGTGAACTTGCAGCAGTGATTTTTCTTGGATGTATTGCTTCAGTGGCATATCAGTTTTTTTCACACTGTCCTAGATTGTGGAGATGTCACCTTCTTAACCTTTTAAGATTGAAAACCTTAGCCATTTATATCTTCATCTGAATTTTTCATCCATTTCATGTTGAAACCTTTATGAACACTTTTCATTATATGGCTTATAATTGTGTCTTGATATGGATAAAGCCACACTTGTTTATGGAATCTATTGTGCAGAGAAGGATGCTGGTGACTTCTGTACTGAAGTTTCCTTTGCAGAGCCAGATCTCTTGTGCTACTGACTTTGTTCTATATGTAAAGACTGAAATTACACCAGAGAGAAAGATCAGAATAGTTCACCATTTAATAGAAAAAAAACATACTTTTATCCCTGTTCAGCCTGATATTACTTGAGATCATATACAGCAGGGGTGGTAAACTCAAATTCATCGGGGGCCGCATTAGCAGTATGGTTGCCCTTAAAGGGCCGATTGTATCTGTAAGACTATGTGTTCACTATTATCATAAATAATTGTCACTGCATTTGTTTATTACTGGTTTTATGGAGTGCAGGGTTCAGGAGTTTGCTGTGTACGAAATGCAGGATACAGGAGTATGCTATGGACCGTGTGCAATATCTGACTTCTGCACCCTCCACTCTCTTTCCATCCTCCCATCCACCCTGGGATGGGATGGGGTGGGGTAGGATGACATGGGGTGAGGTGGAGTGGGGTAGGATGGGATGGAGGTGGATAGGGTGGGGTGGGGGGGTGCCGTAGGATGGGATTGGGATGGGATGGGGTGGTAAAGGATGGCTCGGGTGGGGGTTGAGTGGGATAGGATGGGATAGGATGGGATTGGGGTGGGGTAGGATGACATGGAATGAGATGGGATGGGTATGGTGGGGTGGGATGGGATGGGCTACCTGACATACATGGACCTACCTGACATACACAATAACTTCACCTACCTGACATACACTGACCTCACCTACCTGACATACATGGACCTACCTGACATACATATACCTACCTGACATACACTGACTTCACCTACCTGACATACATGGACCTACCTGACATACATATACCTACCTGACATCCACTGACTTCACCTACCTGACATACATGGACCTACCTGACATACACAATGACTTCACCTACCTGACATACATGTAACATGGACCTACCTGACATACACCCATCATGTGCCATGGCAGCCAGCCAGCCAGAGAGGAGGAGAGGAGGAGAGGAGGAGAGGAGAGCCGCCCGCCTGAGCCGGTGTGCTGTTATATTCTGCTTCCTAGTTCATGGTGTGAAGGAGGCTTGTAATTGCCGCCTTCTCGAGTCTGCGGCGCCTATGATGGACGTCACACGTCCCGCGGTCCCGTGATTGGATGTCCGGGATGTCAATCATAGGAACCGGATGTACCAAGATGGCCGACCGCTCTGGAGCTAGGCCGAAGCCGCGGCCTTTCCTAAGCGGTGCGCTCCGCGGATCACGGATCGGTCACGATCCGTTACACCACTAGTGGCAACGGACAGCCCATTGCGCAGGCCACATGGCAAGGTCTGGTGGGCCGGATTCGGCCCGTGGGCCTTGTGTTTGCCACCCCTGATATACAGTATCTGTCTCTACATTCTTTATTCTTTTGAAAGCACTCGACTCAGCCCTGTGTATAGGGATAGGTAAAATTGAGAGTCATTTCAAAGAAACAATTTTGAGAAAATGTTCCCATTGTGTCAAAAGGTTTTGGAGTCAATGGTAAAGGCACACATATGAGGGTCTATGGTAGTTTTTAATGGCACAGTGAGCTTTAAATTGCCCCTGACGGTAACAAAGTATTTTTATACTATTCTCATACATACAGTCTCATGGTGCTTAAGTGGTTAGCACTCTTGCCCTGTATCTCCCATCTTGGAGTTTATCTGCATGGAGTTTATTTTGTGTTTGTGTGTTCCCATTCAGAAACATACTGGTAGGCTATTAAAGTTTGTACTGGGAGGTTTATTTTGACTGGTTTCATTCTGAAAATGGTAGTTGTTTGCCTTTTCCTAGCTGTAATATAATATTGAGCTAGAGAAAGCTTAAATAATCCAATTTTGTTGAGAAAAAACATTCCCCTCTGGGTGATCTATGTACAGGGATTTTATACAAGCTTTGTTACAGATTCTTACCTTTTGCTATTCTGAAGACATAGCTGTGTCCATGTAGAAAGTTAATCTAATAGAAGTGATTTATAATTATCAATAAACTGTGCACTTGCATGGTTCTAATGAGGAAAGTGGCAGGGTCTGCATTCCTTTTTAGGCAAGATTTCCCTTTTGGGGGA
The DNA here is from genome assembly GCA_029574335.1 of Rana kukunoris. Taxonomy (NCBI): domain Eukaryota; kingdom Metazoa; phylum Chordata; class Amphibia; order Anura; family Ranidae; genus Rana; species Rana kukunoris. Next base: position 426,562,523 of record CM056052.1, read on the forward strand.
ATCTCACCAAAAATTGTATTTTGTTACAGGGGATGCCCAAAATCTGGCTTGTAAGCAGTAAGCTAAATACATAAGCAGGAAATTACACATCTAGGGAGTGTTCTGTACACAATCATTGCATTTCAATTTACAGAAAATTACAGGGCTGCAGATTGAAAATGAAAGGTCATTTTTAATAACATCCAATTACAGTATGAGTAATGTATACTGTATACTCTATTAAATTGTTTTATTTGCTATGTTTTTTGCACAAAGGTGGAGTTACCCTTTAAAGTGGATGTAAATCCTCACATAAACCCAGTGAAGTGAACAGCCTCATATGATACACAGGGATGAAACAAATCTCCCTACATAGATTTTACATGTACATCTGCTGTCTTCATATTTAAATACTGTTTGTAAAGTGCACATTGTGTTAGGAGATTTTCTCTTCCTAGTTAGCATTGCAGTGAAGTCTCGGCATACAGCCAAGACAGCTGATTGGAGGAAAGGCACACAAAGTTAGAGACTGTCAATTCTGTTTGTTGAATCATTCAGGGCTCTGCTAATCTATTTATAGCATCCTCCCCAACACAAAACTCTGGCTGATTTTATCATATGTGACTGAGAACTTGTCAGGAGTTATCAAGCTGATAGCAAAAAAATGGAGCAGGAGACAGCTACAGGACATAGTGCTTTGAAGAGAGATAAGAAAACACTGCAGTTATATATGCACAACTCAAATTTCATGAATTGGATTTACATCCACTTTAAGGGTCACACTCATGAACACTCAGCATAACATTTTTTTACAAGCCATAGCAATATATATCTACTTTTTGCTTAGTATGGATTTTTTTTCACCTGAGTATGGTAGATTGTGTGGAGGTTGATCAACGTATGTATTCAGTAAATGAACTTTAAGAAAAAGTCACAATAGCTGCAGGCACAGAAGATAAGTTCTTTAAAGACCATGAAAAAATGTACTAAAATTAAGGAAGAAAAGGAGATAGATAAGTGAAAGAGTGAAGAGAAAACAAAGGAAGATATAACGGTGGGCAGGGGAAAGGATATGTTACAAAAAATACTAATAGATGTTGAGAATGGACAGGAAGGGAGGATTAGAGGAAGAAACAATGACAGAGGAAAAAGATATATGTTTAATGTGGTGTTTTTCACAAAATACAATAAGGTATTAAAACATTTAAAATATTGTTAGGCTGTATCTACTCCATAGTTTATAGAGATTATGCTTACCATCTGGTTTTAGAAAAGGTGGTAAAGATAATGGCCAAAAAGCCCCTACGTTAGACAATCAATTCTCTGTATACCCAAGTTTGCTTAAAAATAAACCAAAGAGAACATGGCTACAAACAACTGCTTTATTCAAAGATACTAGATGTTTGAGTGATCTGGTAGGAAATCTTTTAAAAATGATCTTGTATACTATAAGCAGGCATGAGATTCAGATTTGAGTTAAGCATAGGTTCGAGTTGAACCTAACCTGTTTATAATTTGAAGTAGACATGTGCAGTTCGTTTCTTCCCGAATTATTATTCAATTTAAACAAATTTTACCGAATGCTCCGAATAACGTAATGAAATTCGTTCGAAATTCTGAAATTCTGACTGAAATTCAAATCAAATTATACATTGAATTCCAGTCGAATTCTCACTATACATATTGCTGACATCAAAGACTGTGGGGGTTATTTACTAAAGGCAACTCCACTTTGCACTACAAGTGCACTGCACATTTCTGAAACTGGACCTCAGCTGCCAAATTTGTAATTTTAACTGTGGAGTAAATCCTGAAATGTACCCTTAGGCTGGATTCACACCTATGCATTTTTAGTGCTTTTTTCATTTTTCAGATTTGCACTACAGAACGTGTTCCATAGAAAACCATGTTAAATGGACTCTGCATGATGTCTTGGTGGCCGAAACGTTAGGATGTATTGTGCCTGTATCCATCCATATTTATGTAAGTGCATTACTTTTTCAATAAAACAATTTAAGGATGTTGGCATTTTTCCCTCCTCAATCCATATCTGCCTGGTTGAACCTTGGATTTTTTTGGACAATGAGTTGGAGTGGCTGCATTCCATCCATGCTGGATTCGTATGTGCTGGTTCCATGTATTCTGGTTCCTGTGTATGCTGGTCCCTGTGGAGTCCTATCTTCTTTGGTTTTCTGCACATTTGGCTACTTGTTAGTAGCCCATTGGATCTGGTAAGAGTACCCGATCATTGTGTTTGTAGGTGGCTGCACATTTGATGTCACAATCTACTCTCTGTGGTCCTCTGCACGAGCACATTGAACTTGGAATTCTTTCATGATTCATCACGTGTATTTTTATCGACATTATGATTTATTGATGTTCACGGTCTTATGGTATTTTGTTTGTATGATTTAAACTCATTATTGTTTTTATTTTCATATTTTTATATCTTTGCACTTTTATTTGTGTATACATCTTAGCGCTTCACTTTATACTACATTACTTATGCAATCAGTTATATTGCAGTGTCAGCAGCTTATTTTTTTTAATTTTGTTTTAGTGTTGGCGCAATATAATTTTTAATGGTTAATGATAACCACTTCAGCCCCAGAAGAATTTACCACCTTCCTGACCAGAGCACTTTTTGCGATTGGGCACTGCGACGCTTTAACTGACATGTGCACGGTTGTGCGATGTTGCACCCAAACAAAATTGATGTCCTTTTTTCCCACAAATAGAGCTTTCTTTTGGTGGTATTTGATCACCTCTGCGGTTTTAATTTTTTATGCTATAAACAAATAAAGAGAGACAATTTACAAAGAAAAAGCAATATTTTTTACTTTTTGCTATAATAAATATCCCCCAAAAATATATATAAAAGAAATGTATTTCTCAGTTTAGGCCGATAAGTATTCTTCTACATATTTTTGGTAAAAAATAAATAAATCACAATAATCGTATATAGATTGGTTTGTGCAACAGTTTATGGCCCGGATTCAAAAAGGACTTACCCCGACGTATCTCCAGATACGCCGACATAAGTACAAATGTGCGCCGTCGTATCTATGCGCCGACCCACAAAGCTAGATACGTAGAAAAATAGGCTTCACCCAACCGACGTAACTTGCCTACGCCGACGTACAGTGGGAACATAGTTACGATGGACACTTTTGGCACTCCGTTTGATTTTCGATGCAAATATGCAAATGAGGGAGATACGCCGATTCACGAACGTACTTGCGCCCGGCGCATGTTTTAAGTGATTTGCATAAGGTTTACGTTCGGCATAAAGTTATTCCCCATATTGGAGGCGCAACTCATGCAAAGGTATGGACCAGGGAACGCACGCCGTCAAATTTTACGTAGTTTACGTAGTACGGGAATAGGGCTGGGCGTAGGTTATGTTCACGTCGTAGGCAGTGATTTGACGTATCTTAGCCAGTTGTTTCGATGTGATTGTGAGCATGCGCACTGGTATATGTCCAAGGTATGATGCATGCGCAGTTCATTTTAAGTACTTGTCTGAAGCTCAGCCCATCATTTGCATGGGGTCACGCTTCATTAAAATGTATCACGCCCACTTCCAGCCCACTTCCACTTACGCTGCCTTACGCCTACGACTATACGCTATGCCGGAGCAATGTTGAGAGCATTTGTTTTGTGAATTCCATGCTTCCCTCTCTACATTGCGCCGGCGTAGCGTAAAGAAGATATGCTACGGCGGCATAAAGATTTGCCGATGTATGTGAATGTATTGTGATTGCGACATTATGGCAGACACATCGGACACTTTTGACACATATTTTGGGACCATTGTCATTTATACAACGATCAGTTCTATAAAAATGCCATGATTACTGTCTAAATGACACTGGCAGGGAAGGGGTTAAGCACTAGGGGGTGGGGCGATCAAAGGGTTAAGTGTGTCCTAGGGAGTGATTCAAACTGTGGGGGGGTGGTCTCACAAGAACATGACAGAACATGTTCAATGCTCCCGATGACAGGGAGCAGTAGATCCCTGTCATGTTGTTAGACAGAACAGGGAAATGCCTTGTTTACATAGGCATCTCCTCGTTTTGCAGCCCTGTGACACGATTGCGGGCACCCGGCAGACATCGAGTCTGCAGGACACGCGGGCAAGCTCACGGAGCACAGGGCACACACGCGCCCACTATGCCGTCATTTAAAGGCAACGTACAGGTACGTTGCTTAGCGCAGCCGTGCCATTCTGCCAACATATACTGGCGTGAGCCAGTCGGCAAGTGGTTAAATGGACTGTAGTGCAAATCTGCAAAATGAAAAAAGCACTAAGACTGCATAGGTGTGAATCCAGCCATAAAAACTGAGGCCTATTTCGGTGCTTTAGAACTGTTAAGGTACCACACCTAATGTTTCCACGGCTGGATCTCTTGGCTGCCAAATTTGCAATGTTTGGTGCAGGATGAATCGTGTGTTGCACCTCAAATTGTATGGCTTATTCCAGTGCTCCAGCAATGTAAAGATGCCACACAATGTTTCTGCAGATGGACCTCAGCTTCTAAAATTATAATGTTTGATACAGGATAAATCCTGCTTTGTGTCTACAAGTTTGTAGCCTATTCTGATGCTCTGGCACTGTAAAAGTGCCACATAATGTTTTCACAGCTGGGCCTCTATTGACACATTTCTATACACTATAATATATATACATCTATACAATATATTAGTTATTTTAAGATAACACCTGCTTCATGTCTTTTTCTTTTGTCCTACAACCAAATTGCTTATTTTAGAATAAACCAGATACTTTAAAATATTCATGGTTATGGCTTCTTAATAATACACTTTAAAGCTTATTGCAGGTTAAAATCTTCCCCGGCAAATTTAAAGGAAACCTTTAAAAGAAATTTTCCCCCACTTTTTAATTCCATCAGATTGCTCCTTGAGAAATGGCAAAAAGGGTTTCATTCATGGTTCGGAAGAATCAGTATAGTTAAAATGAATATTCTGCCAAAAATAATGTATTTGTTTCAGGCCCTACCAATAATCATACCAGTGGCTTTTCTCCAACAAATGGGCACTCTTATGATGAAATTTATATGGTCAGGGAAAAGACCAAGAATAAAAAGAGAGCTGATGATGATACCCAAGTGCTTTGGTGGGATGGCAGTTCCAGATATAGCCAAGTATTACCAGGCGGCTCATTTGACAAGATTGGTAGATTGGTGTAGACATGGAAGACATAAACGATGGGTGAATATGGAACAACAGATCAGTAAGATCCCCTTACGGAGAGCCCCCTGGTGCTATAAGGCACTACCAAACATATTGAAGAAACACCCTACAATTGGCCCAACGCTGCGAATCGCGGCTAAGTTATGCCAAAATGTACAATTTTCAACAGGCCAGTCACCCCTATTCCCTGTAATGGGAAATCCAGATTTTACGCCAGGACTAGAGGGAGATGTATTCAATAAATTAAATGAGAAGGGCGCGGTTCAGGTCTCACATTTTCTACAAACGGAAACCTGGCCAACTATAGAGGATTTAATGAGACCAGGGGGAACTTTTGAACTAATTTACTGGCAGGCGCTCCAAGTTAATCACTTTCTGAGATCACTGGGACAGCCTTCCAATTTCCGGCGACAGTTGACAAAATTCGAGACATATTGTGAGGAGGAGGAACCAATATCGCGAGTGGTCTCCAAGATGTATAGAATGTTGATATCCCCTCAGGGGGGCTATGTGATGCTGGGAATTAGGAGATGGGAGAGAGACTTGGGAAGGACCTTTTCGCCAATACAGGGAAAGCATATTGTTCACTTGTCACTGAACTCCTCAGTCAGCACGCGAACACAAAAATCTAATTATAAATTATTGACGCAGTGGTACTATACCCCAGTAAAGCTGCATACATTCTCTATAGAAAATTCAGAGCTCTGTTGGAGATGTGGACTGGAGCAGGGAACGATGCTGCATATATTCTGGTCATGTGCAAAAGTAAGACAATATTGGTCAGAAGTTAAGAGAATTTCTCAAAAGTTTACGGAATTCCAGATACCAGATGATCCGGCTTTTTTCTTGCTCCATTGCTCCCAGATCCCGGTGCAGATATACAAAAAATCTGTGTTGTGTCATATGATAAACGCTGCAAAAAGTGGAATAACCTTACAGTGGAGGGACACGAGAACACCCTCAATCACGAGATGGCTTAACAGAGTACGGGATATAGGGGCAATGGAGGACCTAGTCCTCTCAGCGCGGAACAAAAGAGAACAGTATGCGGAAACCTGGACAGGATGGAATTTATTTTTAAATTCTGAGGAGTGGAAGAAAATGTTGGAGGAGGAGAATGAGGAGCCATAGCTGAGGGAGAGAGCATAGAGAAGGAAGCAACGGGCAAGGAAGGAAGTACCTCCATCTCTCGAAATTATTATTATTATTTTTTGGGGGGGGGGGGGGTGGCGGAAGAGAAGGGTTAGGGTTTTTTTTTTTTTTACGGGGTAGGGAAGGGGTAGGGAATATATATATAAGGACAGGAACACAGAGAGGAGTGAGGTGAAGGTAATGAGTAAGCCGATTCAGAGAGCTGGAGGGTCTATGATGGTCAACCCATTAGTGGGACATTAGGAGGAAGGAGGAGAGAGATAGGGCCTCCTAAATATTTACTTTGAATTCATCAAGAGATCTTTCATTTATTATTACTTAGAAGGTAGATATGTTTATGTTTATTGTCTATTTGCTAACTGAATTGTTATGTTAAGATGATTCTTCTTTGTGAGCTTGGAAATAAAATAAAAAGAAATGATATGAAAAAAAAAAATCTTCCTCGTCTCTCCTCTTACAACACGTTCTAAAGAAGCTGCTTGCAAGCTTTTAGACTACTGGAGATTTGTGGCTTTTGTCTCTGAAATAAATACTCAAACCTGCCTGTCTTCTCCTCTTGCGATTTACCAAATTGCTTTTATACTGTCCAGCTGAACAATATTTGAGAATGTTGACAAATACACTCCAATGTTTATCACAAGATCAAACCTGCTTGTCTCTTTTTATTTGCTGCCTTTCAGGTGCTTGTACATTGTCCAGATGCAAGCTAATATCTACCTTTTCCAATTTTGCACCAACCACATACCCAAAGTCTATATTTTGAATTGTTTGTAAATAATTGGGGGTCTAGGCATGGAAAGGGGTTTAGGGAATTTGGGGTTATGGTTTTAAAGTGTTTTAGTGCTGTCACAGTCAGGTTGGAGACCAGTAGCTATAGCAGTAGAATGGTCCACACTGACCAGCAAAATAGGTACAAAACCAGGTCATCCTGATGGATGATTCGGGCTCACCCATGGTGCTGGGTCTAAGCACTAACAGGTCTTCACCAGAGCTCCTGATGGTGGTGATAGGGTATGCTTTGTACAAGTGCAAGTCACGATGCTCAGGACCATCCCACCAGTAGGTAAGCAAGCTAGGGTTCAGTGGCAGATGGAGCAGGTGGCGATCAAGCAGATGTGTAGTCACTAAAAAAAACAAAGGTCAGTAACAACTGGTTGCAGGTTGAGATCAAGTGAAAGTATCGTCGATAAACAAACCAGTGGTCAGTAACAAATGGTTGTGCAGATATGGACATCAGCAGTAGCAAAAGGAACAAGATATTGGCTGGAGAGGATCACAATAATCTGGAAAACAACAAGTACAGAGACTTGGCTTAAATCAGGAAGTTCATGGGAGGTGCAAAGGGTTTAGGACAGAAAGACACAAAGTAAGGTTTTTCAGGGAATTAGGTAGGGAGCTATCCAGCAACTGTTGGCACAGTAATAAGAAACACACCCAGACACCACAGAGGTTGCAGTTTCAGATCTGGATCCTGACTAATACACTTTGGGCCAGATTCACAGAGCGATTACTCCTGTCTATCTCGCGTTAGACTGGAGTACTTTCGAATTACGCGCGTTTTTCACTACTCTGAAACCTCAAACCATGAAATTACGGCTGCGGGCTTCAATCCGTCTGGTTTAGGTGTTCGTACGCCTTCGGATCTACGCTGCAATAAAATTGCGGCCACTGGGTGGAGTTCCCGTCGTTTTCCGCGTCGGGGTATGCAAATGAGCTTTTGCCGACTATCCACAAAATTATGAACGTCTATCGCAATCTCTTAGGGCATCTTTAGTCATCTTTTTGCTGCGTAAAACTATACCAGTTTTTTGATGGTCTAGTATTAGACAGCCCATGTTAAGTATGGCTGTCATTCCCGCGTCGAATATGAACGTTTTCCGACGTCTTTTTTTATTTTTGACGTAAAACGTCCGGGAATAGGAATGTCCGTAAACGACGCTACTCAAACAACGAATGACGTATCGACGTTATTTCGCGCAATGCACAGCGGGAAATTTCTGAACGGAGCATGCGCAGTTCGATCGCCGCAGGGACGCGCCTAATTTAAATGCCTCACGCCCCCTAATCGCGTATTTCGATTACGCGGCGAGAAATACACTATGCCGCCATACCGTAAGGGACAAAATCTACCAGGATTCGTCGTACAGCCTGGTAAAATACGGCAGTGTAGTGTATCTCTGATACGCTGCGCCAAAGTAATTGTATCTGAATCTGGCCCTTTGTTTTGGCATGTCATGTCTAAACTTGCCTTGTCACTCCCTCTGAGATTATGACCTTACCAACCTGCTTACATACTGTCCAGCTGTATAATATTTAAAGCTGTTGCCTCTGACAAATACTCTTCAATGTTTGTTGCAAGATAAAACGTGCGTTGTTTTTTTTGTTGTTGTCTATTCAGGTGTTTGTGCACTGTTCTGAGGCAAGCCTATGCTTCCAATCATGAGCCAAACACCAACCTAAAGTATTTATTTTTTTGGGGAAGAAATGGGGATCCGGGGATTGGATAGGGTTCAGGGAATTTGGGATTATGACAAAAATTGCTCAAGTGAACAACAATATAAACACTCAAATTGGTGAAAACAGTATGTGAAAATGAAAATCCAAACACAAAACTCAAATGAACCACCAATAATATTCAATATACAGTGAAGCAAATAAATAACTGAACAGAGTCCAGAGCATGAAATATAGGTGAATTAGATCCTCATGTGATATGACTTGATAAGGCGGTGTGATGGTTGAGACGACTACAAAGAACCTCCACCAATGCAAAACACTGACCCTTACCAGAGCCACTGATCCCAAAGAGATCAGAAATAGCAGGGAACGAATCAACAGACAAAAAACGTGGATATCCTTGATCACGGGATCAAGTCCCATTAGTGACGAAACGTTGGGAGGCGGCGTTCTGACGTCACCGCATCACGTGTACAGGACCCGGAAGAGACGGGCACACGTTCTGACAACCGGGCGGCTTTTGATTTTTTATGCTGTTGATTCATCTTACTACGTAAGTGTACATCAGTTCTTTTATTTAATACATTTTAATGGTTTTACGCTATGTGAGTCTCCCTTGTCTCCATATGCTAATGATACATGAATGGTGACCTCTGAGGACTCCCCATACCTCTGAGGACTCCCCATATTATTGAGGATATCCACGTTTTTTGGCTGTTGATTCGTTCCCTGCTATTTCTGATCTATTTGGGATCAGTGGCTCTGGTAAGGGTCAGTGTTTTGCGTTGGTGGAGGTTCTTTGTAGTCGTCTCAACCATCACACCGTCTTGTCAAGTCATATCACATGAGGATCTAATTCACCTATATTTCATGCTCTGGACTCTGTTCAGTTATTTATTTGCTTCACTGTATATTGAATATTATTGGTGGTCCATTTGAGTTTTGTGTTTGGATTTTCATTTTCACATACTGTTTTCACCAATTTGAGTGTTTATATTGTTGTTCACTTGAGCAATTTTTGTCATTTGTGTTTTTTTTTTTTTATTCTTTATTTTATAACGTTTTTCCACTCTTGTTTCCTCTTTATACAAAAAAGTAAATAACTACAATTTAACACTTTTCTTTAGACATTTTCTCGTTAGTCATTGTGTCTCTTAGCAAAATTCCAAAATTCTGCCATCATATCTACTGTATGTAGCTATTACATAGTACGTTTCCTGTTCCCCTTGTCTACCCTTCCTTCTAAATCCCTATTCCCCTCCCCCCGTTCCCCCCCCCCCCCCAAAAAAGTAGAACCCCTCCCACCCCCCTCCTCCTTCAAAGGTCCCGCTCTCTGAATATTATATAGGGGGTCCACACCTGACTGTACTTCCCCTCTTGTTCTCTTATTCCCATCATCAGATTCTCCATCTGCAGAATTTCTGTTACTCTGCCCAGCCATTGCTGTCTAGTCGGCGCAGACGTACTTTTCCACAAAATTGGAATGCATGCCCTTGCCGCTGTCAACAAATGTCAAAGCAGGGATTTTTTAAACTTTGCCATGGAAATTGGGAAGTCCAAAAGTAAATAGGTAGCTGGATTATCTCCCAGATCTACCTCTGTGATTTCTTTTACCGTATCGGTGACCATTTTCCAAAAATCTCTCAACTTTGGACACTCCCAGAATACATGTAACATGGTACCCTCCCCTTCTCCACACCGCCGGCACCGGTCTGATAATTCGGGGAATATCCTTTTTAATGCGATAGGGGTTTTATACCATCTAGTCAGGATTTTATAACCACCCTCTTGATATCTGGTAGCGAGAGAAGCTTTGTGTGTAAAGTTGAAGATTTTTATTCTCTGCGTCTCTGAAATTTTAGTCCCCAATTCTTTTTCCCAGGCTAGAATAAATGGTAATTCTTTTGGGGCTATTGACTCTTCTAAAAGAGTATACATTAAAGACAGACCATGTCTCAGTGAGACACCCTTCAAGCATAGTTCCTCATATCTTGAGAAGTCTCTGGTTGCTTTACCTAGTGGATTCATTGCTCTAATAGCAGCTTTTAATTGGTTTAATCTCATTGAATCTATTTCCCTATTAAATACCTCTTCCCTTTCTCCCCCACTGCTCCTTTGATTCTCATCTTCAAAGTGTGTTAGCCTGCTCATTCCTGAGCGTCTAAGATTATTAAAATGTAGGTCTGTGAGGCCTAATTGTAATCTAGGGTTTCCCAGCACCGGGAGTAGTGGGCTTGGATGTTCCAAGATTTTAGTTTTCTTAAATATTTTTTTTATGACTCGTAGTGTGGCTCCTATAGTGGGGTGTTTTTTTCACTTCTTGTGGTATATCTACCTTTTGGATCCATGCCATTCCCTCTAAAGGAATGTTCGTGATTTTTTGCTCCATATGAATCCATGGTTTTGCCTTTTGTTGGGTACACCACTCTACCACCCTTGCCATATGGGAAGCATCGTGGTATCCCATTGGATCTGGGAGTCCCACCCTTCCTCTTTCCTTTGGCAACGTCAGAATCTCTCGCCGTATTCTAGGTGCTTTCCCTGCCCAGATGAACTTAGCGAATCTAGTTCTTAAATCTCTCAGGAACCCTGAGGCGGCGTACACACGACCGAGGTTCTCGCTGAAAACCAGCGAGAACCTCGCTGGAATGTGCATTCCAGCGAGGACCTCGGCCGTGTGTACGGTCTCGGCGAGCTTCCCGTTGGGAAGCCCTTCGAGCAGAAATAGAGAGCACGCTCTCTATTTGCTCGACGGCCCGCCTGGAAGAATGGCCGGTTGCCATTCCCGACGGGCGGGTCGCCGATTTCGACGGCCGGCAGGGAACCTCGACGGGCGGAACGATGTGTTCTGCCCGTCGAGGTTCCCTGCCGTGTGTACACGGCCTTAGGGAATCTTTACAGGTAAGGTCTGAAGTATGTATAGTAATCTTGGCATCACATTCATTTTTATAATGTTAATTCTTCCGAAACATGTAAAGATTTCCTTATCCCATCGTTGAAAATCTGCCTTGATCTGCCTTACCAGGGGTACGAAGTTCAACTCGTGGATTATTTTTAGATTTTTCGGTATCTTTGTTCCCAGGTAAAGTATGTGGGAGTCTGTCCACCTAAAGTGGAAATTTGCCGCTAATTGCTGCTGCTTCTGTCTATTCACTTCTATTCCCATCACTTCCGATTTACTATAGTTCACCTTAAAATTGGAAAGCTCTCCATATTTCTTGTATCTCCTTCAATAGGGATGGTAGGGATAGTTCTGGAGTTGTTAACGAGAATAGCAAGTCATCTGCAAATGCTGCGACTTTATACTCTGCTCCTTTAACCAAGAGTCCTCTTATATCTCTATTTGCCCGGATAGTTCTCAAAAAAGGTTCTAAAATGAGGACAAACATAATCAGGGAAAGTGGGCATCCTTGTCTTGTTCCATTTCTTATTATGAAGGGATCAGACATTACATCGTTCACCTTTACCCTTGCCGTCGGGCATGAGTAGAGGCCTGCAATCCAGTTTTGCATTCCTCTACCCAGCCCTATGTGTTGTAGTGTAGCTTTTAAGAATCCCCAGTCCACCCTATCAAAAGCTTTTTCAGCATCGGTTGATAATAATACTAAAGGGTTTTGATAGAGTTGGGACATGTAGATGGTACTTAACACTCGTTGTGTGTTTTCCCTCTCTTCTCTTCCGGGGGTAAAGCCGACCTGGTCCGGATGTATAAGGGGGGGTAAGTGAGTTACTAATCTATTGGCAATTATTTTTGAAAAGATCTTTGGGTCTATGTTCAATAAGGATATTGGTCGATAACTGGGGCATAGTGTCGGGTCCTTCCCCTCCTTAGGAATTACAGCTATGTGTGCCCCAAGTGTTTCTTCACGCATCGGCCGCCCTTCTTTTAATGAATTAAAGGCCCCCAAGAATTTAGGTGCCAGTTTTTCGTAAAAGGTTTTGTAGTATGTTAATGTATATCCATCTGGACCCGGGGATTTGCCTGGTTTCATTTCTTTAATTGCTTCTAGAAGTTCCTCTGAAGTTATCACCCCCTCCATACTGGCTATAGTTTCTTTTGGAATTTTAGGCATGCCTGATTCATTTAAATATTCCTTTACTCTATTCTCTCTGAGCTGGTTCTTCACTGATGTGGATTTGCTCTCCAATTGGTACAGTCCACCATAATATTCTCTAAAGGCTTTTGCGATTAGTTGCGATGAGTTAACCAATTTATCTCCTTGTATTTTTATTTTTTCGATATGGTTTTTAGCTCTTGTTTCTCTCAATGCCTTCGCCAACATCCTGCTTGGTTTGTTCCCAAATTCATAATATGCCCTCCGGCATCTACTTAGTTTAGCCTTTGCCTTATCCATGAGTATCAGATTTAGTTTATCTCAAAGGATCGTTACTCTCTCTTCAGTGTGTATTTTTTGCGACCTCTTATGTTCATTTTCTAATATTCGGATCTCCCCAAGCAGGCGGTCTACCTCAGCATTGAGAGATCTCTTTCTATGAGCTCCTAATGAGATGAGGATTCCTCTCAGATAGCACTTGTGCACCTCGAAGTTACATAGTGGTGATGTATCTTCGTCTTTATTCAGTGTGAAAAACATTTCTATTTCTTGCTTTATCTTATCCTTATACTCTGGGTCTTTAATTAATGTTTCATTGAGCCTCCAGTTCCATTCCCTAGGACCTGCTATCCCCCACTCAATAACACAACTGACTGGGGCGTGGTCTGATATTGAGAATGAGCCCATTGAAGTTTTTCTTAAATTCAGCAGTATACTTTGATCCAGAAATATGTAGTCAATCCTCGTGTATGTTTTGTGTTTTGGTGAGTAAAAACTGTAGTCTCTCTCATGTGTATGTAACGTCCTCCAGGTGTCTATTAACTGTAAGTTTTGTAGTGTTTCCCTTGCTTTTCTTAGTTTTATGTTGGATATATTATAAGATCCCTTGGAAGAGTCAAGACTAGGATCTAGGGCCATATTCATACCCCCCCCCCCCAAAATCAAGACCCCCTCTCTACTCTGAATCCCCATCTCCGCAAATTTTTCCAGAGCAGAGACCGGGTCTTCATTCGGGAGGTAGATGTTTACTAGAGTAACCTTTTGCTCGTTTAGTGTCCCCTTTACCATAAGAAATCGTCCTTCCTCGTCGGTTTCTACTTTTGATTCCTTCCATGTTACATTTTTGGCCAGCAAAATTGCCACTCCATTAGCCTTTAAGGTCTGAGATGCCCCCATATACACTACTGGAAATTTTTGACTCTTCATCTTTGGGATCTTGTCTTTCCTAAAGTGTGTTTCTTGCAGAAAAACTAGTTCCATTATTATTTTTGATATTTTTTCTGGGATGTTTAACCCTTTTACATTATAAGTAGTAATGTTTAATCTATCCATCCTGCCTCTTCCTCTTCACTCCCCTCGTATTCTCTCCTATAGCTTCCGGTGTACGTACCAGCCTCAAGAGAGCAGGAGACGGGAAGGAGGGGGACTGAGGAGTGCGCCGAGAGAACGAAATAAAAAGAAACCCCCCCCCCCCATGTAGCTCGGATTCTAGTCCTCCGTTCAAGTATCCGAGTATTCCTTGCCTCCCACCTCCGTGGTGGCCCTTCGCCTAGGGCCGTCCCTCGGTTAGTGTGAGAAAAAAAAAAAAAGAAACCCCACCCCCTGAGCGTCTCCGACTTTCCTCCACCAGGAGGAAAGGCACTCTATGGGGGAAACGTATAAAAGCATTGCGGAGAGTCACGTCTTTTGCCCGGGAGTGCCCATCAGTATTTAATAATCCTATCCCCCTCCCCTGTGTCACCCCCTACCCCCTCACAGGGAGGGGGTTCCACCTCCCCCCAAATCCCCCCCACATCTTAAGGACAAATCTATTCCCCAGAAAACAATAAATCCTACGAGGTTATCATATGGCACTAAATCATGTGTATAATCAATATAGTCATGTAGTCAAATATTTCATGCACTTTAAACAAACAAATAAATCAATTGAAGAACCCTCCACCACAGTTGTCCCATAGACCCCCCTTAGCTGGGGCCGTTGTACTCCCCTTTCTCCCCCTCCCTTTGTCTCCCACCCTCTACCGTATACTCTACTTAATCTCCTCCACTCCTTCCCCCCTTCGTGTTCCTTACAATTCCGCATCTAGGTCTTCTAACATTATCAGTCCAGGCTTCCTTTCCCTAGGTCCCCTTTTCCCCTCTTCCCTTTCGTCTACCCCTGCTTCCCCCATAATAATAGAAAAAAAAAAAACACCTCATCATCCGAGGAGAGGAAAGAAAAGGGGAATTTGTGGAATGGAAAAAATAAAAATAGGAGAAAAAAAAAAAAAACAGAAATAAGTTGTATTATATTACTATTCTATGTGAGAAGAAAAAAGGGGGTCCTAGTATGCACTCTTACCGGACCCTATTATCATGTGTTTGGTGATAGCTCTAGTGTTGGGTGCATATATCTATATGGCCCTACCAAAAAATAGGTGCCATGTGGTGTGTATTATATAATATGTGAATAAATGCAGCGCTACTAAACCTAATAATTACACCACATAACCAATGACCAAATGTAAAAAAGCAGCAATAAAAATGGTGCACCAACCAAGAAACAATATATAAAATTAATAAATATGCGCTAAATATACAACTGATTAAGTGATAATATACAGTGATCAATCAATAATAATACATCATTTTAGAGGCCAAAGGGCCAAGGTGAAGAAAGATATAAATAAATAATTGATAATGAATTGTGTCCAACTAGGTGTGCCTTGAATAGCGTCCCCTTTTTCAGACCTTGTGTGTGTTAACACATATCCAAAGAACTAGGATCCACACAAATGGAATCAGACCAAATCAAAACAAATGTTTAGAACGGTCCAAAAAAAATCACATGAGTATATGGAGAAAAAAACAATCCCAATCAGGTAATTCTGAGACAATATCTTTCATAGGACAAAAACATTCATGGATAACTTGTACCAACAAGTGATTGACTCCAGACCCGTATGCAATTTCATAGGATAATGTTCAAAAGATTCCCGATACATGTAAGGGAAAGGAAAAACAATATAGCATAATATTGTTGATACCACTATTGCAATGTAGCACTTGTGTATGTTTCACTCACGGAGGCCCATTAGCGATAGGCGTTCAAAGAAAAAACCAAGCCGCTCAGTAGTCGCTGAGATGCGTAAGAGAAACCTTCTCCTCTGGTCTCAATACGCTAGGCTCCTCCCTACGCGTTGCGTCACCGCCAACGTGACTTAATCATGGGAAATATTCCTGGAATGCATCGTGCGGGTCATTTAACTGAGAAAAACCCGGAAGCGTGCCGAACGGAGGGAGCTCAAAGCGAAAAAACATCATTTGCGGCAAAAGGGGAAAAAACTATGATGATAATGAATTCCATAATGTTACACACAAAAACTTTTAATTACATTCATAGTCTTAAATAAGTTTAAAAACATAAAGTTAAAAACAGTAATAAAACATATATATGGAGCAATTCCCCTATTGGTCAAATAAGGTATTGCATGTTTTGGCACTGCTTATAGCTACCAATAACTTAGAAACCTGGGAAGGTTATTAACCAAAAAATCCTCCTTAGATTGAGGACAAAAACTTTTTAGCCAAATATGTGCATGAATAAAAACAAAAACAATACCAGTATATGAAACTCGATGCTGGCTTACACATATATGGGAAAAAACCTTCCCTTTGGGAAAAATAAAATATGTATACATAAAACAGGAGGGGGTTTCCTTTTTTATATTTAAAACCTCAATAATCTGAAATAAAACAATTTAAATCAAAATGTTAAGGCCATTAGGCTCTAAAGATTTTAATTCATATATCCATCGAGATTCTGATTTACTCAACTCACAGACTTTGTTACTTCCTCTCCAGTGAGGGTTGTATTTTTGTATTGCCCAGAATTTAAGGCCATGCGGATTTTTGTTGTGACACAACTTAAAATGACGCGATACACTATGTTTTCTGAAGCCCTTTATAATATTCTGGACATGTTCTCTTAAGTGTTTCCACAATGGTCTTTTAGTCCTTCCTATATATTGCAACGAACATGGGCATTCTAACATGTAAACTGCCCCCTCTGTTCGGCATGTATCGAGATCATCTATTTGGTATTCCTTTTTGGTGACATTAGATGAAAATTTGGAACACTTTTGACCCATAAAGTTGGTATGTTTACATGCAAAACACCTCTTGCAGGGAAAAAACCCATTCCCCTGGAAGAAAGTTAAAGGATTCTTTCCAGGGGGGTCGGGGACATTCTTTGCTACCAGATCTCTGAGGGTGGGGGCTTGGCGATATATTACCCTCGGCCGATCAGATAAGATGCCTTGAAGTTGACGATCCGCCTGAAGAATATGCCAATGTTTTTGAAAAATTGCCTCCAACTGCTTGTGTTGAGCCGTATAGTTGACAATAATTGGTAATTCATTTGTCCTTACTGGTTGTTTAGATTTATCCTGTATAAGAGTATTTCTTGAAGTATCATATATTTGGTGAATATGGTCCTGAATAAAGTCATTATTGTACCCTTTCTTTACAAACCTGCTTCCCATTTGTTGAGCTTTTTCCAAATACACCTCTGAATCGGTACAATTCCTGCGAATACGCATCATTTGGCCTTTCGGAATGTTTATTAGCCATGATTCAAAATGGCAACTGTCGACAGGAATATAACTATTCCTGTCCACTGGCTTGAAATAGGTTTTCGTAGTGATCTTATGATTTTTCACATTGGATTCTAGATCCAAAAACTGAATAGTGTTGGCACTTATTACATGGGACAGTTTGATATTTTTCTGGTTCATATTAAGTTTATCAAAAAACTCAATAAGGGATATTTGGTCACCCTCCCAGATAAGTATACAGTCATCTATAAATCTTCTGTATAATATCAGCTGATTGGGTTTATTTGTATAGATAGCTAATTCTTCCCACTCAGCCATAAAAATGTTTGCCACACTGGGCGCATATTTTGCATTATAATCCATATGCTAAGCATCTAAGTACAAATCTTTGTTGTTTTGATATAAGCGAACTGAAACTATCCATGGCCCATTTGGTGGCTTTAATGGCATCTTCATGATTAATACTGGTGTAAAGGGATGCTACATCTGCTGTAGCTATCCAATACCCTTTTAGTGGATCCAACCAGGGCTTTTTTTCTGGGGGAACTTGGTGGAACTCAGTTCCACCACCTTTGGCTCAGACCCTTTGGTGCCCGCTCACCACAATCACTTGTGAACACAGAAGTCTGGTTTCTGTGTTTACAAGTGACTGCTTTGTAACCCCTGAACTCTGCACACTGTATGTAATGCAATTCTGGTATTTAATGCCCCTTTAAGACCCTTCTACTGTTTGTGAAATCTGAACGGGTCGTGGTTGAGTTCCTGCACCTATTTTCTGAGAAAAAAAGCTCTGGATCCAACACAACATTATCTAGAGTTTGTATAAGGTGTTTTGTGTCCCTAAGGAAGGCCTTCGTATAAGGGACTAAAGGTTGGACAAAATGATCTACGTACTCCCCTAACCGTGCATTTATTGACTGTATACCGTTAATGATAGGTCTCCCTGGAGGTTTTAGCGGGTCTTTATGTACTTTTGGAATTGTATAGATAATGGGAAGCCTACACTCATCAGGGATAAGGAACTTGGCCTCCCTTTTTGTTAGTATACCCTTATCCCTTCCCTTTTGGATGAGTGTACATAATTCTTTCTTATATTCAGATGTTGGATTCCCTCCAAGGTTAATATATGTATTTTCATCTCTTAATTGATTCTCCAACTCTTCATAGTAATAGGCTTTGGATAGGACGACAATAGCTCCGCCTTTGTCAGCCAGACGTATAATCACTTCTTTATTCATCTCAAGATCTTTCAGACCCTCATGGATGACTATGGGGTCAAATACTTTCTTAATTTTGAGTTTCTCCAAATCTTTCACAACCAATTTATTGAAAACTTCCACATGCTGATTATTGTGGAGTTGAGGGTTAAACAGAGAACGGTTCCTTAGGTTACTGTGCTTGACTCGACCCGGAAGAATCGGTCTCTCCTCCACGATAGGCTGACTCAACATGTATTTTTTGATGTTCAATTTTCTTACTTATTTTTGTATGTCAACATACATATCAAACTTATTTAAATTCCGTTTGGGGGCAAATTTTAGGCCTTTATCCAGAGTGATTAACTCAGTTTGGGTCAATTCGGTCCCACTTAGATTAATAATGCCTTCTCCTATTGCATCTTTCTTCTTTTGGGACCTTTGTTCCCCTCTGCAGCCACTCTTTGATCTGGGCTTCTGTTTGAGCTCGGATCCTCCGATCCAGGTGGGGTCCTGTCGTCCCTGCGATACTCTAAAAAAGATCTAGAGTTTTTTTCCTCTATGTAATTGGCTAATGGTTCATATCTATTTTGCGTATAGGCAGGGCTTCTTCTACTATCCTGTGAGCGATACTCCTGATTCGATGGACCCCCTTGTTGATAAGAGGCCATATTAGGCCCTTCGTTATGATAATACGATTGATAAACATCCCTTGAATCTCTCATATCACAGGGATCATGGTACTGGTTTTGTCCATGTGTCCCAGGATAATCAGATTGATTATGTTGAGGATAGGATGGTTTTGGATTATTCTTATGAGAATTTTTGTTTTTCCAAGCAGGTTTTCTTGGTGATTTTGACCTTGGTTTTTGATTTTTCCACCAATTTTGAGGGGTTCTTGGTCCATTTTGTTCATCTCTATAGGGTCTTGGTGTTCATCATCGTGAGGTATCAAATTAGCTGGTGCAGTCTGTCTATAGCTCCTTGGAGGAGTAATGATCCGAACCTCCTTCTCTGGTGATGATGCCATTGACCCATTATTTCCTTCCTTCAATTTTAATTGCCATTTAAATGTTTGATGCAAACGATAATCGTTAGTATCCCTCCAGTATTTTCTTTTCTTCCGTTGTTTAATATCTAAATCTTTCTGTTCTAATACTTTATTAAGTTGGCCCGTCAGAGTTTTAAATGATGGGGTATCTATGTGTGTTTCAAGTAGTACCTTACAATCTGCTATCTCCTTGTTTATATTGTGCAACTTGCGTTGTTTTCTTTTTGTGAGGAAAAGCAACATTTCTAATCCTTTTTCATTAAAGAATTTGTACCATTCCTCAATGGACTCTGGATCAGTTAGTCCATCATTAATGGGTATATCCAATCTGAGATGTCTAGGTACAATCCCTTCTTTAATATACTGTTCATGTGAAGTCAGGTCCCACCAAACACTGACCTTTTTTTCCATAAGATGGCCAAATTTACGGTATCAAGATCACCTGAGTTGGTGGTAGATTGGATAGTGAACACATCATTAAGATCAACAGTGCGATTTTCCATGTAATTAAAGATATCCATAGTGGCTGCTATATTGAGTAAGTGACAAAGGAGTAAATAATATGTGAATAAATACAGCGCTACTAAACCTAATAATTACACCACATAACCAATGACCAAATGTAAAAAAAGCAGCAATAAAAATGGTGCACCAACCAAGAAACAATATATAAAATTAATAAATATGCGCTAAATATACAACTGATTAAGTGATAATATACAGTGATCAATCAATAATAATACATCATTTTAGAGGCCAAAGGGCCAAGGTGAAGAAATATATAAATAAATAATTGATAATGAATTGTGTCCAACTAGGTGTGCCTTGAATAGCGTCCCCTTATTCAGACCTTGTGTGTGTTAACACATATCCAAAGAACTAGGATTCACACAAATGGAATCAGACCAAATCAAAACAAATGTTTAGAACGGTCCAAAAAAATCACATGAGTATATGGAGAAAAAAACAATCCCAATCGGGTAATTCTGAGACAATATCTTTCATAGGTTTTTAAACTTATTTAAGACTATGAATGTAATTAAAAGTTTTTGTGTGTAACATTATAGAATTCATTATCATCATAGTTTTTTCTCCTTTTGCCGCAAATGATGTTTTTTCGCTTTGAGCTCCCTCCGTTCGGCACGCTTCCGGGTTTTTCTCAGTTAAATGACCCGCACGATGCGTTCCAGGAATATTTCCCATGATTAAGTCACGTTGGCGGTGACGCAACGCGTAGGGAGGAGCCTTACCCTCCCTCAGCCACCCCTTCCGCTCTACCCCACCGCCACCTCTTCCCTCTTCCCCTTCCCCCTCCCCCTATCCATCATCCCGTCCCCCCCTCCGCCCTCCCCTTCTAGGTCT
This sequence comes from Rana kukunoris, assembly GCA_029574335.1. Taxonomy (NCBI): domain Eukaryota; kingdom Metazoa; phylum Chordata; class Amphibia; order Anura; family Ranidae; genus Rana; species Rana kukunoris. Next base: position 426,583,584 of record CM056052.1, read on the forward strand.
AGGTAGTTTTGCTTCTTTCTAAGGTGTTTGTTATTACAGACTGAATTATATTGTGCTAAGTCCATCTGGGCTAGAGATAGAGAGACAAAAAAATAAAAAATCTCGCTACTGACATATAAAAAAAAAAAAAATATTTCATGTATTTCATAACCTTACTGTCCAGATCTAAATGTCTGATAGTTCAATGAGGGATGCCAAAAAACAAACAAAAGCGAGTTAATCATATGCTTCCCCAAAAAAGGGGGACACAAAAAGGGAGGAGAAAAAGAAAAAGAAAAATTGCGAATTTGGGAGATGATGGGAGATGACAAACGGCAGGCACCTCCATAGGAGAGGCCGCTGTTGAAGATCCTTCTAGTCTCCTCTCTTCTCCTTAGGGGACTCTGTGGTATTTATATCAAATAATTCTCTGTGATAGATATTTTATATTTCCATTGATAACGGCTTCTATTCACTTGAGGGCTCCCCCCCCTGGCTATAGGTAGTTCCAGCCAGTTAGATACCTCTATTGGGTCTGACTTTAAAAATTCAAAAAGTATAGGGAGCTGTGATGGCTCGCTCAGATGGAAGCTCCTTCCTTCCCTTTTCACGATTACCGCCATTGGAAACCCCCAACGATATGTGGCTCCTTTGCTTCTTATATGGTCCAATAGAGGTTTTAACATACGCCTTCTGTATTTTGTTTGCAAGGACAGGTCTGGGAATACCTGGATATCGGCACCCTCCCATACCCCTGCTGAGCCCTCTTTCCATGCCGCTCTTAATATTTCCTCCTTAACTCCATAAAAATGGACCCTGAACAGCACATCTCGGGGGTTGGTCTGGTCATGCTGTCGAATTGTAGGGACTTTGTGTATTTTGTCCAGTTCAAGCGATGTGTCAGGCGGGTTTTTTAGTAATTTATTGAAAATAGCAGTGGCCGCCTCTCTTAATGCAGGGCCCTCCAGCTCTTCTGGTATCCCCTTAATCCGTATGTTGTTCCTTCTACTTCTGTTGTCAGCCTCCTCTGCATATAGTTGGAGCCTAATCATATGTTGGTGTTGGGCCATTACTTTTTCTTCTAAGGCTACTAATCTGTCATTTGTTGAATTGTGTTGCTTCTCCAGCCCTCCTACTTTATGTTCTACCGCCATCACTTTTGAACGGACCTCTTCAATCTCAGTCCTCATTATTTCTGTTATGTTTGTTACTATTTCCTGAATGTCCTCTTTAGTTGGTAGGGCCTGGATAAGTCTACTAAGCTGTTGTATTTCAGGAGAAACTTCTCGTTCAACCTCCTGGGGCATAGACTTCTCTTTCCCTTGGTCACCTCTCTTTTGCTCCATATTTGATATAGTTAATGACCTCTCTGAGAGCTGTGAAGACCCCCTGGTTGAGTGTATCAGTCTTAGTGTAGAATTAGAAAAAGAAATAGACGGTACCTTTGTCGCAGGTTGTATATCGGTGTCCAGGTGATTATGGCGATTGCGACTCTCAGCATCCACCGGCGTCATTGCTAGATCTGCCAAATCTATTTGAGCTGTTTGTAGTATTTGCGGTGTTGCTGGAGCTTGTGCTACAATCTCCTGTTCTGTCCCCAATATCGCTCCTCCAGACTGTGCTGTGCTCACCTCCAAAGGCTGGTCTCTAAGCGTGTTAAGCGAAATCTCCGCAGCCTTCAGGGTGCTCTCTATGAGTGTTTGTCTCCTTATGTCACCGGACTCCACCTGCTCTCCCCTTCTCACCATCATATACCTAGTAATGTATGCGTGTCTTGGCTGAGTAGCTTCTCCTCTATTGCCTGTTCCAGCGTTCTGTCCTCTCCGAGGCATCAGCTATCCCCCAGCGGCAGTGGCAGCTGACCTACAGTACGATACCGACGGAGGGAGAGGCGGGGGGGGAGTTCCGTCTCTGCCTGTCCCCCCTCGGGGCACTCTCCCAGCAACAGCTGACCTGCGGTACGGTCCCGCTGCGTGCACCTCGTGTGCCACGCTCTTCCAGCTCCCGACTCGCAGGGAGGGCGGGGGGGGTTCGATCACTGCCGCTCTCCTTACGGGGCACTCCTCGGGCTTCACTAGACTCTCTTAGCGAGCGCGTTCACTCCGCCATGCTTCCGACACGCCCCCCGGAAACGGAAGTGAGGCTTCACTTTCTGATTCCCTCACGAGGATGTCATTTGTGTTTCTGATGAGACACAACCATTCAATTATTTAGCGCGACTCCCTCTTTTGTTTTTTATGTAATTTATGTTGTATAACATTTTTGAGTTGCAGCTTTTTTCACATTTTGGTTATTGTATGGTATGCGCATTATTTCTCTTTTTTCTATAATTTTTGATTATGGTTTTGAAGTGGTTTTGTGTATTCTGTTTTGATTTTTTTTTACATTTGTAAGACAATGCAATGGTACTGTAAAAAAAAAAAAAAAGCTTACAAACTATACTATGAAATGTTTTTTGCCAATTGGTATGAGGTTGAAGGCTTTAGCTTTATTTTATTTAAACTTTTCTAGAGCTTTTAGATCTGCTGTAGCTGCTACTTCCTTTGTTAAATTCAAGCCTATTACCACTAAATAAAAAAATCAGGTCTCGCGGCCTAAACTATCTAAAAAGGCATTTTTCAAGTTCAAATTAATCAGATTGGAGCGCTGCTACTATTATTTGGCCAGGCTTAATATATATATATAAAAAATACACATCTAAAATATGTGAATATGTGATATCAAAATATGGTGTCTCTAACACTGTCCATGAAAATTGTACTGAACTGTGACAGCTGATATAACATAAAGGCATCCTCAAGCATGTCATTTAAAGGATTAGCACTTTTCAAGTCACATTAAAAGGACCCTCTCTATCCCGTATAGTAAGATGGCAGTGACCAGATTACAGTGACCTTTTTGACAATGTTTTTCTTAATAGACTTAAAAATAGCCAAAACATAGCCTGCTTATCAGCAAGTAAAATCAAATTAAAATAAAATGCTACTCTATGTTTGGTTTATTAAAATCACAGATGTCATGTCTACTGTGTTGGTTCCTATTTGCCCTTTTATATATAGAAGATGCTATATCTCTTTGTCCTTAAATCTTTTTTGCTTAAAAAAAAAGAAAAAATCACTGGCTTGCAAATATCTAGCCAGTTGCTCAGTTTACAATATATTTGCTAACAAAATACTTTTCTAGCCATTAGCTGGAGCTAAGGCTCCATTCAGACCTAGGCGTTTTGTCGCCCTACGCCCGACGCTGCAGCAGCCTGTGATACGCTGGAGGGGCGAATTTACATTGTCGGCTATGGAGATGGTTCACATCTCTACGCCGAATGCCGAAACGCCGTACGCCTGAAGCCTGAAACAAGTCCTGGACCCTTTTTTCCAGGCGTATTCGGCGTTCGGCCATAGCCGACAGTGTAAAATTCTGCCCTCCAGCAAAAAAACAATAGGCGTTTTGTCGCCGCAAATCGCGGGGACAAAACGCCTATTGCATGTCGCCCGAATACGCCGCTGCCGCCGACGCCTATGTCTGAATGGAGCCTCAGTCTGTATTTAAAATATAAAAAAATTATAAAGGTGCTAATAAGGACATTAGGATATTGTCTATATTTTACATAATTTTTGAAAGTAGAATTATATCTATGGCCCCATACACACGATCGGACATATCCGATGAAAACGGTCCGCGGACCGTTTCCATCGGATATGTCCGATCTGGAGTTTGGTCCGATGGCGTGTACACACCATCGGATCAAATTCCCCGCCGGCGGACGGCGCGGTGACGTGGCGGTGACGTGGCGGTGACGTTGACGCCGCCACGTCACCGCACCAGGAAGTAAAACACTTCCGCGCATGCGCCGAATCCATTCGGCGGCGGCGTGGCGGCGGTGCGGGACGACATGTCTGCTGGTAAGTGTACTAACCAGCAGACATGTCGGGCGGACACATTCCCGTTTTCAGCGAACATATCCGCTCGTGTGTACGAGGCCTATGACATATGAAAAAGGGAATCAAATATTTAGAAAAACATAAATCATTAAACTATAAGTCTTGGACAAATTACCTACTGTATATTTGACATGTGAAATAGAATAATAATAATAATAGAATAATATATATATATATATATATATATATATATATATATATACACATACATACATACATATATATGTGTGTGTGTGCTATGTGTGTTTTTTTATGTACGTTATTATTTTTCTGGGCTTTTTAGCATCATTTATCTGTATCTGAAATCTATAAATGTACACTTAACAACCATGAACCTATTGAACTTATATGTGTCTATTTATAGAGAATGGAGTCAGTGCAAAAGCATGGTTTGTTTGTGAAAATAAGTATTTTTGGTCATTGGTATAATTGGTCATTCGTTTATACAAATATATGATTGCCTAATTATATATAGTTACTTGACAGGTAGACAATCTCGCAATTGCCCTGAAACCTGAACTATTTCTGTAAATGCATCTCCTACTATACTTAGTATATTGCAGATTTCACTCATATTGGTATTATGCATAGAAATAATAATCTATTCTAGGGATGACTATGGGGTTATTTACGAAAGGCAAATACACTTTGCACTGCAAGTGCAAACTGCATGCTCAAAGTGTACTTGAAATTTTAAGGAAAATAAAAAACAGCATTTTAGTTTTTTTTTTTTCAACCACTTGCTTACTGGGCACATAAACCCCCTTCGTGCCCAGGCGAAATTTCAGCTTCCGGCACTGCGTCGCTTTAACTGACAATTGCGCGGTCGTGCGATGTGGCTCCCAAACAAAATTGGCATCCTTTATTCCCCACAAATAGAGCTTTCTTTTGGTGGTATTTGATCAGCCCTGCGGTTTTTATTTTTTGCGTTATAAACAAAAAAAGAGCGACAATTAAAAAAAATATATATATTTTTTACTTGTTGCTATAATAAATATCCCATTTTTTTAAAAAAAAATATATATATTTTTTTTCTCAGTTAAGGCCAATACATATTCTTCTACATATTTTTGTAAAAAAAAGTGACTGCTTTGCGCAAAAGTTATAGCGCCTACAAAATAGGGGACAGAATTATGATTTTTTTATTAATATTTTTTTTTTACTAGTAATGGCGGTGATCTGCGATTTTATTGGGACTGCGACATTACAGCGGACACATCGGATACTTTTGACACATTTTTGGCACCATTCACATTTATACAGCGACCAGTGCTATAAATATGCACTAATTACTGTATAAATGTGACTGGCATTGAAGGGGTTAACACTAGGGGGTGAGGAAGGGGTTAAATGTATTGCCTGGGTGTGTTCTAACTGTGTGGGGGGAGGGGGGTGACTGGGGGAGGTGACCGATGCTGTGTCTCTATGTACAAGAGACACAGATCGGTCTCCTCTTTCCCTGACAGGACGTGGAGCTGTGTGTGTTTACACACACAGCTCCACGTCCCTGCTCTGTCACAGCCGATTGCGTGTACCTGACGCCGGGTACACGCATCGAATCCTCGGTGATGCGACGGGACTGTTTCCCCCCCCCAGTGGCACGCTCGGGGAATTACAAATACATCACGTCCAAAGACGTGACCCCGGCGCCTCAGGTCCGCGCTGTTGACGTATTTTGTCAATAGCGCGGACCCGAAGTGGTTAACTTTCCTTTTTTTTTAAATCTTTTCGAACATTACATTACATACATTTCAATACAAAAATACTTTAAAACGCACATACACAAAACACATAAATGGTCTCAATATACTCCCTACATTAAATCACCTAATAATATTGATAGAAGTTGTACTGGATAGTCTAGTCATCCTATATACAATATAGAATATAAAAGAAAAAAATTGCGCATACCCAGTGAATAACTAACAGGTGAAAGCTGCGATTCAAAAATGTTATACAACATAAAACAATAATATAAAGAAGGTAGGAATCGCGCTAATCATATGTCTATGACCAATGAAGGGCACAGTATGTGATGTGGTTATTAAAATTGCAAAATCAAAAAAAAACAACAAAAGTAAATTAATGACAATGACACACAAGCATGAACCTGTATGTAAAATCCCCCTAATAATCACTGAAAACTTGCTGATGCTAGGTAGCTGTGATCAAGTAAAAAAACACACAAACCTAAGTCTCAACATTTTTTTCCAAAATAAATTGAAAAAATATATCAAAGTATATCAAAATAAAATGAAATAAAAAGTCCACCTAATAGTCTTAGAGAAGCTGACTTATAGGCCCAGATTCACAGAGCGATTACGCCTGCGCAACTGCTGTTGCGCGTGCGTAAGTCTAAATGTGCGCGTGCGTATAGTTGGACGCGATTCACAAAACAATATACGCCAGAAATCTACGTTTTTTGGTCCGGCGTAATTGAATTAGACATTCGCTTCCCTTCGTGCAAAACTGCGCTAGACACACCATTGATTTGCTAGTCAAATATGCTAATGAGGGAGTTACGGGGATCCACAAAAAAACGCAGTTGCTGCGCAGGCTACGCGATGTGCGCAACAGCAAAATGTTCTGTCTAAAGTTAGAGGACCTAAAAGCTGGTCTAAATTTTGAAAAAAAGTCTAATTGTCAGATAAAGCAACACTGTTAGTGAGGAGTTCAGCAGTCACACGTGTTGCCCAACAATCTGTATGCCAACATGCCAGGGGCATCGTCGCGCATAGCTATACTACTGACTTTAGATGAACAAAGAAGGAGGAGGGCACGGAGGATGGCACTAAGGAGGGCACGGGAGATGTTTTTTTTAATTTTTTTATTTGCTTATATAAAATTTACAATTTAAATTAATCTAATACAATATTCTTATCTGATACAAGCCCCTCACTCTTCACTTGATATATCACACACGCATAGACATCTATGGCATGAGTGATTCTGAGGTGTCTCGCATCTTCAGATTCACCCCTCATGCCATCATGGAATTACCACAACCCTGCAGGAGGACATCACCAGCCCAACACATGGCACCACCCATGACACCCATGACAGCTACATATACAATCAGAGCCCCATCCCCACAGATTTCCAACAGAACATGTATGGGGACAGCTGGCTGGTTGGTGAGTGACATGGGTGGCAGGCATGACTATCCCCTCCCGTGATGCACACCTCACAAGTGGCACATGCATGACTAACATCCTCCTGTCTTTTCCCTTCAAGGTGACTCTGCATATGCACTGGTACCCCATCTCATGACCCCATCTCATGCCAGCTCACATTATGCATCTTTGCACGTTAAACACACACATTAATCATGGCACAATGAGAATGCATGCATGCACACCACTGTGGTCCCTAGCACACACACCCCACATCCTCATCACATTGGACTTGTGAGCTGCAACGCCATGCCACGGCTCCAATTATGTCACTGTACATTCATACACCATTCACACAGACCTGGCGATCACTTCTCCACCACAAATGAGGGTGACACCCCTTTTCCCGCAGGAATATCACCCCCACATTCCAAAATCATACACAAACAGAACCAAAAAAATTAAATAAATGACGAGCAAAAATAAAAAATGCCCAGCAAAAATATAATTTAAACAAAATAACAACAAAGACATAAAAGACAAAAATCACTCTGCAAAACAGTCCCCAAATATCTCAAAGACACGTCACAAACAAACAAAAGCACCTTGCTGTATAGGGAGGGATACAAAGGGATGTACTTTTGCAAAGGAAGTGCATTTGTGTCTGTCTATTTATGCTGTCTGCGTAGTTCATAAAGTTGCCCTAGTCCATTTCCAATTTCACTGATTGCGCCGCTCCCGAGTTGTGAGCATGCGCACAACGGAGCTGACATGGTTTCCTTCACGCGCGCATGCGCGAGTCGGCCGGCCCTTCATTTGCATGGGGTCACGGCTCATTTCAATGTAACACGCCCACGTCCTTCCCAATTTGTATTACTCCTCCTTACGCCTCAGGAAAAAACCTTACGTTTGCGCAAGCTCTTGCGTAAAAGCTACGTGAATCGCCGGATTACGCGGCTAGATTGCGCAAGTCTAACGGAAAAGTGGTGCGCTACGCCGGAATGATAATGCGCCGATCTACGTGAATCTGCCCCATAGTCTATTTAGGTGGGTCTGTGCAGTTTAATTCTTCAGGTGAAAATAGATGTACCCTTTCCACACTTTTGATATATGCGTAAACAGGGAGAATAATGAGAATAATCTCAAGCAGGTACAGGTGCATCTGTCTCCGGAATGTCGATCACACATGGGTTTTCACAGGTTTGAAATGTAGAGTCTCAGCACCAAAAACAAAACAGAAACAGAGAGACTTGCATAGTGTGAAACCGTATGGACAACTATTCAATCATCACCTGTGTAAGGCAGTCATGCAAACGGGGGAGGGGATAGTGCAAACCCACCACCACTGCACACACTGGCCCTTACCAGAAATGGACCCCGCAGGGTAGATTTAAAAAAAAAGAAGGGATCGTGGTTCAACAGCCGTAGGGACATCAGCAGATGGCAGTGTTATGATGATACCATGTAATGACATAAGAACTCACATAGTGTAAAACCCAATGGATTTATTAAAGGAAAAAGGTAAAATGCACTTACAACAGATGCAAATGTGTGGAGCTTTAAAACAAAAGTGCCGGCCGGCTTAGTGGTACGCGTGCGTCCTTCCGAATGGATGCGGTGACGTGGGAACGTCTCCTCCCAACGTTTCGTCTTCACAAAGACTTGATCACGGGATAAGGACGACGCCCCACGTCACCGCAATAGTACCCACAGTGGGCGGAGTCAGTCAAAAGGCGGCTCCATCGTCGCCATTTTGGAACAGGGATATAGTAAGGGAAAAGTGTATAAACCTACTCGTCTCTTATGCACAAAAATGGCAGCGAGGAATCGAGTGAATACAGACCAAAGCGGTCGTTCCTTACGTTAACTAGTATACAAGGGGGGACCAAAAAAATACCTGCATTGACTTGATGGATATGGACAGACAGTCATGAAGGCTGTCCCTCCACCACAAAACAGGCCATTTAATGTTGTGTTCTGTGCGGAACTCAAATCAAGATGGGTAAAAATTGGTTGATTTATAAGTGGAGAGGCTATACCGCTTGAGAGAACTGACTCACAACCACTATGCATGAACAATAAATGAATAGGTATTTTCTATACGAATAATATAAAATTAAACAATTAAACATGCGTATCGTTATGCGCTAATGATGAATAGATGCACAACCGATCTCGTCATTAAAATTTGAAGAGGGTCACAAATTTAACCGACTGAAGGTTAACCCCACCCCATAGGCTACAGTGGTCGACACCTGTATGTACTGACACATGGTTAAAGGTAACCATATAAACAAAATTAAGGAAATTATGTACAATATCTATACAGCTGGCAATTGACTAAAAATAAACATTTATAGAAAACAGAAAAATGTATGTGCTATACCTAGGTCACGATAGCACTGAAATTGCATGCTGACATAATTATGAATGGGTATTATGGGAAGTAATTTTGTCTGGATTGCATCAAGAGTTGTCAATAAAACAGTTGACATCTACCTCGATATTAAGGCCATGGGGTTCAAAACATCTCAGGGTGTGTATCCATGCCATTTCAGAACGAGAGATGCTCCTGACTAGGTCACTCCCCCTCCAGTGGGCCTGATACTTCTCAATCCCTAGAAAAATTGTGCCCCTTGGGTCCTTGTTATGGACTTTCAGAAAGTGATTAGAGACAGAGTGGTCTGGAAAGCCATTACAGATGTTTGTCAAGTGCTCATTTAGACGCACTTGTAAGGGACGCTTGGTCCTGCCCACATACTGTAGGCCACAGGGGCATTGTAACAGATAAATAGCACCCACACTTGAACAAGTGATAAAGGACTCGATCTGGTAGACCTTGGGTGAGTATCTGGAGCAGAAACTAGTGGTTCTCTTAGGGATGTGGTTATTCACCGTGCAGACTCGGCATCTTTCACATTTAAAGAAACCTGTCAACCCTGATGAAAACATAGATGGCATTCTTGGTGGATCCAAAATGTTGGGTGCTAACTTGTTTCTTAATGAGCCAGCTCCCCTAAACACTACCTGAGGTCTATCAGGAAGGATGTTGTTCAAGATCTTGTCACTTTTGAGGACATGCCAATGCTTCTTGAGGATATGTTTAACATTGGCATGTTGGCAGGAATAATCTGTCACAAAAGGACTTCTAAACTTGTTCTCCACATTAGGTTTCGGTCTATCTTTTAGGATATCTTCCCGATTAAGATTAGTGTGGAAGTGTGGAAAGGGTACATCTATTTTCACCTGAAGAATTAAACTGCACAGACTCACCTAAATAGACTATAAGTCAGCTTCTCTAAGACTATTAGGTGGACTTTTTATTTCATTTTATTTTGATATACTTTGATATATTTTTTCAATTTATTTTGGAAAAAAATTTTGAGACTTCATTAGTCCAGCACTATTCACTGAATTTCACTTAGGTTTGTGTGTTTTTTTACTTGATCACAGCTACCTAGCATCAGCAAGTTTTCAGTGATTATTAGGGGGATTTTACATACAGGTTCATGCTTGTGTGTCATTGTCATTAATTTACTTTTGTTTTGATTTTTTGATTTTGCAATTTTAATAACCACATCACGTACTGTGCCCTTCATTGGTCATAGACATATGATTAGCGCGATTCCTACCTTCTTTATATTATTGTTTTATGTTGTATAACATTTTTTAATCGCAGCTTTCACCTGTTAGTTATTCACTGGGTATGCGCAATTTTTTTCTTTTATATTCTATTTGTTCGTATACCACATTATTGCAGCTACCATTTGTGCTCTATTCATAAGCACTTTCTTCACTGATTTACCCCACATTGTCACCAACTATGGATGTCTTTGAGTTCAGAGCCACACGAGTTGTCAACTCAGAAGGGGTCTTTGAAACATTCAAAGAGGGTGAAAGTGATATAGGGGGTCTCTTTATGAGACTAAAAAACCTTACCATCTCGGAGATACACACACAATGGGACATGGTGTTTCTCGATATCTATCTCAAACACCAAATGGTTCCTAGGAGCCTGAGATGGGAAGTCTCCCCCCAAAAGGGGGATTTAGATCTGGAGGGTTGGTATAAGTACTTCAACGATACTGGTTTAAATATATTACGATTTTTAACTGACCGCAAAACTATTAAACTCAAAAAATTAGATGATGAGATCAAGACTATCAAGGAAAAACTTTCTCCCTTCATGACCAGTGAGGACTATGCTAATAGATCCAAAAACCTTTTAAGAACACTGGAGAAGGAAGATAGAGAGCAGAAAATCAAGAAGAAAAATAAGTTTAATAGGGATTTTAGTGATTACCACTCTAAACTAGTTTTTGAGTGGCAAAAGAAACTTTTGGCCGAATCCAACACCTCTAATACAACTGAGATGGATGTGACTCCAGCCAACACAGGAGCGACTAATGCTGCTTCTTGCTTACCTTTGGCGCCAATAAGCAGGAGCAACCAAAGTCGCGCAACTTTAGGTGGTACACCCAAAAAACATTTTAAATCCAAAAAGGGTTCCACTTATAATAACTCTGGATCACAACCCCCCCATCAAGGGGGAGGAGGCTATGGAGGTCAGCACAGCCAGTTTGGCCCCCCCACAAGCTACCGTCCCCAGTCTTGGGGACAGGGGGCTATGGGGGGTACAGTCCCACCCCCCTCCCGGGGTCGTGGCAACTACACGGGTCCCCCCCTCCCGGTTTCCTGTTTGGCTATGGTAATGGCCCATCCACCTCACAGGGCCCAAATAGGGGTATCCCTTATAATCAGGGATCCAATTCCATTCCCCCCCATGGCTTCAGAAATAATGAGGTTGTCCATTATACAGGAAATTTCGAACCAGACTACAACGTCTTGACCCACAATCGTTTTCTACCATTGGGGAATTTGGAAAATTCTGGTAATGAAAACTTCTTTCCGAATGTTAACCATTCCACTGCTTCAGCTCCTTATGAATTTGGGTATGGAGACATTGGTAACCATTAGATGAATTTTGTCCAGCCTAATTGGGGTTTTCCCCGGGCAACACAAGGGGTAAAAAGACTAGCAGAACTAAAAGAGGGGCTAGAGGGGGGAGGCGTCTTAAGCCCCAAAAGACCAAAAACCTAACCAATACTGGGATATTCAATCTTAGCTCCCATACTTTGACAGAATCCGAGCTGACAGTTCTGGATAGGGGGTTGAAATATGCCCCTCCCAAAAACATTAATAAATTCAAAACATATATGGACATACACAAATTTGTCTGAAAGTTGAATATTCAAAGGTATTTATCCTCAAACCCCTTTGGTCCCCCCAACGCCTCAGCCGTTGACTATGTTCACTCTAGTCTGGCTAATGCTTCCACCTACAATCCGCCAGGTCATTTGCTGGCATCATTGAAGGTGTTTAGGGACCTCACTCTTAAAGACCTGGATGACTTACGGGTCAAAAGAGTCCGTAATAAACAAGACATTGAAACAGGTATAAAATCTTTATGTGACAATAAGGACCTTGTAATCCTCCCCGCTGATAAGGGAGGTGGCATAGTTGTCCTAAATAAGTCAGATTATCTGGATGAGATGGCCAACATCTTAAGCGATAAGGACACCTACACTCCTCTCCTTCTCAATCCGGGAGAGAAATACAAAAAAGCTCTCATAGAGATTATAAATAAGGGGTCACGTTTAAATATCCTTAACACAAAGGAGAAGTCCTTCTTAATCCCTAAGGCCCCCCGTGTGCCCATTATTTACTGCCTTCCCAAGGTACACAAAAATCCTGTTTGCCCCCCGGGACGTCCCATAGTGAGTGGGATAGACTCTGTCACGTCCCGGGTGGGCAAATATATTGATTTTTTTCTCCAGCCCCTGGTTAGAAACATGCCCTCGTATGTTCGAGACACCAAGCATGTTATTAATCTGTTGGCAGGATTGACGCTGCCTCCCAATGTTTGGTTGGTAAGTGCCGATGTCACTTCACTGTACACCATCATTCCCCATAAACTGGGTTTAGAAGCAGTCTCACATTTTCTAAAGAGGGATTCCAACCTTGTAGATGTACAGATTGGGTACATTATGGAGCTACTGGAATACGCGGCCTCCCATAATTTTTTCTGGCATAATGGACACTTCTACAGGCAGGATAGAGGAGTCGCAATGGGGGCTAAATATGCCCCCAGCTTGGCCAATTTATTTATGGCCAAGTGGGAGGAGGATGTCGTCGACGTCCCCTCTAGGCCCCATCTTCTGTTGTGGGCCAGGTATATCGACAACATCCTCCTCCTATGGGATGGCAGAGAAGACGACCTCATCCTGTTCATGGAGTTTCTTAACAACAATGATAGGGGGATTGTCTTAAAATATGAAGCGAGTCTGGACACTATTAATTTTTTGGATTTGGTCATTAGCATAGAAGGTAACCAGCTATCTACGTCCACTTATTTTAAAACAACGGACAGGAACTCGTTCATTCCGCATGATAGTTGTCATCATACTAGCTGGCTTAAGGCTGTCCCCAAAGGCCAGTTCCTTTGTTTAAAAAGAAACTGTACTGATCAGGTAACCTTTTTGAAACAAGCTGTAATACTCAATGGACAGTTTCTGGAAAAAGGCTATAGCCGCTCCTTCTTGGCAGACTCCATAGAATCAGTGACTAATCTTAATCAGGAATATATCCTAAAAGATAGACCGAAACCTAATGTGGAGAACAAGTTTAGAAGTCCTTTTGTGACAGATTATTCCTGCCAACATGCCAATATTAAACATATCCTCAAGAAGCATTGGCATGTCCTCAAAAGTGACAAGATCTTGAACAACATCCTTCCTGATAGACCTCAGGTAGTGTTTAGGGGAGCTGGCTCATTAAGAAACAAGTTAGCACCCAACATTTTGGATCCACCAAGGATGCCATCTATGTTTTCATCAGGGTTGACAGGTTTCTTTAAATGTGGAAGATACCGAGTCTGCATGGTGAATAACCACATCCCTAAGAGAACCACTAGTTTCAGCTCCAAATACTCACCCAAAGTCTACCAGATCGAGTCCTTTATCACTTGTTCGAGTGTGGGTGCTATTTATCTGTTACAATGCCCCTGTGGCCTACAGTATGTGGGCAGGACCAAGCGTCCCTTACAAGTGCGTCTAAATGAGCACTTGACAAACATCTGTAATGGCTTTCCAGACCACTCTGTCTCTAATCACTTTCTGAAAGTCCATAACAAGGACCCAAGGGGCACAATTTTTTTAGGGATTGAGAAGTATCAGGGGGAGTGACCTAGTCAGGAGCATCTCTCGTTCTGAAATGGCATGGATACACACCCTGAGATGTTTTGAACCCCATGGCCTTAATATCGAGGTAGATGTCAACTGTTTTATTGACAACTCTTGATGCAATCCAGACAAAATTACTTCCCATAATACCCATTCATAATTATGTCAGCATGCAATTTCAGTGCTATCGTGACCCAGGTATAGCACATACATTTTTCTGTTTTCTATAAATGTTTATTTTTAGTCAATTGCCAGCTGTATAGATATTGTACATAATTTCCTTAATTTTGTTTATATGGTTACCTGTAACCATGTGTCAGTACATACAGGTGTCGACCACTGTAGCCTATGGGGTGGGGTTAACCTTCAGTCGGTTAAATTTGTGACCCTCTTCAAATTTTAATGACGAGATCGGTTGTGCATCTATTCATCATTAGCGCATAACGATACGCATGTTTAATTGTTTAATTTTATATTATTCGTATAGAAAATACCTATTCATTTATTGTTCATGCATAGTGGTTGTGAGTCAGTTCTCTCAAGCGGTATAGCCTCTCCACTTATAAATCAACCAATTTTTACCCATCTTGATTTGAGTTCCGCACAGAACACAACATTAAATGGCCTGTTTTGTGGTGGAGGGACAGCCTTCATGACTGTCTGTCCATATCCATCAAGTCAATGCAGGTATTTTTTTGGTCCCCCCTTGTATACTAGTTAACGTAAGGAACGACCGCTTTGGTCTGTATTCACTCGATTCCTCGCACGGCTGCCATTTTTGTGCATAAGAGACGAGTAGGTTTATACACTTTCCCCTTACTATATCCCTGTTCCAAAATGGCGACGATGGGGCCGCCTTTTGACTGACTCCGCTCACTGTGGGTACTATTGCGGTGACGTGGGGCGTCGTCCTTATCCCGTGATCAAGTCTTTGTGAAGACGAAACGTTGGGAGGAGGCGTTCCCACGTCACCGCATCCATTCGGAAGGACGCACGCGTACCACTAAGCCGGCCGGCACTTTTGTTTTAAAGCTCCACACATTTGCATCTGTTGTAAGTGCATTTTACCTTTTTCCTTTAATAAATCCATTGGGTTTTACACTATGTGAGTTCTTATGTCATTACATGGTATCATCATAACACTGCCTTCTGCTGATGTCCCTACGGCTGTTGAACCATGATCCCTTCTTTTTGTTTACATCTACCCTGCGGGGTCCATTTCTGGTAAGGGTTAGTGTGTGCAGTGGTGGTGGGTTTGCACTATCCCCTCCCCCGTTTGCATGACTGCCCTACACAGGTGATGATTGAATAGTTGTCCATACGGTTTCACACTATGCAAGTCTCTCTGTTTCTGTTTTGTTTTTGGTGCTGAGACTCTACATTTCAAACCTGTGAAAACCCATGTGTGATCGACATTCCGGAGACAGATGCACCTATACCTGCTTGAGATTTTTTCTCCCTGTTTACGCATATATCAAAAGTGTGGAAAGGGTACATCTATTTTCACCTGAAGAATGAAACTGCACAGACCCACCTAAATAGACTATAAGTCAGCTTCTCTAAGACTATTAGGTGGACTTTTTATTTCATTTTATTTTGATATACTTTGATATATTTTTTCAATTTATTTTGGATTTTTTTTTTGAGACTTCATTAGTCCAGCACTATTCACTGAATTTCACTTAGGTTTGTGTGTTTTTTTACTTGATCACAGCTACCTAGCATCAGCAAGTTTTCAGTGATTATTAGGGGGATTTTACATACAGGTTCATGCTTGTGTGTCATTGTCATTAATTTACTTTTGTTGTTTTTTTTTTATTTTGCAATTTTAATAACCACATCACGTACTGTGCCATTCATTGGTCAAAGACATATGATTAGCGCGATTCCTACCTTCTTTATACTATATACAATATACCCAAACCTATGCCCCCCATAATCTATGGCCCGGATTCACGTAGCACTTACGCCGACGTATCTCGATATAAGCTGCGTAAGTGCACATATGCGCCGTCGTATCTATGCGCCTGACTCTGAAAGCAAGATACGCCTGAAAATCGGCTTCTTACGACCGACGTAAGTTTCCTACTCCGTCGTATCGTGGTCGCATATTTACGCTGGCAGCAATTGGCGCTCCCATTGTTTTACGTTTCGAATATGCAAATTAGTGAGATACGCCGATTCACGAACGTACTTGCGCCCGGTGCATTACTATACACGGTTTACGTAAGTCGTACGCCGGCATAAACTTACCCCACATAAAGCAGGTGTAAGTCATGCAAAGGTATGGACGAGGGAACAGCCGTTGTATTGTACGTTGTTTACGTAGTACTACATGAATAGGGCTGGTCGTAGGTTACGTTTACGTCGTAGGCAGTGATTCAACATATCTTAGGTAGTTATTTCGATGTGGTTGTACGCATTTGCACGGGTATACGTCCAAGATACGACGCATGCGCTGTTCGTTTTAAGTACTTGGATGATACTCAGCCCATCATTTGCATAGTGTCACGCTTCATTACCATGCATCACGCCCACTTCCAGCCCACTTCCACCTAATTTGACTTACGTTGGCTTATGCCGTCGAATATACGATACGCCGGCTCAATGGCGCATTTTCTTTGTGAATTTCATACTTGCCTCTCAACGTTGCGCCGCCGTAGCGTAAAGAAGGTACACTACGGCGGCATAAAGATGTGCTGATCTACGTGAATCCGGGCCATTATTTCTAGCTAGGGGAGTCAGCGAAATAGGAAAGAGATGGGAAGTCAGTAAGGAGGAGAGATAGAGAATTAGTCAAGAGAAGGAGGAGAGAGACAGGAGGGAGAGAAAGAGAAGAAGAGAAAAAAAATAGGGGAAAGTTATGTGTTATGTGTTTAACCACTTAAGACATGGACCAATATGCAGGTTAAAGACCTGGCCCCTTTTTGCGATTTGGCACTGCGTCGCTTTAACTGACAATTGCGCAGTCGTGCGACGTGGCTCCCAAACAAAAGTGGGGTCCTTTTTTTCCCACAAATAGAGCTTTCTTTTGGTGGTATTTGATCACCTCTGCGGTTTTTATTTTTTGCGCTATGAACAAAAATAAAGCGACAATTTTGAAAAAAAATATATATTTTTTACTTTTTGCTATAATAAATATCCCCAAAAAAGATATATATATAAACAAAAAAAATGTCCTCAGTTTAGGCCGATACGTATTACGATACTATTTTTGGTAAAAAAAAATCGCAATAAGCATTTATTGATTGGTTTGCACAAAATAGGGGGTAGTTTTATGTCATTTTTATTAATATTTTTTTTTTTTTTACTACTAATGGCGGCGATCAGCAATTTTTTTTTACGACATTATGGCGGACACATCGGACAATTTTGAGTTAACCACTAAGGGGCGCTGAAGGGGTTAAGTGTGACCTCATATGTGTTTCTAACTGTAGGCGGGAGGGGCTGGATGTGTGACATCAGTGATCGTCTTTCCCTATATCTGGGAACAGACAATCACTGACATTGCCACAATAAAGAACGGGGAAGGTGTGATTACACACACCTCTCCCTGTTCTTCAGCTCCGGTGACCGATCACGGGACACCGGCGGCGATCGGGTCCCGCGGGCACGGTCACAGAGCTTTGGACCGGGAAGCGAGCGTGCGGGCTGTGGCGCGCTCGCGACCCCACGGCTGGGCCTTAAAGAGACACATACAGGTACGTGCTTGTGCCCAGCCGTGCCATTCTGCCGACGTATATCGGCGTGAAGGGGTCCTTAACCACTTAAGGACCTGCTCATGTACGTATACGTCGGTATTTTAACCACTTGCCGCCCGCCAATGGCAAATTGACGTTGGCAAAGTGGTTGCTGAATCCTGACTGGACGTCATATGACGTCCTCAGGATTCCGAGCCGAAGCATGCCCCCGGGGGTGCGCATCGTGGCGATCGTGGTTGCGGGATGTCAGTCTGACACCCCGCAACACTGATCTAGGTAAAGTGTCTCTCACGAGACACTTTACGAAGTGATCAGCCGTGTCCAATCAAGGCTGATCACGATGTAAACAGGAAAAGCCGGTAATCGGCTTTCCTCACTCGTGTCTGTCGGACGCGAGTAGAGGAGAGCCGATCGGCTGCTCCTCTGACAGGGGGGGTTTGTGCTGATCGATTATCAGCACAGCCCCCCCCCCCCGAGGATGCCCACTGGACCACCAGGGATGCCCACTGGACCACTAGACCACCAGGGATTTAAACCAAAAGTATGCCACCTTAAACCACCAGGGATAACACATAATGGATGCCAATTAGTGTCACAATGGATGCCAATCAGTGCCCACAATGGGCATCACTGATTGGCAGGCATTGTTTGGCACTGATTGGCATCCATTAGTACAAAACATATGTTAGTGCCTATTAGTGCCCATCCATGCCGCCTTTCAGTGCTCATCCTTGCCGCCTATCAATGCCCATCCATGCCGCCTATCCCTGCCCATCCGTGCCGCCTATCCCTGCCCATCCGTGCCACCTATCCCTGCCCAACCATGGCCCCTATCCTTGCCCATCCATGCCACCTATCCCTGCTCATCAATGCCGCATATCCCTGCCCATCCATGCCACCTATCCCTGCCCATCCGTGCCGCCTATCCATGCCATCCATGCCACCTATCCCTGCCCATTCGTGCCGCCTATCCCTGCCCATCCGTGCCGTCTATCCCTGCCCATCCATGCTGCCTATCCCTGCCCATCCATGATCGCCTATCCGTGCCCATCCATGCCGCCTATCCCTGCTCATCCATGCCACCTATCACTGCCTATCCGTGCCACCTATTCATGCCATCCGTGCCACCTATTCGTGCCCATCCGTGCCACCTATCTGTGCCGCTTATCAGTGCTCATCCGTGCTGCCCATCAGTGCAGCATATTGGTGCCCATCATCAATGCCACCACATCAGTGCCACCTCATCGGTGCCCATCAGTGCCACCTTATCAGTGCCAGTCAGTGCAGTACTATTAGTGTCCATTAGTGAAGGAAAAAACATACTTATTTACAATGTTTTATAATGGAAACAATTATTATTATTTTTTTTCAAAATTTTCGGTCATTTTTAAAAAAAAATTGCAGAAAATAAAAACCGCAGAGGTGATCAAATACAAGAAAGACCACCACAAGAAAGCTCTATTTGTGGGTACAAAATGATAACAATTTAGTTTGGGTACAGTGTAGCACGACCGCGCAATTGTCATTCAAAGTGTGACAGCACTGAAAGCTAAAAATTGGTCTGTATGGAAGTGGTTAAAGATGGATATCTCGGTAACGGCAGCAGCTTCTGCAAAAAACCGAGATATCCATCTTTTCCTTGAGCGGTCCTGTAAATGATAACGGTGGTCTCTGTGGAGGATTTGCCGCGAGATCACTGTTATCAGCGGCGGGAGAGGAGCCCCCCTCTCGCCGCTCTCCCGCGTCCTCCGCTGCTTACCGGAGCCGTCGGCAGCAGCGGAAGCGATCAGGTGCTGACTCCTGCTTGGCTGGGATACGAGTGACCTCGTCCCCATAGCATAGCAGGGCGGAAGTGACGTCAAAACGTCACTTCCGCCCATGCTTCTTAAAGCAATATTTTCTAGTTGTCTTTTTTTTTTTTTTTGCATTTAAGTCTAAATATGAGATCTGAGGTCTTTTTGACCCCAGATATCATATTTAAGAGGACCTGTCATGCTTTTTTCTATTACAAGGGATGTTTACATTCCTTGTAATAGGAATAAAAGTGATCATTTTTTTTCAGTGTAAAAATTAATAAATAAAAATAAATAAGAAAACTACATTTTTTTTTAACCGCTTAACGACTGCCCCATGTAAATATACGTCAACAGAATGGCACGTACAGGCAGATGGACGTGCTGGCACGTCCCTGCCTTCCCGCGGGTCGGGGATCCGATCGGGACCCCCTGCTGCATGTTACGGTCGGTAAGCCTCTGGTAGCGATCCGGGATGAGGGGGCGGCTGTTAGTTTCTGTCCGTCCCCTCGTGATCGCTCCCAGCGAATCCGCTTCCCCCCCCTCTGCCCGCTCTCTGCCAGTGTAATGTAAACATCAGGCAAAGGAAGTGATGTCACCTCTCCTCTCAGCGGTATTTTCAATCCGGCGAGAGGAGAGAAGTGAGTTGCACAACACTACACTGACACCAGTACACATAGGCACACTTAACCCCTTCAGATCAGCCCCCCCCCCCAGCCCCCTATCACAGTGTCACTAATAGCAGTGATCATATATTTACTGATCACTACATTTATTGTCAGTGTGACAGTTAGTGTGACAGGCAGTTAGTGTTAGGTCCAGGGTAGCCCCCTACCACCCCTAATAAAGGTTTAACCCATTGATCACCGCCCTAGTTAACTCTTTCACCCCCTATTGCCAGTGTCACTAAGCAATCGTTTTTCTGATCGCTGTATTAGCGTCACTGTTGCCGCTAGGTAGCTATTTTTTTATATCGCGATTTTTTTTTTTACTAAAGACATGTGGCTGAATACATTTTGGCCTAAATGTTTGACTAAAATGTAGTTTATTCGATTTTCCTTATAACAAAAAGTTGAAAATATAATTTTTTTCAAAATATTCGGTCTTTTTCCGTTTATATCGCAAAAAATAAAAAATCGCAGAGACAATCAAATACCATCAAAAGAAAGCTCTATTTGTGGGAAGAAAGGACGCAAATTTTGTTTGGGAGCCACATCGCACGACCGCGCAATTGTCTGTTAAAGCGACGCAGTGCCGAATTGTAAAAACACCTTTGGGCATTTAGCAGCATATTGGTCCGGGGCTTAAGTGGTTAAAGCGCCCTGTCCCGAAGAGCTCGCACGCAGAAGCGAACGCATAGGTGAGTAGCGCCCGCATATGAAAACGGTGTTCAAACCACACAAGTGAGGTATCACCGCAATCGTTAGAGCGAGAGCAATAATTCTAGCCCTAGACTTTTGTAGCTCAAAAGATGCAATCTATAGAATTTTTTAAACGTCGCCTATGAAGATTTTTAAGGGTAAAAGTTGACGCCATTCCACGAGCGGGCGAAATTTTGAAGCGTGACATGTTGGGTATCATTTTACTTGGCGTAACATTATCTTTCACAATATATATAAAAAAATTGGGCTAACTTAACTGTTGTCTTATTTTTTTATTAAAAAAAGTTATTTTTCCCAAAAAAGTGCGCTTGTAAGACCGCTGCGCAAATACGGTGTGACAAAAAGTATTGCAATGACCGCCATTTTATTCTCTAGGGTGTTTAAAAAAAAAATATATATATATATATATATATATATATATAATGTTTGGGGGTTTTAAGTAATTTTCTAGCAAAAAAAAACAGTTTTAGTCTTGTAAATGGCAAATCTTAAAAACAGCCAAGGTCCTTAAGTGGTTAAAGTGTTAATAAATAATTTATCACTAGAAATTAGATTTGTAAACTAGCACCATGATTCTCTAGGGCAATATATTCCCCCTTCCTCCACTCTCCCTTCCTTTTTATTATTATTATTCCACACACAACAGCATTTTAGTTTGTACATGATTGGATGATAAAATCAGCAGAGCTTCCCCTCATTTCAGATCTACCGCTCAGATTTACAACGACTGCACTTCCAAGTGCAATTTCAGTGCAATTTTAAATGCACTTTGCACTTGTAGTTTGCACTTGTAGTGCAAAGTGGATTTGCCTTTAGTAAATAACCCCCTATGTCTTGTTTCAGCAAGAAAAAATGCACATAATCTGTCTGAGAATAACTTCCTTCTTAATCTAAATCTAGCAAAATTTGGGTATAGCCTCGCATAGCACTCAATAATACTTAAGCAAAAAGTACCATCATCCAGATTGAATGTAAACGATTAACCCAAGTAGACAGGTGCTGGTGCTGCCAAAACACCCTTTTTTCTGCCCTTGTTGCCTTCTCTTTGTAGCAGCCGGTAGTGGATTTACATTGTGCGGCTGAATATGTATCAGTAGTGGGCTTAACCCCCTTAGCGGTAAACCCGAGCGTGACTCAGGGTGGATTTTCTATGCAAAAATCGGTAACCCCGAGTCACACTCGCGGTAGATGTGCAGAGTGTGCAGCGCATGCTGGCTTACCTTTTCCAGGCAGGTTACTGTACTTACCTTGTCCCTGGATCCAGCGATGCATCCGCGCTGTGTGAGCGAGTGGTGTCCTCCATTCGATTCACACAGTGCATGCGCGCTGCCGAGCTCCGTTCCCTGCGACGTTACGACGCACGGGGGCGGAGACCGGCGACAAATTCAAAAATGTAAATAAACACATTACATACAGTATATTGTAATCTTATAGATTACAGTACTGTATGTAAAAAAATACACACCCCCTTGTCCCTAGTGGTCTGCCCAGTGCCCTACATGTACTTTTATATAATAAAAACATTTTTTTTTTGTGCCTGCAAACTGTAGATTGTCCATAGCAACCAAAAGTGTCCCTTTATGTCAAAAGTGATTTTAGAGCAGCTAGAAAACAGCGATAATAAATTATAATCACTTGCAGAATTGAGCGATAGCGATTTGTGGGGAAATCCGTCATAATAAAATAAAAGTAATGACAGCGACAATTCTGCAACTGAGCAAATTTCAGTGATTTTGATTTGATTACATTATTGAATAATTGTTATTATAATTACATTATCATTTGTTATAATTATTTATAGTTATTTATTATATTATAATTTTATGATTTTGTGTTTCAAACTTTATCATACCCGGGATGTCTACTTGACTCTGGTTTGGACAGATTTAAGTGAGTTATTCCTAAGAATTACAGGCCTACAGTATAAAATGCCAAATTTTCATGCAACATAATTGTACCGCTTTTGGTACGTAATTCCAGACAGAATCATACCGCCAGGTAGGTTAAACACCAGCTCCCAGCCATCTTACACAGATTGTCTGTGGCCATGTCACCTGTCCTTACCATTCTGCTGCCCCAATGTACCCAGTATCTTATGTAAAGCAGTAAGCCTTTATTTTCCATCCAATCTCCATGGTGGACAGGATTTCCTTAACAAAAAATATGGTGAATGAGCACACCCCACAATTTCAGCACCTCCCTTTGCTCTCTTGCCCCCTCTCCCCCCTCCCCCTTTCCCCCCTCCCCCTTTCCCTCATCTCCCCTTTCCCCCTCCTATCCCCTCTTCCCACCAAGATCCCTCTTAACCCCCCCTTTCCTTCCCCCCTCTCCTCCCTTCCCTTTCCCCTCCCCTCTCTCCCCACTCTCTCCCCCCTTCCCCCCCCCTTTTCCCTTTCTTTCCTTAATTCTCCCCCCCCTTTCCCCTTTCCCCTTTCCTCCCTCACCCTTGCCCTCTTCTTCTCTTTCCCCCCTCTTTTTTTCTTCCCCCTTATCCTTCCCCCTCTCCCTCCTCCTTCCTCCCTCTCCCCCCTCTTCCCCTTTTCCCTCCCCCTCCTTTCTTCCCCCCCTTTTTTCCACCCCCTTTTTCCCTCCCTGCACCTAATTCACGTGGTGTTCCAGTCCAATTGGCTACTAGGCAGAGCTTTTTTTCTCAGAAAATAGGTGCAGGAACTCAACCACGACCTGTTCAGATTTCACAAACAGTAGAAGGGTCTTAAAGGGGCATTAAATACCAAAATTGCATTACATACAGTGTGCAGAGTCCAGGGGGTTACAAAGCAGTCACTTGTAAACACAGAAACCAGACTTTTGTGTTCACAAGTGATTGTGGTGAGCGGGCACCAAAGGGTCTGAGCCAAAGGTGGTGGAACTGAGTTCCACCAAGTTCCCCCAGAAAAAAAGCCCTGCTACTAGGTAATATATTATGACTACATTATTCTTACTAGAGAGCGGCACCTATATTGGCACCTATATTCCTCCTCGTTCGCCGCGGGGGGGTTTCCATGAGCCTTTGCTGGTCCACAGTCTTTAACTGGGTGAGTAGATCCTCTTAATACAAACAATGATTGCATATAAATGTGTTGTATATTGTATTATCTTTATGCTGCTTACGATTATGTGTCAGTTTATTGTATTATTTGCTACACAGAGTTCCTCCTGAAGAAGCAGTCAACCTGCGAATCCGGTCGAGGACATTGCCACACTCCAGCACAACAGAAATCTCTCAGGGTCACCCGTTAGCAGTAATTTGTTGTATCTGGGTGGGGTTTTGCTCGTAATTTTTAATGTTGTTCAGTTTTATGTAATAAATAATTTTATAATACTATATGTGTCACTGTCAATACCTATATTTTCAGTACCGAGATAGTCCAACCAACTTCCCTCCCAGGTGACCACATATAGGTTTAGCCAGCACCTGCCACCATGGGTCTACTTGCGTTAGTCGTTTTTAATCTAAAACTATCAGTTTTTTTGGGAGAGACAAATTGTATAAAGTAAAAAGCTGTTTCTAGCTGTTGTGCTTCATACAACTAATTAGACAACATTGTTGTTCTGACACAAATAATGCAAATATGAGGAATATAGCTACATTTAAACATATGAACATCTGAACCAATGTGGGGAGATCGCTCTGCATGATACATCACGCTATTTATTAGCGATCGTGAGTTATTTTTCCAACCAGGGATACAAGTATGGTGCAGGTGGAATGGTGAGAAGCATCTGATTGTTTACACAGGTCCGCTGTGACCACAGTTCATCAGCTACTTGAATATTGAAGAACTTCTGCTTTGTGTGATTCACGCTTTTGATACATTTTCTTTTGTGAGTGCAATCTTTGCAGATTTTATGTGGTGTGTATTAAATTGTTTTTACGATATCACACTATTATATGCTTTCTTTATTTTTGGATTATTCACGTATCACAATATTGGAATTGGAATTTACCTGATGGGTTAAGAATTATACATCATGCTCTTTTGCCAAAGCATGTGAGTGTTAGGCAACTTGTTTTGGTGAGGGGTAAATCTGAGGGGTAGATCTGAAATGAGGGGAAGCTCGTTGGAGTGGCCAACTTTATTGGTGGAGGATTCACTCTCACATCAGGTGCGGTGGAAGATTACTGTGAAGATCATTGTTTTAATTTTTACATTTTCAAACTTTATGAACTTATTGCTTGAAACACTACTTATTTCACGGGTTCACATCATTTGTTTATATATATATATATTTTGTGTTGTTCACTTATGAGGATCATCCACATATAAGCGCTGTTTATATATGCTTAGTATTTTAACACAGTGTTTAGATACACCATATATGCTTTACACATTTATCTTTTTTTAAATAGCAGCTGTGAACCTTTATTCATTATTGAACCATAGCGCAGCGGTGGAAGTCATCAGGGCGCCTTTATTGTGACTACCATTTATTCATACAATATATGACTTATAGTTTTGATCTGTGATGGCAGTGAGGCATGCACAGACCTTCTGTTTTTAACCACTTGCTTACTGGGCACATATACCCCCTTCCTGCCAGGTGAAATTTCAGCTTCTGGCATTGCGCGGTCGTGCGACGTGGCTACCAAACAAAATTGACGTCCTTTTTTCCCCACAAATAGAGCTTTCTTTTGGTGGTATTTGATCACCTCTGCGGTTTTTATTTTTTGTGCTATAAAAATATATTTAATAAATATATTTTAAAATATATATATAAAAATAAAAATATATTTTTGGGAATGATTTTATTCTATGCCATATGAATCATTTGCATGTTAAAACATGTATATGCTTGCTGTATGAAGAATCTATATTATGGCTGATGTCTTTTTTGCTGTTCCTATTCATATCTTATTACTCTGAGTGGACACTTTGACCCCAGAAGGGTTTTTTATACATTCTATACATTACTCTTGGTATTTTTCGCTAATTTAACAATAGCATTACTATCAATATCACTGCCGGGACCGGGAGAGCTCTGTTATGTGCCTTCCCCTATCCTAAGCTAATATGTGCATATTAGGATCGTGATGTGCTCTTTCTTGCAATATACTGAGTCCTGTACTGGGAAAGCATTCGGGTAGCAATGCACCAATAGGAACAGCCTATTTGGTCTTCTATCCAATGGCCAGTCAGGAAGGTGTATTTAACTTGCACATCCACACCGAATAGCTGCGCCCTCTGTTGAAGTCCTTTGAGTGACGAAACCGGTCAGGGCGGGACTATTAAGGCAATCCGTAAACCGGAAGTGACGAGTGCGCTTCATTGGTGGCTCTCCCAGACCAGGAAGGAGTCCTGACACTGTAGCAACAACACGCAAGCTTCTGGGGACTTAGTTACCAATCGGAAACACTTTATCTTTACATGCTCAACAACTTCCTATTGATGGTACGTGCATTTGAGCGGGGGTGACTTATTTTGTAAAAGGGTACCTTTATTCATATTAAAAGCAGGATTACACTATGTTGGTGCCTTCTTGTTTTTTATACATGATATGGAGTATTAACCCACGGTGATCCCGGCAGTGTTGGCGGATATTCTAGTGAAAAGTAACCTGTCAAAGGCTAATTTCATTGACCTTCTGGTGAGTATGTACCCCAAAGGGGAGAGTGTCTCACTTGCGGTGAAGATTGGGAGAAGGTGTAGGACTCACTACGTACCTATTACAAGCACCCATCACTTTAGAATACGTTGTTGTATCGCCATCACTTTAAAGCATATATGCAGTTGGACATTTAACCAATTTATCTAGCGCTGTTTTATCATTTGGACTTTTTTTCTCAGCTTTTAGTTTTTGATATACCTAATATTTGTGTATTCTATGAGTTTACTTTTAGATTTTAAATAGCAGCTGTTATTATCATTTCCCTTTATACAGATTGGGATACTAGCGTCCACCTAATTTGCGTTCATCTGCTTTCTTTGACAATTGTCAGCTCAGATACAGCCTGGTTCTCTAGCGCTGAGACGTGCATTTTTGGGCCCGTTTATTGCATCTTTCTAAAATAAACATAAAAGAGCGAAAATTTTGAAAAAAAACACAATATTTTTTACTTTTTGCTATACAAAATTTCCCATTTTTAAAAAACGAAAAAAAACTTTTTTTTCTCAGTTTAGGCCGATTCTTCTACATATTTTTGGTAAACAACAAAAAAAATCCCAATAGGCGTATAGTGACTGGTTTGCGCAAAACAAAATAGGGGACATAATTGTGTTTTTTTTTTTTTACTAGTAATGGTGGTGATCTGCGATTTTTATTAGGACTACGACATTATGGCGGACACATCGGACACTTTTGACAAATTTTTGGGACCATTCACATTTATACAGCGATCAGTGCTATAAATGTGCACTGATACTGTATAAATGTGACTGGCAGGGAAGGGGTTAACACTAGGGGGAGAGAAAGGGATTAAATGTGTTCCCTACTAGTGATTCTAACTGTGGGGGAAGGGAAGTGACTCGGGGAGGTGATCGATCTGTGTCCCTATGTACAAGGGACACAGCATCGGTCTCCTCTCCCTGACAAGACGTGGATCTCTGTGTTTACACACAGAGATCCAAGGTCTTGCTCAGTTACTGGGCAATCGCAGGTGCCCGGCGGCCATCGCGGCTGCCGGGCATGTGCATCGGGTTCCTAGTTACGTGGCGTGCGCACTCCCTAGTAGCTCTGCAAGATGAGGACATCATATGATGTCCTCTCAGAACAAAAGAGCTATTGTGCCACTGTCAATTGACGGCGGCTGGTAGTAAGGAGGTTAAAGCCTGGTTGTCATGTCATGTCGATCAATCATCCCTATTCCATAGAAATCATGGCATTCACACACAATAATGATGTCCAACTAGCCTGAAACAACTGTACACAGGTATAATATTAAGTTGTAGTACTAAAAACAATTAATTTCTGAAAATTTCTAGAAAAAAAAATCACCTACCAAAATCACACATTTTTATTCAGTGTGCAGATGAACATGAATGCACATTTCCTGTCAGCATTTTACTGCTGCTTAGCTGAGGAGCATGGCACACCTCTACATCGACATTGCCTAATATTTGAAAGTAGACATAGATATCCAACCTAATCAGTCGATTTTATAGAAAAGAAGTGTGCTAAATGAGTTGTTAGTTCCTGACTAGGGATGACCTTTTTCTCATCTAAGCTGTTTGCAATTTGCCAAACAGGCAAACTAATTGTATTACTGCCACCACTAAATGTAGCTTTCTGGTCACCTGGCAACTTACTTCAAATTAAAAAAAACAAGCTGGCAGGCATCCCACATGAGGCAAGAACCAAGGGTGGTCATGATCATACTTGGTCAATGACCTCAGCCAGCTTTCCCAGCCAGTTTGTTGACATTCAGCAGGGTTCCTAGTTTCCCTTCCCAGCAGCACTGGGGAAATGTAATTTGGAATGGGAGCATTGAAGGTAAAGAATTGTTGTTGTCCGTCATGTTGTTGGGTCATTGGCGTATTGTTAAATGTGATTGACAGTGGATCCACTGTACTTTGCTGGACAATGTAATGGTTGTTATATTTATATCATGTGAAATTGATTATTTTGATTGATCTTATTGTTTATTTAAATAAATACATTTTTCTGTGGTATAGGTGTTTTTGTTTACTGTTTTAATTTTTTTGGTAAATGAATGAATGAAAACTTATATAGCGCGGCACATGCGAACTGAATCGCCTCTGGGCGTACTATGTATCACCTACTACCTCACTTGGGGAGGCAGATATCTGGGTCCCCCTTATTTTTAAAGGCACTTACATATTCTGAAAAGGCTTTTCACCCCTTCTGCAAGTTACCTTCCCAGTGTTGAGGGCGTGTGGCCAGGTATGGTACCTTATCCAGCAGATAAATGTCACTTTTATGGAAGTGCATTTTACAGGTGCTTTGCTTCATGTGCAAGTTTAAGATATTTCCCAAGCATGTTATTTATAGAGTTATGCATTTTAATGTTGCCCTTTGAGCCTTACTTAAAGACCCATTCTCACTGGAATGGAATACAATTTTTTATTTGCATTGGTACATGTCCCTAATTTTTTTTTTTTACTAAAAAAAGAACAAGATTTTACTGTCATTCATTTAATAGAGTTTGGATTCTATGGTTAGGTTTCATGGATTTCATAAATCCAGTCAAGTCAAACAGTCATTCTGAATAGGAGTGACTATTTGCTGGAAATGGAGAGAATCTTGGGGGATAGAGAAACCTATACCCCTTTGACTTCTGATCATAAGGCCTCCTACCTAACAATTGGAATCCATTATTAAGCGAGGGTTTAGCGAAGGGATTCTAAACAAAAAAGAGACACTCTACTTTATCCCCAAAGCACCGTGGACACCCATCATATACTATCTTCCTAAGACTCATAAACATCAGATCTGCCCCCCGGGATGCCCCATAGTGAGTGAAATTGACTCCATCACTTCCCGGGTGGGCAGGTATATACAGTAGACTTTTTTCTCCAACCGCTAGTGTCCAAAATGCCGTCCCATTTGCTGGATTCTCGACATGTAATTAATTTGCTAGCCGATGTCCATCCCACTAAAGATATGTGGTTAGTCACCGCTGATGTGACATCCTTATATACTGAAATTCCTCATGACCTTAGCCTTTTTGCGGTTGAGAACTATCTTAGATGAGACTCAGGTCTGTGTGATGAGCAGATTTGCTTCATCTTGGAGTTGCTACACTTTGCTGCCTCTCGAAATTACTTTTGGTTCCAGAATCAATTCTATCGTCAGGACAGAGGGGTCGCAATGGGGGCTAAATATGCCCCCAGCCTGGCAAATCTTTTCATGGCTATGTGGTAGGAGTATGTCGTCTATGTTGACCAAAAGCCCCAACTTATGTTGTGGGCCAGGTACATTCGACGACATACTCCTCCTATGGGATGGCTCGCTGGTGGACCTTCAGTCTTTTATTGAGTCTCTCCATACCAACTATAGGGGTATACATTTAAGCTTTGAGGCTAGCCAGTCTACCATTAATTTTTTAGATTTAAAGATTTCCATCTCTCAGAATCAAACTTACCACCTCTACCCACTTCAAGAGTACAGACCGTAATTCATATATACCAGTTGACAGTTGCCACCACAAGTCCTGGTTAAAGTCTGTCCCAAAGAGCCAAAATTTACGCATAAAGCGCAATTGCTCTAATGAGAGTGAATTTTTGGATCAGGCAGCTATCCTGACTCAGAGGTTCACTGAAAAGGGTTATGATAAAAATTCCCTTATGTCCACGTTAAAGGAAGTCAAACTTAGAGATAGAGCTGACCTTCTCATAAGCAAGCCAGTACGTAATGATAAGCCATTTGTGGTTCCATTTGTAACTACGTATTCAGCTCAACATTATAGTTTTAAAAACCTTATCAGAAAACACTGGCATATTTTGGGAAATTACCCGGTTCTCAGTTCCATCCTACCTGACACACCGCAAGTGATATATAGAGGGGCGCCTGCTTTAAGACATCGGTTGGCTTCTAATGTTCTTGAACCCCCTCCTATTAGAACCACGTTTCTTAATACCTTTACAGGATTCTATCAATGTAGGAGGTGTGATGTATGTTCTTTTAATAGGTGTACACATAGACGTGCACACGTCAGTTCTACAACGACATCGCAGGAACATGTAATTGAGCCCTTTATAACCTGTTCTACCGAGGGGGGTGATTTACTTACTCCAATACTCCTGTGGGCTTCAATATGTCAGTAGGACAAAAAGACCCCTCTCAGTAAGGTTAAATGAACATATCACCAATATTAAAACAGGGCATCCCAAACATTCAGTCTCCAAGCATTATAGTTTAGCCCATAATAAAGATCCATCTAAATCAATTTTTTTGGGGATTGATAAGTATCGCCCACATTGGCGGGGTAGCTCTTTGGTGAGGAGTATTTCAAAACTTGAAATGTCATGGATACACAGGTTAACCACTTTAGCCCCGGACCATATTGCTGTCCAATGACCAGAGCACTTTTTGTGATTCGGCACTGCGTCGCTTTAACTGACAATTGCACGGTCCTGCCATGTGGCTCCCAAACAAAATTGGCGTCCTTTTTTTCTCACAAATAGAGCTTTCTTTTGGTGGTATTTGATCATCTCTGCGGTTTTTATTTTTTGCACTATAAACAAAAATAGAGCGACAATTTTGAAAAAAAATCAATATTTTTTACTTTTTACTATAATAAATATCCCCCAAAAATATATATATAAAACTTTTTTTTTCCTCAGTTTAGGCCGATACGTATTGTTCTACATATTTTTCGTTAAAAAAAATCGCAATAAGCGTTTATTGATTGGTTTTCGCAAAAGTTATAGCGTTTTTATTAATATTTTTTTTTTTTACTAGTAATGGCGGCGATCAGCATTTTTTTCAGTACTGCAACATTATGGCGGGCACTTCGGACACTTTTGACACATTTTTGGGGCCATTGGCATTTTTATAGCGATCAATGCTATAAAAATGCATTGTATTACTATAAAAATGCAATTGGCAGTGAAGGGGTTAACACTAGGGGGCAGGGAAGGGGTTAAGTGTGTTCCTGGGTGTGTTCTAACTGTATGGGGGGGTGGCCTCACTAGGGTAAATCACTGATCTTCTGTTCATACATTGTATGAACGTAAGATCAACGTTTCCCCCGCTGACAGGACCGAGAGCTTTGTGTTTACACACAAAGCTCCCGGTCCCCACTCTGTAACGAACGAGCGCGCGTGCCCCCCGGCGGACTCGGCGGACTCGGGGGCGAGCGGGGAGCCCCCTAGCGGACGCTTTACAGCGGACGTATAGCTACGGGCTCTCGCCCAG
The DNA here is from genome assembly GCA_029574335.1 of Rana kukunoris. Classification (NCBI taxonomy): domain Eukaryota; kingdom Metazoa; phylum Chordata; class Amphibia; order Anura; family Ranidae; genus Rana; species Rana kukunoris. Next base: position 426,615,546 of record CM056052.1, read on the forward strand.
CAGTGCCACTGTCCCGCCGTAATATGACATTGTTTATGCGTTTTTGATCTGTTTCACGTCAATTTATGTGAACTTGATCTGAGTCAGTGTAAGAATGCTCCCATATGTTGGCCTTTTGATGGGGTGAGAGGCTCTGGTTGGGAGTATTATGACTACCCTTATTGGGGTGACTCTTTTCCCTCCGCAAGGATGGATTACAGTATATTTTTTTATATTACAGTGTAATAACTATCGTTATTTACTACCACATTATATTTCTTAACAGTAGTTTTAATTTTTATCATAATTTTTATTTTTTGTAGACATAATCTACATATCCATATACATATAATTTGTATATACACATAGTTCATGTTTGTCTTGAACATACAGTATATGCTTTATAGCATTCTATGGGCCAGATTCAGCAACACTTGTGCTGGAGTATTTCGATATGCGCCGCGTAACTGTGAAGATGCGCCGGCGTTTCTATGTGCCCGTACCCACCAAACTAGATGCGCCCAATAACGGGCCATTTGCGACCGGCGGAATGTTCCGACGCCAGAGTATCGTCAACGCTTAATTTCGCTTGGCGCATCAGTTGCGCCTATTGATTTCCCCTGCAAATATGCAAATGAGGGATTTTTCCCAATTCACGAACGGATTAGCACCATACGCTGGCTAAATGCGCCGTGCGTATCTCGTCCGTCCGGCGCAAAGTTATTTCTACAAAAGGCTGCTTTATCTTTACTCCAGATGGCCACAGGTCAGCAGGAGAGCAGCTACAGCAGCGTTACCGACGATAAGAGCTAGCTGAGCACCCCCACTTGCAGGACAACACCTCTGTCCATGCTTGTCTGTCAACTTTTACAGCCATGGAGGAAGACATCATAGGTCTCCATAGCCGAGATGACGGCTGACAGCTCCTGGCCATTAAAGTTCAGCTTTCTCCTGTGTGTTTGCGGGGAACGGGAGCAGCCATCTCAGAACAAAAGTAACATCACTGCGGGGAGGGGGAGCAGGATATACTTTAGTGCCGGAATGGCGCTTCTACGGGCGCATTTAAACGCCCAACGGAAGGCATTGCGCTGACGTTTCCCGTGAAGTGGTGCCGACGGAAGTTGTGAGCATGCGCACAAAGGGGGCGAGTGGAGCCTCACTCACTGCGTATGCTCCGTGGTTGATGCGCTGAACGTAAGCCTCTGCGCTGGGCTCCGCCCATCATTTACATATGATCACACCCACTTCCACTTGTGTCGGGTTACGCCAGCGCATTATCGTTACTCTGGCGCAAGTTTACGCGCAACTGCTATGTGAATAACAGTACTTGCGCTGAAAGGGTCTTCAGAGTAACGTAAATGAGAAGCGTTACTCTGGAGCTAAGATGCTCCCATCTACCTGAATCTGGCCCTATGTGTGTAAGATTTGTTTTTGTATGTATCCATTTTACCTATATTTCTATAATAAAAATGTTTGATTCCTCAATGTAACCATTAGAAGGAGTCTCTAACATTTTGTGGGTTCTTATATCCACCACTTTTGGGGTGATAGAGGATTCATGTTCTCATACTCATTTTTTTGTTCAATAAATGTTTATTATGAAAAGAACAAGAACAGACAGATCACAGGTGGCACAAGCCACATCACATAACACATAAATGTACATCAAAAAGGGTGACAACACAGAACAGATAGGGCTTGAGATTCATACAATAAGCAAAACAATAAACAATAATCACCACGGAACCCCCATCCCAGTGAGTACCCACTAGTGAAGAAGCTGTAGTAATGGTCCAGCCACATCTACACCTGAGGTGGTCTGGAGCCGCGAGGGGGCTGGGGGGTACAAAACTTAGGTTGTCATAAGCAACAAATGCAAACCCTAAGGTCCGGGTGGTACCACCACAAACTATGGATGTCTGTGACATATAACGGACTAAGGGCCATACCATTCCCGTAATCTAAGAGAAAGCTTAGAAGGCCAGAGCGAAGCGAAGAAAGAAAGAAAGGGGGAGAAGGAGAAGAAAAAGGTGGGAAGAAGGGAGGTGAACCGATCCAAACTACGAAAACCAACATAAGCACAACTTATAAAGGTACAAATACGAGTCACCATGGTTTAATGAGCATTGAGGGACATAAGGTCGGCATATTTGGATGTGAATTTAAAAGCGAACCAACAGGACCATATCTTGGTTGCCAAATCCGATTTATTGCGCAGCGTAAGTGTACTAGTCTCCATATGGTAGAAGGAATCCACCATAAGCAGCCAGTCCCTAATTTTAGGAACAGACTGAGATTTCCACAGTTTCGGAATAAGAGACTTAGCCGCATTTAAAAGGTGGGGTGAATGAATGAATGAATGAATGAAAAACTTATATAGCGCGGCACATGCGAACCAAATCGCCTCTGGGCGCTAGTTGTATCCGTCTCTCTTGACATCAAAAGAGCAGAGTTTTAATCCGTCTTCTGAAGGTCAGGTGGTTTTCCTCCAACCGAATGCTGGTTGGTAAAGCGTTCCAGAGTCTGGGACCCTGGACAGCAAACCTTCTTTCTCCTTTGGACTTGAATCTGGCTTTGGGTACTTTGACCAAATTTTGGTCACTGGATCGCAGAGCGCGATTGGGGTTGTGGGGTTCTATTTTATCGCAAAGATATTGCGGGGCTTTTCCATGGATGCATTTATGGGTCAGACAGAGTGCTTTAAAAGCAATTCTGTCTTTTACCGGCAACCAGTGAAGGGATCTCAGCGACGGTGAGATTGATTCCCAGGGTTTTTTCCCAGTCACCAGTCTGGCGGCCGTATTTTGTACGACTTGCAGACGAGCGATTTGGTACTTTGGGAGTCCGAGGTAGAGAGCGTTTGCATAATCCAGTCTGGAGTTCACAATCGTTCCCACCACGACTGGCACATCTTCTTTGGGAATAAATGGGATCAGTCTGCGGAGTAGGCGCAGCAGATGGTGAGATCCGCTGACTACTGACCCTATTTGTGCGTCCATAGTCATGTGGGTGTCAAAAATGATCCCAAGACTTTTGACTTTGGCGCTCGGGGAGATGATCTGGCCCAGAATGGGCGGAGGTGTCCAGGTTGTTGTGAGTTGACTCTTGCGACTGGCCTGAAACAGAAGAAGTTCTGTTTTAGAATTGTTGAGTTTGAGATAACTCCTCGTCATCCACTTTTCTATTGAAGAGAGACAATTCTCTAAGCTGAGATGACGATCCTTTCTATTGCAGATGCGAAAATACAGTTGCGTATCGTCTGCATATGAGTGATAAAGTAGTTGTTGACTACTGATGACTTCAAAGAGAGGTCGAAGATAGATGTTGAAAAGCACCGGTGATAGAGGTGAGCCTTGGGGGACTCCACATGACACCGTGCGTTTTCTAGAAATGAACGGTCCTAATTTCACCGTTTGAGATCGGTTTCCCAAAAAAGAGGAAAACCATGGTAAATCACTCTCTGTGACTCCGGCTACCTCAGTCAGCCGAGTCAGTAACAGTTTGTGATCTACGGTGTCGAAGGCTGTGCTTAGGTCCAGCAGAACCAGGAGAGAAGATTCTCCTTCGTCTGCGGCCTCCAGAACGTCGTCCCATATTTTGAGCAGTGCAGTTTCCGTCCCGTGTCCGGGACGGAATCCCGATTGCAGTGGATCGAGTAAGTTGTGGGTATCTAGATGCTGTTGCAGCTGTTGTACCACCGCTTTCTCCATTACCTTAGAGAAAACGTTTAGCATTGTTATGGGACGGCGGTGATTTGGGTCCTTGGGATCCAGGGTAGGTTTCTTCAAGATGGGCTGGATTGTGCCCTCTTTCAGCAGGGAGGGCACTATGCCTTCCTTAAATGACTGGTTTATAAGCTGCGTAATGGGAGGCGCCAGGATATCGGCACATTCCTTTAGCAGCTTAGTGGGGATAATATCATTAGGCGAAGTGCTGTTCCGCAATGCGCCGATGATATTTTCTGTGTTCTCGATGGAAACGGGTTCCAAAGTGAACTTTGTTGGTTGTAGTGTGTTCCTCTGGGTGCTGTGTGGTAGCTTAGGGGCATTATTTTGCGAAATGCTTTCCCGGATTCCCTCAATTTTATTGATGAAGAAATCCGACAATTCATCGCAAAATTCTTGGGTGTCTGTGTTGGGGGCTTCAAGACAGTGTGGATTCATGGTCTGTGAGACCAGCTTGAAGAGATCCCGAGGGCGGTTTAAAGCGCTGTTGATAGCCATGGAAAAATAGTTTTTCTTGGCTTTGAAGATTTCTATGTGGTATCTTCTAGTTGCTGCTTTGTAGAAGGCGAGGTTCGTCTCGGAAGCGTTTCTTTTCCAGGCGGCTTCTGCCCTTCTACGCTCTTGCTTCAGTAGCGATAGCTGGTTGTTGAACCAGCCTGCCTTGTTTTTCCGGGTAAGGACTTTGTGTTCAGGCGCTACTACGTCGGCTGACTGTAGTAGGGCTGCATTTATGGCATCCAGAATATCTGCGACCGTTTGTCTTGGTTGCATTGTTTTAATTTTATTTTCCAAGGTAGATTTGAAGAGTTCCGAATGGAGCTTCTTCTGAGATCTAGACCAGTGTGTTGTCACTGGCTTGGGTGTTTTTATCAATAGGGCCGTATTGGAAATTATGAATTTAATTGCATGGTGATCTGTCCATGGCAATGGTTCATTTTCCAAAATACTTACTTTCAGATTTTGTCTGAAGATAAGATCGAGTGTGTGACCTGAAGCATGTGTGGGCTCATGTACTAGTTGCTGAAGGCCTAATTCTTCCAGATGGTCGATACAGGCGTCAGCCACGGGGTCTTGTGAGGAGTTGGCCCAGAGATTGAAATCTCCGAGCAGCAAAAGGTGTTTGCTGGTTATGGCATAAGTGGAGATGAACTCTGACCATGGAGGTAAAAACTGCGATTTAGGCCCTGGTGGCCTATAGCAGAGCAGAATACGGACGGTCTCCTGGGGGTTTGTTTGCAGTTGGAGAGTAAGGGTTTCCATAAATGGAAGCGAGTGCTGAAGGGCTGGTTTAGAGATCACAAGATGCGTCTTATGAATCACCGCCAGTCCTCCACCTCTTTGCCCTATTCTGTTTTCAGTGATAATCCGGTAGTGTTCTGGCACCAGTTCTCCAAGAATGGTGTTACAGTCGGCTGTAAGCCAGCTTTCTGTAATAAAAAGACAGTCTAAGTTGTTCTGTAGAATGAAATCATGGATTTCTAATCGGTGCCTTACTGCCGATCTTGTATTGATCAAAGCACATGATATGTGCTTCGCTTGGGGTGGGTCGCTAAATTTTGTTCCTGATGATCGACGATCGATCCTCAAGAGTTGCTCAAAACTCAGGGCCTTTTTAGTGACGGCTGGTAGCTTCGTGGCAAATTGCCTCAGGCCCCTGATGATTTCTGCGGAATATTGCCAGACGGCCATATTCCGCCGGGGGGGGGGAGTGTGGTCGGGTGGTGATGGGGAGTAGATTCCTTGAATCCTTTCTCCTGGATATTTTTATTTGGTCCAGAGGAAGGCAAAAAAACCCTGGTTCAGCTAAGCCAATCTGCTGGGCAGGGAAAAAAATTCCTTCCTGATCCCTCAGAGGCGATCGGTTGAGCCCTGGATCAAATCTAATGAACTGGTGAGGGAGTGATGTGAAGGGAGTAGTTCCTGCTTGGGGGGTGCACCAAGCTGGTCCACCAATCTGGTGCAAATAACCCCAGAGAGGGGGTATTTGGCTGCTGGGGAGGTGGATGGGGACCCCTGTGGGTAGGGGGGGTGAGTTGGGTGAAAGCACTAGGGCAGAAACAGCTTGCTGTAGCCGTGCGCCGCTAGGCCGCAGTTGAAGCCGCGGACTTTCCTAAGCCGCGGCTCCCGCGGACCTAGCGTGGCTGGCGCGGACCGGCGAGAACAGCCAGGATACAGTGGGAGGGATGTGTGGATGGGTTGGGGGTACCTTGAGTGCGGTCTGGGGCCAAAGCACCGGGGTGATGCAACAAGCTGAGGCCGAGCGCCGCTAGGCCGCAGTTGAAGCCGCGGACTTTCCTAACCTGCGGCTCCCGCGGACCTAGCGTGGTTGGCGCGGACCGGCGAAAACCGGCAAGGGAAACAGCTGGGGGGATGTGGGTACGGGCAGGGGGGCCTCAATTGCGGCCTGGGTGAGACGAGCTGAAATTCCAGTCTGGTTTGGGCAGTTATCCTGAAAAGGACGGCCGACCTTGATCCTGGGGGGGGCAGGCTGAATTACCTGTGTGAGGCTGTATGACGGCTCAGAAGGTTCAGATGCTCAGATGCTCCAAAGAGGGGGGGGAAGGAGTGCTGGAGGCGGCTAGAGGTGGAGGAGATCCGGGATCCAGGTAAGATGCGGCTGGCTGGACAGGGGAACCCTGACTACCTGCTAGCTACACCTGCCTGGAGCTATAGCTCGCACGCTCCTACTCCTAGGAGAACGTGTGCCGTGTGAGCTCCTGTAGCTAATCCTCTGCCTCACTGACTGACTGGGAGACTTGAGATGGAGACTTGAGATGGAGAGTATGAAGTGTGATACTCTTCTTATATGATCCTATTGGTTCGCTTGTGCAATGAAGTAAAACAACCCACGGGTCCCGTGGGACTCCCACCCCCTGAATCTCTTCAATCAAGCTTAAGATCCCATTCCAATATGGCTGTATGAGGGGACAGGACCACCACACATGAGCATGTGTGCCAGGTTGACCTCAGCCCCTCCAACACAGTTCGGAAACATCAGGAAACGATTTATGGAGAACCATGGGTGTATAGTGCCACCTCACCAACAGTTTGTAGTTGACTTCCGCAGTGGACGAAGAGATAGCCGACACATGAGACAGTTGGAGGATGGTGGATCGTTGAGTATCAGATAATGAGGATTGTAGGTCCTTTTCCCATTTAGAAAGAAACGTTAAGTTAGCAGCAGGTGGAAGGGACAAAAGGGCATTATAGAAGCCTGAGATAGGATGCATGGGTGTTTGGGATCCCGCAAACAAATGTTCCACCGGGTTCAGATCCGATTCAGACCTAAGAGGTTGAGGTAGTGATTTAGTAAATAACAGCAGCTGATGGTGTTTCCATAAATCCATGAAAGAGACAGATGAGGGTGCTAATAAGTCAGAGAGAGGTCTGACCCCGCTGGGGGAAGTCACGTGATGGAGTAAGAGAGGGGAAGGCATAAGCCAGTTGTCGAAGGGGCGGCCCATATTACCTGGGGGGAAATAATCATGACCTGTTAACTGCATGAGGGGGGAGTTGTAGTCCCATCTCTGACGTTTACACAGCGAGTCCCAGAATGCAAAGGTAGATCTGGTAAGTGGGGATGCGGAAGGTGGAAGTTTCCGAAACTTACTCGGGATCCAAATGAACGGGAACATATCAAAACCACACATGTCACTTTCAAGCTGCACCCATAGATCCGATTCAGACCTAAGAGGTTGAGGTAGTGATTTAGTAAATAACAGCAGCTGATGGTGTTTCCATAAATCCATGAAAGAGACAGATGAGGGTGCTAATAAGTCAGAGAGAGGTCTGACCCCGCTGGGGGAAGTCACGTGATGGAGTAAGAGAGGGGAAGGCATAAGCCAGTTGTCGAAGGGGCGGCCCATATTACCTGGGGGGAAATAATCATGACCTGTTAACTGCATGAGGGGGGAGTTGTAGTCCCATCTCTGACGTTTACACAGCGAGTCCCAGAATGCAAAGGTAGATCTGGTAAGTGGGGATGCGGAAGGTGGAAGTTTCCGAAACTTACTCGGGATCCAAATGAACGGGAACATATCAAAACCACACATGTCACTTTCAAGCTGCACCCATAGTTTAGAGGTCTTGTGGTATTTCCAGTCCGAGATGCGTGTCAACACAACGGCTGAGTAGTAATGCTTAACATCCGGAATTGAAAGACCCCCAGCACACTTGGGCCGGGTCAGAATAAAAAGGGCAATCCTAGGGCGCTTCCGGTTCCAAACATATCTACACAGTAAAGAGTTTACCAATTTAAAAAACCCAGGGGGAACCCCATAGGGTATCATCTGAAAAAGAAAGAGCAGTCTGGGCAAGACATTCATTTTGATAACACTAACACGCCCCAGCCAGGAGTGGGCCAGCTGTGTCCATTTTTGTAGGTCAGCTTTGATGGAATTCAGCAGTGGGATATAATTTTTCCTAAATAAGGAGGCGGGGTCTGCAGTGAGATATATACCAAGGTACTTCAGGGAGTGATCCTGCCAGCTAAAGGGGAAGGAGGACTTCAGTGATGACACCATACGAGGTGGACAGAAATATTTAAAATCTCGGACTTGGACATATTAATTTTAAAGTTTGATAGGGCACCGAATTGATCAAACGCCTTCTTAAGATTTGGGAGGGAGATGAGGGGGCGCTGTATGTAAAACAAAATGTCATCAGCATACGCTGCATATTTATGTTCTCTAGCACCTACAGTAATACCACTAATATCGGGATTATTACGGATCATGGAAAGAAAAGGCTCCAGGGACAATGCAAATAGAATGGGAGACAGGGGGCAGCCCTGTCTGGTACCATTATGGAGAGTAAACGAATCGCTTAGAGTGCCGTTAATACGGAGCTGAGCTGTAGGGGAATTATAAAGAGCCGAAATACGAGCAAGCATACAGGGACCTAGGCCGAAATGAGACAGCGTGCATAACAGGTATCTCCAGTCCACCCTATCAAAGGCTTTTTCCGCGTCCGTGGAAAGTAAGAGGGTGGGCTGGGGGGACCCCCGCACACGGGAGATCAAAGCGAGTGTACGCAGGGAATTGTCCCTCGCCTCTCTCCCAGGAATTAAACCGGTCTGATCCAGGGAGACCAAACCCAGAATAAAGGGTAGTAATCAGAGCGCGATCACCTTAGCGTATAATTTAGCGTCCAAGTTCAGTAAAGATATTGGACGATAGCTGCCACACAAGCTCGGGTCCTTCCCAGGCTTGGGGAGAACTGTTATATGAGCGTGTAGGGTTTCCTGCCGAAATCCCGATTCCCCGGAGGCCGAATTAGCGTACGACGTTAAGAACGGTAGTAAAGTGTCAGCAAAGGTACGAAAATACGAAACCGACAGCCCGTCCGGCCCCGGGGCCTTGCCCCCAGCCATGGACTTGAGGGCGGACGCAAACTCCGCAGACGTAAATTCTGCCTCTAGGGAGTCCATCGCCCCCGTGGGCAAAGTAGGAAGTTGGGCCTGATTCAAATATTCGCGAATAGAGGCTGTCCCATCCTGGCCCGACGCATCCGGCCCTTTAACGCAATAGAGACGTTGATAAAACTCCCGGAATACCTTGGCTATTTCAGAGGTTTTAAAGACGAGATCATCTGAAGGGGATTTTACTTTGGAAATAAAGGTGGCCGCTTTTTTCTGTTGAAGCGAACGAGCTAGAATGCGACTAGGCCTATCCCCCCATTTGTAGAAGCGTTGAGACACCAATCTCATCCGAGACGTGTGTTCGGTATGGAAAAGGGCCTTCAACTCTTCCCTTTTCTGCGTGAGTGTGTGAAAGATAGAGGGAGAGTTCGACACCTTGTGCGACTTCTCAAGAGCACCAATTTCCTCTATCAGACGAGATACCTGAGCCAGCCTTTCCCGTTTTTTCCTGGAACCTAGTTCAATAAACTTACCCCGGATGTGGGCCTTGTGAGCCTCCCAAAGCACACCCGGGGACATATCAGGAGAAGCATTGTCGCTAAAGTAACTTGAAAGACTAACCCCAAGTTCCCTAACATCCAGTTCATCCGAGAGCAGAGAATCATTCAGTCTCCAATTGGTGGATTTGACTGGAAGGGAGGGTACACGTAGCCGTATACTAATCGGGGGCGTGATCAGAAATTGTAGAAACAGTGATACCAGCATCCAGAACAAGATCCAAATGATGGTGGCTAATAAAAAAATAATCAATTCTCGAATGAGACTGATGTAAATGCGAAAAATGGGTAAAGTCCCTCTCCTGCGGGTGCAGCACCCGCCAGGCATCCATCAACTGGACCTCTAGAAGCCGCTTACGCACAAAAGCCAACCGCCTATAAGGAATACAGGAGATTCCTCGGGAAGTATCTAAGCGTGGGTCTAGAGGCACATTGAAATCGCCCGCCAACACAATGCAGCCCTTCGCAAAATCTTGCAGTTTATGAAGTGTGGTGGAGAGAAAGCTTGCCTGTCCCTGGTTTGGGGCATAGAAGTTAGCAAATGTACATGAAAAGTTGCCCAGACTGCCCTTTAAAAACAAAAATCTACCATAAGGATCAACTAGACTGTCTTCTAAAACAAATGACGTGCCCCTCCTAAAACCAATGGCAACACCCTTCGCCTTAGCCACATCCGAGAGCGCGTAAAACCAAGTAGGGAAGAGGGGGTCAAACAGTTTAACCCCAGTAGTATGCGTAAGGTGGGTTTCTTGTAGGAACACCACATCTCCCCGCAGCCTCCTCAGTTCCCTAAACAAGGAGTGACGCTTCCCCGGAGTGTGGAGACCCCGGACATTCCAGGAAAGCAAATTACGTGCAGCCATTGGTTACAGAATCACAAACAGCAAAATAGCATATACCTTTCAGATCGGTTCGGAGGGAGGGCAAGGGACGGAGAGAGAGAATTGGGGAGGATGGAAGCAAAAATAGAGGGAACAGACATGCAAAAGAAGAGACAGGTGTGCAAGGTAGAGAGAGAGACATGAAAAGATAAGGGAGGGAGAGGGAGAGAAAGCAAGAAAGCACCAGAGGACAGAACAACACTCACCTAATGCACGCAAACTATTGCAGTGCCAAACCCGGAGCACCGCGGGGACCGATCCCCCGAGGCAGGCAGATCCCAATGGGCCGCCAACCCCAGGATCCCGGCCCCCACGGCAGCCCGGGACATAGGGAGAGGCCGTCACCGCCAGACGCCCGCGTATGACCAAACAAGGCATACCACAGGCGACGAGCCCGACGACAGCACCAAATCAGAAAACCAACATGCTATGCATATGCAGACATCCCCAGGCCTCCCACTCCAGGCAAAGTGCCAAGAGCGAGAGCACAGACCCGAGGATGACCGCACATGATCCACCTTGAAAACAGACAACTTACGACATGGGTAGACCAGAAATAAACCAAAGTGAACAAAATGAAGAACACGTAGTGAAAATAAAAACATAATTAAAATTAGAACTAGTCAAACATATAGAAAGCGATCCACCTAAGTCAGGTAGTGGGTAGGTAAACAGACATATTAGTATTGGACGGCAGTCCAACAAATACCGGCAGGGTAGTAGTAGGAGACGCAATCGCTCAGGTAACGGGAAAGAGACCACAACGGGGGTATTCAGTCCGCTTGAGAACCAGCACCTGCAGAAGCCGAACGGCGTTTCTTAGAGACCTTCTGCCATGACCCCTCCGGGGAGGCAGAAAGAGCTGGGATTCGATCCTGCCAGCCAGGCAACTCCGGGGGATTGATGTTAAGATCCGAGCAGAAAGCAACCAGCTCCTCTGGGAAACGGAGAACTGCAGACTTCCCGTCCATGGTGGCGATGAGAGCCGATGGAAAGCCCCACCTATAAGGGATAGACGCCTCTTTGAGTTTCTCTGTGAGGGGCTTCAGCGCCCGCCGGCGCTCCAAAGTTTCTCTGGCCAGGTCAGGAAAAAAAGAGAGGACCGCACCGTCGAAATCAATTGAGGCTGCATCTCTCGCCTTTTTCATGATCAGCTCTTTTTCCTCAAAGTAATGGACTCTGCAAATAACGTCCCGAGGAACATCGGAGGATAGATTGCGAGGACGCAATGCTCGGTGGACTCTGTCCAGCAACAAGGGGTGATCCGCCGGCTTACCCAGCAGGCTGTTGAATATACCGCGTACGGAGTGCACCAAGTCCTCGTCCCCAGTAGCTTCAGGGAGCCCCCTGATACGGATATTATTCCTGCGGTTCCTATTCTCCTGATCCTCGAGCTTGTATAACGCCATTCTGTGTGCTATCGCCAGTTGCCGTGTGGTGGTCTGTAGATCTCTAATTGCCGCCGCGTGTCTGTCCAGGCGCAGCTCTGAGTCTTCCACCCGTTCTAGAACTTGCGCGAGGTCTGAGCGTACACCCGACACCTCCTTCTTGATCGTACGCTCAAGACCCAGGAGCATAGAAGCCAGATCCGCCGTAGTGGACAAATTCGAGCCGCTTAGCGGGGTCAGACGTACAGACGAGCCTCTCCCGCCAATCGAACCGCCGGATGAAGCCGGGGAAAGTTCTCGCAGCGCAGGCCGCAATCGGAGGGCGGAGCCACCCCCAGACGCACGAGGCGAGCGGCCTAGGCCATCCGAGTCGGGAAAGTCCTCTGACTCTGCTGCCAGGAACCGCCGGATCGAAGTGTTGGAAGTCCCCTTCTTAGGTACAACCTTTCCTGTCTTCCGACCCATGCTTGCCATAGAGATGTGGACTGGGTCACAGCAAAAAAAAGCGAAATAAACAGTGCCGTCGTCGGAGCTCACATGAGACACGTCCTCACTGTCTCATGTCCAAGCCACGCCCCCCCTCATACTCATTTTATGTTCTTTTTTATATATGTCACAAGATCCCTGTTTTTTAGGTCCCTTTGGCAATTTTATTATTATGTTATTTTTATTTAGAATTTTTGAGGTTCCTCTCTAGCACGATCGTTTTCAACCTCTAGGTTACCATACATGAGTCATCCAAGTCCTTGACTCAAATTGAGTTGTGGTTTCCTTATTGAGGTTTGGAGTTTATCTCCGTGATCAAAACGATCATTTTTGGACCTCTAGGGCACCATACGCAGGTTTTCGAAGTTCTCGACTTAGATCGAGGCTTGGTTTCCCGAGATTGTATTTATTGCGATGCGTCAGTACGTCGTCCGTGCCCCAGAGGACATCATTTGTGTGACGAAATGCGTGTCGGGAGACGAGACGTGCTGACGTTATTGTGACAGTCCGTGCGGACGGGCGTTTGTTTAAGCCGGCCGGCTTTATTTTATGCTTCCATTTGATCATTCTTTTTGTAAGTGTTTTATCTCATTAAATTTTACACTTGGTTCTACGGTATTTCACTATTGTGATTATTATTATTTTTTTTTTTAGTTTTTGGGTATCCCATCCATCTGGTGATAGCTGTGCCTTTGAGGATCCATTGATATGTTCCATTTGTGTGTGTGTGCTGCAGTCCATGACTAAAGGCCCGGGCTGGGGTTTACAGCCGCAAGCCATCCTTACTTGCTATCTGGTAAGCCTGCATTTCTTATGGTGTCTTCACTTTTGGTGGTGGATTGTTTCAAGTTGCAGACTTTGTTGAACTCATAATTTACACTGCTGATAATGCTGAACTCATGATCCACATTGCTGATATTGCTTAATTTGCATTTTTATCACTTGTTATTATTTTATAATGTTTATTATAGCGCAGCTACATTTTTCTACATGTAATGATAGTTATGAGGACATATAGGGCCAGATTCAGCAACACTTGGGCTGGAGTATTTCGATATGCGCCGCGTAACTGTGAAGATGCGCCGTCGTTTCTATGTGCCCGTACCCACCAAACTAGATGCGCCCGAAGACGCGGCATTTGCGACCGGCGGAACGTTCCGACACCAGAGTATCGTCAGCGCATACTTTCGTTTGGCGCATCAGTCGCGCCTATTGATTTCGCCTGCAAATGAGGGAGATTTCCCGATTCGCGAACGGATAAGCACCATACGCTGGCTACATGCGCCGCGCGTATCTCGTCCGTCCGGCGCAAAGTTATTTCTACAAAAGGCTGCTTTATCTTTACTCCAGACGGTCAGAGGTCAGCAGAAGAGCAGCTACAGCAGCGTTACCGACGATAGGAGCTAGCTGAACAACCACACTTGCAAGGACAACACCTCTGTGTGCCAACATGCCAGGAGCAATTGTGGTCCTCGAACTACTGATGGGTCCCCCGGAACGAAGGAGGCGGGCACGTGAGAGGATATACCGCACTCGTATGAGCCTCTTTGGCATGGGGGATGAGGAGGTGTATCGCCTCTTCAGATTCAGCCCTGATGCAATACTTGAACTAACCACAACCCTGCAGGATGACATCACCAGCAAGAAACACCGCTCACAAGCAGTGCAGCCACTGGTGAAGGTCCTGGCAACACTTCATTTCCTTGCAACTGGATCATTCCAGCGTACAAGTGGAGTGGTGGCTGGGATGTCACAGTCCTCCATAAGCAGATGTGTGCACCAGGTTGTCCCTGCAATCCTCAGACGCATGTCCAACCAGTTCATCAGACCCACCACTGAGGAGCTGCGGCAGAAGGCAATGACAGATTTCTACAACATTGCCAGATTCCCACGCACTGTGGGGGCCATTGATTGCACACATGTGGCACTCCAGCCCCCCAGTGCCACAGAGCACATATACCGCAATCGGAAGCATTGGCATTCCATCAACGTACAGGTGATAGCCGATGCCCAACGCCTCATATGGCACGTCCGTGCCAAACACCCCGGGTCCAGCCATGACAGTTTCATATACAATCAGAGCCCCATCCCAGCAGAATTTAACCAGAATATGTATGGGGACAGCTGGCTGGTTGGTGAGTGACATGGGAGTCAGGCATGACTATCCCCTCCTGTGATGCACAACAGAAGTGGCACATGCATGACTAACATTCTCCTGTCTTTTCCCTTACAGGTGACTCTGCATATGCACTAGGACCCCATCTAATGACTCCTTTCCGGAACCCCCAAACCAGAGGAGAGAGAAAATACAATGAAGCACACATCAAAACCCGTGCAGTGGTGGAGCAAACATTTGGGCTCCTGAAGTCCCGTTTCCGCTGCCTGGATAAGTCTGGGGGTGCCCTATTGTATTCCCCTACCTTTGTGTGTCAGATCATCGGTGCATGTTGCATTCTGCACAACTTTGCTATGAGAAAAGGCCTGCAGATTGACATACGTGATGACCTGACCCCCGACCCACACAGTCCCCACCTGCCAGAGGACACCCAGTCTGCTGATGGAAGAGCAGTCAGGAGGGTCCTCGCCGTAGGCATCTTTGGACACTAAACCAAAACATTGATCACACAGACAATGCACGCGTGTACACCACTGATGTCCCTTGATCACACACACCACATGCACATCGCATTGGATTAGCCCAAGTCCAGCATGTAGGACTTGGGAGCAGCAACGCCAGCGTCAAGGCCCCAATGATGTCACTGTCCATTCATACACCTTTCACACGTCATTCATACAGCCGTGGTGTTAACCTCACCACCACGGCCGAGGGTGACACCCCTTACTGTCAGGAGTGCCACCCTCTCACATTCACACACCATTCACACTGTCCCCTGCACTCCTGACCGTGTGCAGTAAAAAAAGAAATACAAAATCTCATAACCTGAGAAAATAAATAAACAAAAACTCATGACCTGAGTATAAAATAAATAATACAAAATAAACAAAAACTCATGACCTGAGTATAAAATAAATAATACAAAATAAACAAAAACTCATGACCTGAGTATAAAATAAATAATACAAAATAAACAAAAACTCATGACCTGAGTATTTTTAAACAAATCATAGAAACCAAAACAAAAAAAAAGCCTCATCGGGGATGCCGGGGGCTTCTTCTGGGGGCCCCTGTCTGCCTCCTCAGCTGCCTGGATGGAGTGGGTGGGGGTGGGGGGGCATCTGGAGGTGGCTGATCCCCAGGTGGGCGACTCCTGGCAGGTGTGGCCTGCATGCCCTCCAAGGCCATGGCTATCTGGCCGAGGTAAGAGTTCGTCTGGGCCTGCATCCGGAGCTGACCTGGTAGTGTTGGGCCCGCCGACTCAGCCTCCCCTGGTCCCGGATGGCAGCACTGTTACCCTGGATGGCAGCAGTGTTGGCCTGGACGGCTGCAGTGAGTTGTGTAATTTCACCATGCACCTCCCCCAAACTGGTGACCACTGCAGCGCAATTACAGCTGACATCCTGGACTGCGTTGCTTATCTGGGCAACGGAGCCCAGGCTGTCAGACACTTTCTCCAAATGCCCAACTATGGCCCCCATTTGTTCAGTCTGTCTGGCGTGATCCCTCGCCAACTGGTCCTGGACAACATCAGACACCCCCCTGGTCTTCTGGGTCGCCTTCCTGGGGCCAGAAGATGGTTGTCCCCGGGGGGAAGGAGTCACCCTTGAGGGGCTTCCAAGGATGGGGGAGGGGATAACAGATGGCCCAGGAGAAGGGGAGGAGACCTCCAAAACTAAAGTAAAGTCCTGCTCTGCCACAGCAGGCTCCTCCTCAACGACCTCGGCAGGTGTGGTGTGGCCACTCTCCTCCACCACCTCTTCACCACCCAGGGGCTCGGGCACACGATGGCGTGGGGGGGATGGGGTGGAATGGACGCTGACCGATGATGGCCCAGCTCCGTCATCTGTGGATGACACAAAGCAGACACATGTTGGTGGTCCCACACACTTGGCACATGTACCCTCCCCCCCCAAATGCAACAAATCAAATAGGGAATAAAAAACACTTACCTGTCCTGGAGCCTTCCTCCATGGAGTCATAGCCTGGGACCCCCTCCACCTGCTCCCTCTCCAGGCAGCGTGCGACCACCTCCTCCTCCGCGGTCAGGGTGACAGGACATGGGGGACCACCACCTGTGCCCCTCTCATGCCTCCTGATGGTGGACACCTTGCCCTTGACCTTGCGCCGTCGTTTATTTTTTTCTGAATGTCCCCAGCAGTCCGGGTGGAATACCCCAAGACATTCACCCTGGCAGCAATGGACTCCAGGATGCCCTGCTTCCTTTCCCGGGTGGTCTTGCGGCTTTTTTTCCCATGAAGCAAATCATTCACAGACTCCATCGCTGAGATGATAACCGAGACCTCCTGGGAATTAAAATTAAGGCTCCTCCTCTCTCTGGGGGTAGCGGGAGCAGCCATTACAGAGCAAAAGTATCTTCCCTGGGGTGGGGGGAAATGGATATACTTTTGCGCCGGAATGGCGTTTCCGCCTGCGCTTTTAAGCGCCCAGCGGAACGCATTGCGCTGACGTTTCCCGGGAAGTGGTGCCGACGGAAGTTGTGAGCATGCGCACAAGGGGGCGAGTGGAGCCGCACTCACTGCGCATGCTCCGTGGATGATGCGCTGAACGTAAGCCTCTGCGCTGGGCTCCGCCCATAATTTACATATGATCACACCCACTTCCACTTGCGTCGGGTTACGCCAGCGCATTATCGTTACTCTGGCGCAAGTTTACGCGCAACTGCTATGTGAATAACAGTACTTGCGCTGAAAGGGTCTTCAGAGTAACGTAAATGAGAAGCGTTACTCTGGAGCAAAGATGCTCCCATCTACCTGAATCTGGCCCATAGTGCTTAATTGTTAAGAGGACATTTCTTAGCATAGGAAGTTCCTTGGGACAGGATTTGAGGGGGTTGGAGTTGCTAGACCAGCTTCCTTGGTGTAGTAAACACTGACAGAAATAGATGTAGAAATCTCCTGGTGAGATACAGTGTGATTGGAGAAAAAGATCAACAATCGCCAAGCTGGTTCTGTAGAATATTTAACCACTTCAGCTCCGGAGAGTTTTACCCCCTTGCTGACCAGGCCATTTTTTTTGCACAGACTTGCAACACTGTACCCGAATAAAAGTGATGTTTTTTTTCCCCCACAAATAGAACTTTCTTCTGGTGGTATTTCATCACCTCTGCAGTTTTTATTTTTTGCACTAAAAACAAAAAAAAGACTGACAATTGTGAAAAAATATATATTTTTTTACATTCTGCTATTAAACACATCCAATAATAATATATATATATATATATATATATATATATATATATATATATATATATATATATATAAAATGTATTCGTCAGTTTAGGCCAATTTGTATTCTGCATCATATTTTTGGTAAAAAAAAAATCCCAAAAAGCATATTGTCAGGAACCGTGAATCGGACTGAGACAGAAGTGCAGTAAAAATCACACTTTTTAATAAAATGGTATAAACAGAGCAAATGTAGTCAAAACATAGCCAGAGTTCGGTAACCAGGTAGTGTAGTCAGAACAAGCCAGAGAAACAGGAGTCCAGAGAACAGCAAAGTCAGGTGCAGCAAACAGGATAAGGAACCAGAAAGAAAGTCAGCCAAGCTAAAGTCTTTCACAGGAAGACGCAGCAGAGAGAGTCTGGATATGTTGATCAAGGCAAAGGCACAAAAGATCTGATCCAAGGAGTTTATATAACCAGCAGCTTTAGCTTACGAGAAGGAAATGAAGACCAGGTTAGTCACTGTGGAAAGAAGAGTCTTTGGTAATTAAGCGACAGCTGAGCACTGAGCTCTGAGAAGGAAGGGCTGAGCCCAGCCCTGACAGTACCCCCTCCTCAATGACCCCTCCCCCTCAGAGGACCACTAGGTTTGAGTGGAAAACTTCTGTGGAAGGCACGGAGGACAGGAGCATGTACGTCCGAGGATGAGACCCAAGAATGTTTCTCCGGACGGTACCCCTTCCAATGAACCAGGTACTGTATGCGCCCATAGAAACTATGGGATTTAATGATAGATTGTATCTCATATTCCTCATGGTTCTCAACCTGAACTGGGTGGGGACAAGGTACAGAATTGGTGAAACGGTTGCAAACCAAGGGTTTTAATAAGGAGACATGAAATACATACTATTTAATCTATAAAGCCTATTGGCGCAGTCTAGAAGCTGGTGTCACAGAGGATCTGTCTACTTAACATGTGGTATTGCTTTTGTTTCTGAAGGAAGCCACCTTGATGACCTTTGCAAAATGGATTTCAGAATGTTTTTATATATTGATGGTGCAAGGGACCAATAGCATTAAAAGCACCCTATCATGCTTGAGGAATTTTGGAAGTAAAGTAGCAAAAGTGTTGCTGGGCAGCAACAAGAGCCAGTCTTGTTTTTATGTTACTATACTTGTTCCTACATTTAATGTGGTAAGTTTCCTGGCTATTCTTATTTGAAAATGAATGGGAATGATCTAATCTGCTTGAACCACAAGTTCAGGTAAACCCAATCTTTGTGTGCTTTGAGGTTTGTTGAACCAAAGATTGACATGCTCCTGTTTCCTAAACCTGAACCCAAGCTTAGCTGACACCATTTACAAGAATAAAAGGCAAGCTATTATCAAAATTATTAAAATTCATAGCAGTCTATTATTTATGAATGCAGCCTTGGGGGCCAGGAAAGTGAAGGCAGTAAATATGTGGACCAGTTATTCTTGTTCCACCACACACATTTATAACCCAACATTGTTGATTCAGGCTGGGTTCACACATATGCACTTATGCAAATGGCAGTTCTTCAGTGCTGTGGGAATCTAAACATATTATGGAGAATCCTGGGGGATGTTACACTATTGAGTATATTTGGTCCCATAGACTTCGAAGGCGTTCAGACCTAAATTCAGGTTCAGCAGACTTCAAAATAGATAGATTTGCTCATCCTTAGCTTAAAAAAAAGCCCATGACATGTTAAAGGCATTTGACATACTGTCATGAAATGTGCCACAGTGTCTTGAAAAAGTATACATACCCCTTGACATTTTCCACATTTTGTACTTGTAGTTGTACTCCCGCAAATGCCCCCGATGCCAGATCCGATACACAGCTTTCATTTGAATAGCTGTAGTGTTCCCCGCCGCGCCGCATATAGACACTCCCCCTTGCTCGGGATTGGACGGGTGATCTGTCCAATCCCGAACAAGCGGGAATGTCTATACGCGGCGCGGTGGGGAACACTACAGCTATTCAAATGAAAGCTGTAATGTTCCCCGCGCGTATTAACTATGCAGCGGCGGCATCTAGGTATGATGAGATATGGCTGCATCTATGGGGGACATGGCTGCATCTATGGGGGGACATGGCTGCATATGTGGGGGACATGGCTGCATATGTGGGGGGACATGGCTGTGTCTATGGGGGACATGGCTGCATCTATGGGGGGACATGGCTGCATATGTGGGGGACATGGCTGCATCTGTGGGGAACATGGCTTTATTTATGGGGGGACATGGCTGCATCTGTGGGGGACATGGCTGCATCTGTGGGGGGACATGGCTGCATATGTGGGGGGACATGGCTGCATATGTGGGGGGACATGGCTGCATATGTGAGAGACATGGCTGCATATATGGGGGACATGGCTGCATATAGGGGGACATGGCTGCATATGTGGGGGGACATGGCTGCATATGTGGGGGACATGGCTGCATATGTGGGGGACATGGCTGCATATGTGGGGGGACATGGCTGCATTTGTGGGGGACATGCCTGCATTTGGGGACACATTTAAAAAAAAGTATCGGTATTCGGTATCCGCGAGTACTTGAAAAAAAGTATCGGTACTTGTACTCGGTCCTAAAAAAGTGGTATTGAGACAACCCTAGTTACAACCAAAAATGTAAATGTATTTTATTGGGATTTTATGTGATAGACCAACACAAAGTAGCACATACAGTAGTTGTAAAGTGGAAGGGAAATCATAAATGTTTTTTAAAAGTTTTTACAAATAAAAACTGTGTGGCTTACATTTGTATTCAGCCCACTTGAGTCAATACTTTGTAGAACCACCTTTCGCTGTAAGTTTTTTTGGGGATATTGCTACCAGCTTTACTCATCTAGAGAGTGACATTATTTCCCATTCATTGCAAATTAGCTCAAGCTCTGTCAGATTGGATGGAGAGCTTCTGTGAGCAGCAATTTTCAAGTTTTGCCACAGATTCTAAATTGGATTTAGGTCCGGACTAACACATGAATGTGCTTTGAGCTAAACCATTCCATTGTAGCTCTGGCTGTATGTGAACCTACGCCCCAGTCTCAAGTCTTTTGCAGACTCTAAGGCCTCGTACACACGAGGCAATCTATCTGTTCAAATCGGTCGGAGCGACCAATTTGAACAGATCTGTCTGCTGGGATTTTGGTTTGCTTGCGTGTACACACGAGCAAACCAAAATCCCCGCCAGCAGACAGCGCGCTGACGTGTCGGTGACGTGGCGGTGACGTTGACGCCGCCACGTCACCGCACCAGGAAGTAAAACACTTCCGCGCATGCGTCGAAATCATTCGGCGCGTGTGCGAGAAGACATGTCTGCTGGTTAGCATACTAACCAGCAGACATGTCGGGCGGACGGGTTCCCAGCCGACAGATTTCAAAGCATGCTTTGAAATCTGTCGGGTGGCCAAATCCGTCGGCTCGCCCGTACACACGGTCGAATCTGTTTGCTGGGACGGTCTAGCAGACCGTTTCCAGCAGACAGATTTGATCGTGTGTACGAGGCCTAACAGGTTTTCTTCTAAGATTGCCCTGTATTTGGCTCCATCCATCTTCTCATCAAATCAACCCCACAACATGTTCATGAAGCTGCCACCTCCATGTTTCACAGTGGGGATGGTGTGTTCAGGGTGATGTGCAGTGTTAGCTTTCTGCTACACATAGCATTTTGCTTTTTAGGCCACAATGTTGGTCTCATCTGACCAGAGCACCTTCTTCCACATGTTTGAGGTGTCCCACAAATAGATTCTTTCAAACTGCAAAGTGGACTTCTTATGGCTTTCTTTCAACAATCGCTTTCTTCTTGCCACACCTCCATAAAGGCCAGATTTGTGGAGTGCACAACTAATAGTTGTCATGTGGACAGATTTTCCCACCTGAGCTGCCGATCTCTGAAGCTCCTCCAGAGTTACCATGGGCCTCTTTACTGTTTCTCTGATTAATGCCCTGCTTGACTGGCCTGTCAGTTTGGGTGAACAGCCATGTCTTTTCAGTTGTGCCATGCTCTTGTGCCTGAGATGTTGAAAGCTTTAGATATTTTTTCATAACTTAACCCTGCTTTAAACTCATCCAGAACTTTATCCCTGAACTCTCTGGTGTGTTATTTGGCCTTCATGATGCTGTTTGTTCACACAGGTACTCTAACAAACCTCTGAGGGCTTCACAAAACAGCTGTATTTATACTGAGATTAAATTACACACAGGTGGACTCTATTTACTAATTCGGTGACTTTTAAAGGCAATTGGTTCCACTAGATTTTATTTTTTGTTTACAAAAGTTTATTAAGAAGTATAAATTGGGATACAAGCATAGGTATAGAAAAACATAACACTTTTCAAAGGCATAACAGTGAATTAATAACATGTAAGGCAGGTCATGATGAGCGGTCATGAGTGGTTAGAGGGTAAACTTAGTAATACATCATTATAGTACAGTGCGTATATCAGCAAATGGAGACATCAAAAAGTGGACTACCAGTATGACCATTTGGCATCAAAAACATGTAGGCTGTCATTGATTGTGTGGTATATTCTTTCTGATAGTTTCAACAGTTCCATCCTGTCGAGCACCTGTGACCATATTACCTCCCTAGATCTCCAGTTTAGTGCGATCATCCATTGCACCGAGCTACATAGTGAATGGAGGAGTCTGGAGCATGGGGGAGGGATGTCTGGGACATCTCCATAGAGTAAACAGATTAATGGGGTGAGGGAGATCTTATGTTTAGAGGAGTCTTCAAATCTACGTGCTACCTCTAGCCAGATCTGTGATATTCGTGGGCAGCTCCAGAAAGTGTGAAGTAGCGTACCTTCAGCTTGGCAACCTCTGAAGCAATCAGGGGAAACTGTCGGATAAAAGGTATGGATTTTGGATGGGGTTAGGTACCATCTTGTGAATAGTTTTGTTGGGGTTTCCCTAAAGGAGACTGCTTTGTTGCTTTTCCTGAGGTTTTCGGACATAGCAAACCATGTATTTGGGGGAAGGTCAATAACTAAGCCTGATTCCCATCGTAGCATGGGTTGGGTTTTCTCAGAGGCCGAGAAATCATTAAGGTTGTTGTATAGCCTAGATATCATTCCTCTGTCCCTGGATGAGGATTTGCAAATTCTTTCAAAGACTGTCATAGATGGACTCGTGGAGAGTGAGAAATGTGTCTGAAAAAATGATTTAATTAAATGGAATCTCTCAATCTCTGAGGGGGGGAGTCTAAAGTCTCTTTGAAGGGATTCAAAGCTTCTAAAGTTCCACGTTCCACTAGATTTTAGTTAGGGGTATCAGAGTAAAGGGGGCTGAATACCACACACACACTTTTCAGATATTTATTTGTAAAACATTTTGAAAATCATTTATTATTTTCCTTCTACTTCCCAATTATGTGCCACTTTATGTTATGTGCCACTTTATGTTGGTCTATCACATAAAATCCCATTAAAATACATTGACGTTTTTGGTTGTAACATGAAAAAATGTGGAAAATTTCAAGGGGTATGAATAATTTTTCAAGGCACTGTATATTCTGCCAATGAGAGAGAGGTCATGGAATGTGTCAAAACAAGTACCTTTGAAAATACATTTAAAAAAAGGCACAAGCCTCTAGTTCTAACATAGATAAACCATTTCAGAGCAGCTGGAGATATTCCACACACCATCTGTACTGGTAAGACATTTACAAATGCTTGGTGTTTACTATTGTTGCACAGGCGAAGATATGTAGGTTTTCATATTTACGGTTAGCTTTTGTCTTGCCAGCAGTTGTGCCCACCTGAGGTTTCTCACGACACTGGCAATTATTTTCAAACATGACAATTATATGCCACTCCTATAATTAATCAAAGTCATTGACTCAACCCGAGGCAGCAGAAGAGAGTAAGGATCCTAATTGTTATCTAGTGATTAATCAGGTTTTCTTTGGCCCACTTAAGTCACTTGTTAGCATTATTACAACAAGCAGGTAAAAAGAAAATTGGCAGAGTAAATCACTTAAACAGCATTGAAAATGATTCATACTGGAAGATGTGAACAGCATCAAATCCTGTATAGTGTGTTTCTCCAGATATTTATTTCCTACTGTGTAAAAAAATTGCTTTTTGGAGTTATCCAACCACTTCTGTGTTTTCCATTATTATGTGTAATAAGGAGTACACAGAACACCAAGCAGTTGGCCTGAGCTTATAAAGAAAAAAAACTCGCACAGTTGTGGATTTATAAAGTATGAAAATGTAATGGCATATTGGATTCATTTACTGCAAGATTAACCTTTCCTTTACACAATACAAAAAAAAAAAAAAAAGAGCTATGTATTGTAGATGCTATTTTCTCCTGGATAACAATAAAATATGTATTTTACTTACCATCAGAATCTGATGGTATTCAGCTCAAATGTCTTGGTTCAAAGAAATACCAATGAACATGTGTTATTTATATTTAACCACTTGTAGCATTAAGTAGGTTATTGGTTAATTTTTGTAAACAGAAGTATTTGTACATTTAAAGCAGTATTAGCCCAGGTTCACACTGGGTACGATTTAGTTCGATTTGAGATGCGATTTCACATGTGAAATCGCATCTCAAATCAGCGGCAATTGCCGGCAATGACATTGTCCTAATCGGTGCGACGCCGCATCTGCGGCGCTGCACCGATTTCAAAAAGTAGTTCCTGTACTACTTTTTGCGATACAGGACGCGATTTACATTGACATCTGTTCAGAAACCTGCACAGATGTCTCTTAAATCACGCCGAAATTGGGACTGCACACCATGAGTTAAAAATATGATCGTGTCCAACGCGGTGACGTAAAACACAATGGCGTGCAGAGAAAAATTAAGTTTAATGCTTCCTAGCATGCGTCGACTTGATTTTGAGCATGTGTGTATTTTTGACCTATGGATTTCCCCACAGACGATCGTTTTTTTCTATCGTTTTTTTAACCATCAGAAAATTTTAAAACAGGTTCTATTTCACCAATGTAAAAAAAAACGATGGTAAACCGATGGTAAAAAAAAACGATGTGGCCCACACACGATCGGTTTGTGTGATGAAAACGGTCCATGGGATCGTTTCTATCAGACGAACCGATCGTGTGTCCAGGGCATTTCTCTCTTCTGGTGATCCAGTCAGTAAGCCTGTTGTTTTTCAAAAGAAGACGCGCTTATCAGGAGCGTGCTTGCTCCTGCTCCATTTTAGCTGCTGCTTCCAGCATCCTAGTTTTGGCTTTGGGATTCTCCTTGCCTGTCTGTCCAGCTGCAAGGTGATTGATTGATTGTGGTCAGTCTCTGGGTAGAGAGTAGAGACCAAACCTGATTTAAGCTAGCCAAACCTGCAGTCTTATACTTGTGATATTGCATTTGTTAGACGTGTTCAAGCTGCCTGTTTGTCTGTTTGGCTTTGCTTTTTGGACTGTCTTGTTGACAAACTCGAATCAGATATCAACTATTCTCTGAACTCTGTCTGCCTTGTATCAGGACTGTCATTGAGCCACTCAATCGCAAGTATCTGTTTGCTTTGCTCAGTTCTCGCATGCCCTGGCGTGGTGGCAGGCACTATAATATTGTGTATAAGTCCTGGCTGCATCTGAGTACTGGTAGTCCTGCTTATAGGAAAGGGGTCTGCTATAGATGAAGAACACAGAAGCTAGCAATAGTGTCTGACTACCTGCATTGGGGTAAGCATAACATTATTACAAGCCTTTAGCAAAAAAAATCTGTGAAGATGGACTCAGGCTCGTTCATTTGCTGAGAAGATTTGAAAACTGGCACGCCAAGTCCAGGAACTGTGTACAGTGGTTGACCGCGATATTGTGTCAATCTCGCTCCCTTTGTCGGCGAGATTGACCACCTGCAAGCCCCATCGTGGGAGCCAGTGCCGAGCTGGCTTGCCGCGATGGAGACAAAGCCATCATAGAAGCGACGGGGATCCGACGTGGATTCCCGCCAATTCTACACGTGGGCGGCATTTGTTATGAATCCTGAAGGGGAAGTCCCCGCCGGATTTAAAAAAAAAATCCGGCATGGGTTCCCCCCTCAGGAGTATACCGGGCCCTTAGGTCTGCAAGGAGACCACCCCTACGCCGAAAAAAACGGCGTGTGGGTCCCCCACAATCCATACCAGACCCGTATCCAAAGCACGCCAGCCAGCCGGTCAGGAGGGGAGTGTGGGCGAGCGAGCTCTGGGGCAGGGGGGCGCACTGCGGCCCCCATTACCTCAGAGCACCCTGTCCCCATGTTGATGAGGACAGGGCCCCTTCCCGACAACCCTGGCCGTTGGTTGTCGGGGTATGCGGGTGGGAGGCTTTTCGGAATCTGGGAGCCCCCTTTAATAGGGGGGCCCCCAGATACCAGCCCCCCACCCTAAGTGAATGAGTATGGGGTACATCGTACCCCTACCCATTCACCTGCAAAAAAAGTGCAAACACAAAGAAACAACACAGGGTATTAAAATATTTTATTATAGTTGGCCGCCAGGGGGAGGGGGTGTGTATGGTCGCTTTTATAAAAGCGCCTCCCCCCGGCGGGCTTCTCCCGACATCTGCGGGGGGTGGGTGCCTCTGTTCTTCGCCGCCGGGCTTCCTTCGACATCTTCGGCGGGGGGGGGGGGGGTCTTCTCCTGCTCTCTCTACGTGGTACCTACCGGAGCATGATGGGACTGCGACGTCACAACATAGGCCTATATAAGTCGCTGCGAGCCCCGCGCCCGGCAGAACAGCGAGAGGAAGCGTCGTGTCAACATCTGGAGAAGAAGAGGGAAGAAGAAGAAGACATCGCGGAAGACCGGACTGGCCGCCGCTAGTAATTGAGCTAACACACGAAGATAGCGGCGGCCAGTCCCGAAGAAGAAGAAGACCCCCGGAGAGCGGAGAAGACCCCCGGAGAGCGGAAGAAGAGCGGAGAAGACCCCCGGAGAGCAGAGAAGACTCCTGGAGAGTGGAAGAAGAGCGGAGAAGACTCCCGAAGAGTGGAGAAGACCCCGAAGAGCGGAGAAGACCCCCTGAGAGCAGGAGAAGACCCCCCCACCGAAGATGTCGAAGGAAGCCCGGGGGCGAAGAACAGCGGCACCCACCCCCCGCAGATGTCAAGAGAAGCCCACCGGGGGAGGCGCTTTTATAAAAGCGACCATACACACCCCCCCCGGCGGCCAACTATAATAAAATATTTTAATACCCTGTGTTGTTTATTTGTGTTTGCACTTTTTTTTGCAGGTGAATGGGTAGGGGTACGATGTACCCCATACTCATTCACTTAGGGTGGGGGGCTGGTATCTGGGGGCCCCCTTATTAAAGGGGCCTCCCAGATTCCGATAAGCCTCCCACCCGCATACCCCGACAACCAATGGCCAGGGTTGTCGGGAAGGGGCCCTGTCCTCAACAACATGGGGACAGGGTGCTCTGAGGTGGGGGGGCCGCAGTGCGCCCCCTGCCCCAGAGCACCTGACCCCCCCCATTATGAGGGCATGCCGCCCGGTACGGCTCAGGAGGGGGGGGGGGGGGGCGCTCGCTCGCACCCACTCCCCTCCTGACCGGCCGGCTGGCGTGCTTTGGATACGGGTCTGATATGGATTGTGGGGGACCCCCACGCCGTTTTTTTTTCGGCGTAGGGGGGGTCTCCTTGCAACCCATAACAGACCTAAGGGCCCAGTATACTCCTGAGGGGGGAACCCATGCCAAATTTTTTTTTAAATCCGGCGGGGACTTCCCCTTCAGGATTCATAACAAACGCCGCCCACGTGTAGAATTGGCGGGAATCCACGTCGGATCCCCGTCGCTTCTATGACGGCTTTGTCTCCATCGCAGCAAGCCAGCTCGGCGCTGGCTCCCGCGATGGGGCTCGCAGGTGGTCAATCTCGCCGAGAAAGGGAGCGAGATTGACACAATATCGCGGTCAACCACTGTATGCATGTAAACGCACCTCCAGCAGTAATGCAGGAGCCTGAGCCCAAGGTTAATCCACCCAATGGAAAAAGAAAATATGGACAGCCGCACTCCAAAAAACCTTGATGGTTGTCTTTATTTAAAAAAAAGGAAAAATGCACTACAAGTCACAGCACACCACACAGGAGTAAAACAGCTGATGCGTTTTGCACTGTAAATTAGTGCTTAATCATAGCTTAATTCCAGCTATGATTAAGCACTAATTTATAGTGAAAAACACGTCAGCTGTTTTACTCCCCTGTAGTGTGCTGTGACTTGTAGTGCATTTTTCCTTTTTTAAATAAAGACAACCATCAAGGTTTTTTAGAGTGCGGCTGTCCATATTTTCTTTTTCCATTTGTTGATTGTGCATTGCCAGCACCCTTGATCTCCTAGTGCTTGGGAGAAAACAAAAACCCACCCCTAAAACCTTAAACCCACCCATAGAAATCACGCAACACCTTCTGGATTAAATGGCCACCAAAGGCCCCTTTTATTTAAAATCCAAAAGGTAAAATTAAATAACTTTAAAAAATAACCAACTTTTAAATATAAAACTTCTTTTTAACATTAAATATATATTTTTAACCATTACGCAATAAATGAACCTAACAAAAAACAATTAACCCCAAACAGTTGTAGACACGAGGTTCCTGAGAAAGGGAAAGAAAAAGTGCCCGGTAATCGGCTGTACCCCATAGAAAGTCTTCGGACCTCTAGCCGCGCTCCCATCAGCTCACAAGGCCATGACTTCCTCCTTCGTTTGATTCTTCAGCACGATATACCACTATCCACCTAACCAGATAGGGAAGGTGCCCATCCCATGACGGGCCCCAACTCCTACCAACAACTAAGGTACACCCATCTAATATGTATGTACCAAACCCCACCCAATTCTCAGGAACCCTGAACAAACGCCACAGACGCCCACGGTGACACGTCACGCGTGGGCGGCCCGCCACAGCCCTAAGGCCCGTTGTAGACCGTACTGGAGCCCCAAGACCCACATGTCTATCCCAACCTGGGAAAGGTGCACCCCATCACCCCTTAAATAAAGGCCGAAGTCACTCTCGAGTTCGCGATGGCGAACCACCAACCCACCGTTCTGAATTACAAATTTGGACACTGCCTTATTGGCCTTAATCCGGGCCCTATTGACCCTGTCCACGGAACGAGCACCCCTCCAAGCTAACCTCCCCACCATTTCAGACCACACCAGGACAGTGTCTGGAAAAGCACTGCGCAGGCGCATGAAATCCCATTTGATGTCGCAAATCAACTCGCGAGCAGCCCTTAAGCAGAGATCGTTGCCCCCAACGTGCAGCAGGAGCACATCCGGGGGCCTGTCCAACCTGGCGTAATGCTGTACCTCCGGCATCACTCTGGCCCAAAGCATGCCGGGGATACCGATCCATCGGACCGTGGCTTCCTCCCTGGCAAAGCCCAACTGTCTGCCCTCTCTCCTGACCAGAGCCCTCTTAGCCCCCCAGTGAACATAAGAGTGGCCCAAAATCCAAATCAAGCCAATGGGGCCTGTAACGAAAAGAGTGGGGACAACAACAAGAAATTACATACAAGAGAAAACCAAACACACAGAACACATCACACATCCAGAGAGAGAGAGAGAGAGTTGACTTCAGACAGAAACACTCCCCCTTTTTTCCCAAAAACCCCAGAAACCCCCACAGAATCGTGCTCAAAACTACGGCCCACTACGACCCCTACAACAACTGTGGCCGAACATATGACCTGAACCGCCGAGACTCCCAGCGACCTATCCGCTGCAGGATATCATCGCTTAAGCCCCAGCGCAAGGCTTCCGTAGCAGCCCCTATCCTAAACAAATGGGAAGAGTAGTCCCTGGCGTTGAATCCGCCCGCCACCAAACACCGCTTAAAAACAGCCGAAAATTGGTACCTCGTCAGTGGAATCCCGTTCTCATGGACCAACAGCGGACCGGCGACAGGAGGCCTGTCGCCAAGCCACACACGTACCCCCTCCACCGGGCAGACCCCAAGATTCGGCACCTTACCCAGCACCACCTTAGACCCCCTCCCCGCCTGGTCAGTTTTTGACCTACGGAGCCATATTGAGACCGAATCAGAAAGTACAATCACGTCAGACACCTGCAGCCCCCCAGCCACCGCCTTAGAGGGGCTGACCAGTTCCCCTACGCGAAAGGCCCCAAAAAAAGCCAAGATGAACGCTGTTCGAAACAACCCAACCTCAAACGATGATGAGCACACCTGAGGGAACATTCCAACCAAAGATTCCAACATAAGCAGCGAAACCGGCCTCCTGGTATCCGGCCGAACGCGGCCCTTCCTATATCCCCGCAAGGCCTTGCGGACCACAAACGACTTAGTAACGTCCTCCACCCCGTTGATTTGGAAGAGGAAAGCCAATGCCGCCATTTTTGTGGTCAGCGCAGAGACCGACACCCCATCTTCACAACATCTACCCAAAAAGTACAACACCAAATGCAACCGTTCCTCAGCCGAGGAACCAACCCCCAGATCACTTACCAGGCCGTGCCATTCTCGCCACACCCGCTCATAAGCCCTCCACGTGGATTCAGCTACTGACCTTTTCACCAATGCCATCACTCGGCCAAAACGAGGTCCCACAAGCCACTGGGGCACGGCACCCCTTCCTGCTCCGCCTCCGGAGCCAGACGCCGGAACAGATTCCACTGCAAACGAGAAAGGGCATCAGCCACCTCATTTTCAACCCCGGGAATATGCACTGCACAAACCACAATGTTCAAATCCAAACATTTTAGTACTAACGCACGCAGCAGACGAACCACCGGCAATGACGAAGCCGACAAAGAAGTAATGGCTTGCACCACACCCAAATTGTCGCAGTGAAACCTCACTCTCCGATCCTTGAACTCCTGACCCCACAGTTCCACCGCCAACACAATAGGGAACAACTCCAGCAACATCAAATTCCGAATCAACGGCGACTCCACTACCTGCTGTGGCCACCGCCCAGCACACCACTGTCCCTGAAAATAGGCCCCGAAACCCACCGAACCCGCCGCATCGGTAAAGAGCTCCAATGCACTGGCTGGGACCACCGGGGCCAACCAAAGGGATCTACCATTGTAGTTTTCCAGAAAGGAGTCCCACACTCTAAGATCCTCCCTATGCTCGCGACCCAACCGCACAGAATGATGAGGAGCCCTAACCCCCGCTGTGGCCGCCGACAACCGGCGGCAAAAAACCCTCCCCATCGGCATTATGCGACAGGCGAAGTTGAGCTTCCCTAACAAAATACGAACACGAGATGGCGCAACCCATGGGCAAGCACCTATCCACAAAAAACTTCCCATCCCAAAAACACCCCAACAACCGCACGCTCTCCGGATGAACTGGCAGGAGCCGAAATGCCGATTCGATATCGGTCTTGGCCAACAAGGCCCCGCGCCCAAAGCGCTGAACCCAGCGCACGGCCTCATCAAACGATGCGTAGGACACCGTACATAATGCCGGGTCAATGGCGTCATTCACCGACCCCCCTTTAGGGTAAGAGAGATGATGAATGAGCCGAAACTTATTCGGCTCCCGTTTCGGAACCACCCCAAGAGGTGACACCACGAGGCCATCCACAGGCCGGACATCAAACGGGCCCGCCATCCTACCCAAACCCACCTCCTTCCGGAGCTTGTCAGACACCACCTCTGGGTGCTCATAGGCAGACTTCAGGTTAGCCGTCAAAGGAGGGATGACGGCCAAATCACTCGGAATCGGGAAACCCTCCTTAAAGCCCAACCACAAAGCCCGTGCAGCTACCCTGTTCGGGTACCTACTTAGGTACGGCGCCATCTTTTCCACCCTCACCGTCGTCTTCCCTTTTTCCAGTGTCACCTGCCTTCCTGCCCTTCTTGAAACACTTTGACAAGGGGTGGGCCCCACCACAACCTGAACACTCGTGCCGGAAGCAACAAGAGCTCCCGAACTTACAGGAGCTCTCATTGAACTGCCAGCAGAAACCTTTTCGTTTTGCGGCCGACAATGGGGAGGACTGAGCTCCCCCGGCCCCTTCACGAAAGGGCTGAGGCACTACCCTGGCCTGAGACATGAGCCTCATCCACAAGGCGATATCCTTCTGATTCCATTTTATCTCAGGCCTCCATGCCTTCTTCTGCCTGAACTGCTCATCATATCGCAACCAGGCTCCCCCCCATACACCCTCTGCGCCTCGCTGATAGAATCAATATAACTGAACAAGCCCGTACACTGATGCGGGTCTTTCTCCCCGATCACGCTAGCCAAGATATAAAACGCCTGAGCCCAGTTCGCGAAAGTCCGGGGAATAAGGCGGAAGCGCCGTTTTTCCTCTTCCTCTTTCTTACTCTCATCGGGCTTCACCTTATCCAAATTGAACTTCTCCAGGGGAAGTAATGAAAATATTTCCACAAACTCCCCCCTCCAGATACGTTCCCGCACCTCCTGCTTCAAGTGTGAACCCAAGGGTGCATCATAACACAGGTATACCTCGCAACGGGCCGAGTCAGACAACCGAACACCATCAGCCGTCAAACCCGACGCCGATCCCGACTGCGCACTAACTTGCGCCACCCCAGAAGGAGACCCGCTAACCACAGCACCCGCCACCGACTCCCCAAGCACCGGGGTCGGCACCACTGACTGGCCAGCGGGGGACAAACCCCCACTCCCACCCGCAAGCGGCACAGCCGCAGACACTGCTTCAACTGTACTAGCAACCGGAGGGACCAACCACACAGCCGTGGGAGGCCCCGAAGCAGCCGGAACGACCCCCCCCCCGGCCATGGCCCTACATCCCTGCAACATGGACGAAAGCAACTGCTGCAACATGAGTGACCCGACATCCAAGACACCCCCCCTGCCCACCACCAACCGAAGAAGTCCCCAACATGAAAGAACCCACCCCAGCAGAGGGACTGGAAAGAGGCAGAGAGGGTGCAGGAGGAAGCAAGGGAGGGGGAGGGGGGGAGAAAACACAGAAGGAGAAGATACAGAAACAGACACAGAAGCGCTCTTACCCGGCTGCCCAGCAGAAACAGTCCGACCAGCCGCCGATCCGGATCCGCGTTGGAGCCCCGACGGGCCCGCCACCTCCTCTGGACCATCAGAGTCAGTATCCGAGATCTCACCCTCAGACCGTTGGTCCCCTTGCCCGGCAAGGGACGTTGAACCCGCAGGCAAGGCCATGGAACTGCTGCCCGAAGAGATGCTGTGAGCCCCTGAGTCTGGCCGTACCGTGTCCATCGTTCTCCCTCGCCGAGCCCCCTGCGAAACAGCAGTAGCCGCTCGCGATACGCCGTCGTCACCCCTCACTGGACCTCCACTTCCTCCGCGACCAGCCGGAGCCGCCCTGGCTTCCGAGCTCCCAGCCGTGCCCACCGATCTCCCCCGCCGCGAAGTGCCACGCAGAGCGGATGGACCCGCCCGCGCTACCTTTCCGGATGGTCCCGCCACGGGTCTAGCAGGCGACGGAGACGCCACCCGCCGACCCGATCCTCGCTGTGGCCTAGGCCTCTTGCCAGCATCCCTGGGAGCCTCCCCAGACAGCCTCTTCCTGGACCCTGGAGGGTCAGCAAACGGGCTCTCATCGCGCCGATCCCCCGCCGGAGACCCCCCTGGAGACCCACCCGGGCTGTACCTGACCGGGGGCCACGAACGCCTGGCCGGACGTGGCAAGGGGAGGGACGGGGCGGTGGGGGGGGGGATCGCTGGACCTACCCTCTCCTGGATCAGGGAACAGCTCCAGCAGCTGCTCTGCATACCAGTCTGCTCCATGGATCCTAGCAGCAGCCCTCAGGCGCTCCACCATCCCTTCCAAACGATCCATAGGTGAGGCAGCAGCACAGAGAAAAACTGCCTGTGTGATGCCTCACTGTAGATGGCACCCCAATGGATGGCTCCGCCCCCCAGACCTTTTAAGGGAGCTTGCCTCGAGGCATAAGCCCCGCCCCCCTGTGCAGCCGCGATTTGCGGCCCTTCCTTATCCTGTCCCCCTGCTCAGGGTCCCCCCAGTCATGCACACCTGCGCTAAGGTTCCACCTCGCTGCGGAGCTTCCTTTTCTTTTGTTAGTGTCAGTTGTATGTTCATTGTTCAATGACATCTATAACAAAAGAATTTCATTATGTATATTGAATGAATTCCTTTTTCTGTTATAGGTGTCATATCAACATACGAAAATAACAAAAGAAACAGGTTCAAATGCAAATCTTTTGTTTATGTTTTTTTTGAATGGCCAGAGAGTTAGGCTGGCCATACATGATACAATTTTCTGTGCAATTTTCTTTAGATTTACCTTCAACTATGTAGTGCAAGGGCCTGCCTGATTGCATACAATAGTATTGTTAAGCTCCATACACTTGGTCAGACTATTTTAACAACAAACATAAAAACGATTGTTTTCCGATCGTTCTCAGAAAATTAGTTCGTTTTTAAACTGCATCAGAAAACCATTTTTGGGTTCAAAAGTCTGGCCAACTGATCTCCCTTCAGATGAAAATCCACAGAAAAGTTTATTAGGCTTTACTGTACAAGTGTACTCACTATTCTGCACAAAAGAGAAGCTGCTTTCAGTCACTGAAGCTGGCCATACATGTTCAATTTTCTTGTACAATTTTCTTTTAGATTTACCAAAAACCATATATGAGGTAAAACTAAACAACACTTTCAATTGTATGCAATCAGACAGGCCCTTGCACTACATAGTTGAAGGTAAATCTAAAGAAAATTGCACAGAAAATTGTATCATGTATGGCCAGCCTAACTCTCTGGCCATTAAAAAACCCATAAACAAAAGATTGGCATTTGAACCTGTTTCTTTTGTTATTTTCGTATGTTGATATGACACCTATAACAAAAAATTTGCCTTCAGTATTTTGAATACACAGAAAAAAGAAAAAGGAATTCATTCAATATACATAATGAAATTCTTTTGTTATAGATGTCATTGAACAATGAACATACAACTGAAAACGAACACAAAACGGATTCAAACAAAATACACAGTGCAAACCTCTTGATACAGATTTCATTTTCGTTATTTTGCCATTTTCGTTTTGTCGTTTTTTCCCGTCGGATCGTTCGTTCGTATTTGCGGTCGTTCGTTATGCGGCTCATCCGTTATCCCGTCGTTTTCGTATTTTGGTGCTTTACCGTTTTCGTATGTACACATTATCCCGCGGGTACGAAAATGAACATTTTCGTACGAAAATAACATTCGTACGAACGGGAATGCACATATCTAAAAATCAGCTTCTACTCGCATCTAACACTCTCCTCCCTCCAGCCTGACAATGCGGCTGTCTGCTGTGGAAGGAAAAGAAAAAAAAAGAAAACACAGTCACCACATCTATCGATATGCAATATATACATTTTTGGTCTTGGGCTTAATGAGTTTGCTTTAACAATGAAACAAGAACACAACGGGGGGCGTGTGCGGGCTCTAGCAGGACAGTCATGTCAGCCTAGTGCTCCGCTTCATGAGGAAAGAAAGCCGCGGATAACTCGCTTCCTAACCGGTCACAACTGGACAAAAACCCGGTCATTAACTACAGGAAGGTGAGGGGAACATTTTAATGTATAATGGTGCTGGGTGGCTCAAGAAATAGAGCTAAAACGACACTTGTCAGCAGCGTGCTGCAGACCAAAGGCTCAGTTAAAGGGGAGTTCCACCCACAATTTCACTTTTTAAATATAAATACCCCTGTAATACACAAGCTTAATGTATTCTAGTAAAGTTAGTCTGTAAACGAAGGTCCGTTTTGTTAGGTTGTTACAGCATTTCGTTTATAATCTAGAAATAGACCGTGGCCATCTTAAGTGTGGGCATCATGAAGCCAGACTGTATGACTTCCTGGATTTCAGCTTTGCATATCTCGCACATGCTCAGTGCTGCACAAGCAATGTAACAGGTTTCAGTCAGGTTTGCAAGGACTACTGGGAAACATGATGCCTATCCCAGAAACCCTTGCAAATAGCCTTGTGACTTAATAGCCTAGGCTAATAAGGAGGAGGAAGTAATGAAGGACTACAAAATAAAGGTATATACAAGCAACAAAATAAATACAAATTGTCCATTCTAAACACTGAGATTAGGGCATGCAGCACAGACAAACATAAAAAAATGGGTGGAACTCCACTTTAAGGCGCCAGTCACCTCAGAAAGGCTCCCCTTAGGTAAGGGGAGGAAACAAACAGCTAAAACAGCCAAACCCATGGCTTCTCTGACTAACCTCACCTCAGATAGTGAGGATGAAGACACGGCTGCTATTTCACAAACTGTACCACAAGACAACACATTTTCTGCGGGATTAATTAATCAATTTGAAAAAATGCTCCGCAAAGCATTAAAGCAGACATCTGACCAGATTACCTCAAATCTCACCAAGGAGATTAGGGAATTGGGTACTCGTACAGAAGCACTGGAAACTAAAGTGGAGGACATTGAAACCTACACCCATGAATGCCTAACAGAAATAGACTCCCTAAAAGAAGAGAACCTAATGCTACAGAGCAGATTAGAAGAATTTGAAAACCGTGCCAGGAGATCTAACTTAAGATTTAGGGGCATCCCAGAGTCTGTGGTGGACCTTCAGTCCACCATAATGGCTCTATCTCAGGAACTACTTCCAGGCATTGCAGTGGAACGTTTGGAGATGGACAGAATACATAGGGCACTCTCCCCTAAAAAGGTAGATGCCCCCCCCAGAGACATAATAGCGAAGTTCCATTTCTACAAAACCAAGGAGCAAATTTTGGCGACAGCAAGGGAGAAAGGAATCCTGTCTTTCCAAGGCTCCAATTATCAAATTTTTGCAGACATATCACAACTAACCATTGCCAAGAGAAGAGCAATGAAACCTCTCTTGATCGAATTACAGCAGCGTAACATAAAATATCAATGGGGCTTCCTTTTCTCCCTCCGTTTCACGATTCAAGGGACCAAGATAGTCTGCAGAACACCCGACCAACTACACCAGGCCCTAGTAGACTTTAAAATCATTGATCAACCCTCCTTGGCTTCCACCTCACGCAGAAGATCAGCACCAATCTCTTCTAACAACCACTCCATCCAACAAGAACCGAATGGCGGACCCCACCAATCCACCAAGCGCGGCAGATTCGCACCACAGATCCAGGATCAAGAAGACACAATGGACTGAACTTCTCACACTGCCACTTAACTCTTCCTCTCAATTTAGGCTAAGTAATTGTCTGTCAACAGGTACTGTGTTGGTCCTATTCCCCTGTAGACAATCCCACCTCTTTTTCCTTTTCTCTTTATATTAGGTCTTGACACCAGTAAAGGTGATATAAACACCTTCCTGATCAATCATTTGTTATAACCTCGGCAGAAATTAGTGCTTATGTCTTGCCCTTAGTATGAAATGTTTACTCCTAGTTGTCGCATATTACATGTCACAGGCGATTGCCTATGATGATAACCTGGTATTGCCTCTCCTTTCCGCATGGACCACTATAAACTCTTCCTCACAAATGCCCAGGTGCCCTATTGTCACTCTCGCATACTTCCGTCTAAAACACTATTTGAGGCCCTTATTTAAACCCCTGATCATATGTACTAATCTGTTGGCTATCACCTGGAGTGACCCTATGGCCTTGACATCTTCCCCCCTGAATTGCATACCCTGCAAGACACTAAAAAAGGCCCTGCCAAATTCCAAGATTTGACATAGGCATAGGAATCCCTCTGCATTTAAAATACACTTCTATATTATTGAATGCGGCTTTCTGACTCGTGGAAAAAACACGCGTCTCAACCAGTCCACCTCAGATCCCCAAACTAATATGTGGGGATTTGGGAGGGACCCTCTATCCCTTGGTGAGGGATCTTTTCCCTCACTACGGGCACACCCCCCAAATGCTTATTCAGTGATTTGTTGTTCAAATATGCATTAATCTACAATGTATTCTCTCTTTCATTTGAGTCTACCTATCCTGGATCTTCATCTTTCCTTTCCCTCACCCCATCCGCATGGAGCGACCTGGGCCATCCCCGTCCGAGGAGGCAAGGTAAGATAAAACTTTTGGTTTGGCTGCCATGGCACCCTTAAACTTGATTTCACTTAATGTACAAGGGTTGAACATACCGCAAAAACGTACGAAGGCCTTTAGGCTCTTTCAATCCAAAAAGGCTCACATTGTCTGCCTACAGGAGACACATTTTACCCCTAACACCACTCCTAAATACTTCAACGCTGCATACCCACAAGTATATACGGCTTCAGCCCCAGTTAAGAAGAGAGGTACCCTGATTGCCTTCCACCGATCTACCCCATTTACCTTGAACACGGTACTCAGAGACCCTGAAGGTCGATACCTGATCCTAACAGGATACATCCTAGACACACCGGTAACGGTAGTATCATACTATGCCCCTAACCTTAACCCCATGCCGTTCTTATCACACCTTCTTCAAACTATCAATACCCATAAAATGGGCTCTCTCCTAATATGCAGGGACTCGAATCGGGTTCTGCTTCCCTTTCTTGACAGATCTCCTTACGTACCACCGAAATATCAGACCAAATGGACTCTGTCCACTCTCCTGTCTAAATATAACTTAGTGGATTCCTGGAGAGAACTGAACCCCACGAAACGTAACTACACCTACTTTTTTAACCCCCACCAATCACATAGCCGGATAGACCACATATTATTGTCAATTGGAATGCTGCCAGAAGTTCTCAATTCTGTTATAATACCCATTCCCTGGTCAGATCACGATGCTGTATACACAACAATAGCATCAACTATTCCTAAAAAGACCGACCCGACCTGGTATATGCCTGATATTTTGCTCAAACATCCCTCCTACTGTCTGGAAATCGAGCAGTCCCTAAAAGATTACTTAGATCTCAATATGTCCCCAGAAATATCTGCTCTCACGCTTTGGGAAGCCCATAAACCGGTACTGAGAGGGGTAATTCAAAGACAACTTGGGATCCTCAAAAAGGCACGTAGACAATTAGCACTGAAATTGGAAACGGAATTCAACCTTGCCCACCTAGCCTTTCAAAATAACCACTCCCCCCACGCTGAAAATCGCCTAGATAAACCACGCCTCGAATTTGACCTATTTCTCACGGACTCTGCAAATAAAGCTTTAGACAGATCCAAGCACACATTCTACAAAACAGATAATAAAACTGGTGCAAACCTAGCTAGGACACTTAATTCAATCAACAAATCTTATACACCAATAAAACTGAAACTAGCTAACAACGTTATCTACAGCAACCCACTTAAAATTGTGCAGAAATTCAGTACTCATCTGAAAAAACTATATGTGGAAACGAGTACATTTGACGAATCGGTAGCCGACACCTTTTTCTTGCAATTCCAATTGCCCCGAATGTCTGATTCCCAAAAGACACAACTAGATGCGCCTATTTCGCAAGAAGACGTAACTAGAGCAATCAAGGAACTCAAATTAAACAAGCAGCCCGGACCTGATGGATTCACAGCCCGACACAGCCCGATACTATAAAGCACTCTCTGAACTAATCTCCCCGAGGCTCGCGGAGGCCTTCAACGACCTGAAATCATTTAGACAGGAATCACTTTTGGCCACAATCTGCATGATTCCCAAGCCACAGACAATACCCTCAGTGAAAATTACCGGCCCATATCTATGCTAAATACAGATATCAAACTTCTAGGTAAAATTCTGGCGAATCGCTTAAACAACATAATTGGAACCCTGATCCATCGCGATCAGGTAGGTAATATTCAGTAGATAATATCAGAAGGGCGAGCCTATTGGCTCACATTGCCAAGAAGAGAGGAATCCCTGCTTGCTTCCTCTCTCTCGACATAAAACAGGCGTTCGACTCTGTATCCTGGTCCTACTTGAAGTATACCCTTCAAAAATTGGGGTTTGGCCCCAGCTTCATGAAATGGATCCTAGAATTATACAATAGCCCGAAGGCATATGTAAAGTATGCAGGATATAGATCAGACACCTTCTCCATTAACAGGGGCACGAGACAGGGATGTCCTCTCTCCCCCTTATTATTTGCCCTCCTCATAGAACTGCTTGCACAAAAGATCAGGTCAGACCCGGCAATACTGGGCATAGAAATAGGCGGACACAAGCATAAACTATGCATGTTCACTGACGACATCCTCCTTTTTCTCGCATCGCCCCAGGTAACAGGACCCAACCTTATGCTAATTCTTAAAAAATTTTCATCCATTTCAGGACTAGTCGTTAACCCTAAAAAATGTCTCGCACTAAGCATTTCGCTTACTTCCTTAGAGTTAAATGCAGCCATATCCGGTCTACCTTTCGTATGGGCAATTAAGAGTATTCCCTATTTAGGAACACACCTTACAACATCAATAACGGATCTATTCTTTTCCAACTACCCTATTCTCCTAAAACAGATATCAAGCCTCCTGAATTCCTGGGCCCATCTACCCCTATCATGGTTTGGCAGAATCAACGCGGTCAAAATGACTATATTACCGAAATTATTATATTTATTTAGAGTGCTCCCCATCCCAATCCCATCATATTACTTCAGGATATTACAAAGAAGAGTTTCCGCCTTTACGTGGGGATCCACTAGGCCTAGAATAAAACCTCAAATCCTGCATCTATGTAAGGATAATGGTGGAATGGGGCTGCCCAACTTTATAAACTACTATAAAGCGGCACAACTTGCAAACCTAGTAAAATACCACGACAAATGTGAGCCCCCTCTTTGGGTATCAATTGAAGCGGTAGAGTCTGACCCCATCGCAATTTCTAATGTACTATGGATCCCCCCTAAAGCTCGTAAACACTTACTGAACCCCATCACCAAACACTCACTCTCCCTCTGGGACACAGTAAAGACTAAATATCTTCTCCAATCCCCCCATGTTCCTCTTTTATCGTTTCATAAAAATCCTGCGTTCTACCCTGCTTGGATCTATCCCAATACCTTTAAAGAGTGGGTGTCAGAAGGATGTACATGCTTACATGACTTTATAGACTCTTCTTCCTTTATATCCTTCACCACCATCAGTGCAGCGCACGACATACCACAGACCGAAATATTTAGGCATCTACAAATTAAAAATTTCTTTAAGCCATTTGTTGATGCTTCACCCACGCCAACATGTATATCCACCTTTGAGAATTTCTGTAAGAATGACCCCCACGCTAGAGGAATAATATCTTCCTTATACTCCCAATTAACAGCTTGCTCTATCAGTGGGAAGCTTCCTTATGTGAGTAAATGGGAGAGGGACCTCGAACAAGAACTTCTGAGTGGAAACAGATCTGGAACAGCACTAAATCAGCATCCATGAACGAATCAGCCATTGAAACGAATTACAAAGTACTCACTAGATGGTACCTAGTACCCGCCAGGGTTGCGAAATACGTACCGAATTACCCTGATCTTTGCTTCAGGGGTTGTTCAACTCCAGGGACATACCTTCACGTTTGGTGGTCGTGCTCAAAAGCCCTATCATTTTGGTCGGAAATTTTTCAAATTATCTCCATTATCTCAGGGAAAACAATCCCCTTAGATCCTAAAACAGCGTTATTAAATCTAAAACCTGATAATCTCCCGCACAAACAGTTCAAACTAATCATACAACTTCTTACTGCTGCAAAACAAACCCTTGCGAGAGCATGGAAAACCCCTAATTTATCACTAAATGAAGTCACAA
This sequence comes from Rana kukunoris, assembly GCA_029574335.1. Classification (NCBI taxonomy): domain Eukaryota; kingdom Metazoa; phylum Chordata; class Amphibia; order Anura; family Ranidae; genus Rana; species Rana kukunoris. The sequence goes on from CM056052.1 coordinate 426,656,858, forward strand.
ATAGAATGAACACAGCAATGTCCCACGCCAAGATGGTGGCTATTGACATGGACACGACCACCGGATTTGAGAGTCTATGGAAACCCTGGATAACATATGCTTTTCCGAACGCATTTAATAATGAAGTTGTATTGCCATGGTAGTCCAGCCAAACTGGCACCCCCCCGCTCAAGCCTCTCTCCGGCGGTGGAGATCAGGTTGCTTCTTCGGATTGCCCTCCCCCTACCCCTTCTTCCCTTTCTCTCCCCCTCCTTTGAACTCTTGTTCTCAAATTAACAATTCCTATGTTCATGTTTGTTGATACAAAGTTGAATATTGTTGAAATTTCTTGAACCTATATAGCAGAATCCTAGAACAGGACATAACCCTGGATTTAGCCCAGGTCAGACTGGTTACATGGCTTATCCCTTAAGCGATCCAGGGTCGATAGTTAGTTAGTCACATAGCTAGTCAGCTAGTCATTTAGTTAGTCAGTTACTATATTTGCTTATTCACTTTGCCACCAATGACTTTGTATGCATTGTTTAATTACCTGTAAATTGTCTCTCTTGTAACCAAAGATATTTAGGTTTACAAGTCAAGAAGTTTCTCTTATTATGTATACCCTCTATTGTACCCTTTTTTCTTCTCTCATTGTTGTTATGCACTTGTACATTCTTTATCACATAAATAAAGATATTTTGACAAGGAAACAAGAACACAACATAAATGCATTCTGCTTTGTCTAAAATAATTCAGATGATCTGTTTACATACCATATATCTTAAGGCAAATATCATGCATCATTACAATCTCTGGAAATATGAAGCATTAATACATAAGTAAATCATTGTTTTGTTCCTTGTAGTGAGAACCATATGGATGTAGAGAAGATTTTAATTACATTTCTTTGTTAGTTCACAGAATCAAGTACGATACAAAATATATTCACTGGAAGATTTGCAATATTATTATCAGCCAGGGGCGGTCTGACCATTGGAGCTCTCAGGCACTGCCCGAGGGCCCCATGCCATTAGGGGGCACCATCAGGGTTGCCAGGCTCAATATAACCAGGGACAGTATGTAAAAATCTGTGTTTTTTTACATCTCTCCCTGATATGTCTGAAACTGACATGCTTTTGATGTGAAAATCCTGAGATTTGAGCTGCCTTGCCTCCTGTTGTGGTGGCCATCTGTAAGCCTGGGGGCCCGATAATCTTCTATTACCCGGGGGCCCTATGAGTTGTCAGCCTGCCCCTGTTATCATCCAGGCATTTCAATAGACAATAGTTTTTGTTGCCTTCTATTTATTCTATTGTTTTTCTATCCATGAAGCATGTAAATAAGTGGTATTTTTAAAATCCTATCAGCAGTTTCCCATTCCTTCTTTACAAAAAATGTAAAACCTAAAAAGGTTAAAAAAAGGTGACCTTGCCTGCTGTGCCCACCAAGGTTTTGTTTTCTCTATGCTGTGCAAGATGGCACCATCAAATTAGGAAGATTACTGGGCCTGTAAGGACAGAATGAAAAATATTTTATTGTTTTTTTAGAGTATGCGTGAATGAGTTGATTATAGACTGCCAGCAATTTTGTAAACTCCCCCAAGCTATTTACCCAGCCCAGTGCAGACAGATTGAAAACATGTGTAAAGGTAATTTTTTGTTTTATTAAAATAAAATAAAAACATTATACTTACATGCTCAATGCAATAGTATTGCACGAAATGGTCCTTGACCTCCTTTTCTGGGGCTCCCTCTGAATTTGACTGACAGAAGCACTGCTCTCAGCCAAGCCTGTGAATGCAGGAAGAGAGCAGACAGGGGCATGCTGGCGGGGACAGCACTGGAACGAGAAAAGTGTCAGGTAAGTGTTTGGGTGGTGGTGGGAGAGGTATAAACAGTGGAGGTTTTTTTCCCTTAATGCATAGAGTGCATTAACCACTTAAGGACCGCCTCTTGCACATATACATCGGCAGAATGGCACGACTGGGCACAAGCACGTACAGGTACGTCCTCTTTAAGTGCCCAGCCGTAGGTCGCAGGAGCGCACCCGCGACCCGGTCCGAAGCTCCGTGACCATGGCCGCGGGAACCGCAGAGCCAATTGCCGCTGGAGTACCGCGATCGGTCCCCAGAGCTGAAGAACGTGGGGAGAGCTGTGTGTAAACACAGCTTCCCCATTCTTAACTATGGCGCCGTCATTGATCGCGTGTTCCCTTATATAGGGAAACACAATCAATGACGTCACACCTACAGCCACACCCCCTACAGTTAGAAACACATATGAGGTCACACTTAACCCCTTCAGCGCCCCCGTGTGGTTAACTCCCAAACTGCAATTGTCATTTTCATAGTAAACAATGCATTCTTAATGCATTTTTTGCTGTGAAAATGACAATGGTGCCAAAAATGTGTCAAAATTGTCCGAAGTGTCCTCCATAATGTCACAGTCATGAAAAAAATCGCTGATCGCTGCCATTAGTAGTTAATTTTTTTTTAATAAAAATGCAATAAAACTATCCCCTATTTTGTAAACGCTATAAATTTTGTGCAAACCAATCGATAAACGCTTGTTGCGATTTTAGGTATAAGAATACGTATCGGCCTAAAATGAGGAAATTTTTTTTATATATATATATTTTTGGGGGATATTTATTATAGCAAAAAGTAAAAAATATTGCATTTTTTTCAAAATTGTCGCTTTATTTTTGTTTATAGTGCAAAAAAAGGTGATCAAATACCACCAAAAGAAAGCTCTATTTTTGGGAAAAAAGGACACAAATTTTGTTTGGGAGCTTCGTTGCACGACCGCGCAATTGTCAGTTAAAGCGACGCAGTGCCGAATCGCAAAGAACTAGCCTGGTCCTTTAGCTGCCTAAAGGTCCGGGTCTTAAGTGGTTAAGGTAAAAAATCTTCTGCCTTTAAAACCACTTTAATATTGCACATTGACAATACCAACTTGGAAAGCTTTAGGCTCATAAATATGTGTCTGTTGGGTTATATTTTGTTTCTTTGTTATGGGGATGCATTTATTATTGAATGTTTTATATGCAAAATAAATATATAAGTAGCAAAAATAATATATATGTTTATCATTTTTTTTCCCTCATTTGGGAGCTTTTGCCTCTTTTTCCTGTTCTTTTGACATTTCTCGTTGGAGGAAGAAAAGAGGAGAGTGGTTGGAGGCACTGGAACAGGACTAGACTTTATTGAAGATAAAAATCATCAGACAACATTATAGACATCATGACATCAATGCAGACCTGGCAGAGATTAACACGTTTCACAAATTGGAATTTCGCTTAGTTATAATCTGACTTTGCTTTGGCTATGTGGTTATGCTGTCTATGAGGGGGAACTAATTATTTTAATTTAGTATATACCCATGATTTTCTGGGGTACCCTAGGTAATTCATTATGAAGATAAATGCATTGTCTGTGTTATTTATGGTGTTTGTAAAGTGGAAAAAAAAAATGTTATACTTTCGCAGTACGTACATTTACCCAATTGTATTTTGTTTAAAGAATATCTGCATAGGGCAAAAGAATCTCAGGATTCATTAATCAGTCCGCGTTCTTCGTTTTAATCATTTATTTTAATATATCGGAGGCACTGTTATACATTAGTCAAGTTAACAATCGATATAGCTGACTCAATCGTTCAAACATTCCTGGCACATCATTGCTCAGTATCAGATAGTGGCAACAGAGAAACATGCCTGTGTAATAAGTGTTTTGCTTTGAATGCATTTTTTTTTAATGGGCAGCACAGTGGCTAAGTGGTTAGCATTTCTACCTGACAACACTAGGGTTATTGGTTTGAAATCCAACCAAGGCACAACCTGCCAGGAGTTTGCATGTTCTCCCTGTGCCTATGTTGGTTCCCTCCGGTTTGCTCACTCAATCTCCAAAGACATGTTGGTAGGTTAATTGGCTCATGTGTAAATTGTCCCTAGTATGTGAATCTATATACATGAGTTAGGGACTTATTGAGTAAAATAAGAATTTGCAACCTGCGCCACAAAATTTTATATGATGAGGCTCATTTACTAAGCTCTGGAGCAACTGCACTTGAAGTCTATTTGCCTTTAGTAAATTAACCTCAAGTTACATCTTCATAATAATATAATCTTCCTAATCTCTGTGTGCTTCCACAAACACCACGTGCTTCAGTGAGAACCACTCCCCGTAGGACACTCACTCACTAAATCTCTTCTCATGATCTGCAACATACGCTTTATAAATTACACCTCTTCCAAAACTTCAATATGGTCATTAGCATTATTTCCATCAGATATATTTTATTTATCTGTTATGAAGTCCTAGCTGCTTCTTTCTGCACGTCCTTTCCACTCTGAAATCATGGAGAAAGCAGCAGCAGTTCACATTTAGGTTGTTGATATTTTTATTTTTATTTTTTGTATTTGCAGTTTATGAATACTATATTGCCACTGTGTTTGTATTTAAGATATTTGGTACACTAGATTTAGATTAGTTTTGATTGTAAGCTCCTTGAGGACAGGGACTGATGTGAATGTACAGAACATATGTAAAATGCTGCGTATTGTTGTGCTATATACTGTATTTATTGGGGCTATGGAAAGATTTTTTCCTGAAACTTCCCTCTAAGGCCGTGTACATACGAGGAGACATATCCGATGAAAACGGTCCGACAGACCGATTTCATCGGATATGTCTCCTGGAGATTTTGGTCTGATGTGTGTACACACGATCAAACCAAAATCCCTGCAGACGGACAGCGCGGTGACGTGGCTGTGACGTTAACGCCGCCACATCACCGAACCAGGAAGTAAAATACTTTCACGCATGCGTCAAATCGATTTGGCGCATGCGGGGGATTTATGTCCGCTGGTTAGGCGTACTAACCAGCGGACATGTCGGACAGACGGGTTTCCAGCAGACAAGTTTTAAAGCATGCTTTAAAACTTTTTTCTGCTGGAAACCTGTCTGCTAGCCCGTACACACGATCAAATCTGTCCGCTGAAACTGGTCTGCGGACCAGTTTCAGCAGATATATTCGATCGTGTGTACGTAGCCTTAAAGTTAGGGTGCTTGTTATACGTCTGTGCGTGTTATACGCCGATAAATACGGTAAGTACCTGTAATAAATAAATAATAATTGTACATGGGTGGGTTGTGGGATGGGGTAGTTTCAACATTTGGATGGAGATAGGCTTTAAGCACTTTTATGCTTTTTGGTCTCTGTTTCAGGTTCCAGTTCCAGAATGCTATTAGAATAGACATTAGTATGTTAATATCAGGCGTGGGTCTTGAAAAGATTTTGTCATTTGATCACTGTGATCACTGCAGAACCTTAGGAATTTTAGCTTGTATAAATTCACATTCATTTTCATGCATCTCTTCTTCTAATGTTCTTCCTTCTATGTGAAATAAAGACATACTTGAAAAGTGATAGATGTAGTAAAAGTGATATATGTGCAGCCAGCATGACTTGCAATTTGCAAGCTATTCAAACTTTTCTTCATAGTAGGTGTTACAGCAGCTATTTCATCATATATCTTTCCAAAACCAGCGTAAAAGAAAAATAGAACAGCTATGTTACAAATCAGCAATGTGAACTACTAGATTATAATCATTTCTAGAGAGCACAGGTATCAATCCTTGGGGATCACTAATCATCCTAATCATTCTTATTGTGGGCTAATGTGGCATCATTCTCTCACTTCTTTTGTCTATTTATGTATCTCTATACAGTATATAAACCAATTTATTACTATTCACTACTAGTGATTGGCAAACTGGCCTGGGTTAGGTTAGCAGGAGTATTCACAAAACCAGCATCTAATCCAAAAATGCTGAATTTAATGCCTAAACCCTAGTTAAGTCTATGGGAGCTAAATCTTGTAATTTTTTTTTTTTTTTAAAGCCAGTTTGAATTCTTTCGGTAAAAAGGGGTATGGGTAGCTTAGCACTACTCTGAGGACATAAAGCAATTACAAAAAATGTGAGAAAAAATATAATTAGCTGGTGAGTGGTATTTTAATGTGACAATTAAAAATATTAAAGCTGGCTGGCTAGTTTTTTTTTTGCTCTATAGCTTTACTAAGATCATTTACCCGCAATTAAGGATGACACATATCATGCTTTGTCCTCTTTTTTTGTAGTTCCTCGCCCCAAAATCCTTAACAGAACCTTATCCAAAACAGAGGTCTAATATGTTTTTTTGACGGAGACTCTGTCAGGAAAGGTCCCCCCCGCTCGTAATACTGCCTGTTATTTGGGCTGCAGTACTGGCCTCCACCAGCGGGGGGTTCTTGGCAGTATGGAGCACACAGCCCTTCCTCCGCTCAGCTGTAACCTGAACTCAATCAACAGCTCTATTTATACCTGGCGAGCTCAAGCAGAGCTCGCCCTGGTATCGTCATATCTTCCGGACCTGAGCCTGTACCCTGACCCTGTCTCTTGGATCCTGATTATGTGCCTTGATCCTGTTCTGTGACTCTGATCCTTGATCCTGATCCCTGCCTGGTTCTGTCCACCCCGTTTCCTGGTTCCTGTCTCCCCTGGATTCTTACCCTGCAGCTGGTCCATCCATCTGCTCCCTGCTCTGTCCTGTCCCATCCTTACCCATCGGCTGACATCCCACGTGTATGACCTCGGCCTGGCTTGGTTTATGAATACGGTATCTCCCTTTGACTATATATATACTGTTTGCTGTTTATTGCACTGCTTGTCCCCACTTATTTTGTAAATAAACACCTTTTCACTTCACTAATCATATTGTTTGGTCTCCTCTGTGCAGTCACACAGTACTGATCTACTATATTCTCCTGACAGACTCCATGCAAAAACAAACAAACAAAAAAATGCCACAATTGGTGAGGCACAGAGGGTCAAATCTAGACACCACATCCCATGTAAACAGAATTGAATGTAGGAATGGGAGGGGTAACTAACCCCGGGACTTTAAAGGTGTCCAATTTAATAATAATGAATCAGGAAATAGGTATATAAAAGACAACATGTTTTGTTTTAACATATACAAATTGATTTAAAAAAACTCAACAACATCAGCTAGTAATCCAAAGGGACCTAACATGGCTGAGATACGAGCCACCATGAACCTATATAGAAGATGCCCAACATGTTTCGCTTGATTGGAGATTTATCAGGAGCATATATAGGAAATAATGAAAATTAAAGAGAAAAGATGTTGAATTAAGCATACAATAATTATTCATAAATGTAAAACAATAGGTTTATGGTGCACAATCAATATTAATCAATTAAAAAAAAAAAATCTGTACCAACTACTCGTTTTATCACTCAATACCATGTGAAACATAAAAAAATTGAGAAGATTATTGAGAAACATTGGCCTATTTTAATTCAAGACCCTCACCTCTCTTCTTCCATAACCATGCGGCCAAAATTTGCTTATCGGAGGGCCCCAAATATTAAAAGTAAAATTGCTCCCAGCAAAATCAAACCATCTGACAACTCTAAACTAAAAAGGCTCAAACAACTCACTCTTATTCCCCTGGTGAGTATGTTCCAGTGTAAAAAATCGAAATGCTTAGCTTGTGTGAACAATCCCCATGGTAAAAAGGACTTTGTAGCCAATAAAAAGACATACACTTTGAATGCTTTTTATAACTGTTCCACAGCATATGTTATCTATTGTATCTCCTGTCCCTGTGGTCTTCTCTATATTGGCCGAACGATTAGAGCCCTTCGCACAAGATTCGGGCTGTTCATGCAGCCAATCCTAAATATAGTGTGGCACGTCATTTTGCCACACATCATCATCATCAGGATACCTCTTTGCTGCAGGTGTGGATAATTGAAGCCATACCTGAGACTCCCACTGCTGTTGAGAGATTCCAGCCTTTATGTAAACAAGAAACCTATTGGATTTATTCCTTGAATACCATGTCGCCTCACGGCCTGAATGAAGAAATTGAAACTAATAATATAATCTAGTTTTTACCTCGGGTTGTTTTTGTGCTTTTATAACGACTCATATCTATACACATTCCAGGTGTTTTTATTACACTAATATATTCTTCTTCTTAGGCTGCCTACACACGACCAAATATATCGGATCAAATCGGTCTGTCAGACCGATTTGATCCGATTTGTCTACTGGGCTGTTTTGGTTTGATCGCTGTACACACGATCAAACCAAAATCCCCGCCGGCAGACAGCGCGGTGACGTGGCGGTGACGTTGACACCGCCACGTCACTGCACCAGGAAGCAAATTACTTCCACGCATGCGTTGGATCCATTCGACGCATGTGCAAGCAGATATGTCTGCTGGTTAGCGTACTAACCAGCAGACATATCGGACGGACGGATTCCCAGCAGAAAGATTTTAAAGCATGCTTTAAAATCTGTCTGCTAACCAAATCTGTCTGTCCGCCCGTACACACGATCGAATCTGTCTGCTGAAACGGTCTGTCAGACAGTTTCCAGCAGATAGATTTGATCGTGTGTACGCGGCCTTATAGTTCCTCCTATAGTTCTTATAGTCACCTTTATCACTACATTATACATTTATCTTGGTAGGCCCATATTATAAGTATATTGATATTTTTCTTTTTCTTTTTGATATTTGCCTATGCGTATTTATTATATATATATATATATATATATATATATATATATATATATATATATATATATATATATATTTTTTTTTTAGAGCGTCAAGGTTTTCTCGTATGTACTTTCATACACTTTAACTCTTTTATTATTATATTTTATGTATTTTTAATCTATTTCTGACTTATTTTTAATTTATTTTCCATTGCTAATCCTAATATAATATGATATCACCATTGGCCCTTAGTCGATCCAGATGTCTGTGTTAATTAGCATTCCCAGTATGTATTTATTTAATAGTATTTACTCCATTAATCTTATCTAACTTTATGTATAATTATTTATATACATTTTTAAATATATATTTTAAATATATATTCCTATGGATTATTACCCATACTATGCTGTATTGCCACCTCAATTGGTTGCCTAATCGCCAGTATATGTTTTATCCATCCATTTATCTTATTTATCTTTCTATTTTCATTGTTATTGTTGGTGTTGCTCCGTTTTTTCCTGTATATGCCTGCTAACCAATCACATCGTTCCCGCCCACGTTCCCGTCCATCTTGTGCGTATGTGATGGGTCTGATGAAACGCGTAATCCGATTGGCCGGCTGGACTCCCACGTCACTTCCGATGCACGCCGCGTTCCACGGTGGAACGCACGCCGCTTCCGAACGTCTCTTCTGGTTTCCACGTCTGTGTTACAACTGCGGCTTGCTGCCTTGGACTAGGATTCCCACGGACGATGACTACTGTGACCCCGGACCCGCATTTACATTAAGGCCCTTGTTTTTCCCGTGTTTGTAAATAGCCATCTCACTGTCATGTATTAATTTGTTTATTAAAAGCTGGCTTACTGCACTTAGATTGGCGCATCTTGTCTTGTTTTTTTAATAATTATTCATAACATGTTCATTAGAAAAACTATATAAATTTCCAAAGAAATATAATCACATAAATAAATGAGAAAAAATTTCATGATAACGATATTGGATGCACGAACAAACATAGATGTCGAAACACCTATTGATTGGTACTGGGTCAACTCACCCAACCTGGCCCATATATTCATATATGAACATTAAAAACAAAGATTTGATGACGTATTCAGATAAAGCCACCGCTCGCCTTAAACAGAGCCATAAACGCCAAGTCGATCAATGTCATGATTGGCAACTAAAGTAGAAAAAAGCGAAATAACAAACTGAGTAGAAAAATCATTACAATTTTTGGCAGCAGTATCAGACTGACACACCAATAATAAATGGTATGCTAAGAAGGCTTTAAGCTATGCTTTCTTAGCATACCATTTATTATTGGTGTGTCAGTTTGATACTGCTGCCAAAAATGTTAATGATTTTTCTACTCAGTTTGTTATTTCGCTTTTTTCTACTTTAGTTGCCAATCATGACATTGATGGACTTGGCGTTTATGGCTCTTTTAGGGCGAGCGGTGGCTTTACCTGAATCCGTCATCAAATCTTTGTTTTTAATGTTCATATATGAATATATGGGCCAGGCTGTTGGGTGAGTTGACCCAGTACCAATCAATAGGTGTTTCGACATCTATGTTTGTTCGTGCATCCAATATCGTTATCATGAATTTTTTTCTCATTTATTTATGTGACTATATTTCTTTGGAAATGTATATAGTTTTTCTAATGAACATGTTATGAATAATTATTGTATGCTTTATTCAACATCTTTTCTCTTCTAATTTTCAGTATTTCCTATATATACTCCTGATGAAACTCCAATCGAGCGAAACATGTTGGGCATCTTCTATATAGGTTCATGGTGGCTCGTATCTCAGCTGTGTTAGGTCCCTTTGGACTACTAGCTGATGTTGTTGGTTTTTTTTTAAATCAATTTGTATATGTTAAAACAATACATTTTGTCTTTTATATACCTATTTCCTGATTCATTATTATTAAATTGGACACCTTTAAAGTCCCGGGGTTAGTTACCCCTCCCATTCTAACATTCAAACAATAAAAGGCATTGCTCCTTCCCCCATATCATTACCAGACTCTTATCTGAGTGTGCAGCCTGGAGCTGGCAAAGATAGAGAGGATAAACCAGTGTGTGCCCCTCCACGCCTGAACCATACCAGGCTGCATAACCTCAACATTGAGAAAAAGCTAAAGTTCCAGTTTGATCTAACTGATTTATATGATTTTTCATTGTTATACTGTACTGGACATAAATGTTCTGCTAGAATATGTAAATATATTTAATATACTCTATTGTCATTTAATATTCATGCTTTTTTTTTCTAAGATAGTTATAAATATTTAAGATTTGACAATTAGAGCTAAAGACACGTGAGAGTGACATGATTTATGTGATTACATTATTTATTTTCATTAAAAGTCTTCAAGATAACTTGATAGCTTTCAAGAACATTCTTGCAAAGAGTGGTGACATTTTCCAGGTATTCAGTAGCATAAAAATGCTTTTTGAACAAATACATGAAAGACACTATGAATTTTTATGGTTTGACTTATGTACCCATGAACTTTTACTATTATCTATAATGCCGCGTACACACGGTCGTTTTTTGTGATGAAATAAAACGACGTTTTAAAAAACGTGATTTAAAATGATCGTGTGTGGGCAAAACGTTGTTTTATGTCTTCAAAAAAACGACCAAAAAAAAATTTGAACATGCTTGAATTTTTTATGTCGTTTTTCAGAATATCGTCTTTTGTTTCACAAAAAATGATCGTGTGTGGGCAAAACGATGTTTAAAACGACGTTTTTAAACCCGCGCATGCTCAGAAGCAAGTTATGAGACGGGAGCTTCAATGGAACAGAGTGCCTTCAAAAGTGTCTTACGTAACCGCGCTTTGCAAGAGCATTTTCAGAAAACGATGGTGTGTAGGCAACATCGTTTTTTAAAATGATGTTTGAAAAACGTAATTTTGTTTTGTGAGATAAAACAAAGTTTTTTACATCACAAAAAGTGATCGTGTGTACGCGGCATTAGACATTTTGCCCATTACATGATTAAGTGGTTGACTTGCCATTATTTCCTTACACCACACATCCTATTAGGCATTCTGAACAAAAAAAAAGTGCAACATCTTTATTGTCGACTAATCTTTTAAAAATCAATTCCTCCTTTAGTTTTATGGAACACAGAACATATTTGTAGATACAAAAAATCATCTACAAATATTATAAATAAATGTTTTTTTTATCTACATGCTGATGTACACCCTGGGACACGGACGCCTGTACGAGTTGACCCCCTGATCGGTGGGCTCATACTTAGAAGCTCAAAAGTCTATGCGCTGATTGGTGGTCTGGTACCCCTCGATAATTTGAAGCTTAATACATTTCTTTTGGCTTTGTGTCCCAGTTGGCCCTATGGTCTCCTATTAAGGAATGAAGGTTGCTAATAGCACCATACTATAATTTCTTTTATGAATGTTGGAAATACCCTTATTTTGACTCTACTCTCAATTAACAGATCTACAACAAGCTCTGAGGACTTTCCTGAATTCAGTATTTTTCATACTATCGAATATCCGATCGTGGTGGGTGTCCTGTTTTGCATTGGTTGCAGAGTCATCGGCCATACAACTATTTTTATACATCTCCTTACAAAAATCCTTAAACATCCGTCCTGAAGAAGCCTCACGGCGAAACGCGTGTCGGCGACTTTGGGGATTTTTATGTATAGAGTGGTTTACCTGTACATATGTATCATTGTTATTTTTATGTATATGTTAAATTTGTTTTTATTTTTATGACTACATTAAAACTATATTTTTAAACTACTTCCTTGGCCTCGACAGTCCGACCTCCAATACCTCTCCACAGTATTGTTTTCCAATTTTGATTCCATATATACGGATGTGGCCCATGTGAGTGCAATCCCTCTGTTCTTTCTTATCCCTTCTACCTCCCCATTCCACCCCTTCCTTTCCCTTACCATTCTCGTTTTCACACTCATTTTCTCTCCTGGGGTTTGGGGGTTCCGGATAGGAGTCATGAGATGGGGTCCCAGTGGATATGCAGAGTCACCTGTAAGGGAAAAGACAGGAGGATGTTAGTCATGCATGTGCCCCTTGTGATGTGTGCATCATGGGGGGGTACAGTCATGCCTGCCACCCATGTCACTCACCAACCAGCCAGGTGTCCCCATACACGTTCTGATCGAATTCCATTTGGATGTGGCATTGATTGTATATGTAGCTGTCATGGCTGGACCCTGGGTGTTTGGCACGGACGTGCCATATGAGGCCTTGGGCATCGACTATCACCTGTACATTGATGGAATGCCAATGCTTCCGATTGCAGTACATGTGCTCTGTCTCCTGGGGGGGCTGGAGTGCCACATGTGTGCAATCAATGGCCCCCACGGTGCGTGGGAATCTGGCAATTCTGTAGAAATCTGTCATTGCCTTCAGCCGCAGGTCCTCAGTGGTGGGTTTGATGATTTGGTTGGCCATGCGTCTGAGGATTGCAGGGACAACCTGGTGCACACATCTGCTCATGGAGGATTGTGACACCCCAGCAACCACTCCACTTGTACGCTGAAAAGAGCCACTGGCAAGGAAATGGAGTGTTGCCATGACCTTGACCAGTGGCTGCACTGCATGTGAGCGTTGTGTTCGGCTGGTGATGTCCTCCTGCAGGGTTGTGGTTAATTCCAGGATGACATGAGGGGTGAATCTGAAGATGCGATACACCTCAGAATCACTCATGCCAAACAGGTCTATGCGGGTGCGGTATATCCTCTCCCGTGCCATCCTCCGTGCCATCCTCCATGCCCTCATCCTTCTTTGTTCATCTAAAGTCAGTAGTATAGCTATGCGCGACGATGCCCCTGGCATGTTGGCATACAGATAGTTGTGCAACACGTGTGACTGCTGAGCTCCTCACTAACAGTGTTGCTTTATCTAACAAGTAGACTTTTTTTCTCTTTTTAGACCAGCTTTTATATGCTCTAATTTTAGACAGGACATTTTGCTGTTGCGCACACTGCGTAGCCTGCGCTGCCCCAACGTTCTTTTGTGGATCCCCGTAAGTCCCTAATTAGCATATTTGACTAGCAAATCAATGGTCTGTCTAGCGCAGTTTTGCACGGACGGATGCACCTGTCTAACGAAATTACGCCGGACCAAAAAAAGTAGATTTCTTGCGTATCTCGCTTTGGGGATGCCGTGCATCGAAACGCACGCGCACATTTAGACTTACGCACGCGCATCTCCTGTTGCGCAGGCGTAATCGCTCTGTGAATCTGGGCCTTTATTTTTAATATTCACAGGGCTGATATTTACTGTTTTTTTTCTCAAAAAAGTCTTGGAGTTGGTTTCCTCACTGAAACCTATGCACTCCCTGTGTGGCTGATATCCTAGTTCATTAACTGTTAAAGTAAAACCTGATGATATTTGGTTTGCTAAAGCACGGTTGCATTTCACATTTTCTTACATTTTAGTGCTACTGATCTCCAGCCTCTTGTATCTACTTCCTGTCTAAATGCATTGGGCTCCACCAGTGAGTACTCAGTACCAGATTACAGACAGTGGCAACAAATGAACATGCCTGTGTAATAAGTGTCAGTATGAATGTTTAGAGCCTACACACAGGATACCAGTTGGAAGATAGAGACAGGGCATTGTTATTTAATGAAAGCTATAGATATGAAAATACTTTTGAAATTAACATAGCGTAACTCCGTAAAACAATTGTTTTAATAAAAAATTAAGATTGTAACAATCTTAATTTTTTATTAAAACAATTGTTTACGGAGTTACGCTATGTGCGCCTCTTTCTTCCATCTGGATTGAACCATTTGGAGCCTGCAGCTACCACGTCCCCGAGCCAACTGGTCCAGGTTGGAACACTTGAGGAACTTAAGGAATCTAAAGGCCGTGGCTGGGCTATAGTCAACCGTCTATACTGCTTGCCTTCTGGTAAGCTGCTTATTTATCTGGTGGAGGGTGCACCTATGCATTTACGTCACTTGGTGGTGTGGATCGTAGGAGGTTCCTGCCTGGGACCATTCTACCTCTATATGGACATTTATTGAATATTATTGATTTATGAACTTTGGTCATCACAGTTTCAGAATTTGTCTATTCAAACTTTTTAATTTTTGGCGCGGCTTTTTTTCTTTTACCTCCCCCCTCTGATGTCCCATTTGGCACCTTTCAGGTGGAGAGGGGAGCAGATACCTGCCTAATACAGGTATTTGCTCCCACTTCCTAGCATAGATCACCTTATTGATCTACGCCACTTCAGGCGCCTAGTCTGTACCCTTGCTGTCTTCTGGGAGACAAACAACTCCCAGAACACAGCGGGGATCAGTGAGGACACACAGCGCGACTCACTTCATTTACTGATTCCCTCACCGAAGATGGTGGCGCGGGCAGCCGAGAGCTTAGCGATTGCTCGCCTTCGGCTGCCGACATCGCGGGCACCCAGGACAGGTAAGTGTCCATTTGTTAAAAGTCAGCAACTGCTGGCTTTTAATATTTTTATTTTAGTGGGACCTCTGCTTTAAGATTGCATGAGATTTTGTTAGAATGAAAAATAGTTGAATAACCTTTAATAAATTTTAATGTAGCAAATGTATCATAAAAACATACAAATACATATATTAAAATATGCAAAACTGTATTTAATTATACACTTAAACGGTATATGTTATAATATTATGTATATGAACACATTTGTATTTTTAAAAATATTTTTATACTTTTGATATTCATATGTTTATATTTATATGTTGTATATTTTTATGATACATTTACTATAAAAAGATGTTTTCATAGTGTATATAGTGTTGCTCACGAATATTCGCATTGCGAATATTCGTTACGAATATTGCATATTCAAATATTCGCGAATAACTCGAATATCGCGGTGAATATTCGCTATTGCGAATATTCGTATTTTTTCAAATTTATTTTTAAATCAGATCACATCCTAGTGATCTCCATCGACGTCTAAAAGCATTGCTGGTATGATTAGAGACCCTGGGCCGAGTAGCTGAGGCAATCCTTTTATGTTGCCGAATATTCGCAATGCGAATATTCGCATTACGAATATTCGCGAATACTTTCTCTGCCCTTCTGTGTTTTGTGTATAAAAAAAAAAAAAAAAAAAAATTAGCTTTAGTTTAGTCATATAAGTTTGTGTAAGTAGAGTTAGGGCCAGATTCAGGTAGATGAGAGTATCTTTCCTCTGGAGTAACGCTTCTCATTTACGTTACTCTGAAGACCCTTTCAGCGCAATTCCTGTAATTCACATAGCAGTTGCGCGTAAACTTGCGCCAGAGTAACGATAATGCGCTGGCGTAACCCGACGCAAGTGGAAGTGGGTGTGATCATATGTAAATGATGGGCGGAGCCCGGCGCAGAGGCTTACGTTCAGCGCATCATCCACGGAGCATGCGCAGTGAGTGCGGCTCCCCTCGCCCCCTTGTGCGCATGCTCACAACTTCCGTCGGCACCACTTCCTGGGAAACGTCAGCGCAATGCGTTCCGCTGGGCGCTTAAAAGCGCTGGCGGAAACGCCATTCCGGCGCAAAAGTAGTTCCGTTTCCCCCCACCCCAGGGAAGATACTTTTGCTCTGTGATGGCTGCTCCCGCTACCCCCAGAGAGAGGAGGAACCTCAATTTTAATACCCAGGAGGTCTCTGTCATTATATCGGCTATGGAGACGGAGAATGAATTTCTCCATGGCAAAAAAAGCCGCAAGACCAGCCGGGAGAGGAAGCAGGGCATCCTGGAGTCCATTGCTGCCAGGGTCAATGTCCTGGGCTACTCCACCCGGACTGCTGGGGACATACAAAAGAAAATCAATGACCTGCGGCGCAAGGTGAGGGACAAGGTGGCCTCCATCAGGAGGTATGAGAGGGGCACAGGTGGTGGTCCCCCATGTCCTGTCACCCTGACCGCAGAGGAGGAGGTGGTCGCTCGGTGCCTGGAGAGGGAGCAGGTGGAGGGGGTCGCAGGCTATGACTCCGTGGAGGAAGGCACAAGGACAGGTAAGTGTTTTATAATCCCCTATTTGATGTTTTGCATTTGGGGGGGGGGGTACATGTGCCAAGTGTGTGGGACCACCAACATGTGTCTGCTTTGTGTCATCCACAGATGACGGAGCTGGGCCATCATCTGTCAGCCTGCATTCCACCCCATCCCCCCCACGCCATCATGTGCCCGAGCCACTGGGTGGTGAAGAGGTTGTTGAGGAGGAGAGTGGCCACACCACACCTGCCGAGGTGGTTGTGGAAGATCCTGCTGTGGCAGAGCAGGACTTTTCTTTGGTCTTGTCGGTCTCCTCCCCTTCTCCTGGCCCGTCTGTCGTCCCCTCCCCCATCCTTGGAAGCCCCTCAAGGGCGACACCTTCCACCCGAGGACATACATCTTCTGGCCCCAGGAAGGCGACCCAGAAGACCAGGGGGGTGTCTGATGGTGTCCAGGACCAGTTGGCAAGGGATCACGCCAGACAGACAGAACAAATGGGGGCCATAGCGGACCACTTGCAGAAAGTCTCTGACAGCCTGGGCTCCGTTGCCAACATCAGCAACGCAGTGCAGGATGTCAGCTCTAACTGCGCTGCAGTGGTCACCACTTTGGGGGAGGTGCAGGGGGATATCCAGCACCTCACTGCAGCCGTCCAGGCCAACACTGCTGCCATCCATGGTAACAGTGCTGCCATCCGGGAGCAGGGGAGGCTGAGTCGGCGGGCCCAGCATTACCAGATGACCCGTCAGCTCCGGATGCAGGCCCAGACCAACAGTTATCTTGGACGGATAGCCAGGGCCTTGGAGGGCACGCAGGCCACACCTGCCAGGAGTGGCCCACCTGGGGATCAGCCACCTCCAGATGCCCCCCCACCCACTCCATCCAGGCAGCTGCGGAGCCAGAGAGGGGCCCCCAGAAGAAGCCCCCGGCATCCCCGATGAGGCCTTTTTTTTGGTGCTGGTTTTATATTATTATTTTTGACATACTCAGGTCATGAGTTTATTTTATTTTTTTCTCAGGTTATGAGGTTATTTTTCTTTTATTGGTCAGGATATGATCTTTCTAATTTCTTTTTGTACTGCACACGGTCAGGAGTGCAGGGGACAGTGTGAATGGTGTGTGAATGTGAGAGGGTGGCACTCCTGAAAGTAAGGGGTGTCACCCTCGGCCGTGGTGGTGAAGTGAACCCCACGGCTGAATGAATGACGTGTGAAAGGTGTGTGAATGGACAGTGACATCATTGGGGCCTTGACGCGGCGTTACTGCTCCCAACTCCTACATGCTGGACTTGGGCTAATCCAATGTGATGTGCATGTGGTGTGTGTGATGTAGGGACATCAGTGGTGTACACGCGTGCATTGTCTATGTGATTAATGTTTTGGTTTAGTGTCCAAAGATGCCTACGGCGAGGACCCTCCTGACTGCTCTTCCATCAGCAGACTGGGTGTCCTCTGGCAGGGGGGGCTGTGTGGGTCGGGGGTCAGGTCATCACGTATGTCAATATGCAGGCCTTTTTTCATAGCAAAGTTATGTAGTATGCAACATGCACCGATGATCTGACACACAAAGGTAGGGGAATACAATAGGGCCCCCCCAGACTTATCCAGGCATCGGAAACGGGACTTCAGGAGCCCGAATGTTTGCTCCACCACTGCACGGGTTTTGATGTGTGCTTCATTGTATCTTCTCTCTCCTCTGGTTTGGGGGTTCCGGAAAGGAGTCATTAGATGGGGTCCCAGTGCATATGCAGAGTCACCTGTAAGGTAAAAGACAGGAGAATGTTAGTCATGCATGTGCGATTTCTGTTGTGCATGACGGGAGGGGATAGTCATGCCTGACTCCCATGTCACTCACCAACCAGCCAGCTGTCCCCATACATGTTCTGGTTAAATTCTGCTGGGATGGGGCTCTGACGGTATATGAAGCTGTCATGGCTGGACCCGGGGTGTTTGGCACGGACGTGCCATATGAGGCGTTGGGCATCGGCTATCACCTGTACGTTGATGGAATGCCAATGCTTCCGATTGCGGTATATGTGCTCTGTGGCACTGGGGGGCTGTAGGGCCACATGTGTGCAATCAATGGCCCCCACAGTGCGTGGGAATCTGGCAATGTTGTAGAAATCTGTCATTGCCTTCTGCCGCAGCTCCTCAGTGGTTGGTCTGATGAACTGGTTGGACATGCGTCTGAGGATTGCAGGGACAACCTGGTGCACACATCTGCTTATGGAGGACTGTGACATCCCAGCCACCACTCCACTTGTACGCTGGAATGATCCACTGGCAAGGAAATGGAGTGTTGCCAGTACCTTCACCAGTGGCTGCACTGCTTGTGATCGGTGTGTTGGGCTGGTGATGTCCTCCTGCAGGGTTGTGGTTAGTTCAAGTATTGCATCTGGGCTGAATCTGAAGAGGCGATACACCTCCTCATCCCCCATGCCAAAGAGGTTCATACGTGTGCGGTATATCCTCTCACGTGCCCGCCTTCTTGGTTCCAGGGGACCCATCAGTAGTTCTAGGACCACGAGTGCCCCTGGCATGTTGGCACACAGAGGTGTTGTCCTTGCAAGTGGGGGTGCTCAGCTAGCCCTTATCGTCGGTAACGCTGCTGTAGCTGCTCTCCTGCTGACCTGTGACCGTCTGGAGTAAAGATAAAGCAGCCTTTTGTAGAAATAACTTTGCGCTGGACGGATCAGATACGCGCGGCGCATGTAGCCAGCGTATGGTGCTAATCCGTTCGTGAATTGGGAAATCTCCCTCATTTGCATATTTGCAGGGGAAATCAATGGGCGCGACTGATGCGGCCAGCGAAAATAAACGCTGACGATACTCTGGCGTCGGAACGTTCCGCCGGTCGCAAATGAGCCGTTATTGGGCGCATCTAGTTTGGTGGGTACGGGCACATAGAAACGTCGGCGCATCAGCACAGTTACGCGGCGCATATCCAAATACTCCAGCGCAAGTGTTCGTGAATCTGGCCCTTAGTGTTTAGTGCATATTAGTTTAGTAATCCAGGAAATGATCTCCGTTTTCGCGTGTTGTTCGCGCGTATGCGCATGCGCGGATGAGAATTTCGCAATCAATTTCGCATTCGCATTAGCGAAATTTCGCCAAAAATTTTTTTTGATAAAATATCACGAATATTCGATATTAACGAATATTTCACGAATATTCTTCTATATATTCGTGAAATATCGCGAAATGGAATATGGCGTATTCCGCTCAACACTGAGTGTATATAATGATGTTTATTTTTCATCTATATATACTAAAGCAGTACTTGCAACATTGATTAGTGTTAGTGTGATTTCACAGAAAAGTAGAAAATCTGCCTAATCATAATTACACTTGGAATCTTTTTGACCCTTAACCACCTGAGGCCCGCGCTATAGCCGAATGACGGCTACAGCGCGGACCTGAATTTCCAACAGGAGGTCTTTTGACGTCCGCAGAGGGGAAATTCTAAGCTGGTCGTGTCCTTTGGACACAGCCAATCACAGATCGCGGTGAACGGCCAATCAGTATGTAAACATATGAGATCATCTGCCGGCTCACACAGAGACAGCATCCTGTCTCTGAAGAGGATACCGATCTGTGTCCCTTGTACATAGGGACACAGATCGGTCACCTCCCCCAGTCACCACCCTCCACCTACAGTTAGAACACTATGCAGGGAACACATTTAACCCCTTCCTCACCCCCTAGTGTTAACCCCTTCAATGCCAGTCACATTTATACAGTAATTAGTGCATATTTATAGCACTGATCGCAGTATAAATGTGAATGGCGCCAAAAATGTGTCCGATGTGTCAGCCATAATGTCCCAATAAAAATCGCAGATCGCTGCCATTACTAGTAAAAAAAAAAATTATGTCCCCTATTTTGTAGGCGCTATAACTTTTGCGCAAACCAGTCGCTTATTGCGTTTTTCTTTTTTTTACCAAAAATATGTAGAATACGTATCGGCCTAAACTGAGAATTTTTTTTTATTTTTTTTAAATTGGGCTATTTATTATAGCAACAAGTAAAAAATATTGTATTTTTTTTTCAAAATTGTCGCACTTTTTTGTTTATAGCGCAAAAAATAAAAAACGCAGAGGTGATCAAATACCACCAAAAGAAAGCTCTACTGGTGGGGGAAAAAAATACATCAATTTTGTTTGGGAGCCACGTCGCATGACCGCGCAATCGTCAGTTAAAGCGACGCAGTGCCGGAAGCTGAAATTTCACCTGGGCAGGAGGGGGATATATGTGCCCAGTAAGCAAGTGGTTAAAATATAATATTTTTCTTTTTTAAGTAAAGCATTAATGAGCAATGGCATTTTATTAAATGTGCATATAAGTAAAAAGTACAAACTGAGGTTACTAAATATTTAATTATTCAGATTCCTATAATACCCTACATTGTATGCATTTTAATTTCACACATTAATAGCTAATGAGCCACTATTCTTTGAAAGCTTATTATAACTCTTTCCACCATTTAAAGCAACAGAATGCCATAGCACTGCACATACATATAAAAATATGCCACGTAATGGTTTTCATCATCATTTTAGTCCAGTTTTTCATAAAAAGGCTACAATTAAAGTTAAAACCATACTGCAAAATTTTACCGATGAATGCATAGAAATCTCTAGCTTGTAAAATGCTGTCTGTAACATTTGCTTACTATTATTTTGTGATTTAGTAAAAGCAGAAAAATACTTATACTTATACTTATATAGACCATACATTATACATTTTATTTTGTTTAACTAGTGGGTTACAGTTTTTCTCTATTGTTTTGGCTCATTTCTTGAAACCGAAATGACATTCTCAAAACTCTAAGATCATTTGGCAAAACAGTCTTAGGCGGCGTACACACGAGGGGATATGTCCGCTGAAAACGGTCCGATGGACCGTTTCAGCAGACATCTCCGCTCGTGTGTATGGGCTAGCGGACAGATTTCTCCACCCGACAGATTTCAAAGCATGCTTTGAAATCTATCCGGTGGGAATCTGTCCGCCCGACATGTCTGCTGGTTAGTACACTTACCAGCAGACATGTCGGCTCCCACCACCGCCGCGCCGCTGCCGAATGGATTCGGCGCATGCGCGGAAGTGTTTTACTTCCTGGTGCGGTGACGTGGCAGTGACGCGGCGGCGTCAACGTCACCGCCGCGTCACCACTACGTCACCGCGCCGTCCGGCGGCGGGGAATTTGATCCGATGGTGTGTACACGCCATCGGATCAAACTCCCGATCGGACATATCCGATGGAAATGGTCCGCGGACCGTTTTCATCGGATATATCCGATCGTCTGTACGCCGCCTTACAGTTCAGCACAACACTATAATTCACTTGCAAAAGCTCATATCTTTCCCAAAACTGTGCACTCGTGCTTCAAAACCCTATTCCTTTCCCATATAAAGAGTGAGTGCCTCCAAAATGGCAAAGATTCTTCTCAATTGGTTTGGCTCATTTCTTGAAACAGACCGGACATTCTCAGCTCTTTTGGTGCTTTTGCCAAAATAACCTGGATGGTTCGGCACAACACCATGGTTCACCTTCAAAAGCTCATATCCTTCCCAAAACAGTTCACTAATGTGTCAAAACTAAATTTCTTTCTCATTCAAATAGTCAGTGCCCCCAAAATGCATCATCCCTTTGGCATTGTGTAAGCACTGCAAGTGAAAATGTTTAGATGTTTTATCTCAATGGCAGAGGACCATTGAAATATCCCTCATGTCCACCTTTCAGTCTTAGCCCAGTCCTTCATTGACAATGGTTACTGTACAGTTTTTGTCTAGCTAACTGAATACAATTGTGCATAAAACTTAAAAGAAAAAAGAAAATATTTTAGGGTAAGAGTCGCCTCCAAGGTTTGACATCACACATTGCACTCATACTGCCAAGGAAAAATTACTTCACAGTATTGTAACCATTATCATTCACACACAAAGTAACTTCCATACATGAGACTAAAAAGAAAACATATACAGCATAATATTTGGAAATATAAACACACAAACAAAAAACAAGGACAATTAAATTTAACCTACAATGTAAATAAAGCTTGAGTTTCACAACTACTGTAAGGCCCCTTTCACACGGGGCGGATCAGCAATGATCCTCCCCGTGAACCTCCACTTGCTCAGCGGGGATCGCTCAGTTGATCCCCGTTGAGCCGGCGGATGACAGGGAGGTCCTCGCACACTGTGCAGGGACTGCCCTGTCAGCTCTCTGCTCTCCCCTATGGGGGGATCAGATGAACACGGACCGTCTGTCCGTGTTCACCCGATCCGATCCGCCAGACGGATGGAAAAGTAGGTTTTTCTTTGGCGGATCGGAGCGGGTCGGATGTCAGCGGGCATGTCACCGCTGACATCACATCCGCGACTCCATAGAGGAGCACAGAGCGCCCATTCAGGTCCGCCTAAAAAACTGGCAGGCGGACCAGAACAGGCCACCTGTGTGAAAGAGCCCTAATATCTCTTCACTGATGGCTGTCCTCACCCTCCCTCTTCTGGGTACTGCCCTCACCCTCCTGCCCATCCACACGCTGCTGTCTGTCTGGCCACAGATTCCCATCAACATTGCAGCGTATATCCTCCCTTGCGATGCAACAAGGGAAGAAACAAGGGAGATGTCGCAACCATCGCCTACACTGATCTCCTGTAATATTCTCACAGGCAGCGTCTATTGCATGGAGCAGGGACCTCTGATCTTGAGCCTGATGCTCATACACTCTCCACCTCCAAGCGCAGAAAAACTCATCAATAGGATTGAGGAAAGGAGAGTAAGGTGGTAGGAACACCAATATCCATCCTTGGATGAGCAGTGAACCAGGCCCTGATAAGCGAGCCACGGTGGAAATTCACATTGTCCCATACAATTATATATTGTGGTAGGTGAGGCCCTATGAGACCTCTCTCATTTTCAGGGATCAAATCCAAATGAAAGCGGTCCAAGAAGATGAGGAGCTTCTGTGTATTGTATGGGCCAAGACTGGGCATGTGAATGGCCACACCATTCTCAGAAATGGCAGCACACATAGTTATATTGCCCCCTCGCTGGCCTGGGACATCCACTGTGGCCCAGTGGCCAATAAAATTACGACCACGTCTTCGGCCCTTGGCCAGGTTAAAGCCAGCCTCATCCCCATACACGAGTATGTGAGAGGTCTCGTTTCCTTCCAATGCCATTATTCTCTACAATAGAGAAAAAATAGAAAACATCAAATCAGTCATACAGAAGAGTCATACACTACAGTTACAGACAGCTACATAGGAATGTTCTATGTTTTGCACAAGTTCAATATACTACTGGCCAGTATTCCAGTGGATCCAACCCTGGGGTACATGTATGTCTTTTTAAGACCCAATCCCCCCCTTCCCTTTTTGTACTAACTATGTCCTGATACTTTAATAATAATAAAATTCTCTTTTTTTGTATCAAACATAATTTCAGATCATTTACACTGTTGCCATTAGTAACCCCTTTTTTCTTTGATCTCCTCTGAGATCACTATTTTTCCCCATCCTTTCCCCCAACCTTGGTCCCCCCTTTTTGTTTCTCACACATTTATTACCAATGATACACAGGTTACGGCAACATAATCATCACTTGATGACAGGTCTGAGGTAGTAGCAAATATCCAAGCTCCTACCAATAGTTAAAACTTGCGATTCCCCCTTCCCCACCAACCCCCTTTTAATTTTACAATACATGTACCCTATGCTGAGGTACTACAGGGGGTAATTGACAGAAAGGGGAGGGCAAAAATTATCAACGACTAGACTTACTTAAATGTTACAGTAACATTATTAGATAGATGTACATGGGAGGCACTACTGTAATTGCAGCTCTTTGACCCTTTTATTTACTGTTTTGTATGTTATATTCTTCAAAATAGGAATTTTAATGATAATTGCATCATACAGTAAGCTGCAGTTTTTACTGTAATACTGGAATACTACTGTAAACTGTATAATCAATATTGTAGAAAATAAACTATTCCATACTATTCCATAGTTTATTTTCTACAATATTTTTCTTGTCATGGTTAGTATCATACGTAACATCCCACTGAAGTAAGATACTGTAATACTGTAGGCCTATCACACACACTCACTAAATGAACACGTAAATGAGTAAATAAATATATTTGTTGCTCTATGCACAGTGTCCTGTCCTACACATTATATAATTCCATCATTGATTGTGAGGCCATGGTTGATGACATGGTCTATAATTGTGGCCCGAATTTCATCAGGGACAGCATGGTGTCTTCGTGCTCCTTGGCCTCTTCCCCCTATTCCACCACCACGCACCCTTACTCCTCCTCCTCTTCTTCCTATTCCTCCAGCAGGCAGTTGCCCTTGTTCATTTACTTGGCCAGGTGCCTCCATGTTCAGAAATTATGGTATTATGTTCCTTAATAATTTTGACAATTGAACAGACTATTGTGCATATGATGACTTAAACAATGAAATTACGCTGACACGTTTTGGAGAGAACGACCATTAGACTGAGAATTGACAAATCAGTTTAGATCAACAAGATCTATTCAATTGAAAATTGTGCTAAATGTAGGCTACTTGTACTAAATAATTTGAGAAATGTACTAAGACATTCAGACATGTACTAAGACATTTGCAATTTGATGAAATGAACGAGAAATGCAATTCAGTTGTGAACAATTGTCAAGTGGTTTGGAGATTTGTCCATGTTGTTTTGAGAATGTAATTTCTGTTTCAAGAAATGAGCCAAAGCAATGGAGAAAAACTGTAAATGAAAAAAAAAAAATGTGCCGATTCTCCCATCCACACATTGGTAGATGGGGAATCCCTCTTGCTGTGCTATTGTGAGAACACAATGATCAGTGTTGCTGGCTATAGCCAATGGCAATAATTGTTTAGGAGAAACCCAGCAGGGTGGTTGTACAGAAGTCAATTGATAGATCGACTTCTGTACAACCAGGGTGACCATACATTGATCAAAATTCGGCCTGTCCCTGCTGAACCAGCCAAATTTTGTTTCATGTATGGGCAACTTTAAAGTTCTTTGAACATCCAGGTAATAATATTATAATTATTATCATTGTTATTATTAAACCGGATTTATATTGTGCCAACAGTTTGTGCACCACTTTACAATATAAAAGGAGACAATACAGTTACAATTAGGGTTGTCCCGATACCACTTTTTTAGGACCGAGTACAAGTACAAATACTTTTTTTCATGTACTCACCGATACTTTTTTTAAATGTCATGTGACAGTTTTCAAACCACAATACAGACTAAGGATATTTTCCTTAGAATTATGAAGAACTCTAACTCAAGACATTAAAAAAGAATAAAAATGAGTAAAAACGAATAAAACAAATGTATTTGCTTGTCACGCAGTAGTAAAAAACTCAAAGAATTTTCACAGAACATGTTGATAAATTCAAAAAAAGTATCGGCAGAAGCATCGGGAGCATTTACGCGAGTACAAGTACTCCCGCAAATACTCGGTATCGGTACCGATACCGATACTAGTATCGGTATCGGGACAACCCTAGTTAGAATACAATCAAATATAAGAGGGTGGCAATTTAATAGGGTGGGGCAAGTTGCACAAAAGGTTGTCACTGTGAGGAATGAGCTGATGGAAGATTTAAAAATTCAATTATTAAGTGGAGGCCTGATAGGCTTCCTTGGAAAAGATGAATTTTCAGGGATTACCTAAAGATGATCAGAGCAGCAGATAGTTGGAAAGATTGAAGTAGATCCAGGAAGAGTTCCAGAGTACTGGAGAAGTCCTTGAGATAAACATGGGAGGAGGAGACAAGAGCGCTAAGAAGGATGAGGTCTTGGGAGTAGCAGAGAGGACGATTTGGGTGATATTTTGAGACAAGATTGGTGACATAGCTTAGGACATAATTTTGGATGGATTTGTATGTTGTTGTTAGTATTTTGAATTGAATACACTGGGTAACCAGAAGCCAATGAAGGGATTGGCAGAGAGGGGTGGGTGAGGTGGATGAGTCTGGCAGCAGCAGTCATGATAGACTGAAGGGGGGATAGCCAGCGTAAAGGTAGGCCTAAGGGAAGGGAGTTGCAATAGTCTTGCAAGCCGAGAGATAACAAGGGAGTGAATAATTAGCTTGGTGGTTTCATTAGGTAAAAATGGGCATGTTTTAGAGATGTTAGAGATGAAGTCTAGAAGCTTTTGACAACGATTGGATTTGGAGCTGAAAGGACAGGTCACCATCTAGGATTACACTTAGTACCCTGACATGAGGGCAGGGACTGATAGATGGATTAATGATCTTTGTGGAAAAGTCAGGGAGGAGGACACTGGTGGTGGTAGTGGTGGGGGGATATTACAAGCTTGGTTTTAAAAAGTTTTTGTTTAACCACTTAAGGACCGCCTCCTGCACATATACGTCGGCAGAATGGCAGGGCTGGGCACAAGCACGTACAGGTACGTCCTCTTTAAGTGCCCAGCCGTGACCGCGGCCGTGGGACCCGCGGACCCGATCACCGCTGGAGTCCCGCGATCGGTCCCCGGAGCTGAAAAACGGGGAGAGCTGTGTGTAAACACAGCTTCCCTGTTCTTCACTGTGGCACCGTCATTGATCGCGTGTTCCCTTATATAGGGAACCACAATCAATGACGTCACACCTACAGCCATAACCACAGTTAGAAACAGAGCTTAGGTCACACATAACCCCTTCAGCGCCCCCTTGTGGTTAACTCCCAAACTGCAATTGTCATTTTCACAGTAAACAATGCATTTTTAATGCATTTTTTGCTGTGAAAATGACAATGGTCCCAAAAATGTGTCAAAATTGTCCGAAGTGTCCGCCATAATGTCCCAGTCACGAAAAAAATCGCTGATCGCCGCCATTAGTAGTGAAAAAAATCATAAAAATGCAATAAAACTATCCCCTATTTTGTAAACGCTATAAATGTTGCGCAAACCAACCGATAAACGATTATTGCGATTTTTTACCAAGAATAGGTAGAAAAATACATATCGGCCTAAACTGAGGAAACTGCAGAGGTGAACAAATACCACAAAAAGAAAGCTCTATTTGTGAGAAAAAAAGGACGCCAATTTTGTTTGGGAGCCAAGTCGCACGACCACGCAATTGTCAGTTAAAGCAGTCAGTGCCGAAACGCAAAAACTGTCCGGGTCCTTTAACTGCCTAAAGGTTCCGGGTCATAAGTGGTTAAGGAAGCCTTTGGGACATCCATGTTGATATATCAGTTGATATATCAGTTAGTAATTTCGTAATGTGAGAGGAGAGAGAGATATGTTTGGTTGTCATTGGTGTAGAAATAGTATTGGAAGCTGTGGAAGATTATCAAATGACCAAAAGAGGAGGTGTATATAGAGAAGATGAGGTACTGTAAATAAAGAGGAGGAGAGAGTTGAAGGTAAAAAAAAAATCAAAAGTTACCATTTTGAAGGCTTATATGCAAGTAGTTGGCCATGAAAAGGAGTACGGGGTATGGATACTGCCATGGGGGACATGTATTAACCACTTAAGACCCGGACACATATGCTTCTAAATGACCCAAGGTGTTTTTACAATTCGGCGCTGCGTCACTTTAACAGACAACTGCGCGGTCGTGCGATGTGGCTCTCAAACAAAATTTGCGTCCTTTTCTTCCCACAAATAGAGCTTTCTTTTGGTAGTATTTGATCGCCTCTGCGATTTTTTTGCGCTATAAACTGAATTAGAGCGACATTTTTGAAAAAAATCACTATTTTTTTACTTTTTGTTATAAAAAATATAAAATAAACTAAGTTTTAGTAAAACATTTAGGCCAAAATTAATTCAGTAATTTAGTAACAAAAAAAAAATCGCAATAAAAAAAAAAAAAAATAGCTACCTAGCGGGAACAGCGACACTAATACAGCGATCAGAAAAATGATCGCTTAGTGACGCTGGCAATAGGGAGTGAAAGGGTTAACTAGGGCAGTGATCAGGGGGTTAAAACTTTATTAGGGGGGGTAAGGGGGCTATCCTGAACCTAACACTAACTAACTTTCACACTGCCTGTCACACTAACACTAAATGCAGTGATTAGATCACTGCATTCAGTGACACTGTGACAGGGGGGTGGGGGGGGTGATCACAAGGGGTTAATGTGCCTATGTGTGTGTGTGTGTGTGTCAGTGTTGTGTTGGTGCACACTTACTGTGGATGTCTTCTCTCATCAGCAGCAGTGGGAAACACTGCTGCGATGAGAGATGACATCATTTCCTCCTCCTGTGTAAACACAGGAGGAGGAAGTGACACGAAGGGGGAGCGCTTCCATTGGCTGGGAGCGATCGCGGGGAGGGCGAAAAAAACGGACATCCGCCTGCTCGTCGGCGATCGCTCCCAGAGACAGGGGGACCGCCGCACTCCGCGGAGGGGGTCCCGATCGGACCCCCGAACCGCACAAAGGCGAGGAATGTAAATGTACGCCCTTGTGCCTGTACGAGCCATGTTGTGGACGTACATAGGCGTGCGGCGGTCCTTAAGTGGTTAATATATTTTTTTTAAACTATGGGCCAGATTCAGGTACATCTGCGCATTATTGGACCGGCGTAGCGCACCGCCTTTACATTAAACTTGCGCAATGTAGCCGCCAATCACCCTATTCTCGTCGCTTTTGCGCAGGAAATTTGCGCATGCGTAACATTATTTCAGAGGCGTAAGGCGGAGTAATACAAATTGGGAAGGACGTGGGCGTGTTACATTGAAATGAGCCGTGACCCCATGCGCGCTTGAAGGAGACCATGGTCAGCACCTCTGTGCGCATGCTCACAACTCGGGAACGGCGCAATCAGTGAAATTGGAAGTGGACTAGGGCAAATTAGAGAACTACACAGACAGCATAAATAGACAGACACAAACGCACTTCCTTTGCAAAAGTACATCCCTTTGTATCCCTCCCTATACAGCAAGGTGCTTTTGTTCTGTTGTTTGTTAGCGTTTATTTGTTTGTTTGTGACGTGTCTTTGAGATATTTGGGGACTGTTTTGCAGAGTGATTTTTGTCTTTTATGTGTTTTCTTTGTTGTTTTTTTTGTAAAATTATATTTTTGCTGGGCTTATTTTTTTTTTTGCTGGTCATTTTTTTTTGGTTCTGTTTGTGTAGATGCACTAATCAATGTAAAAATGACACTGGCATGGTAAGGGTTAACACTAGAGGGCCATCAAGGGGTTAAATGTGTTCCATGGGTGTGTTCTAACTGTAGGGGGGTGGGCTTACTGGAAGATGACAGAGAACACTGTCCCGATCATTGGGAATTGTAGATATCTGGCAGAACAGGGATTCACCTTGTTTACAGTTCCTCCGTTCAGCCTCTCCTCACCACGATCATAGGTCACCAGCGGACATTGAGTATGCGGGACCCACGGACACGCTCCCGCTGCTTGTGCCTGCTATCCTCCTTGCACGGACCAATGTACAGGTATGTCAGTTTGCGCAGGAAAGCCGACCTGCCACAGTATATCTGCGTGAGCTGGTTGGCTAGTAGTTAAAGCTGATTTTCATGTTTCCTGACACTTTAAATAGTTTGTTTGAACCAAGCTGGTCCAAGAAACTATTTCCGTCAAATGTTGCACTGGCTCTAAGCACTGTATGATCTGTATGTAGCTTTAGTTACATAGAGTACACAGTGCTGCGTTTGGGCTGTGAGACAGAGACTTCCCGTCTCACACCCAAAACAAAATAGGAGTTGATCTGGGTAGTGCTCAGTCATTCATAAGCAGCTTTGTATGATTTGGGAATGTGGAGGTGACATTCCTGCCGGAAAAGGGGTGTCACCCTCATTTGTGGTGGCTTGTGCCAATCCAATGTGATGAGGATGTGGGGTGTGTGTGCTAGGGACCACAGTGGTGTGCATGCATGCATTCTCATTGTGCCATGATTAATGTGTGTGTTTAACGTGCAAAGATGCATAATGTGAGCTGGCATGAGATGGGGTCATGAGATGGGGTCCCAGTGCATATGCAGAGTCACCTTGAAGGGAAAAGACAGGAGGATGTTAGTAGTGCATGTGTCCCTTGTGATGTGTGCATCATGGGGGGGGGGGCAGTCATGCCTGCCACCCATGTTACTCACCAACCAGCCAGCTGTCCCCATACATGTTCTGTTCGAAATCTGTGGGGATGGGGCTCTGATTGTATATGTAGCTGTCATGGGTGTCATGTGTAGTGTCATGTGTTGGGCTGGTGGCTGCAAGCTTGTGGTTAATTCCATGATGGCATGAGGGGTGAATCTGAAAATGCGAGACACCTCAGAATCACTCATGCCATAGATGTCTATGCGTGTGCAGTATATCCTCTCCCGTAAAGAGTGAAGATTGAGGGGCTTGTACCAGATAAGAATATTGTATTAGATTAGATTAAATTGTAAAGTTTATATAAGCAAATAAAAAGTAAAAAAATTAATAAAAAATCCCGTGCCCTCCTCAGTGCCCTCCTCAGTGCCCTCCTCCTTCTTTGCTCATCTAAAGTCAGTAGTATAGCTATGAGCATGGATGCCACTGGCATGTTGGCATACAGATTGTTGTGCAACACGTGTGACTGCTCAGCTCCTCACTAACAGTGTTGCTTTCTCTGACATGTAGACGATATTTCTAATTTTAGACCAGCTTTTATATGGTCTAATTTTAGACAGGACATTTTGCTGTTGCGCACACTCCGTAGCCTGCGCTGCACCAACGTTCTTTTGTGGATCCCCGTAAGTCCCTCATTAGCATATTTGACTAGCAAATCAATGGTCTGTCTAGCGCAGTTTTGCGCGGACGGATGCGCCTGTCTAACGAAATTACGCTGGACAAAAAAAGTAGATTTCTTGCGTATCTCGTTCTGGGGATGCCGTGCATCGAAACGCACGTGCACATTTAGACTTACGCCGCGCATCTCCTGTTACGCAGGCGTAATCGCTCTGTGAATCTGGCCCTATGTTTTTTTCAGGAGCAGTGATTTTAATTATGGTTAAAGTACAACAATAAAAATGAAAAATTCCTTTAAATATAGTGCCCAGGGGGTCCACTTAATGTGCCTGTAAAGTGAGACATCTGTAGCATGCATAAAACATGCCAGAGGAAAAATTTAATTTCTAAAGAAAAAAAAAGTAAAATACCATTTAAAATGAGTCGCGGCAATTGAAAAATAAAGAAAAAAACAAAATTGTTTTTTAATGACGTGGGTCCCCCCCAAAATCTATACCAGACCCTTAGCTGAGCATGTAGCCCGGCAGGTCAGGAAAGGGGAGGGGCGAACACCCTGCAAATTCAGATGTTATGCAAACGCCGAACAGGCAAATGTTTGCCTATCCCTATTGTAGACTAAGCTTTTTAATGCCACGTACACACGTTTTTCATGTCATGGAAAAAAACGATTTTTCTCAAGCCTGCCTTGCATAAACACGATCGTGATAAAAAATGCTTGAGCAAAGCGCGGTGACGTACAACACGTACGATGGCACTATAAAGGGAAGTTCAATTTGAATGACGCCACCCTTTGGGCTGATTATGCCAATTTCCCTTCTCATAACTTGCTTCTGAGCATGAACGTTTTTTTCCCCGTTGTTAAAGCGTACACACAACCGTTTTTCACGACGAGAAAAACGACGAAGTGAAAAACGACAAGAAAAATAGAGCAGGTTCTACATTTTTAATGGCCATTTTCCTCATCGAGAAAAATGCTTTGGAGCCTACACACAACCGTTTTTAATGACCAATTTAAAAATAGAATTTTTCTTGTCATGAAAAACGGTCGTGTGTACGCGGCCTAACAGTTAAGAGGTAAATGGGAGCAAGAAAATAGGTAGTCGGTTGTTCAGGTGATCATTAGTATTTGTTAACTGGTTAGTATACAAAGAGCTTTACTGTAAATTGTATGTGTGGTTGGAAGGATCTGTCATTGTTAGTCAGAAGCTTTGTTTATTTTTATCCCAGATACATTTTCTTAAAAAGTATTGGGAGAAATGTTTGTCATGAAAATGGATTTACGTGTATATTAACGCTTTTACATGTGCTATAACTGAAAGCTGCCACACATTCAGAATACATCTATTCAACTAATTTTTTAATGACTTTTGTCATGGCAACTAAAAGCACATTATTTGAACGAAATGGTTGTGGTTTCTCAGTGAGTCTATAATTTGTCTTCTAAAATGTTGCTTTTACTGTAGACTGCCTCCATTTTTTTCAAGTCACAATGATCTTTATTTTGCATTAGCCCTGTGTATTTGCATGAGGTGAATATTATGTATTTCAATATTTAAACCAGGAGGACTTAAATAGAAGTAGGTTACATTTTAAACAGCCCTTACTTTGCAAGTCTTTTTTATGCTTCTGTCCTTTCATGTCTGGTACTAAGTTATCATATACTGAGTTGTTTACTGAGGTGCTACACTGTTATGACTGTCATAAAACACTGACTGACAAATCCCAGATTTCATATAGCTTGTGCACCTAGGAAACTAATTGCATCCAAATTATTTATGGACTTTTACTCTAAAATCTATAAACCGGGTAACTTTTAGATTGACAAAAATTAGATAGAACACAGA
This sequence comes from Rana kukunoris, assembly GCA_029574335.1. Lineage (NCBI taxonomy): Eukaryota > Metazoa > Chordata > Amphibia > Anura > Ranidae > Rana > Rana kukunoris. The sequence goes on from CM056052.1 coordinate 426,689,968, forward strand.
GATTCTCTTTTTGTAGACTAAAAAACTGTCCTCTGCGTAGTGCGCTTTGATGTCAAATGTAACCTCTTCACCCCCGGAAGGATTCGCTCCTTAATAACCATGCGACGCTGTACCCAAACAAAATTGATGTCCTTTTTTTTTACCCACAAATAGAGCTTTCTTTTGGTGGTATCTGCGTTTTTTATTATTTGCACTATATTTTTACTTTCTGCTACAATACATATCCCAAAAATATATATATAAAAAACAAAATGTATTCATCAGTTTAGGCCGATATATATACTTCTACATATTTTTGGTAAAAAAATTAATTGCAATAGGCGTATTGATTGCTTTGCGCAAAATTGATCATGTCTACAAACTACGGGATATATAGGGACTTTTATTTTAAAAAAAATTGTTTTACTGGTAATGGTGGCGATCTGAGATTTTTAATAGGACTGTGACTTTGTGGTGGACATATGTGACCTTAAATTACACTTTTTGGGGACCAGAGACATTAATACATTGATCAGTGCTATACAAATGCACTAATCAATGTAAAAATGACACTGGCATGGTAAGGGTTAACACTGGAGGGCCATCAAGGGGTTAAATGTGTTCCATGGGTGTGTTCTAACTGTAGGGGGGTGGGCTTACTGGAAGATGACAGAGATCACTGTCCCAATCATTGGGAATTGTAGATCTCTGTCATGCCATCTGGCAGAACAGGGAATCACCTTGTTTACAGTTTCTCCGTTCAGCCTCTCCTCACCACGATCATAGGTCACCAGCGGACATTGAGTATGCGGGACCCACGGACACGCTCCTGCTGCTTGTGCCTGCTATACTCCTTGCACAGACCAATGTACAGGTATGTCAGTTTGCGCAGGAAAGCCGACCTGCCACAGTATATCTGCGTGCGCTGGTTGGCTAGTAGTTAAAGCTGATTTTCATGTTTCCTGACACTTTAAATAGTTTGTTTGAACCAAGCTGGTCCAAGAAACTATTTTCGTCAAGTGTTGCACTGGCTCTAAGCACTGTATGATCTGTATGTAGCTTTAGTTACATAGAGTACACAGTGCTGCGTTTGGGCTGTGAGACAGAGACTTCCCGTCTCACACCCAAAACAAAATAGGAGTTGATCTGGGTAGTGCTCAGTCATTCATAAGCAGCTTTGTATTCTGTGAATGAATACCACGCTTCATCTGATTGGTTGAGTTGGAGGGGTAGCTGATTATGTCATGCTCTCCATCTCAGCCAATCAAAGAAAGCTTTGTATTCATTCCCAGAGCACAGTACAAAGCTGCCTATGAATGGCTGAATACTGCACAGATCGACTCTGCATTGTTTCGGGTGTAAGACGGGAAGTCTCTGTCTTACAGCTAGAACCCAGTAGTGTATGTAGCTGAAGCTGAAACTATTTAAAGTCACAGAAAACCTGGAGATCAGCTTTAATGTTGGGGCTGGTGAAAGTATACTTTTCTAAAGGACATGGTTTATTGTGACACGCTTTCATATCATCCCACATGAACTTCTATTGTGACTTTCTTCACATGACTTGTTAGAACCACAAAGGGTGCTAGCGCTAAAAGACATGGGGCCAGATTCTCAAAGGAATTACGCCGGTGTATCTACAAAAACCGTATGCCATGTAAAGTATGGCCGTCGGGAAATCGTTGCGTTTTTCCGTTGTTTACGTAAGTCGTCGAGAATAGGGCTGTGCATTAATTACGTTCACGTCGCAACCAATGTATTTGCGGCGCTTAATTTAAATACAAGCCGGCGCCTTTGCTTTACGCGGCCTTACGCCGGGCCATTTACACTACGCCGCCGCAAATTACGGAGCAAGTGCTTTGAGAATACGGCACTTGCTCCAGTAAATTGCGGCGGCGTAGTGTAAATTACATACGCTACGCCCCGCTCGTATATATGCAAATCTACGAGAATCTGGCCCATGGTCTGATTTACTATCAAACTGATGGATAAGCACCACTTTGAAAAAAACTGTTTGTCAGCACATGCGCAGAAGAGTAACAACAAGAAACAGCCCAATTAGATATATGAAAGTATTCCTATTATATGTAAAAACTAATATAATTCCATCACAAGTGCCATGTTACGCACCAAACATTTGTAAATCTCTTACCATGACAGATATGTATTGATTGTCTGTGTTGGCTGCAAGGGATGTTCGTTAATTGAAGTGGATCTCATGCATGCCTTGCTTTGTGTTGCGTTTTCAAAATGACTGCTTTTGCGATACACTTTTATTTCACTGGCAGAATGAAACACATACGGTTGTTTGATTTACTCCATTTCATAGTAATGTGGGAACGTTATTCGAGGAGCACTTTGACTTCTTGGGAATATCAGAAACCTGGCTGGACAGTTTGCATTACTTGCTGAAAATATTGAGGGATACGCTATATTTCAGAGGGACAAAAATGGCAGAAGAGCTGGAGAGGTATAAAACTGTGATGGTGCAGAATCAATATGTTTGGAGCTTCATAGGAGCGCCCTCCTTCTGTTTTTTTGTGCACAACTTCCACAGTTCAGGTCCTCCTAAAGGGGTTTTAAAGGTTTTGTTTTTTTTTCTAAATAGGTTCCTTTAAGCTAGTGCATTGTTGGTTCACTTACCTTTTCCTTTCATTTCCCTTCTAAGGGCCAGATTCAGCAACACTTGCGCTGGAGTATTTCGATATGCGCCGCGTAACTGTGAAGATGCGCCGTCGTTTCTATGTGCCCGTACCCACCAAACTAGATGCGCCCAATAACGGGCCATTTGCGACCGGCGGAACGTTCCGACGCCAGAGTATCGTCAGCGCTTAATTTCGCTTGGCGCATCAGTCGCGCCTATTGATTTCCCCTGCAAATATGCAAATGAGGGATTTTTCCCAATTCACGAACGGATTAGCACCATACGCTGGCTACATGCGCCGCGCGTATCTCGTCCGTCCGGCGCAAAGTTATTTCTACAAAAGGCTGCTTTATCTTTACTCCAGATGGCCACAGGTCAGCAGGAGAGCAGCTACAGCAGCGTTACCGACGATAAGAGCTAGCTGAGCACCCCCACTTGCAGGACAACACCTCTGTCCATGCTTGTCTGTCAACTTTTACAGCCATGGAGGAAGACATCATAGGTCTCCATAGCCGAGATGACGGCTGACAGCTCCTGGCCATTAAGGTTCAGCTTTCTCCTGTGTGTTTGCGGGAAACGGGAGCAGCCATCTCAGAACAAAAGTAACATCACTGCGGGGAGGGGGAGCAGGATATACTTTAGTGCCGGAATGGCACTTCTACGGGCGCATTTAAACGCCCAACGGAAGGCATTGCGCTGACATTTCCCGTGAAGTGGTGCCGACGGAAGTTGTGAGCATGCGCACAAAGGGGGCGAGTGGAGCCTCACTCACTGCGCATGCTCCGTGGTTGATGCGCTGAACGTAAGCCTCTGCGCTGGGCTCCGCCCATCATTTACATATGATCACACCCACTTCCACTTGCGTCGGGTTACGCCAGCGCATTATCGTTACTCTGGCGCAAGTTTACGCGCAACTGCTATGTGAATAACAGTACTTGCGCTGAAAGGGTCTTCAGAGTAACGTAAATGAGAAGCGTTACTCTGGAGCAAAGATGCTCCCATCTACCTGAATCTGGCCCTAAATGTTTTTTTTTTCTTAGTTTTCTTTGTCTGAATTTCAGTAAGCTGTTCAGTAAGCTGTTCTGGCTGACTATCCACCGCTCAGATGATGGTGGAAAGCTTACTGAGGAGGAACAGGAAGTGAGAAATTCAGACAAAGAAAAAAAACATTTAGAAGGGAAATGGAAGGAAAGGGTAAGTGAACCAACAATGCACTAGCTTAAAAGGAACCTATTTAGAAAATAAAAAATGAACCTTTACAACCCCTTTAATGTGTCTTATGACAATATATGAACAAGTTTATGTGATACAATGCTTATTTTTGCTGAAGTAAGGAAAAGTTAAACAAAATAATACGATATCGATAGAACATGCAACGCTATTTAAATGCCAATCTTTCCTATTATCTCCTATATTAAATTTTTTGTAAATGTTATTATTTTTGGCATGTTTTATTTTACTAAAACTGTTTAACCACTTCTGAACTACAATTATTAGTTTAAGGAAAAAAGGGGGAGATTTACTAAAACTGGAGGGGAATATCTGCAGCTCTGAAAACCAATCAGCTTCCAGGTTTTAAGCTTAATTAAAGAAGCTGATTGGTTACAATATACAGCTGCACCACATTTTGATTGCTCCCGTTTTAGAAAATCTTCCAAAGTATTCTAGCAAAGCAAAAAAGAAGCTTTCTTTTGTGTCAAACTTTGATTTGAACATTTAAGTGTTCCAGTCAACCTAACAAGCATGTTAAGAGCTGTCTTTTGCTATTATAAGGGGATGTCATTTTGACAATGATGGTGTTGAAGCACATAGTTTCTACCATTGTCTTATCATGTAATTTCTAGTTAAAATGACACGCTCTATAATGGTAAGAGATAGTGTATTACATATGTATTAACAGTTATGACATTTTAACATTGGAAATGTTAAAGCATGATAACAGATTATTTCTGGTAATATTTTTACATAACATTACAAGTATTATATCCAATGTAAATGGCTGTACATCAGTATTCACATTGCTTATCTGTTTTTATGATCACTTATCTGATTTGAATAATTGTAATATATATTTTTTTAATGTCTATATGTAAAAATAAAATAAAAAATGAATGTCAAAATAGTGCAATAAATTTAATTATAAATAAATTAAAATCAATAAAATATGTGGCTTTGATTGAAATAAATAACACAGGTTTTCATTGGAGATCACAAAAGGCTGTTTTAACACACATTAGGCAGGAATGGTCTACAGATGTCACCATCATCTTTTCCCCCCCTGAAATATAATATGTATCCATTGCTAAAGTACATGCATGTAGACAGGAAGTGGCTGCAAATAGGCTTGAGAAGGTCAATAGGACTGATATCCAACAGTTAGTTGTTTATAATACCCAGTGCCTTAGTAAGCTAAATGTGCAGTAATTTAGTTAAGGTTGATATCTACTTAAAGGGGTTGTAAAGGATTTTTTTTCCCCCCTAAATAGCTTCCTTTACCTTAGTGTAGTCCTCCTTCACTTACCTCATCCTTCCATTTTGCTTTTAAATGTCCTAATTCCTGTTCTTCTGTCTGTAACTCACCACCGTAATGCAAGGCTTTCTCCCTGGTGTGGAGAAAGTCTCTTGCGGGGGGGAGGGGGCAAGCAAGAGTGTCAGGACGCCCACTAACACACAGCTCCTTTCTCTATCTTGAAAATAGAGAGTGTCCTGATTTGCCTGCTCTCCCCCTCAAGAGGCTTTCTCCGCACCAGGAAAAAAGCCTTGCATTACGGTGGTGAGTTACAGAAAGAAGAACAGGAGCATTTCTCAGAAGAAATAAGGACATTTAAAAGCAAAATCGAAAGATGAGGTAAGTAAAGGAGGACTGCACTAAGGTAAAGGAAGCTATTTAGGAAAAAAAAAAATTCCCTTACAACCGCTTTAAAGATTAACTTCACTTTTGGTAAAAAGTAAATATAGTAAATAAAAAAAATACATAAAATGAATTGCTACACAAGACATATTGGGCCAGATTCAGAGAGCCGTAACTCCTGTCTAACTGGTGTTGACTGGAGTAATTTCAAATTACACGCGTTTTTTAGCTAGTCGGAAACCTCAAACCTCAATAGACGGCTGCGGGCTTCAATTCGACTGGATTACGTGTTCGTACGCCTTCGGATCTATGCTGCACTAAAATTGCGGCCACTGGGTGGACTTCCCGTCGTTTTCCGCGTCGGGGTATGCTAATGAGCTTTTGCTATTACTATCTTCAATCGCAATCTCTTACGGCATCTTTAGTCATCTTTTTTTTGCGTAACACTATACCAGCTTTTTGCTGCTCTAATATTAGACAGCCCATGTTAAGTATGGCCATCGTTCCTGCGTCGAATTTCAACGTTTTCCGACGTCTTTTATTATTTTTTACGTAAGTCGTCCGGGAATAGGAATGTCCGTAACCGACGCTACTCAAACAAAAAATTACGTAACGACGTGAATTCGCGCAATGCACGGCGGGAAATTTCTGAACGGAGCATGCGCAGTTCGATCGCCGCGGGGACGCGCCTAATTTAAATGCTTCACGCCCCCCTAATAGCGTATTTCGATTACGCGGCGTGAAATAGACTACGCCGCCGTATCGTTCGGGCAAAAATCGAACAGAATTCGATGTAGAGCCTGGTAAAATACGGCAGCGTAGAGTATTTCGATTACGCTGCGCAAATTTAAGTGTACCTGAATCTGGCCCATTGTCATTAATGTCCCTTTCACACTGACAGACCGATTGGATTCAGCAAGAATACTGTTTTTGTAGGTTTCATGTTCTATGGAAAAAAAAAAATCAATTTGAAGATCAATTTTTTGGAATTTAACCATTTATCAGTTGAAACATTAATATCTCATCTAAACTTGATGCAAAAGCTAAATATGTATTCATGTAGTAATCTAAATAAATAAATGTATAAACAGTATTTGTAATAAACACAATGGGGTTTACTAAAAGCAAATAGACAATTCCCTTTGCCAGGAAATTTCCCCTTAGATTAATGAACGTGGTGAACATTAACTTTGCAAAGAATACCTAATCACATTCAAGGAAAAAAAAAATTTACTTGCACATGACAGGATGATGAAAGTCAGCAAAGCTTCCCCTCATTCACTAAGCCAAGTGAAAATGCCCACTATGTGATTTGCTGCATTAGGCACCACACTGCCCCCTACCATAGTCAGAATAAACAGCTGCTGGAGAGGAAACTGCTGCAGTTTACTTTCCAGCAGCTGTCCACCGTGAATGAATAGAGCCTTACATTACTTAGCAAGTGTACACTTAAAGAAGAACTTGCCGTAACTTTAGTATATGCTCCATCTATTACCATTGAAAAGATCTCCTTGAGACTCAATCCAGTGACTTTGGTGGAATTGGCTGAGATGATATCATTAATTTGTCAGGAGGATTAGTTTTAAGACTAAAATATTGTAAATTTGTAGAAAATCACAAGGTGAGCAGCAAAGGGTTTATCTGCATCAGATATTCATGAACACAGCCAGGAACTGTGCAGGAATGAGGATTTAATTGACATAAAATGTGTCATCTCTCTGAGCCAGCATCTCAGGCTGGAAATAGCCACTGAGCCTTGATGATGCCTGAACAAAGCTGGCCAAACATGGTGGTGGTTTAGCAGGGACTGGCTGGCTGAATGTCAATCCATGTGGTGTCACTGCGGTTGAACAGAAGTAAATCTACTGATCAACTTCTGTTGAACCACCTTGGTTGCTTGATCAGCACTGCAGTCAATAGGCTGCAGTGCTGATACTGATAAGAATGCGACCCCTGACACAATTCTCCATTCTACCGCAAACCCCATTCTACCGTTTGACTCAAATCATAATAGTGAAACAGACCAGAGAGAGAAACAGTCTACATCTTCACCTTCCAACGTTCAGCCATAGAGAGAGGGCTGGACTTTTTAATTGGTCTTTTATAAACAGAATGACATCATACACGTGAAAACATTTCATTGGCTTAGTCCATATATAGTCCCTTATTACACGCCCCTGTGACGTCTGTTCTTGGCATTGTGGCACATGTTTCAAAGTCTTTGGGGGCCATCTTCTTCACTCGATGTGATGGGCCAGAAGGAGGGAGTTTAGCAGTGCGTACAAGAGAGGGATAACAGCTGTCTTCACTTAATCACTTCCTGAGCCAAGATTTTAACCCTATAATGTCTTCTAAGGAAAGTAACAGCATTGGAGTATATTTTCACACATACATGTGTAACATTTGAGTAGCTCAGGAGGAAAGTAATCAAAACACAAAAATATTCATTTTAGTACTTCCATCACAGTACGTGTATCGTGTATTCTGTCAGCAGTGGAGGATTCCAGTATTCATCTCAAACATGTGGATGGGGAATCTGTTCAGTTTTTTTTTTTTGCTCCATGTATAGTCAGGATACATGGAAAAAAAAATGAGGACAGGGCTACTTTAAAACCTTCTCTTTAGTTTAGTAACATCTACAGCTTTAACTCAATTAAAATTTGATATGACTTTTACTAAGGAAACAAATATTATTTTCTAAGAATTATTCTCATCTACCAATTCCAATGTACAGTGCTGCACCATACGATTATTGTTTAAAGATTAATGTATCATGTGTAAAACTTTAACATTAATATATACCATTTCCAATTAGAATAACATACAAATTGTAAATACAGTATGTTACTATTTAATAAACTATTTCCAGTCCACCATTAATCAAGTCACTGTGCTTCTTGCGTATTTATATCACCAAACTTAATTCACTGTGTTTACACGACGTTTCTTCCTCTTATTGCCCAGTGTCTTTGAATTACCATTCAACGAGTGATCCCAGCACCACCAATCTGATGCTCTCACCTTCTAAAAATAACTAATAAGATCTAGTGTGCTTTCCCATTTAAAATGGGTCTTATTAGCCACGACTAGTCCTTCCACTGTTGGTCCTCAGAAACTGTCCATTCTCAGCCAACCATAAACACAATCTCACTGTTCACTCAAAAAATAATCTATAATCATAGTGCTTTCTGTAATCCCACTATTATTTTTTGTTCATATATTTTTAGCAAAAATTTGAGTCATTTTGAAAAGGCGAGAACATTAATTGGTTGTGTTGGGATCACACAGTGTATGGTGATTTAAAGACATGGGGCAATAGAAGGAAGCCACACATGGTGTAAACGCAGTAAATGAAGTGTGGTGTTATTAATACACAAGAAACATGCTGACTCGATTATTGGTGGACAGGAAATAGTTATTGAATAATAATATATTTAGGGACATGTTTTCAGATTTTTTATTTTATTTAAATCGGAAATGGTATTCATTTACATTAATGTTTTGCACATGATATATTAATATTCAAACAATTAAATGCATAACGCAGTATTATATATTGGAATTGCTATTTTTTTTATGTGAGAACACATTTAGTATCTGCTGCAGTGTTTAAAAAGGCATTTAAGAGTATAGGGGGGCGGAGCTTGCCGAGGACCGCGATGGCCGCATAATCACGGAGCTCCGTGCATAGCAGGGACCGAGCGGCACACACCAGCCCAGACAGCGGCGATCGAGAACCACAGACTAGCCATCTATCCCCCGCGGACATCACCCGACATGACGGGCAAAAGAACAGGCGACCAGCGGCCGCAAATACTCACGGAGTTCTTCTCCTGGGAGCAGAGGCAAGATGGCGCCGAGTCTCCCGGGCCATCTGCAGCCAGCACTCCTAATTTGCCTCATCATAAGGACAACCACCTAAGAGGTCATCACCCTCAACTGGGAAGCCCTCACCTGCACCCTCCTCAGCCTCTGGAAGTCCGGAGAAGTCAAGACCAAAGCTGGATGACATGGATCCTGCCCAGGAGGTGAGTGCAGGCCTGGACTCAGGGGATGACACTAGAGAGCTCCCTGATTCCATCGATCGTTTCCCTACTAGTAACCAGCCTGTTATGGATACTATACTCAAAGACATGTTGGTTTCTCTTAGAAGTTCACTACATAGTGACATGATGGCCTGTGTCCGCAAGTTTAGCAGTGATTTGCAGTCAGTGACAGCTAGAGTGGAACACGTGGAGGTCAAAATGGGGGAGTATGCGGCTACTATCAACAGCCTTGTAGATGCTCACGATGCTAGGGATGAGGAAATGGAAATGGTTAAAGCCAAAATCGCGGACATTGAGGACCGTTCCAGGAGGAATAACCTCAAGATAAGGGGGATCCCTGAATCTGTCTCGCAAACCGAGCTGCGTGCATGTGTTATTCAGCTGTTTAAATCCATACTGCCCGATCTCTCTGACATAGACACTACAATTGACCGGATCCATAGACTACCGAAACCTTCCTATTTACCAGATCGAGTCCCACGGGATGTGATATTGCGTCTTCACTTTTTTTAAGTGAAGGAACGCCTTATGGTCGCTGTGCGTAACAGAGATCTCCTTCCCGCCCAACGCAAGGATCTGCAATTCTTTGCAGACCTTTCACAGTTCACACTACAAAAGAGGAGAAGCCTAAATACCATCTCAAAAACCCTGCGCAACAACAAGATAATTTATAGGTGGGGGTTCCCGACCAAATTGATCATTACTAATGAAGGGAGAGATCACACAGTTGACTCCCTTACTAAAGGGCTCGAGTTGCTTAAAGCATGGAACATAATCCCTGAGGACTCCTCCAACAACCGCAACCTGAATCGCGCCACTGACGACTGGCATCTGGTTAACTCTAAAAATGCCCGTTCGCACCATTGAATACTGAGCTGTTATACACCACTTTGTTGTTTTACCATGGGTCCCTGTTACGGAGGTAACTCGCTGAGCTAGACTGATACCCCTCATTTGGACCGGTGTTGGTTCACACTGTATCCGGGTCATCATGACCCATACGTTCTCCTATTTGTGTTCTTTTTTATCCGTCTTCATGTTCTTTGTTTTTGCTTTTGTTTTGTTTTTTTCTCTTCAAAATTTTGTTCCCAGTGTGCAGTTGGCTACTCATCCACCGTCTTTATCCTACTGAAAAATGTGGATCCCACTCTAAGGTTTACTTTGGCGGAATGCTCCTCTCCATGTTATGACCCAGACCTTATCATCAGAAATGTAAGTGATGTACACAGACACCAAATCCCATCAGAGTGTTCATGTCTTCGGGAATGACTATTAAATTTATGACTATCAATGCGAGGGGACTCAACCATCCGGTTAAGAGGAGATCACTGTGGAATGAGGCCCTCCACCATGGGTCTGACATTCTCTGTGCCCAAGAAACTCACTTTAATAGCTTGAAGGCGCCCAAGTGCACCCACCCTAAATTTCCACACATTTTTACAGCGAGCGCTCAGGGCAAAAAAAAGGGTGGTGCTTACGGCAGTGAGGGACTCAGTAGCCTTCAAGTTACACAATGAACTTGTGGACTCTCAAGGTCGTTACCACATGCTCATCTGTGACATTAATTCTACTACTATACCATAGTGAACGTATATGCACCTAATGTGCGCCAAGCCCGCTTTCTACAACATTTCCTCAAGAAAGTCAGGGAAATTCAGAAGGGCTTTCTACTGCTCTGCGGAGATTTCAATCTCCCTCCAGACCCTCAATTGGACTCCACGTCTAGTTCCCACAGGCGTCACCACTCGCTACAACCTACTTTGCACACTCATGACCTTTATGATGCCTGGCGATGCCTTAATGGTACAGAAAGGGATTACACTTTTTTCTCTGCCAGCCATGAAGTTTATACTCGACTGGACCTTTTCTTAACAGATAAGTGGATGATGACTAGGATCAAGGCTTCTAAGATAAATGATATTACTTGGTCGGACCATGCATCTGTGACGCTTTTGGTTGACGATTCGTCAAGCGTGAACACATGTTTCATTTGGCGGTCCAACCCGAGGCTGTTCCAGGATGGTCCCTCCAAAGACTACTTGCTAAAGACTTTGAATGATTTCTTCTCTTGCAATGTTAACTCTGTGTCGGACCCCATGGTCCTGTGGAATACTCATAAGGCTTATATGAGGGGGATCCTTATACAACTGGGTGCTAGGGCTAAGATGCAGAGGAGACAGTCCATTCAGGACCTTGTATCTAAAATTCAGAGGCTAGAAGCCCACAACAAACAACTAGTTTCCCCTTTAATCTCAGAACAACTGTCCCATCTCAGATGCGAGCTTCGTCTCATTTTGCTGAATGATTTTGAGAAAGCTTCTAAACGTCTCAAGATGACTTATTATGTGAGCGGTGATAAAGCTGGGAGGTTATTAGCAAACCGCCTAAGGGGGCAGAGGCATAAGGTGAAACTTCCCTTCATTTGTCACCCTATCACACATGAAAAAATATGTCACCCACAGGCTTTAGCGGATGCCTTTAGCACCTACTATAGCTCCCTTTACAATCTGAAGGATCATCCACTTACGGTTCAACCTACAGAAGCCATGATCTCGAAGTTCCTTGATAAATTGGACCTTCCCAAAGTATCGGAAGACCAGTTGGAACTCCTAAATTCTCCGTTTTCAGTGGATGAAATATCTAAGGCTATTGACCACCTCCCCAATAATAAATCACCGGGCCCGGATGGCTTTTCCGGGGAATACTATAAAACTTTTAAATCTAGGGAGCTGTGGTGGCTCATTGTGATTGGCACTGCGCTGACAAGCCGTTCACCTCTGCAGCCAAGGGTTCGGATCCCGGTCTCGGCTACATGTGAATTGAGTTTGGTGGTCTCAGCCCGGCTCCCGATAGGTGTGCTATGCAAGGTACGCCTGTGCTTAGTACGCCCACCCCCCCACAAAAAAAACCACCACACTTGCACGCACACGAAATTGGTTTACCACGCACGCACATTGGCCATGCGGTCTCCTAAAAATGAGAGGCGAAGGACCTACGGGGCTGGCTGGGTGGGCTAGACCCCCTCACTCCCTCATAGGGGGAGTCCCTCTGCCCCGTTGGGGGCCCATTGGGCCCCAGTCGGGCTCCCAAGTGGAGCAGGTAGGGTGGGGTGAGTGGGATATTATTCATTTGGCCAACACTACGAAAACGCCTTCTCTGCTCCTTGCCTTGGACGCAGAGAAGGCGTTTGATAGAGTTCACTGGAAGTTTTTGGCGAAAGTACTTACTAAATTTGGATTCGAGGGCAGAATACATTCCGCCATTATGGCACTTTACACAGACCCTTCAGCCCAAGTGTTCGTCTCGGGTATGCTCTCTACTCCATTTAAAATCTCTAACGGGACCCGTCAGGGGTGTCCTCTTTCCCCACTCATATTTAACTTAATAATGGAAACCTTTCAAAACCGGGAGCTTGGATCATACCATCAGCCTGTTCGCGGACGATGTAGTTTTAATGCTCACCAGTGTGGAATCCTCCCTGGCTTCGGTCCAGAGGGCATTACAGTTGTTCTCGTCCGTCTCCTATTACAAGGTCAATGACACCAAATCATTTATTTTAAGTATGGGAGTTTCGGAGTAATCATTACTGTAAGGGGGTTTACGACTTAATATCGCAAGTTACACATGCTCAATTGACCCTATCACCGGGAATGGCGTTGCTCTCCCTGGAAATGGATCTTGTCCCTTACAGTTCAAGGAATTTATTGTCCCACATCCTCATAGCTGCTAGGCTTGCTATAGTTAGGCATTGGAGGGATGTTGTTTGCCCGGGACTCTCTGAGGTCACACAAATTATTCAAACTCATGGTACGTATGAACAACTTTTCGCTCACGGTAGGGGAAGATACCCTTAAATTGTAAAAATTTGGGAACCATGGAACATATGGTACTCCAGTTCTCCTAGATAGGATTCTACTGGTAACGTTTGACTCTTAACTTGTCCTAAGAAGTACCTGACTGCACCAAGTATATTGCCTCACATTATTTTGTTTGTTGGTTTTGTTTCTAAGATTCTTTTCTTTTTTTCTTTTCATTACCTTTTGATCATTCATGCTCTTTTGGTTATATCACTGCTTTTAATTTTGCAGTTTATTTTTATTATCCTCATTGTTTCATATGCGGTTGTGGCGGCGGCTGTCGCCACAAGTGTTGGCATACTATCTCGCATACCCATATACTATGTTAAAGGCTTTTTATGTGCCATATTGCCTCGGCACTGTGTGTGTACCTGTTTGTACTATGTTTCTTAAATGGGAAATTAATAAAAATTATTGAAATTAAAAAGGCATTTAAACAATGCAGGTAGTTATACATAGGGATGAGCTTTATGTTTGGGTCGAACACGAGTTTGACTCGAACATTGGCTGTTCGCCTGTTCATCGAAAAACAAACATTATGGGGCGTTCGCACTAAATTCGAGCGGCGTGCAGTGGCGGCTGGTGCTCAAAATTTTTGGGGGGGCGCAAAGGAAAAAAAAATTGCAGTCTCACTGTGCCCTAACGCAGCCACTGTGCCATGCTATCAAACACAGCCACTGTGCCATCAATTTGCACCACTGTGCCATGCCATCAAATGCAGCCACTGTTCCATAAATTCGCACCACTGTGTCATGCCATTAAACCAGCCATTGTGCCATCAATTGTCACCACTGTTCCATGCCATTAAACCAGCCACTGTGCCATCAATTGTCACAACGGTGCCATGCCATTAAACCAGCCACTGTGCCATCAATTGTCACCACTGTTCCATGCCATTAAACCAGCCACTGTGTCATCCATTGTCACCATTGTTCCATGCTGTAACGGAATGCACCGTGACAGACTGAGATCTTCCTATGTCTAGGGTCACCTTATGTCCACTAGGGCCATAGGGTGACAAAGAATCATAATTCATATGTTACAGAAGACATTAATAAGGGACATTAATAATAATTCATGTTTGCAGGATGTCTTCAAATACCAAAAGCTGTTAGCTATTCAATCTGGGCACACATGATTTGGAAAGGTGTTAATCCAGGTCTACAAGACCAGAGTGAGTCATACCTTTGTATAATATGCTATTGAAATATCTTAAGGTGTTGGCTAGGGTTGTCCCGATACCACTTTTTTAGGACCGAGTACAAGTACCGATACTTTTTTTCATGTACTCGCCGATACCGAATACCGATACTTTTTTTAAATGTCATGTGACAGTTTTCAAACCACAATACAGACTAAGGATATTTTCTTTAGAATTATGAAGAACTCTAACTCAAGACATTATAAAAGAATAAAAATGAGTAAAAATTAATAAAAATGTTTTATCTTCTTGTCACACAGTAGTAAAAAAACTCAAAGAATTTTCACAGAACATGTTGATAAATACAAAAAAAGTATTCTATTTAGGTATCGGGAGCATTTGCGTGAGTACAAGTACTCCCGCAAATACTTGGTATCGGTCCCGATACCGATACTAGTATCGGTATCTGGACAACCCTAGTGTTGGCTATTCATGTGAAAGACATTCAGTTGAAGGTGTGGATTGCACCCACTCTCACAAGACTCTGCCATTGTGTGATAAAGCTGCCTAGATAAACTTATTCAACTAGATGTCTGTGTTACTATTCAAGGTTAATTGAACCCTATTGAAGATGCGGTGCCGACCGGTCTACATGGTTAGCTTACCTGAATGCCTTTTAGAGTGTGATTGAAGCCCCCCATGGTGTGAAGGGGGGTGGAGATTGCATTGTCCTGTGATTAACTGCATTATGCTTGAGACTGTATAAGAAGCTGAGAAAATACTAATAAATTGTCATATCTTTGGAAGCAAGAACGGAGCTCTGTCTCGTCTTATTCTGGGAAAGGATATGGATCGTGTATGCAATATTGTCGGAGTGTGTCAGATAAGCTTGTCATGACTGGATGGAAGGTTGTAAGCGGTGGTGACCGTTACACATGCCATTAAACCAGCCAATGTGCCATCAATTGTCACCACTGTTCCATGCCATTAAACCAGCCACTGTGCCATCCATTGTCACCATTGTTTCATGCCATTAAACCAGCCACTGTGCCATCCATTGTCACCACTGTGCCCATGGTCGCCGCTGTGCCAATTGTCCCCACTGTGCCCTGTAAATTTCTCTCAACCCCCCCCCCCGCCCGGCACTTACCTTTACTGGAGTCAGGCATCCACGTCCCACGATGTCTTCTCCCGCCCTCGATGACTGAGAAGCGTCTCAGCCAAGCAGGTTACCGGTAGCCAGAACCGGCCAACCTGATTGGCTGAGACGCCTGTCATCTTATCCAAGGGGCGTACGGTCTGTGCGCTCCGAGAATAAGCTTCCGGGACACGAGGGCTGTATTGGGAACGCCTATCAGAGCTGTTGGCTCTGATAGACATTTCCGTACAGCCAACCAGCTGGCGTTATTCAGATGGCCGGACATGAGCGCCGACCATCTGAATAACAGCGGCAGCGGCGATAATAACATAGATTCTTGCAATGCATGAATCTATGTTATTCGACTCAGTGGTGGTGAGAGCCAGAGGGGGCAGCGCTCCAGCGCCCTCTATGGACGAACCGCCACTGGCGGCGTGGAACACCCCATAATGCACTGCGACATTGCAGCGCATTGCTGTCTAATGATTGGCCAAGAATGCACTATGACCTGCATGCTTTGGCCAATCACAGAGCCGTTAGCAAAGAGAGCCAGGCTATTCAGTTAGCTGCAGTGTATTTAGTGTATATATATATATATATATATATATAAAATACATTCAGGCTTTGTATGTGTATATATATTTATCTATATATATATATATATACACACTGTATCCAGTTTAGCTAGATCTTACTGCAGACCGTTCATGTTGTACTGTTTCTAATATAATTCAGGCAGGCGATTCAGTTAGCTTCAGTGAATTTTGTATGTTCTGTATGTATATATATATATATATATATATACATCCAGGCTGTATCCTCTGTAAGCTAGGTCTGACTGCAGGCCATTCCTGGTGTGCGAGGTTTAAATACACTTTCAGGCAGGCGACTCAGTGAACTGCAGTGCATTTAATATATATATATATATATATACAGGCTTGTGTATATATATATATATATATATATATATATATATATATATATAAATATATATATACATATACAGTATATATCCACTGCATTCTAGTTTAGCCAAGCCAATATCTGACTGTAGGCCATTCCTGGTGTACATGTTCAAATACACTTCCAGGCAGGCAGGCGATTCAGTGATATGCAGTGCATAAAATATATATACAGTCTCCTACATATATATCCCCTGCATTCTAGTCTAGCCAAGCCTATATCTGACTGTAGGCCATTCCTGGTGTACGTTTTCAAATACACTTTCAGGTAGGTGATTCAGTGATTTGCAGTGCATAAAATATATATACAGTCTCCTACATATATATCCACTGCATTCTAGTCCAGCCAAGCCTATACTTGACTGCAGAGTAGGGATGAGCTTCGAGTTCGAGTTGAACTCATTTTCGACTCGCACATTGCCTGTTCGCCCGTTCGGCGAACAGCAAACAATTTATGGGGGTTTGCGGCAAATTCGAAAAGCCATGGAACACCCTGTAAAAGTCTATGGGAGAACTCTAAAGTGCTAATTTTAAAGGCTTATATGCAAGTTATTGTCATAAAAAGTGTTTGGGGACCTGGGTCCTGCCCCAGGGGACATGTATTAATGCAAAAAAAGTTCTAAAAACAGTGATTTAAATAATGCTTAAAGTGAAGCAATAAAAGTTAGAACTGTCCCTGCACAAACTGTCATTTCTGAAGGAAAAAAAGTAATTTAAAACCACTCGCGGCTATGATGAATTGTCAGCTCCCGGCAATACAGAAAAAAGGCATTGAAAATCATTGATAAAAAAAGAATGCGTGGGGTCCCCCCAAATTCAATTACCAGGCACTTCAGGTCTGGTATGAATATAAAAGGGGAACTCCACCCCCAAAAAAATGACGTGGGGGTTCCCCCCAAATATCAATACCAGACTCTTTAGGTCTGGTATGGATTTTAAGGGGAACTCCACCCCAAATGTAAAAAAAAATGGCGTGGAGTTCCCCCCAAAAATCCATACCAGATCGTTTATCTGAGCATGCAACCTGGCAGACAGCAGGAGAAGATGGGGGGATGAGAGAACTGTACCAGGCCACATCATGCCCTCAACATTGTGGGGAGGATGCTTTGGGGGTCTGTGACACCTCAAAGCACCATGTCCCCATGTTGATGGGGACAAGGGCCTCATCCCCACAACCCTTGCCTGGTGGTTGTGGGGGTCTGCAGGCGGGGGGCTTATCAGACTCTGGAAGACTCCTTTAACAATGGGGACCCCCAGATCCCAACCCCCCCATATGAATTGGTAATGGGATACATTGTACCCCTACCATTTCACAAAGAAAGTGTAACAAATTGTAAAAAAAAATCAGACACTGTTGGGAAAGTCCTTTATTAAAAAAATAAATAAATAAAAAGATTCCATCGGTGGTAATCCACTCTCCGTCTCCACTCCAACGCTGTCTGTATCCTGCGATGGGTGATCTCCTCTCCGGAGTCCAGCGATGAGAATATCTCCTCTTTATCCAGGTCCAGGATCCAACGATGACATGTCCGCAGCGCATCCTGTCTCCACAGAAGAAACCCCCGGGAATGATGCGGCGGGAGTCGGTGACATCTCTTATGTAGGTGAGGGAAAGGGAAAAGCCAGGCTTTCCTAGTGAAGGAAACCTGTGTTACATTCGAGGGGTCGGGGTCACCCACACATCACTGGGAATGCCTAGGTTTCCTCTTGCGTCAGAGGGGGACAGGGTTAGGTGATGGATGGCCCCACCCTCACCTACATAAGAGCTGTCAATGGATCCCGCCGCATTATTCCCGGGGTGTCTCCGGTGGAGACAGGTGATACGCTGCACTGGACATATCATTGTTGGATCCTAGACCTGGATGAAGAGGAGATCTTCTCATCGCTGGACCGCGGAGAGAAGATCACCCATCGCAGGATACCGACAGCATTGGAGCGGAGACCGAGAGTGGATTACCACCGCTGGAATCTTTTTTTTATTTAAACAGTTTTTAATAAAGGACTTTCCCAAAGGTGTCTGTGTTTTTTTACAATTTGTTACACTTTCTTTGTGAAATGGTAGGGGTACAATGTACCCCATTACCAATTGACATAGGGGGCGGAATCTGGGGGTCCCCTTTTTTAAAGGGGTCTTCCAAATTCCGATAAGCCCCCCGCCCGCAGACCCCCGCAACCATCGGGCAAGGGTTGTGGAGATGAGGCCCTTGTCCCCATCAACATGGGGACATGGTGCTTTGAGGGGTCACAGACGTGTACGGTTCAGGAGGGGGGGCGCTCTCTCATCCCCCTATTTTCCTGCAGCCTTCATTATAGCCGCAAGTGGTTTTAAATGACTTTTTTCCTTCAGAAATAATACTTTGTACAGGGACAGTTCTAAGCACGAGAAACAAGCGCTACTTCACAGGCATACTTTACACATCCCCTAGGTACGAAGATTAAAGGAATATTTCACTTTTATTGTTTCACTTTAATCATTATTAAAATCACTGCTCCCGACATTTTTTGCATTGATACATGTCCCCTGGGGCAGGACCCGTGTCTCGTGACCCGTGAACTCTTTTTAGGACAATAACTTGCATATTAGCCTTTAAAATTAGCCCTTTAGATTTCAAACGTTCGAATCCCATAGACGACTTTAACGGGGTTCTAAAGTTCACACAAACTTTTGGTCTGGTGCGAACCAAACGGGGGGGGGTGTTGGCTCATCCCTACTGCAGACCATTCCTGGTGTACATTTTCAAGTACACTTTCAGACAGACAGGCCAGGCAGGTGATTTAGTGATTTGCAGTGCATAAAATATATATATATACAGTCTCCTACATATATGTCCACTGCATTCTATTGTAGCCAAGCCTATACCTGACTGAAGGCCATTCCTGGTGTTCTTTTTCATATTCACTTTCAGGCAGGCAGGTCAGGCAAGTGATTCAGTGATCTGAAGTGCATTAAATATATATATATATACAGTCTCCTACATACATATCCACTGCATTCTAGTGCAGCCAAGCCTATACCTGACTTCAGTCCATTCCTGGTTTACGTTTTCAAATACACTTTCAGGCAGGCAGGCCAGGCAGGTGATTCGGTGATCTGCAGTGCATAAAATATATATACAGTCTCCTAGATATATATCCACTGCATTCTAGTCCAGCCAATCCTATACCTGACTGCAGGCCATTCCTGGTGTATTTTTTCTAGTAAACCTCAGGCGGTATTTTGCTAATTTAATTGTGCAGTATGTCTGGAAGGCCACCAAGGAGAGGCAGATGGTCACAGGCCACCAAAAGAGGGCAAGCAGGCTCTGTGTCTACAGTCAACAGTGCTGATCGTGGACACGGTGCATCCTCAGCACGTGGCCGTGGGGCATGCTTGTCCTTTTTTTCGCCAGCCACAACATGCAGAAGAGTTAGTAGAGTGGATCACAAAGCTGTCCTCATCCTCATCCTCCTCATCCTCTGTCACCCAGGCTCAGAGTACTTTGGCTGCCAATGCAGCTACCAAAGCAGCCTATTCCATTGGCTTAATGTCATCAGTCACTCCTTCCGTAGCCCCACAATCATGCCCTGAGGAGTCCCCCTGAACTGTTCGATCACAGTGTCGGGTACATGCTGCAGGAGGACGCGCAGCATTTTAAAGGCTCCAATGATGGTACCCAGGTTGGGGATGAAGTTAGTAACGTGAGCCCAGAGAGAGGGGTAACCCAAGAAGGACAAGAAACTGACAGTCATGTTCCCCCAGCTGCAGCATAATGACTGAAAGGAGGTTAGAGTTCCCCCATAGATATCGATGATTGATAGGCTATAGTTCCCCTATATTAGTAATGCATTATAAGGCTTGTTAGAGTTCCCCCTTAGTAATTAATGCTTGTATCCTAAAATGTATTTAATATGTATCCTTGAGCTTCTAGGAAACTAGGGACCTTGGCTATGTTATTATGTTATTATGCCAAAAACGTACATAACTTGTAGAACCTAATTACTTACATATGATTGGCTGGGACAAGGACGTCCCTTCTTGTATGATTTGAAGTGTACAAGTACTCAGGAGAAATAAAGTTAAGTTTATCTCCTTAAGACCAATATACTATGATCTATATTAAATCATGTTTTATGATTATGGATGGAACACATGTCTCATTGAGTATTCTGTGTTTCCCCCAGACCGTTTTGTTCTTTCCTCTCCTATGGATAGGCACCTTTGATCTCAACCTCTGATGCATGGGACTCTAGGGTGAGCTTGATTACCACCTGGACTTTGAGGTCCAGCCGCCCTCTGCCTCCTTCCTCTGTTTCTTTATTTTCTCCAGTCTCCAGGGAGGTGCATCTACTCTGATGTATAAGGTCAGCTTTGTTCAGACATGCATTTGCACAGTTTTTATCCTGTATTATCAAGTATGCTATTTGTAACATGTAACATTTTTCTATTTGATAGAGCTTATTAAAAAGTTTGGGTCCCAACCCAGCCCCTGAGGAAGCCTATCTATAGGCAAAATATATTGGACCGAATACCATCTGGGCTGTTACCGCTTGCAAACTCGCACTTTATGTACAATCAGGATCTACAGCTACCTGGTTTTAATGCTAACCTGATCTTCTATACCTGTTATTTGATATACTATGTACAATGATATGTGTTTAAATATCTTAATAAATTATTAAAAATTATATGTGTTTGTAATAATATAAGCACTGTTATAATCCCCTATCGTCCATACAATATACAGAGAAATAAAGTTAGTCTTGGACATACCATGTGTGCGTGTGGATGTTTATGACTGGCAATGCATTGAGGACTTTCCATACATTCAAATTGTCCTTAAGACCCGGGTCTAGTTGAACCAGCAACCTTACAATGCCAGGTTTGCTCCAGTGGCGAGGAGGGAGGTAAATGCTGCAGCGGCTGCACACGCAGCAGAGGGCCATCAATGAGTACCTGTGCGAGTATGACGCCAGGACAAGGTCAGGGGAGCTTGACTTTTTTCACCACGCCAGTGGCTACTGATCAAGGATGCATGCACTGTCCTGTCACCATTTGAGGAGGCCACAAGGATGGTGAGCTGTGACAGTGCATGCATAAGTGATACTGTTCCTCTTGTCTTCCTGTTGGAGTACACGCTGCATGGAATTATGGACAGGGCACTTGAGGCAGAACAGAGGGAGGACGAGGAGGTCTTCCTTACCTCTCAAGGCCCCCTTCATCCAGACAGTATTCCTGCAGCCCTGCCGATCACACAGGAAGAGGAGGAGGAGGGTGAGGAGGATGAAAATTGTGTCAGCATGGAGGTGGAGTCTAGCACTCATTATCAGCAGTAGTCTTCAAGGGATCGTTTTCAGTCCCCAGAAACTCATGGACTTGTACATGGCTGGTAGGAGGTGGCTGGGGATCATGTCGTCCTTAGTGACCCAGAGGACTCCGGACTGAATGCCTCAGCAAACCTACGCTGCATGGCCTCCCTGATCCTGCAAAGCCTGCAAAAGTACCATCAGATTTGTGGTATCAAGCAGAGGGATCATTACTTCTTGATCCACGTTACAAGGGTATGGTTGTGGAACTTATCCAGCCTTCGCAGAGGGAGCAGAGGATGAAACATCTTTGGGAGGCCTTGCAGAAAATGTTTATACAATGCATTTCCAGAGCCCGGGAGGTTACAATTTCCTGGTCCTGCTGGACAACATGTTGCTGAGGCTTCAGTCAGTCACAGAAGGAGCGGTGGAGAAGGTGGCTGTCTGACCGATGTGTTCAGACAATTTTTTAGTTTGCAGCCCCAAGGTCTGATCGGTTCCAGCAACCATCGCCAGCGTCTGATTTACATGGTGCAGGAATACCTAGGGGCAAGATCAGACTTGGAGACCTTTCCAACCAAAAATCCACTGGGTTATAGTGTATTGAGGATGTATCACTGGCCAGAGCTTGCGCAGTATGCAATTGAGCTACTGGCCTGTCCTGCATCCATCGTTTTATCTGAAAGCACATTCAGTGCTGCTGGAGGCTTTGTAACCGATCACAGAGTGCACCTGTCCACAGACTCAGTTGATCAGCTCATCTTCATAAACATGAATTAGTCTTGGATCACCAGCTACCAAGCACCTGATGCTGATGTAACCAAATAATTTTACTATGAATGTGAGATTCCTTGAAGACTGCCTATGCTAATGGTGAGTGACTATCCTGTTATGCTGAGTCACTATCCTATTCCTCCTTAATGTTTATGTTGATAGCTTCTAAAAACACTTTTGTTTCTGGGTACCACCACCAGTGGCTAAGGCCCAATTTGTCTGCCCCTGTTTAACAGGGGCATGTAATTAAAATGTTTTCTGTAATATTTCACAGCAGGGCTCATTCCTGCACACAACTAGAGTATCTGTGAGGGGTTGCAGTAGGGCGGAATGAGAGGTACATTGGCATAACCCTCCTGGACTGCTCGGATTCCCTATACAGACGGCCGGTACAGCAGACTTAAGGCTTTCTATCCACCGCAAAATTGTGTGTTTAGCATGTACGTTACATATTTATTAAAGCTTTAAAAGGATTCACACGATCGAGGTATCCTTTGTCTTTTTCCATATCCATGCAAATGTGGTTACCACTGTTTTGGAGGATTGAAATGAGGAAATGATCCATATCAGGCTGTTTGCATCCAGTTAAGCCCAGCAGTTTGTGACCTGGGGTCCCCTGTAATTAAGGGACCATCAGGATCTGGTAAGCAGATCTGTGTGCTCTGTCGGTGGAGGCTTTCAGTGGATGGATTGTCACCTATCATCTGTGATATATATGAATATACCATCTAAGGATTTTTTCACATTGGTGGAGGAGGATTTGCTTTCTTTCTTTGGGCACAGATGTGCTTTCTCATCATTGATTCATGGACTCTTTTTGTTGAATGCAATTAAGGTTTTTTTTCATTAACACATGAGGACTGCTCATTTTGTTATTTATTATAATATTTGTCTTCACTGGTTTATTTATACACATATTTTTCCATGAGGTTTAGCACAATTTTTTTCTTTCCAATTTTTGATCACTGTTTGATGTTACACAGCAAGTCGCAGCTTTACATTCGCATCATTAGTAACATTTATATATCTGTGTATATACGGTTTTGTTCACATTAGCACAGTTTATGCCTCCTTTTTTTAACTATTTTTGTAAACCTACTGATGTGTGGCATTGCTCAAAAAATGTTTTAATAAAAAATAGCTTTAGAATTGTTACTCTGTATCAAATAGTTAACTTTTAGCACCACTCTGCACATTCTTCTTCGCTTTAACACATTCTTTTATTTAATTCATGATAGTTTTATCACAACTCTAAGGCCACATGCACACTGTATCCTCTATGACTCCTTTTGTCTTACAGCAGGTTAGCAGCAGAAAACTGCACTAAAAAGGTGAATTTTTGTATGTGCGTTAATGTGCATACACACAATCTATTAACCAGCATGTTATTTTATTCATTAGAATGTATTAACGTGCATAAATGTGCCTAGCATGTGACTTTGGTGGGGTATTTCTTCCTGTCTCTAGATGTTCTTGCCTTTGTGCGCAGGTGTGCCTGAAGCCCTAAGGATCAGCAAAACATTTCCATGGAATATGATTATGTTGGAAAATGACAGAAATTTATGATACGTGTATAGTTACATAATATTTGAAGTTATTTCCAGCACAATAAACATCTAAGTCCCTCTGATTGCATTTATGACTCTTATGCCTCATTGATTTATTATTAGAAATCCTGTATCTAAGTACAATATGCTCAAAGTTGTCATTAAAATATAGATATTTTCATTTAATTACATCCTAAATATAGACTGAATCCTAGAATCAAAATGTACTAGCTGTCATTCATTCATTTATTTATGGAGACAAATGCGCTGCAAACGTCATTTTTTTTCCAACTGTGCATGACATACTATGGCAAAACCTATTACAATAAAACATATGTGGCAGTTCAGACCCTGTGAACACTTTCAACAAATTCCCATAACCAAAGTTAAATGGTCTGAAGTATGTAACATGAAGTATACAGAGTGAAATATTTCAAGGTACCCATAGTACAGCAAAACAACGAGCGTGCACCAGTGTAGTGAATGTAATAGAATGCGGTGGTTGGAGTATGTGATAACGTTTATAAAACTCTGCACCAAATTGGACTTTGACCAAATATTGATGTTTTAAAGAGGAAGCAAACCCTGATGGGTTTTACTTCCTCTTTATTTCCCTGCAAAGGTAAAGCATAATGGAATACTATGCATCGCATTGTAGCCCATTATGTGCCACTTACCTGAAACTGAAGCCTGCGATGTCACCACTTTCCCCACTAGCAGCAAGCGTCCATCTTCACCCCTCTTCCTTTCGGGGACCGCAAACTCATGCTCTGTGACTAGCCGGAGTTGCGTGACGTCACTCCCACTGACACAGGCTGGGAGGAACACTAACTTACTAATTAACCCTGATGTTGCTAGTGAAACAAATACAATGATCAGTGATAATGCTGTTAGCAGACAGCAGGCATTTGGCAACCGGAAAATATACCCCCTCTTCATGACCAGGCTATTTTTTTTTGATAAGGCACTGCGTTACTTTAATTGACAATTGCGCGGTCATGCAAAGAAAATGTATGTTATTTCTTTTCCCCACAAATACATATTTTTTTGATAGCATTTAATCATGACTGCTTTTTTTTGCACTATAAACAAAAATAACAACAATTTTGAAATACAAGCAATTTTTTTTAGTTTCTGCTATAAAACATATCCAATAATAATAATAAAAAAAATGTCTTCAAAAATGTTAGTCAATATTTCTTCTGTTACATATTTTTGGTAAACAAGTCCCAATAATTGTATATATTGTATTCACAACGCACTTGCTCCGTAAGTTGCGGCGGCGTATCGTAAATTGGCCGGCATAAGTGGGTGTAATTCACATTAGGCAGGTAGGGGGCGTGTTGTATTGAAATGAACGGTGACCCCACGTAAATGACGCGCCGAATGAACTGCGCATGCGCCAGCCGTGGACGTATCCCAGTGCGCATGCTCCAAATCACGTCGCAAATAGTCAATGAAAACGACGTGAACGTAACTTACGCCCAGCCCCATTCTGAATCGGCTTACGCAAATGACGTAAAATTTATAAAATTCGACGCGGTCCCGACGTCCATACTTAACATTGGCTGCGCCATGTTTTTGGTGGTTTATCTTTACGCCTGAAAAAGGCCTTACGTAAACGGCGTATCTTACTGCGACGGCCGGGCGTACGTTCGTGAATCGGCGTATCTAGCTAATTTACATATTCGACGCGTAAATCTACGGAAGCGCCACCTAGCGGCTAGCGTAAATATGCAACTAAGATACGACGGCGTAATACAATTACCCTGCTCGTATCTTAGCTCAATCCCGGCGATAGAGATAAGCCGCGTAACATCTTACTGAATCTGGCCCATAGTGTCTACAAACTATGGTATATATACTTGGATTTTCATTTATTTACTTTTTATACTAGTAATGGCGGCAATCAATGACTTATGGCGGGACTGCAACATTGCAGTGGACAATCTGACACTAATGCCGCGTACACACGGTCGTTTTTTGCAATGAAAAAAAAACGACGTTTTCTGTGAAGTAAAAAACGACGTTTTTGAAACGTCACTTTCAAAGACGATGTTGCATACACACCATCGTTTTTTCACAAAAAGCAAGGTTACGTTCACCACTCTTTTCCATTGAAGCTCGCTTCATAACTAGCTTCTGGGCATGCGCGGGTTGAAAAACGTCGTTTTGAACGACGTTTTTGCTAAACACGGTGACTTTTTGTGAAACCAAAAACGACGTTTTGAAAAACGACACAAAAAAACGTCGTTTTTTTTCATCGCAAAAAACGACCGTGTGTACGCGGCATTAGGCCCCATACACGGCAGAATTCATCAAGGAAACTTGATGGGAGACGTATTCTGCCGAGAAAACCGGTCGTGTGTACACTTTTCGCCGAGAAAACCGTAGAGAAACTCGTCGAGCCAAAAAGAGAGCAGGTTCTTTATTTTCTCGACAGGAGTCGAATTTGGCTTGTTGAGTTTCTCGTCGGGCTGGTTTCCAACGAGAAACTCGAGCGTGTGTATGCTAAGAAACCCGCGCACCCTGTAAAAGTAGCGTTTGTAATGGAAATAACACATTTGTCACGCTGTAACAGACTGAAAAGTGAAAATGTCTCTTACCAAACTTTTCAGTAACATGAGATTAGCAAAAGCAGCCCCAAGGGTTGTGCCAATGGAATCAAACTTCCCCTGTTATTGTATGTGTTGAAGTCACCGCTTTTGAGAACGAGGAGGTTTGGTCTTTAACCACTTAAGGACCCCCGCACGCACATATACGGCCACAGAATGGCTCGTACAGGCACAAGGGCGTAAATTTACGTCCCCGCCTAAGTGCGGTTCGGGGGTCCCATCGGGACCCCCTCCGCGGCGTGCGGGGGTCCCCCTGGCTCCGGGAGCGATCCGGGATCTGGGGGCGGATGTCGGCGAATACCCGCCCCCCCGCGATCGCTCCCAGCCAATGGGAGCGCGCTCCCAACCTGTCACTTCCTCCTCCTGTGTTTACACAGGAAGGAGGAAATTATGTATTCTCTCATCGCAGCGCTGTTTCCCAGCGCTGCTGATGAGAGAAGACATCACAAGTAAGTGTGCACCAACACAACACTGACACACACTCACATAGGCATATTAACCCCTTGTGATCGCCCCCCCCCCCCACCCCCCTGTCACAGTGTCACTGAATGCAGTGATCTAATCACTGCATTTAGTGTCAGTGTGACAGGCAGTGTAAAAAACAGTTAGTGTTAGGTTCAGGATAGCCCCCCCACCCCCCCTAATAAAGTTTTAACCCCCTGATCACTGCCCTAGTTAACCCTTTCACTCCCTATTGCCAGCGTCACTAAGCGATCATTTTTCTGATCGCTGTATTAGTGTCGCTGTTCCCGCTAGGTAGCTATTTTTTTTTATTGCGATTTTTTTTTTTACTAAAGACATGTGGCTAAATACATTTTGGCCTAAATGTTTGACTAAAATTTAGTTTATTTGATTTTTTTTTTAACAAAAAGTAAAAAATAGTGTTTTTTTTTTCAAAAATGTCGCTCTATTTTTGTATATAGCGCAAAAAATAAAAATCGCAGAGGTGATCAAATACCACCAAAAGAAAGCTCTATTTGTGGGAAGAAAAGGACGCAAATTTTGTTTGGGAGCCACGTCGCACGACCGCGCAATTGTCTGTTAAAGCGACGCAGTGCCGAATCGCAAAAACACCTTGGGTCATTTACCAGCGTATTGGTCCGGGTCTTAAGTGGTTAACATGTGTACGCAAAGCAAGCTACGATGGGTAGTACACAAAAGCACCAAAAACCTGTGCTTGCTCAGAATCAAGTTGACGCATGCTTAGAAGCATTGAACTTAGTTTTTTCAGCACGTTGTTGTGTTCTACGTCACTGCGTTTTGGCCCGATGGGATTTTGGACTGATGGTGTGTACACACATCAGACCATCAGACCACTTCAGCCTGGTCCGATGAAAACGGTCCGTCGGACCAGTCTCATCGGTTTGGTCTGATCGTGTGTACGTGGCCTAAGTCTTTCAACAGACTGGCCATAAGAGATTTACCTTTACTTATCTAAGGGTGATGGTAGATGACAAAAAGGAGAAGGTTAAAACAGGATTATAAAGAGGTCCAAGATCACAGGCATGCCATGCATGTGTTTGCTGAGATCTGTAGTCAATGACATCTTGCAAAAATCCATAATTGTACCAAATAAAAAAATAGCACTAGCTCTTATTATTGCCAGCATTTTTACACAGCTATCAACAAAATATTGTATCATAGCATATCTCACACAAATGAGTACACCCCTCACATTTTTGTAAATATTTTATTATATCTTTTCATGTGACAGCACTGAAAAAAATGAAACTTTGCTACAATGTAAAGTAGTGAGTGTACAGCTTGTATAATAGTGTAAATATGCTCTCCCCTCAAAATAACTCAACACAGCCATTAATGTCTAAACCGCTGGCAACAAAAGTGAGTACACCCCTATTGTGAAAATGTCCAAATTGAGCCCAATTAGCCATTTTCCCTCCCAGGCATCCCAGGCATTCTCAAACAGAAGGTGGAGGAGTTCAAGGTCTATAACATCCACCAGCTCTGTGATGTCATCATGGAGGAGTGGAAGAGGACTCCAGTGACAACCTGATCAGTGCTAAAATATGAACCATCACTGTACTAATGACACTGGCTGGGAAGGATTTAAACATCTAGGGAGATCAAAGGGTTAGCTGTGTGCCTAACCAGTGTTTTTTGTGTAAACTGTGTGCTACTTTTACTAGGGTTAGGCTCCATACACAGTATTCGATTTTCTGAAGACTTTTGTCTTTGGATTTACCAAAACCATGTAGTGCAAGGGTCTGCCTGATTGCATACAAATTGAAACTCTTAGGCCGCGTACACACGGAGGGACATGTCCGATGGAAATGGTCCGCGGACCGTTTTCATCTGACATGTCTCCTCTGGATTTTCGTCCGGCGGTGTGTACACACCATCGGATCAAAATCCCTGCCGGCAGACAGCGTGGTGACGTGGCGGTGACTGTGACGCCGCCACGTCACTGCACCAGGAAGTAAAAAACTTCCACGCATGCGTCGCATCCATTCGACGCTTGTGCGGGCAGATATGTCCGCTGGTTAGTGTACTAACCAGCGGACATATCCGACGGACATATCTCCGGCGGACAAATTTTAAAGCATGCTTTAAAATTTGTCCGCCGGTCAGACATGTCCGCTAGCCCATACACGATCAGATTTGTCCTCTGAACTGGACCGTCGGACCAGTTTTGGCGGACAAATTCGATTGTGTGTACGCGGCTTTAAGGTTTGACCTCATATTATATGGTTTTGGTAAATCTGAAGACAAAGATCTGCAGAAAATCGAACAGTGTGTATGCGGTCTAAGTGGTGGAATTTATTCCCTGTTTACATAAGCAGAGCAACATTTGGTGTCTCTACCCAACGATTGGAGGTTCCGGCAGACATCCCTTGCCCAGCACCCACAGATTGGCTTTTGCTGTGAGTAATCATAGCAGAAATGGCCCACCGGCGCCGCTCACCACCTAGGCGGAAATGCAGAATCATGTACATATATCTAATTCTGCATAAGAACTGCTGCCCTGTAGCAGTATATCTGCTATGGGGCGGTTGGGAATCCTCATATGTATTAGCAGCAATGCCCATTGTGCTGAGAGAAAACAAATCATCTGCAAATAATGAACCACTATAAATTGAAATTGTTAAATAAAGCATGAAAATTGTATATGGAATAATTAAAACTATATAGACAGAATAAAAACTATTTATTATTGATATATAAATAAATACAATCTTTTAGTCAACTCATTACATATAAGTGGAATGTCCATTGCCCCTCCCATACTATCCTTAACCACAATCACTTGGCTCCCCTAAATCCTTGCACCCCACTTTTTTTTCTCTCCTTCCCCCCCATCCCTTTTTTGTCCCTTTACAGCCTTGCCCTCTACCCCTCCAACTGGGGGTATAGGATTTCTTGAAAAATGTATACTTATTCGTAGCAACTGAAAAAACATATGTTGAGCTAAGTATTTGAGTTGGTTAACAGTACAGTACCTCTGTATAGTCCAACAGGCATTCCTGATTTTTAAAGCCTTCTGAATGTTGTATGTACCAACTACAACATGGTGGACAATATGTTATGATGTGCATACTATGTCTATACTTTATGTAATCTTTTAAAGGGGATGCATGTTACTGTTTCTGCTGTACTGTTTCTCACATCCATGTAGGTGCAGGAACTGCAGGGAATTTGCAATGTCAAAATTACCATGCGATTTCCCTGCGAGCTGCAATTTAAAAAAAGATGCATGCATCTTTTTCTGAAAGAAACACAGGCATGGCAGGGCAACAAATGCTTCCCACACACACGCAAAGGTGTGAACCAAGCCTTAAGGCCTCGTACACACGATCGGACATATCCGATGAAAACGGTCCGCGGACCATTTCCATCGGATATGTCCGATCTGGAGTTTGATACGATGGCGTGTACACACCATCGGATCAAATTCCCCGCCGGCGGACGGCGCGGTGACGTGTCGGTGACGCGGCGGTGACGTTGACGCCGCCACGTCACCGCCACGTCACCGCACCAGGAAGTAAAACACTTCCGCGCATGCGCCGAATCCATTCGGCGGCGGCGCGGCGGCGGTGCGGGACGACATGTCTGCTGGTAAGTGTACTAACCAGCAGACATGTCGGGCGGACAGATTCCCACCGGATAGATTTCAAAGCATGCTTTGAAATCTGTCGGGTGGAGAAATCTGTCCGCTAGCCCATACACACGATCAGAGATGTCTGCTGAAACGGTCCATCGGACCGTTTTCAGCGGACATATCCCCTCGTGTGTACGAGGCCTAACATAAATATTTGTCAATTTATCGCCATCCATTTGTAGCTACTTTGTACATTTATGGTATCATTGATGAATAGATTCCATATACATTAAATAAACCTGATGATTTTTTTTTTGTATAATCTATAGATTATATATATATATAAATATAGTTGAATAAAAAAAATATTTTTTATTTAAGATAACTTTTATCTTCAGATCAAGGAGACAACCGTGTTTTCTAGACATGTTTAATCTATCAAAATAAAGATGTTTTCTACTATCAAGGTGACACCATTACAACCTGTTCTTAGTAATCACATGTATGATCAGTTTCAAAGATTATGTAGCATGAAAAATGTTTTGATATACAGAATCAATACATTAATACTAGTTGGTTTAAATTAGATGGGTGAACATTTTAAGTGAGCACTCCTTTACACGATTTAATGTACCGTATTTGCCGGCATATAAGATGACTGAGCGTATAAGACGATCCCCTAATTTTACAGCTAAAATGTTGGTTTTGGGATATACTCGCCGTATAAGACGACCCCCTTCCCCCCCTCACTGTGCCATTGCCTCACCTCACTGCGCCATTGCCTCAGTGTGCCATTGCCAAACTGTGCCATTGCCTCACTGTGCCATTGCCAAACTGTGCCATTGCCTCACTGTGCCATTGTCTCACTGTGCCATCACCTCACCTCAATTTGACAATATTCATTCCAGAAGTGAGTCAGACTGCGGGCGTCCATTTTTTAAAAGCCGTGCCTCCTCCTCGTGGTGTTTTGTCATAGTCGGAACAGTCAGCTTCCCAGAAGAGCCTGTGTTCAGCGTTCCGCCTATCACGGACGTCCTCTCGTCCGAGGTCGAGGTGATAGGCGTAAAACTAAACACAGGCTCTTCTGGTAAACTAACTGTTCTGCCTATCACGGAACACCACGAGGAGGAGGCGCAGCTTTTAAAAAATGGACGCCCGCAGTCTGCTTTTGGCGTATAAGACGACCCCCCTTTTTTGAGCCACATTTTTACCTGTAAAAGGTCGTCTTATACGCCGGAAAATATGGTATGTCATTTATTATCTATTCACTACTTAATTTATTTGGTGATCACATGATTTTACATTAATTATAATATTTCATTTATTTACACTACACATTATATTGGTCCAATTGCACACATATTTATGGTTATTAACAATTATTCACTGCACACACACTTTTTTAACAGATTTATTATTCATCGATTTTACTTAGGATTATATACAATGGGTAAAATAAGTATTGAACATGTCACCATTTTTCTAAGTAAATCTATTTCTAAAGGTGCTTTTGACATGAAATTTTCACTACATGTTGGTGACAACCCATACAACCCATACAAACCAAAACAAATAAGTTCAGAATTAAGTTATGTGTAAAAAATTGGAATGACACAGAGATAGTATTGAACACGCTAACTGAAATGTATTTAATACTTCATTAAAAATCCAATGTTGGCAAAGAAACTAGCCGCATGCATTGCTCAGGTGTGATTTTGTCCAATTCTTCTACACAGTCCTCAAATCTTGAAGATTCAATAGGCCTGTTCTATGAACTCTAATCTTTAGTTCTTTCTGTAGATTTTCTATTGGATTTAAGTCAGGGGATTGGCTGGGCCATTCTAGCAGCTTTATTTTCTTTCTTTGAAACAGTGACAAAACTACCAGGATCCCAGCAGTCACACTTGCCACTGGGCACTGGAGTTTCATCGCTGTGGGGGGACCCACCAGGCAGTTCTGTACTTCCAGGGTTCCGCACATCTGGCTGTTCTGCACTGCTAGGGGACTGTCTGCCCGGCCATTCTTCACTGATCCTACCCCCCTCAACACCACTGCCGCCACTGATCACACCCCTCTCAACATCACCACTGATCCCACCCCCCTCACTACCATCACCAATCCCCCCCCTCACCACTGTTGCCTCCACTGATCCCACCCCCTCACGAAAATCACTGTCGCCGCCACTGATTCTACCCCCCACCATTGCCACTGATCTAACCCCCTCACTGCCACTACTGATCCCATCCCCCACCACTGCTGCCACTGCTTGCTGCCACTCATCACAGCCCTATGCTCCAGAGGGCCCATGCCTCATCCCTGTACACCTGGATAGGAGGGGCAGCATATCGAATAACCAATACCCTCCATTTTCCTCCTGAAGTCACTGAAAGCCTACTTCTTCTCTCCCTCCCGCCAGCATTCAGTGGTTGCAGGAAGAAAATGGAGGGGATCGGTTCCTCTATATGCTGCCCCATCACTCCAGTCCAGGTGTACAGGGGTGATACATGGACCCCCTGAAGCATGGGGCTGGGTTGCCCTGGGGGTCAGGAGGGCCCTTCATTGTTTCTTGCGCCGGGACCCTGAAGGTTCTAGTTACGCCCTGCTTTGAAACCAATTGAGCGTTTCCTTTACATTGTGTTTGGGATCATTGTCTTGCTGAATTGTCCAAGCTTTTATCGTCATCATCCTGGTAGATGGCAGAAGATTTTTATCAATAATTTTTCCACTAATTTTTCCTTCAATGATATGAAGTTTTCCAGTACCATATGCTGAAAAACAGCCCCACACCATGATGTTACATCTAAAAACTTCACTGTTGATATGATGTTTTTGGGGTGATGTGCAGTGCCATTTGATCTCCAAACATGGGGCCAGATTCACAGAGCCATTACGCCGGCGTTACAGGAGATGCGCGGCGTAAGTCTAAATCTGCGCATGCGTATCGATGCGCTGCATCCCCAATACGATATACGCATGAAATCTACTTTTTTTGGACCGGCGTAATTTCGATAGACCGGCGTATCCGTCCGCGCAAAACTGCGCTAGACACACCATTGATTTGCTATTCAAATATGAAAATGAGGGAGTTACGGGGGTCCACAAAAGTAAGTTGGTGCAGCGCAGGCTACGCGCTGTGCGCAACAGCTGCACGTCCTGTCTAAAATTAGACCATATAAAAGGTGGAATAAAATTAGACAATCCGTCTACATGTCAGCTAAAGCAACATAGTTAGTGAGGAGCTGAGCAGTCACACTTGCTGGACAACAATTTTTATGCCAACATGCCAGGGGCATCCTTGCTCATAGCTATACTACTGACTTTAGAGGAGCAAAGAAGGAGGAGGGCACGGAGGAGGGCATGGAGGAGGGCACGGGAGAGGATATACCGCACACGCATAGACATCTTTGGCATGAGTGATTCTGAGGTGTCTCGCATCTTCAGATTCACCCCTCATGCCATCATGGAATTAACCACAACCCTGCAGGAGGACATCACCAGCCCAACACACCGTTCACATGCAGTGCAGCCACTGATCAAGGTCCTGGCAACACTCCATTTCCTTGCCAGTGGCTCTTTTCAAAGAACAAGTGGAGTGGTGGCTGGGATGTCACAATCCTCCATGTGCAGATGTGTGCACCAGGTTGTCCCCGCAATCCTCAGACGCATAGCCAACCAAATCATCAAACCAACCACTGAGGACCTGCGGCTTGAAGGCAATGACAGATTTCTACAGAATTGCCAGATTCCCATGGACCGTGGGGGCCATTAATTGCACACATGTGGCACTCCAGCCCCCCCGTGAGACAGAGCCCATATACCGCAATCGGAAGCATTGGCATTCCATCAACGTACAGGTGATAGTCGATGCCCAAGGCCTCATATGGCACGTCCGTGCCAAACACCCCGGATACAGCCATGACAGCTACATATACAATCAGAGCCCCATCCCAATGGAATTCGAACAGAACGTGTATGGGGACACCTGGCTGGTTGGTAAGTGACATGGGTGGCAGGCATGACTGCCCCCCCATGATGCACACATCACAAGGGGCACATGCATGACTAACATCCTCCTGTCTTTTCCCTTACAGGTGACTCTGCATATGCACTGGGACCCCATCTCATGACTCCTATCCGGAACCCCCAAACCCCAGGAGAGGAAAGATACAATGAAGCCCACGCCCAAACACGTGCAGTGGTGGAGCGCACCTTTGGCCTCC
Source organism: Rana kukunoris (assembly GCA_029574335.1). Classification (NCBI taxonomy): domain Eukaryota; kingdom Metazoa; phylum Chordata; class Amphibia; order Anura; family Ranidae; genus Rana; species Rana kukunoris. The sequence continues at coordinate 426,725,079 of CM056052.1, forward strand.
TGAAGTCCTGTTTCCGATGCCTGGATAAGTCTGGGGGTACCCTGTTGTATTCCCCAAACTTTGTGTGCCAGATCATCGGTGCATGTTGCATGCTGCACAACTTCGCAGTGAGAAAGGGCCTGCAGATTGACATACGTGATGACCTGACCCCTGAACCAGACAATCCCCCCCTAACCGAGGCTACCCCGTCTTCTAAGGGAAGAGCAGCCAGGAGACAGCTCACATTAGGCATCTTTGCACGTTAAACACACACATTAATCATGGCACAATGAGAATGCATGCATGCACACCTGCACACCACTGTGATCCCTAGCACAGACACATCACATCCTCATCAAATTGGATTAGCACAAGCCCACCATGCAGGACTTGTGAGCAGCAACCAATTATGTCACTGTACATTCATACACCATTCACATGGACCTGGGGATCACTTCTCCCTGGTCCTGGGGAACCCTTCTCCACCACAAATGAGGATGACACCCATTTTCCGGCAGGAATGTCACCCCCACATTCCAAATTCATTCACAACCCAAAAAATAAATAAAAAATTTGTCCAGCAAAAAGCAAAAAATGTCCAGCAAAAAAAAAGGGGGAAACCAAATGAATGCCGCTGGCGAGACCCACGCCTGGGGCGCCCACGGCCACGGCCCAGGCTCCTCAGGGGAGACTCATGGGGAGGGGGGGTAATCCGGGGAAGGAGGAGCAGCCCCTGGTCTCTGCCCACCTGGCGGCCTGCCCTCCAAGGCCACGGCAATTCTGGTCAGGCCAGCACTTAGTGTTGCCGTATTGGCCTGGATAGCCTGGGTGAGGGCCCTCACATCCTGCCCAACGTCTGCTGTAGTAGTCTGCAGTTCGTTTAGGCAGTTTGTAAGAGCCCGGGAGTGGCAGTCCAGGTCCCCAAGTGTATCCTTTATGGAGGAAAGGCTCTCCTCCATCCGCACCAAAGTCTGGCAGACCTGTCCCAGATGATGGGTCTGAAGGGCCTGGTCCCTTCTGAGATTGGCGGGCAGAACCTTGGCCACCTCCCTGGTCTTCTGGGATGACTTTGTGCCTTCAGCTGATGCTTGTGGCCGGGGAGAAGGGGAGGCCCTTGGGAGGGGAGCCCTGTTGGGGGAAGAGTGGGAGGGGCTACCCCTTATGGAGGGCTGGCTGCTGCCAGCCAGAGGGGAAGACTCCTCCAAAAATAACAATCCACTCGCTGACATGACCCCCTCCTCCTTATCAAACTCCTCCTCCTCAAAATCCTCCGAGGACACCGGCCTTGTCTGGGGGTCCTCATCAGGCTGGTGTCCCGGGGATGGTGCAGTCAGGCCAGATGGCCCAGCACCCCCTCCTGCACATCTGTGGATGACACAAAACATTCACAGGTTGGAGGATCCACACACTTGCCACATCCCCCCCCCCCACACATGCTACACACCAGATAGGAAAAAAAAACCTTACCTGTCATCACAGGCTCCTAACTGGAGTCATAGCCAGGCAGGCCCTCCACTTGTTGCCTATTAAAGGTCTGGGCCACCACATGCTCCTCCGCTGTCAGCCTAACAGGGCATGGTGGGCCCCCTCCAGTGCCCCTGGCATGGGCTGCCATTTTGGCCAGCTTCTTTCGGACCAGACGCCAGAGATCATTGATCTTCTTGACAATCCCCTCGCGTGTCCGGGTCTCCCCCCCCCAATAAATTTTCCTGGTCGGTAATGTTCCTGGCCGGGTGGTGTTGGCACTCTCTGGGCTGTGCAGGAAATGCCCATATTGGGTAAGGGCCCGGGCAATAATTTGTTTCTCCCCCAAAGAAAAATTGCTCTTGCGCTTCCTCTCAGTCATATTCATACAACAACTCTCTCCCAAACAATCACCAAAAATCACTCACAAAAACAAGCAGGAAAAATCAAGCAACAAAACAAACAAGCCAAAATCTATCAACCAACAAGTCTCACAACCAGTCACCAAAAGACACTTTCAAATAGATTCTACAAAACACTAGATCAAACAGTCAACAAATATCACAAAGACAAGTCACAACGCAACAAACGCGAACACACAACAGAACAAAAGCACCTTGCTGTATAGGAAGGGATACAAAGGGATGTACTTTTGCAAAGGAAGGGCGTTTGTGTCTGTCTATTTAAGCTCTCTGCGTAGTTCACTAAGTTGCCCGGGTCCACTTCCAATTTCACTGATTGCGCCGTTCCCAAGTTGTGAGCATGCGCAGAGAGGTGCTGACCATGGTCTGCTTCATGTGCGCATGCGCGATTCGGCCGGCCCTTCATTTGCATGGGGTCACGGCTCATTTCAATGAAACACGCCCACATCCTTCCCAATTTGAATTACTCCGCCTTACGCCTCGGAATTTACGTTACACTGGCGCAAATTTCTGCGCAAATACTATGAGGATACAGTGATTGCGCCTCTACATTGCACCGGTCTAACGTAAAGGAGGTGCGCTACGTCGGTCAAAATATGCACCAATGTAAGTCAATCTGGCCCATGGTGTGTATTATTGCATCCAAAGAGTTCTTTGGTCTCATCTGACCAGACTATATTCTTCCAGTATTTCACAGACTTGTCTAAATGTCATGCAGCAAACTTTAAAAAAGCTTCAACATGCTTCTTCTTCAGCAATGGACTTTTGCGTAGTGAGCGTGCATACAGGCCATGGCGGTTGAAAGCATTACTTATTGTTTTCTTAAAAAAAATTGTACCTGCCAATTCCAGGTTTTTCTGATGCTCTCCACAAGTAATTCTTGGCTCTTGGACAACTCTTCTGGTAATTCTTTTCACTCCTCTGTCATAAATCTTGTGAGGAGCATCTGATCATGGCCGGTTTAAAGTGAAATTTGTTTTTTTTTCCACTTCCAGATTATGGCCCCAACAGCGCTCACTGAAACATTCTGAAGTTTACAAATCTTTCTGTAACCAATGCCATCAGTATGTTTTGTAACAATAAGGTTGCGAAGGTGAGAGAGCTCTTTGCTTTTACCCATCATGAGATGTTTCTTGTGCGACACCTTGGTAATGAAACATATTTTTATAGGCCATCAGCTGAGACTGAACCAGCGATATTAATTTGCACTGGAAAGGGGCAGAATTTCTTCTTAATTACTGATAGATTTTAGCTGGCTTTCAATGCCTTTTTGCACCTCCCTTTCTTTGTGTGTTCAATACTTTGTCTCGTAATCCAGTTTTATTACATATAACTTAATTCTAAATGTATTTGTTTTGGTTTCTTTGTATGTATGTATTGCATGCGTTTTTATCAACATGTGGTGAAAATGTCATGTTAATAGCACCTTTAGAAATATATTTACCTAGAAAAATTGTGACCTGTTCAATATTTATTTTACCTGCTGTGTGTGTGTCTATGTGTAATTATATATATAAATATATATATAAAATCAGATCCTGGCCCCTCCCCTATGTGAATGAGAATGGGGTACATTGTACCCCTACCCTTTCACCCCAAAAAAAGGCAATGCAATGTAAATAAAAACAAGAGATGGTTTTGATGAGAGATGGTTTTGAAATGAAGGACATTCCCTGCTGTAGCTCAAACCTGTCTTCTTCCTCTGGTCTTCTCTGCGCTGCTGTATTCTCCCTCCATTGAAATGTTCTTCATCTGGTCTTTTATGTCCACTGCTGTCTTCTCTGTTATATTCAATGGTCTGCAATCAGACCAAAGTAGTGCAGGAACCTTTTTTGACACAAGACAAAAAAGACGGCTCTCATAAGAAATCATTGATTTCTTATGAGAGCGTCACGAGACACGTACTCTCAAAGTCACAGTGTAGGTCGCCCCAGTGTAAACCGGGCCTTAAGATTAGTGTTGGGCGGAATACGCCATATTCGATTTCGCGATATTGCGCGAATATATAGAAGAATATTCGCAAATATTCGCTAATATCGAATATTCGTGATATTTTATCCAAAAAAAAATTTGCAAAATTTCGCTAATGCGAAATTTCACTAATGCGAAAATGATTGCGAAATTCTCATAAACGGAGATCATTTCCTGTATTACTAAACTAATATGCACTAAACACTAACTCTACACTAACTCTACTTAAAAGAAAGGAGAAAAAGGGGGCAAAAGAAGGGCGGAGAAGATAATCGCGCAATATTCCTATTGCTCGATTATCTTCTCCGCCCTTCTTTTGCATCAGAGCCAATCAGAATAACTTGAATATTCGGCAAAAGGAATATCGCGCAATATTCCTTTTGCCGAATATTCAAGTTATTCTGATTGGCTCTGATGCAAAAGAAGGGCGGAGAAGATAATCGTGCAATATTCCTTTTGCCGAATATTCGAGTTATTCTGATTGGCTCTGATGCAAAAGAAGGGCGCATCAGAGCCAATCAGAATAACTCGAATATTCGGCAAAAGGAATATTGCGCGATTATCTTCTCCGCCCTTCTTTTGCATCAGAGCCAATCAGAATAACTCGAATATTCGGCAAAAGGAATATCGCGCAATATTCCTTTTGCCGAATATTCAAGTTATTCTGATTGGCTCTGATGCAAAAGAAGGGCGGAGAAGATAATCGTGCAATATTCCGTTTGCCGAATATTCGAGTTATTCTGATTGGCTCTGATGCAAAAGAAGGGCGCATCAGAGCCAATCAGAATAACTCGAATATTCGGCAAAAGGAATATTGCGCGATTATCTTCTCCGCCCTTCTTTTGCATCAGAGCTAATCAGAATAAATCGAATATTCGGCAAAAGGAATATCGCGCAATATTCCTTTTGCCGAATATTCAAGTTATTCTGATTGGCTCTGATGCAAAAGAAGGGCCGAGTAGCTGATGCGATTCTTTTATGTTGCCGAAAATTCGCAACAGGGAAAAGAGAGGAAGAAATATAGGATCGGGCGACTACCAGAACACAACGAGAAGATGGAATAGTGAGGGAAAGACAAAAAGAGAACAGAAATACGTACATGTCTAAGGTAAACCTAATTACTTACAACGTAAGGGGCCTTAGTTCTCCACGTAAAAGACACATGATCCTAAAAGAGATCGAGAGATTTTCCGCTGACGTAGTTTTCCTCCAGGAGACACACATAACTCTCGATTCAAGAGTGAGGCTTAATTCTCTGGCAGTCCCAACATGGTACTACGGAGACTCCCCGCAAAGAGGATCTAGAGGAGTCGCCATAGGGATAGGGAAAAATTTAAGTTTTTCAGTCGAAGATAGGATAGTGGATCCTGAAGGTCGATATATGTTCCTAAGAGGTTTTTTACATGGGAAACGATACACGCTGGCCAATGTTTACTGCCCAAATAAACTCTCTCAGAAGTACTTAACAATGATCTTGAACAAACTAATGGATTTCAAACAAGGAAACGTGGTCCTAGCCGGGGACTTCAATTTCACCCTAGACCTACAACTAGATAGAATATCGACAGTTAACATAGGGAACACTAAGCAACAACAAATAGTGAGAAAAAAACTTTTTACGAATCAGTTAATAGATCCCTGGAGGGTTTTCAACCCAACTAAAAAGGATTATACATTCTACTCTACAGTACACAAAATGTACTCGAGACTAGATTATATAATGGTTGACCACAAAACCTTAGAGTATGTAGACAACGCCGCAATAGGGGTTGTGACAATTTCGGACCACGGCCCGGTTACGGTGACCATACACTTTCCAGAAATTGAAGAGAGAAGGGGACCCTGGAGATTAAATGAGGAGCTAATAGAGGACATAGAAGTCTCCGATATAATAAAAACAGACATTGGGCCAGATTCAGGTAGATGAGAGTATCTTTCCTCTGGAGTAACGCTTCTCATTTACGTTACTCTGAAGACCCTTTCAGCGCAAGTCCTGTAATTCACATAGCAGTTGCGCGTAAACTTGCGCCAGAGTAACGATAATGCGCTGGCGTAACCCGACGCAAGTGGAAGTGGGTGTGATCATATGTAAATGATGGGCGGAGCCCAGCGCAGAGGCTTACGTTCAGCGCATCAACCACGGAGCATGCGCAGTGAGTGAGGCTCCACTCGCCCCCTTTGTGCGCATGCTCACAACTTCCGTCGGCACCACTGCACGGGAAACGTCAGCGCAATGCCTTCCGTTGGGCGTGTAAATGCGCCCGTAGAAGCGCCATTCCGGCACTAAAGTATATCCTGCTCCCCCTCCCCGCAGTGATGTTACTTTTGTTCTGAGATGGCTGCTCCCATTCCCCACAAACACACAGGAGAAAGCTGAACTTTAATGGCCAGGAGCTGTCAGCCATCATCTCGGCTATGGAGACCTATGATGTCTTCCTCCATGGCTGTAAAATTTGACAGACAAGCATGGACAGAGGTGTTGTCCTGCAAGTTGGGGTGCTCAGCTAGCTCTTATCGTCGGTAACGCTGCTGTAGCTGCTCTCCTGCTGACCTGTGGCCATCTGGAGTAAAGATAAAGCAGCCTTTTGTAGAAATAACTTTGCGCCGGACGGACGAGATACGCGCGGCGCATGTAGCCAGCGTATGGTGCTAATCCGTTCGTGAATTGGGAAAAATCCCTCATTTGCATATTTGCAGGGGAAATCAATGGGCGCGACTGATGCGCCCAGCGAAAATAAGCGCTGACGATACTCTGGCGTCGGAACGTTCCGCCGGTCGCAAATGACCCGTTATTGGGCGCATCTAGTTTGGTGGGTACGGGCACATAGAAACGACGGCGCATCATCACAGTTACGCGGCGCATATCCAAATACTCCAGCGCAAGTGTTCGTGAATCTGGCCCATAGACGAATACTTTAAGCTTAACAACACTCCTGATGTAAGTACAGCAACTATCTGGGAAGCCCATAAGGCTAGCATTCGAGGAAAATTAATTTCCATAGGAGCGAGAAAAAAAAAGGATAGAGAAGCAAATAGAAACAGGATAATCAAAGAGCTACAAGACTTAGAAACTAAACATAAAAATCAAAAAAATAATAATAAAGTTTACCAGGAAATGTTAATGAAGAGGATCCAACTAAGAGACCTAATGGAGATTGAAACCAGGAACACATTTAAAAATGTCTTGAAAGAAAGGTACCTCTGGGGGAACAAACCAGGGAAGTACTTGGCCAGGATTTCAAAAGAAAAGAGAAACTTAAACTACATAGAAAAAATAAAAGATCAGGAAGGACAGATGCGGTTTAGGACGTCCGAGATTGCGGAAGCTTTTCGGACGTACTACACATCACTGTACTCTATCAGAAAGGGCGAGACGCAAGAGGAAAAGGTAAATAGGGAAGAAAAAATAGGCGAATACTTACGCGATGCCAATTTACTAAAACTAACGCAGGAAATAGCGGAAACCCTAGAAGAGCCAATTACACAAACAGAAATTAGTCAAGCGATCCAAGGAACTCCAGGGGGGAAAAGCCCAGGCCCAGATGGACTGCCAATTAAATACTATAAAAAATTTAAAGAGTCATTAATCCCAGAAATGTGCACTTACTTTAATAAACTAGGGGGAATAGAAGAAGTAAGGAAAGAATCCCTTCTTGCTAATATCGCTATCATAGCCAAAACAGGAAAAGATAAGACCCTCTGCTCTAACTACCGTCCAATTGCATTGTTAAATGCTGACATAAAAATCTTTGCAAAGATATTGGCAACAAGGATAAAACAGTATATGCCTGACCTAATAAGTTCAGACCAGACGGGATTCGTAAGAGGCAGAGAAGGGAGGGACAATAGTTTAAGAACACTCTTATTGCTCCAAGAGGACAAAAGGGATGGACCCCCAGCCGTACTCATGTCGTTAGACGCTGAAAAACGTTTGACAGAGTCGACTGGAGGTTTATGATGGAGACTCTAAGAAGTATAGGATTGGGCCCCAGATTTATGAAATGGGTAGGAAATCTATACAAGTCCCCTACGGCAAAAGTAAAGGTAAATGGGAGGGTATCTTCGGCGATAGAAATGATGAACGGAACAAGACAGGGATGCCCGCTCTCCCCCCTCCTATATGTAATAGCTTTGGAACCACTGCTGTGCGAGATAAGGAATAACCCAGATATAGGGGGGGTGAGAGTAGGAGAAGAGGAATAGAAGCTGGCAGCATACGCCGACGATGTCCTCTTGTATGTGACTAAGCCCAAAATATCAATCCCTAACATATTAGAGGAAATAGGAAGATATGGTAGACTCTCTAATTTTAAAATAAATCCAGTAAAAACTGTAATTATGAATATAGGAATTGAACAAAAGGAGGAGGAGGCTCTATGTAAAGCATTCCCCTTTACGTGGGAAGAAAAATCATTCACTTACCTAGGGGTAAAAATAACTCCCAAAGTAGGTGGCCTCTTTGAGGCAAACTACATCCCCCTACTCAATGAAATAAGACGAGATGTTAAAAACTTAACCCACAAACAGATTTCCTGGATGGGGAGGATTAATTTATTTAAAATGATAGTTCTACCAAAGATAATTTATAAATTTCAAATGCTTCCAATAAACGTCCCACAAAGTTTTTTTAAGGTAATAAAAACTATAATTTCAAAATTCATATGGCACGATAAAAAACCTAGAATAAGCTATGCAACCCTAACCCGGGGAAAAAAAAGAGGTGGACTGGCTCTCCCCAACATTAAAAGATACTACCAAGCCGTAATCCTAGCGAGGCTATTTGAATGGACAAATAAGAATTCATTAAAAAAATGGGCTCACATGGAAAATGAGATAAGTAAACAGCACCTAAACACAAATATATGGATCCCACCTAAATTTAGAATAATTAACCCAAACACACACAGTATCACAAAACAGGGTTACAAGATATGGGATTTGGTACACAAAAGGGAAAAATGGGAATATAATTTCCCGATAATCCCATTAGAAAACACAGATTTATTTGCATCGGGAAATAGGACTAAATTTGGAAAAAAATTAGGTAGTAAAAGATTAGGGGATATAGTCGCACAAGGAAAAAAATAAAATAAAGAAGAGATACACGCAGCAGAAAGGGCACAACAGATAACTGATTGGGAATATCTACAATTAAAGCACTTTGTAAACACACTACCAGTTCCAATAAGAGATGATATAGCACAGAATTCAATAGAAAAACTTTGCTCCCGGGGAGAACCACTACAACACGGAATTGCGGCGATCTACAAAATTCTTACAGAAATAGGGACAAAAGATACACTACAAAGCATAGAGGCATGGGAGAAAGAAATCGGAGAAAAGATAGAAGAAGCGCAAATGACCAGAACGACATTCAACTACGCAAAAGATATAACAAGAGTAGAAGCCAACTATAAATGCATGATGCGATGGCACCTGACACCTGTTAAACTTAACAAAATATCCCCAGCTAATTCCCCCCTTTGTTGGAGGAAGTGTAATCAAGCAGGGACCGCACTGCATATATGGTGGGATTGCCCGAGAATCCGGGAATACTGGAATGAGATCCTCAAACTAATTGTGGAAATCTCCGGAGAAAAGATCCCGTTAGATCCCTTGACCTGTCTTTTCCATAGACAAGGCCTAGTAAAAGGGGAAAAAAATATGCCTCGACATTGGTCCCAGTGCTGTTAAACGCAGCAAAGGGATTGATCCCGAAATTCTGGCTTCACCCACATAAACCACCCCTAAAAGAATTCATACACAGGGTTGATCATATCGCAGAGATGGAGTATCTAAGAAGGGCCGATCTGGGAGAGGAGGAGGGAGGAAGAGGCGGAAGGATCTGGGACCAGTGGAGAAACTATAAAACATCTGAAAAATTTACTCTAATACTATCAGAAATAAACCAGTAAATGCTTTCGATCCGATCCAATAGGGTAAAGAGGGATGAAGTAGAGGGGGGGGGGGGGTATAAATAGGGGGGGGGAATAAATAAAAAAAAAAAAAAAAGAGACCCAGGGAGGTAGAGGCTGAGGGGAGTAACGGGAGTCTATAACCCAATAAGAGCCAAATATCACGTGTATGCGCAGTCACCTGTAACTATACCTTTGCTTTTATAAAAAAAAAAAAAAACAGGAAATAAAAAAGAGATAAAATAATCAAAATACATTGAATCAACCACAAATGATGCAAATCTGAGGTGGAAATATGAAGGGCGGAACAAAGATGAACCCCTCCAACACCTCAAAACTCTGGGTTAAGCCTGATGTGGTTAAAAAAAAAAAAAAAAGTTGCTTTTTAAGGGTTTACTCACACAATGGGGGTTATTTACTAAATCTGAAGTGTTCAATCAGCTTTGCGCTTGGTCCTGGGGGCGTAAGACCCAGACTCATGGCTGTTGCATCCTAAGGCCGCGTACACACGACCGAGTTTCTCGGCAGAATCCAGCCAGAAGCTCGCTGGGATCCATATTCTGCCGAGAAGCTCGATTGTGTGTACACTTTCGTCGAGCGTCCCGTCGGGAAGCTCGTCGAGCCAAAATAGAGAGCAGGTTCTCTATTTGCTCGACGGGCCATCGGGACTAATGGCTCAACGCCTTTTTCGACAGCCTGGTCGACGAACATGACGGCCGGCCGAGAACCTCGTCGGGCGGAACGATGAGTTTAGCCCGACGAGGTTCTCGATCGCGTGTACGCGGCCTCAGAGTTTCACTTGGAACTTTTGTGGGGTCCCAGCTATGGCTTGGCTGGGGGGACCTCTGCCCTATCCTTCATGGAGTATTCTCTGAAAGTGCTGGAATACTGAAGTTTACTGACACTGCACATGGCTGCCTGTAATTAAAAAACAGTGAGTACCAGCCAATGTGATCTAGAGACTTTCCTAAACTCTGGAAGATCTTTCATGTCAAATCACATGCCAAACCAGTGAAAAAAGGAAAATGAATCCACACGACTGAATGAATTTAAAAAATATATACTGCAGGAGGGGGGGGGGTCCTACGAAATTTATCCAAAATGCTTAGTGTATGACCACTGTGGAATATAGGTGGCAGCCCCTACATATGTATCCTACCGAAGTAAGATATAGGTTTAAAAAGGAAGAATTATAGGTGTTGGCGCCTCCTAGTGTTGAAAATGCCTAATTACACAAGTGACAGTGCAATATAATAAAAAAGGAAAACATTTAAATGAATGAAAAAATAATATAGAATTGTATATAAATATGAATGTGAAAATAAAATTCAATTAAATAAAGTGCTGGTATAGATACCACGAAATATCACAAAATGAAATCCATAGTCCATGTAATATAAAGTGCTGATAATTCCTTATACTCCAGGTGCTAAACTATAGTTCATATGATATAAAGTGCTGAACAATTAGTCCATAAGCATTATAATAAGGTGCTAGTCAATTGACTATAAACTGCATGCAATAAGGTGCTGATAATGCGTGCCAATGTGCTACTTGCCAATAATAGGATAAGTAACTGGTGATTCACTGGTGCCCTCTTCCTCCGTACTCTGGTGGGTCCTGCACTCACCAGATCAAAGACCCCCTCCTGGGGTGCAAGGCCTTCACAGTGTGCGCCCTGTGTTGCGCTTTGGCAGAGATGGCTTAATCCAGGATCCACAAACCAGTGCTCTTTTCTGGGATATCAGACGACCTCCACAGCTACCGCAGGATGTGCCTTATCTAATCCTAATTATTCCTCTAGATGGCTCCCTTACAACTCTCCCATGTTACCAGGACCGCCATCAGGAATTATAGGGCCCCTTAAACAGCTTCAGACATGGGCCCCCTGGAACAGAGAACTGGGGGGGGTGCCGCCTGAAATTGAGAAGCAGGGGGAGGGGTGCCACGAATTGAGAAGCAGAGAAGCCGGAGGGGGCCTTTTTCAAAGAAATACAAATATATAAAAAAAGGGGGTAGCCATGAGGGGCCCTGGGGACCTCTGGGCCCTTTAATAAAAAGAAAAAAAAGAGAGAAAAAAATGGTGGCTGCCATCTGGGGCTCTGGGGGCCTCTGGGCCCTTTTAAAAAGAAAAAAATTATAAAAAGAAATTACAAAAAAGGGGGGTTTCTATCCGGGACCTCTGGGCCCTTTAATAAAAAGAAACCTCTGGGCCCTTTAATAATATATATATATATATATATATATATATATATATATATAAAATAAAAAAACATTTATAAAAAAACAAGGGGGTTGCCTTTCCAGGGCCCTGGGGACCTTTGGGCCCTTAAATAAAACATAAATAAAAAAAACATATAAACAAAAATAACATGGGGCCCTGGGGACCTCTAAGCCCTAAAATATATCTATATATAAAAAAATATATATAGGGGGCGTGGCTTGGCGAGCGACGGAGATGGCCGCACACTAAACAAGCTCCTCCACACGCACAGCCCTATCTTGCCGTATACCCGACAGACGACTTCCCGATGCCTGGTAAGAAGTCCGGCTTCACCCCTCACTCTCGCCCGAGACGTGAATCGGTGGCTTACTCCGCTCATAATATAGCGGAACTCTTCAAGCCGAGGTCCGCGGGACGCAGCGTGACACCTAGGCCCAAGATGGCGCCGACGAGCCGCGACGAGGAGTTTCGTGACGACTCCCAGTCGGCTCCCGAGAGCTCAGCCCGGGGAAAGTCTCCTGCGGATCATCCCCTGACCTACTCAGATATGTCCATGATCGCCGCTGACATAAAGGCCACGTTCTCGGCGGCCATCACGGATCTCAAAACTAGTATGCTGGTGCTGAATGACAAGATGGCCGCGGTGGAATCTTCGGGGAAACGCAGAGACAAGGCCATACACAGGGTGGAACAGGTTACCGCGACACATGCACAGCACTTCATCGACATGAACCGCCACATCGAGGACCTCGATAACAGGGGAAGGAGATGTAACGTTAGGGTCAGGGGGATCCCGGAATCCGTAGACCCAGACCAAATTGTGACGACGCTGAGTGGCGTCTTTAACAGCTTACTGGAGAGGCAAGAAGATACCCCGATCGGCTTTGTCCGGGCACATAGGGCACTCCGCCCTAGGGGTTCTGATACAGCCCCTCCAAGAGACATTATATGCTGCTTGAAAAGCTTTGGCCTAAAAGAGGATATCATGCGGAGAGCCAGGAGGAATGATCCCATTACCTATAATGAAGCGTCCATTTTACTGTTTCAGGACCTGTCTCCCATAACGCTCCGAAACAGGAGAGCTCTACGACCCCTTCTGGACAAATTGAGGGAGAAGGATTTAAGGTACACTTGGCGCTTTCCCTTCACATTAGTGGTCACCTCCAATGGGCACCAATACACTCTCCGTATACCGGCAGACCTCCCTGACTTTTGTGATGCCTTGGGCATAGACCTGGTCGAATTGCCGGATTGGTACACGGAATTCCTGCACCCCATACCGAGCCGGACTCCGCCGGATTCACCCCTTTCTACACCTGACAAACGCCAGACAAAGAAGGCCAAGCATAACAGGGGTGGCGGATCGAAAGCAGGGACCCCGAGACGGCAGAACGAAGGGCCAAGGGAATTGATCATGCGCTGATTTGCCTATCCCACAGTCGCTCTGTAGAAGATTCCCCCCCTGGAACTCCCCTCAGCTGTTGTTCCCCCCCCCAAGGCCCTGCACCTGGTATCTGTGACATCCTATGCTGGAGCTTTGCTGGAATCCCCCCCCTTTTTTTTTTCTTCTGTTGGCTGTTTAACTGCGGGAGGGGATCTTGGCCGCATTGCCTTGCCCTGAGATTCGCCCTGGACGTGGCTCTCTGTCTGCACGCTATTGTAGTGCGACCCCCGGTCTCACGTCGGATGGAAAGGGTTGCACGAGGCGCACATCCCGGTGACTTGCTCATACGCTTCTGCAGGTGGTTCTGTGAGTAGTGGGAATGCGGGGCACCGCGTTCACGGGAACTGAACTGGCGGCCCACGAAGGGAACTGACGAGGTGATATGTGGGACTTGGGTGGTTCGAGCCGCTCGGGCATCTTACATGTTTACATGTTTGTCTCAGCTTTCCTTTTTACTTTGATTATTGCAGGGGGCGCAGCCACTGTTGGTGGGGGTATTGGGGGAGGTGGGAGTGATGACGGGCGGGAACTTCCTTCCTTTACTTAATGAATCGTATGCTGTTAAATGTTTACTTGTATATGTCTGCATACTAATTTACCCAATGTTTTTTTTTTTGTTTTTTTGTTGTTTTTTTTTATGATTATTTTACTTGGGTCATGCTCTATAAACCGGCTGGTTTTCCTGAACATTACCCAAAAGGTCGGGTATCAACATTCTATAACGTTGTGCACTTCTGTTTTGGCCTATAGGGCTGTGCGTGTATTCTTATGGTTAATAATTTTTTGTTATTATTTGCTCAGCAACGTGCAAGGTGCTGCCAAATACGGTCCTCGCCTCCCATTTGCTACTCAAAGCTGCTAGTGTCCCGGCTGGGTCACTGGTAGCACCATACAACACAGGTGGTATTCTTCTGTCGGGGGTAGTGCTCTATCCACCCCGAAGGGAGATACACCGAGGAAACTTGCTCTTGCTCTGATCTTATACTTTTCCCTCTTCTTCTCCTTTCTCTTCTTTCTTCTTTTCATCTTTACTCTCTCTCACCTAGATCCCGTCCGCATCTTCCTCTTTTAGGGATAAGGCTCCTGTAGTCTCTAGGTTAGTGCTCTCTGAGGTATATTACTAGTTTAACAGATCTGTCTTTTGCAGCCGCCTAGGTTGAGCTTGGTTCTCCGATCGTCTCCTCCTCATCTGCCTGCAACTCCAACCATGGCCTACTCGTCACTGGGTGGTCATCCATTGGTGATCTCGCATAATGTGAGGGGATTGAACATCCCTGAACGCCGCACCTCCCTGCTGAGAGAACTTAAAAAGGGTAAGCCCCATTTTGTTTTTTTACAGGAAACCCATTTCAAGACACATCAAATCCCGAAGCTTTCCAGCCTGTCTTTTCCCAGGGTGTTTCACGCCACTAATGGCGAGGCAAAGTCGAGGGGTGTGGCGATTCTGGTTCACAGAGAGGCTCCTTTCGTGGTATCGGGGCAGCTGTGTGACCCAGAAGGCAGGTATATCTTTCTCAGAGGTTCCTACGGGACCGCACAGGTGACTCTGGCAAATGTGTACTTTCCTAACAGAGCCCATATATCATTTTGTAGGAAGATCATTAGGGAACTTAGTGAGTTTGCGCAGGGGTGTATCATCTTGGGGGGCGATTTCAATGTGCCCCTTTGCCCCTTAGTTGACACCTCGAATGGGAAGACGTGCATTACGTATAAAGTACTGAGACGCATTAAGCTACTGCTACAATCCTTACAACTAGTGGATTCGTGGCGATTCCTCCACCCTGAGGGTCGCGATTTCACCCATTTCTCTGTTCCACATTCTAGGTATGCGAGACTAGATTACCTCTTTGTGTCCCAGCGTGTTCTCGAGCAGGTTAATGGGGCACATATAGGCACGCAGACTTTCTCAGACCACGCTCCAATCTCAGTGTCTTTGGGGCTGGTAGACTTACCTCGACGACAACTCACATGGAGGCTTAACGCCTCGCTGTTGACGGATCCCACGACGCTCCCTACGGTGACTAATAGCTTGACGGAATTTTTCAGACTCAATGTTGATCAGGGTACTGATCCGCTTGCTGTCTGGGAGGCACACAAGTGTTCCATCCGGGGCATCTTGATGGGCCTTGGAGCCAAAAAAAAGAGGGAAAGAGAGGCTAAAATCCACCAACTGGTTACCAAAATTGCTGCTCTAGAAGTTCTACATAAGCAGTCCCTCTCTGTCTCTTCAGCCACATCGCTCCTGGAGGCGCGGAGGGAGCTGCAGCAGATACTTGACTCTAGGGCCAAGCGTATGCTATTTTTTCGGAAAAGGCTGTACTACGAGTCAGGAAATAAGGCCGGCAAATTTTTGGCGAGGGCGCTCAGAGAGTGTACTTCTGCGAATAATATCGCGGGCATCAAGGGTACAGGTGGGAAACTGGAGGTGACGTCAGAGGCCATAGCAGATCGATTCCACGACTTCTATAGTAAGCTCTATAATCTTCCGCCCCAGCATAGACATCCGGATATGATAGGGGACAGGGCTAGGATTATTAATGACTATCTTACTAAGAGCGGACTGCCTTCCCTCTCAGACTCCGACGCTGCTCTCCTTGAGGGACCTATTACCTCTCAGGAGGTGGGTATAGCCATTGCTCAGCTTAAACCTGGTAAGAGTCCGGGCCCGGACGGGTACACGGCCGTATATTATAAAACATTCAGTGACCATCTGACGAAGCCCCTCAGAGATGCATTGAACTCGTTGTCAACCCCTAGGAGTGTCACCCCAGATTTCCTCTCGGCGCACATAACAGTTTTGGCGAAACCGGGAAAAGATCCTACAGATTGCGCGAGCTACCGTCCCATTTCGCTACTCAATTTAGACGTGAAGTTATTTGCAAAAATCCTCGCCACAAGATTAGGACCGTTACTGCCTGGCTTGATTGGCTTAGAGCAGGTGGGCTTTGTGCCGGGCAGAGATGCCAAAGATAATACCACCAAGGCGCTTCTCCTGATACATGCGACGAGGGTTAAAGCCATCGAGGGCCTTCTCCTCTCTACGGAATGCGGAGAAGGACTTCGATCGGGTGGCTTGGGATTTCTTGCTGGCGGTTTGTAAGTGGGTGGGACTGGGACCTCACATGCTCACCTGGATAGCGGCGCTATATCAAAACCCCTCGGCCCAGATTTGGGTTAATGGCCTTCTTTCCAAGAAGGTCATGATAAAGAATGGGACGCGTCAGGGGTGCCCTCTCTCACCCCTACTATTTATCCTTTCGCTTGAGCCCTTTATCCGGACGGTTAAACTAAATTCGGCTATCAGCGGGTTTCAGGTGGGGGACAACGAGTTCAAAATAGCAGCATTTGCCGAAGACCTCCTGTTCTTTTTGACGGACCCACATATCTCCCTCCCAGGGCTGATGCTAGAGTTCTCGCAATACGGATACATTTCTAACTTGAAAATAAATTACAACAAATCTGAGGCCCTCAACGTCTCTCTCCCAGATAGGGTGCTAGCACAGGCTAGGGCTAATTCCTCCTTTCGTTGGGAGCCCAGGGCTCTCAAGTACCTGGGCGTTTGGCTCACTCCCCACCTCTCGGATGTTTTTAGCACTAACTTCCCTCCCCTCCTGAAGGCGTGCGAGAAAGATCTAACCCAATAGGACCAGGGGTATTTTTCCTGGCTGGGTCGGGCCTCCATAATCAAAATGGTGATTCTACCAAAATTCCTATACCTGATGCGCACGCTTCCAATGTCAATCCCCCGAAGCTTCTTTGTTTCCCTAAATGCTGTCTTACTGCGCTTCTTATGGAATCGCAAGAAACCGAGAATCAGGCTTACGAGCCTGATGAGGCCTAAGGACGTGGGGGGCCTGGGCCTGCCGGACTTTAGGTCATATTACCACGCCATACACCTGGCCCGAATAGTGGATTGGCACTGCCACAAGACAACGAAGGAGTGGGTTGCCCTAGAGGGGGAGATCTGTCCGTTGACCCTTGGGTTCCTACCCTGGGTTCCTAAATCCGCCTACCCAATTGCCATACGCAGGAACCCCGTTACGGGACCTACTCTGGAGATATTCCATGCGCTGGCGAAACAGAAGGGCATCTCTTCCACTCCGGGCCCCCTCACGCCCTTGACTGGCAATCCGGGCTTCATACCAGGCTTAGACAATACCTCTCTTAGGTCTTCCCCCCAGTCGGATCCTCTTTTGGTAGGTGACTGCTTTGAGGGCAATAAACTAAAAGATTGGTCAGATATCAAGGCCAGTAATAATCTCCCCCGCCTGCGACTTTGGATGTATTTCCAACTGCGCAGCTATATTAATTCACTTAAAGCATCCTCAAACCTCACGCGACCCTTGATCGAGTTGGAGCTAGTCTGCCGTGCACGGTCCCCTTTGGCTAGGGCAGTATCTGTAGCTTATTCTTGGCTGCAGTACCACGGGGGGGTGGGGCAGATTGGACACAGAGAGAAATGGTCGGAGGAACTGGGTACAGACATTTCTGAGAAACAGTGGCGGTATGTATGTATAATGGCAAACAAATGCTCTATTAGCTCACGGCTGCAGGAAACCAGTTACAAGCTATTGACCCGCTGGTACAATACACCCGATAGACTGCACAGATGGGATCCTCAGGTACCTCAAACATGCTGGAGGTGCTTGGGCGATAGGGGCACATTGCTCCACATCTGGTGGGAATGCCCCATGATCTCCCCCTACTGGTCGGAGGTGAGACGGGTCATTCAATTGATCACTGACACTAAGCTAATTTTGGACGCCCCGTGTTGCCTGCTACACCTGACCTCCTTCTCTCTAACACGGTACAAAAAATCCTTGTCCAAGCATTTATTGAATGCAACTAAATCATTGATTCCCTTGCACTGGAAATCCTCCAGAGCTCCAACCATACGAGAATGGCTCCGTAGGGTGAGCGAAGTGTACGAGATGGAGGACACATTGGCACTAGACAGGGGCACAGCCGAGGGCTTTCACGCAACTTGGCAGACTTGGATTGCTTTCAGGTACTCCAAAGACTTTGACAACATAATGGATGGATCTATTGCCGGGGGGCCTGATTAGAGAATCTATTCTTATATTCTGGACCCCAGATCCCAGGGATGTGATTGACCTGGACTGACTCTCCTGCTCACCACTGGGGACCCTATCCCATGCCCCAAGGATTCTGTGACCGCTCTATACATGCCTTTTCCCCTTCCCCTTTCCTTTTCTTTTCCTTTTACTTTTATTCTCGTTCTTCTATTCTTCTCATTTTTTCTCTTCCTCTTCTCTCCTCTTCTTCGCCATAATTGCTTCTTTAAGGTGACAAGTTGGAAGTTAAACGTCACAGAGATCCACCGATCTCTGTGGAGTAGATGATGCTTCTGTAGTTGGAATTGAACTTGACATAGATGTTTGTGGTTCTCATTATGCTTGAATATATGGAACTCAGAGGCTCTCCATGATCGTGGGGACCCTCTTCTGCCTTTTTACTTTCCACATATGTATACCATTGTTATGCTTTGTGATGCCTGTTATAAGTCATTGTGTTTTGGTTATACTACGATTGTACTTGTCTAAGTTTATGATGGCTGTACTTGTCTAGATCTGTTGTTTGCAATAAAGCTTCTTTGAATTTAAAAAAAAAATATATATATATATAATTTTTTTTTAAAAACATTTTCTTATAAAAAAAGGAGGGTTGTCATCTGGGGCCCTGAGGACCTCTAATATTATTTAATAATAATGATAATAATATTATATATGTATCTCCAGGCCCCTGGGGACCTCCTGGACCTCTAAAAAAAAATTGGGCCTTTAATAAAAAATAAAATATAAAAATATATATATATATATGTATTTTATAAAAAAAACAAATAGAAAAAGAGGGGGGTTGCCATCTGGGGCCCTGAGAACCTCCGGACCTTTTTAGGGGGTTCCCATTCGGGCCCCTGGGGACCCCCGGGCCCCTTACAGGTGTACTGCCTGTACCCCCCTGATGGCGGACCTGCATGTTACCTGCATGTTACCATGCCTGTTTGATTGGTTCTAAATGTGAGTACCTTGGGCCAGATTCAGGTACAATTGCCCTGGCGCAGAGTATCAGAGATACACTATGCCGTTGTATTTTACCTGGCTCTAAGACGAATTCAGGTAGATTTCGGCCAGTAAGGTACGGCGGCGTAGTATATTTCTCGCGGCGGAATCGAAATACGCGATTAGGGGGCATGAAGCATTTAAATTAGGCGCGTCCCTGCGGCGATCGAACTGCGCATGCGCCGTTTAGAAATTTCCCGCCGTGCGAAATAACGTTGTTACGTCATTTTTTTTTTTGAGTAGCGTCGTTTACGTACATTCCTATTCCCGGACGACTTACGAAAAAAAAAAAAAAGCTAATAGCTGGTATAACTTTACGCAGCAAAAAGATGACTACAGATGCCGTAAGAGATTGCGAAGGACGATCGTAACTTCGTGGATCGCCGGAAAAAGCTAATTTGCATACCCCGACGCGGAAAACGACCCGAACTCCACACAGCGGCCGCAAAAAGATTGCAGCATAGATCCGAAGGCGTACGGAGATGTAAGCCTGTCGGATCGAAGCCCGAAGCCGTCGAATCATGGTTTGAGGATTCAAACTAATGATACGACGCGCGTAATTTGAAAGTACTCCGGTCTAACAGGAGATAGACCGGAGTAATGGCTCTGTGAATCTGGCCCCTTGTGTTTATAATAAACCTAATACTTTTAAATGGTATCACGCTATTGGGACTTCCTTTTTCTTCTGAGCCTATACCGAAGGGAGCCATCTAGAGGAATAATTAGACTATAAACTTGCATGCAGTTTATAGTCAATTGACTAGCACCTTATTATAATGCTTATGGACTAATTGTTCAGCACTTTATATCATATGAACTATAGTTTAGCACCTGGAGTATAAGGAATTATCAGCACTTTATATTACATGGACTATTGATTACATTTTGTGATATTTCGTGGTATCTATACTAGCACTTTATTTACTTGAATTTTATTTTCACATTCATATTTATATACAATTCTATATTATTTTTATTCATTCATTTTAATTTTTTCCTTTTTTATTATATTGCACTGTCACTTGTGTAATTAGGCATTTTCAACACTAGGAGGCGCCAACACCTAACATGCCAAATCGGTGCCTATTGCTGACAATGGCACCATCTGAATCGCTGCGACGTCGATTTTGCGGAACCACACTGATTCCCAAAAGTAGTTTTGGCACCACTTTTGGCGACTTCAGGGCGATATCAATAGACATCCGTGCATGAACCACACAGATGTCTGTTAAATCGGCCCAGAAGTTGGACTGAAATACCGATTTGAAATTGTGCGAGTTCAGCTGAACGATTAAAGGGGTTGTAAAGGAAATAATTTTTTTTCCTAAATAGCTTCCTTTACCTTAGTGCAGTCCTCCTTCACTTACCTCATCCTTCGATTTTGCTTTTAAATGTCCTTATTTCTTCTGAGAAATGCTCACTTCCTGTTCTTCTGTCTGTAACTCAACACCGTAATGCGAGGCTTTCTCCCTGGTGCGGAGAAAGTCTCTTGAGGTGGGAGGGGGCGAGCAGGCAAGTCAGGGCACTCTCTAATGTGCAGATAGAGAAATGAACTGTGTGTTAGTGGGCGTCCTGACACTCCTGCTCGCCCCCTCCCCCTTAAGAGGCTTTCTCCACACCAGGAAGAAAGCCTTGCATTACGGTGTTGAGTTACAG
This sequence comes from Rana kukunoris, assembly GCA_029574335.1. Classification (NCBI taxonomy): domain Eukaryota; kingdom Metazoa; phylum Chordata; class Amphibia; order Anura; family Ranidae; genus Rana; species Rana kukunoris. The sequence goes on from CM056052.1 coordinate 426,746,234, forward strand.
ACAGAAGAACAGGGAGTGAGCATTTCTCAGAAGAAATAAGGACATTTAAAAGCAAAATCAAAGGATGAGGTAAGTGAAGGAGGACTGCACTAAGGTAAAGGAAGCTATTTAGGGAAAAGAAATCATTTACAACCCCTTTAAGAACCTGCATTCAGTGGGAACCTAGGCTTATTGTCAAAGCTTTATTGAGAGTAAGTTAGAAGCTGTTAGAAGCTGATTGGCTACTATACAAAGCTGCACAAGATTCTGAGTGCAACAGTTTTAGTAAACCTCCCTCACTAGCATGCCTATGGCAATGCATATACATTGTAAAACCAACATATTTCAGGCGGACTGTAATGCATAAACACAAGTCCATTAAAGTTTCCTTTACAAATAAAGCTTACTGAAGTAAAACAAACAAAAAAAAAAAAAGTATTACAGGGCATAGTGCATGTAAAACTCAGCATGTAAATGCACATCAACACATTGGAACTAATTATCTGCACTTTTCTTGTGAAAATTGCTTTCCTGTTTTTTTTTTCCCATTTTGAAAGCATAAAACAACAAGCACTGATAGTATAATTCTTGTTATAACACAGCCACATGCTGAGGTGTGTTTGCTACTTTGCTACTGTGATTACTACTTTGTAGCTAAACGGTTATATTTAGACTGCAATCACACTTAAGCTGAGCATTTTTGGGAATTTTGCAGGCTTTAATTATTTTTTTTGAAACATATCTTTTTTTTTTTTCAATCACATAATTTTTTGCATTTTTTTTCACAATACAAAAACAATACAATACATCTTTCCCACAAATACCCCCACCCATACACACCTAAAAAAATAAATAAATAAATAAATAAATAAATATATTTTTTTTAGAACTCCTGTGTTTATATGTCAGTTCCTCACATCTTAGATTTTGATTAAAGGGGCTATGCATTAAGGTAAAAAAACATCTGTGGATTAGTCCCCCCCCCCCCCTGTTTACTTACCTGACCCCTCGAAAGTCCCGCGCCGTGAATGCGCAGGCTTCTCGGCCAGGTTCTCGGCTCATTCATTGGTTGATTGAAAGCAGTGCAGCCATTGGCTTGGCTCATAGCTATACTAATGACTTTAGAGGAGCAAAGAAGGAGGAGGGCATGGAGGAGGGCACGGGAGAGGATATACCGCACACGCATAGACCTCTTTGGCATGAGTGATTCTGAGGTGTATCGCATCTTCAGATTCACCCCTCATGCCATCCTGGAATTAACCACAACCTTGCAGGAGGACATCACCAGCCCAACACACCGCTCACATGCAGTGCAGCCACTGGTCAAGGTCCTGGCAACACTCCATTTCCTTGCCAGTGGCTCTTTTCAAAGAACAAGTGGAGTGGTAGCTGGGATGTCACAATCCTACATGAGCAGATGTGTGCACCAGGTTGTCCCCGCAATCCTCAGACGCATGGCCAACCAAATCATCAAACCAACCACTGAGGACATGCGGCTGAAGGCAATGACAGATTTCTACAGAATTGCCAGATTCCCACGCACCGTGGGGGCCATTGATTGCACACATGTGGCACTCCAGCCTCCTTATGAGACAGAGCACATATACCGCAATCGGAAGCATTGGCATTCCAGGTGATAGTCGATGCCCAAGGCCTCATATGGCACGTCTGTGCCAAACACCCCGGATCCAGCCATGAGAGCTACATATACAATCAGAGCCCCATCCCAATGGAATTCGAACAGAACGTGTATGGGGACACCTGGCTGCTTGGTGAGTGACATGGGTGGCAGGCATGACTGCCCCCCCCATGATGCACACATCACAAGGGGCACATGCATGACTAACATCCTGCTGTCTTTTCCCTTACATGTGACTCTGCATATGCACTGGGACCCCATCTCATGATTCCTATCTGGAAGCCCCAAATCCCAGGAGAGGAAAGATACAATGAAGCCCACGCCCAAACACGTGCAGTGGTGGAGCGCACCTTTGGCCTCCTGAAGTCACGTTTCCGATGCCTGGATAAGTCTGGGGGGACCCTGTTGTATTCCCCAAACTTCATGTGCCAGATCATTGGTGCATGTTGTATTCTGCACAACTTTGCAGTAAGAAAGGGCCTGCAGATTGACATACGTGATGACCTGACCCCTGAACCAGACAATCCCCCCCTAACCGAGGATACCCTGTCTTCTGAGGGAAGAGCAGCCAGGAGACAGCTCACATTAGGCATCTTTGCACGTTAAACACACACATTAATCATGGCACAATGAGAATGCATGCATGCACACCACTGTGGTCCCTAGCACAGACACACCACATCCTCATCAAATTTGATTAGCACAAGCCCACCATGCAGGACTTGTGAGCAGCAACACCACGCCACGGCTCCAATTATGTCACTGTACATTCATACACCATTCACACGGACCTGGGGATCACTTCTCCCTGGTCCTGGGGAACCCTTCTCCACCACAAATGAGGGTGACACCCCTTTTCTGGCAGGAATGTCACCCCCACATTCCGAAATCATTCACAACACAAAAAAAAAAATTGTCCAGCAAAAAAATAATAATTCCCAGCAAAATAAAAGTCCCAAAAAAAAAAAAAGTCCAGAAAAAAAAAAAAAAAAAACGGGGTAACCAAATTAATGCCGCTGGTGTGACCCACGCCTGGGGCGCCCACGGCCACAGCCCTGGCTCCTCAGGGGAGACTCATGGGGGGTCATCTGGGGAAGGAGGAGCAGCCCCTGGTCTCTGCCCACCTGGCGGCCTGCCCTCCAAGGCCACGGCAATTCTGGTCAGGCCAGCACTTAGTGTTGCCGTATTGGCCTGGATAGCCTGGGTGAGGGCCCTCACATCTTGCCCAACATCTGCTGTCGTAGTCTGCAGTTCGTTTAGGCAGTTTGTAAGAGCCAGGGAGTGGCGGTCCAGGTCCCCAAGCGTATCCTTTATGGAGGACAGGCTCTCCTCCATCCGCACCTAAGTCTGGCTGACCTGTCCCAGATGGTGGGTCTGAAGGGTCTGGTCCCTTCTGAGAACCTCGGCCACCCCCCTGGTCTTCTGGGACGACTTCCTGCCTCCAGCTGATGCTTGTGGCCGGGGAGAAGGGGAGGCCCTTGGGAGGGGAGCCCTGTTGGGGGAGGAGTGGGAGGGGCTACCCCTTATGGAGGGCTGGCTGCTGCCAGCCAGAGGGGAAGACTCCTCCAAAAACAACAATCCACTGGCTGACATGACCTCCTCCTCCTTATCAAAACCCTTCTCCTCCAACTCCTCTGAGGACTCCGGCCTTGTCTGGGGGTCCTCATCAGGCTGGTGTCCCGGGGATGGTGCAGTCAGGCCAGATGGCCCAGCACCCTCCTGCACATCTGTGGATGACACAAAACATTCACAGGTTGGAGGATCCACACACTTGCCACATATTCCCTTCCCCCCCCCACACATGCTAGACACCAGATAGGAAAAAAAAAAAACCTTACCTGTCATCACGGGCTCCTGACTGGAGTCATAGCCAGGCAGGCCCTCCACTTGTTGCCTATTAAAGGTGTGGGCCACCGCATGCTCCTCCACTGTCAGACTAACAGGGCATGGTGGGCCCCCTCCAGTGCCCCTGGCATGGGCTGCCATTTTGGCCAGCTTCTTTCAGACCAGACACCGGAGATCATTGATCTTCTTTACGATCCCCTCGCGTGTCCAGGTCTCCCTCCCCCCAATGAATTTACCTGGTCGGTAATGTTCTGCAAAATCTCCTTCTTCCTGGCGGGGGTGGTGTTGGCACTCTCCGGGCTGTGAAGGAAACTGCCATATTGGGTAAGGGCACGGGCAATAATTTGTTTCTCCCCCAAAGAAAAATTGCTCTTGAATGAATGAATGAATGAAAAACTTATAGAGCGCGGCACATGCGAACTGAATCGCCTCTGGGCGCTTGTTGTTCCTGTCTCCTTTGATATCAAAAGAGATGAGTCTTGATCTTTCTCCTGAAGGCTAAGTGATTCGCCTCCAACCGAATGCTGGCTGGTAAAGCGTTCCATAGTCTGGGACCTTGGACGGCGAATCTTCTTTCTCCTTTTGACTTGTAGTTGGCTTTTGGGATCTGTAGTAGGTTCTGATTGGTGGATCGCAAGATGCGATTGGGATTGTGAGCTTTTATTTTATCGCATAGATATTGGGGGGCATTCCCATGGACACATCTATGCGTTAGACAGAGAGCTTTAAAAGCAATCCTGTCTTTAACTGGTAGCCAGTGAAGGGATCTCAGTGAAGGTGAGATTGATTCCCAGGGTTTTTTTCCAGTCACAAGTCTGGCGGCCGTATTTTGAACGACTTGCAGACGAGCGATTTGGTACTTGGGGAGTCCGAGGTAAAGGGCATTTGCATAGTCCAATCTGGAGTTGACAATTGCTCCCACCACGACCGCTAAGTCTTCTTTGGGGATGAAGGGGGTAAGTCTGCGTAGTAGGCGCAACAGATGGTGAGATCCGCTGACTACTGATCCTATTTGTGCGTCCATTGTCATAAAGGAGTCAAAGATGACCCCGAGACTTTTGACTTTGGCGCTAGGGGTGATGATTTTGCCCAGAATGGGCGGGGGTGTCCAGGTTGTTGCAGGTTGATTCCTTTGCTTGGCGTGAAACAGAAGAAGTTCTGTTTTCGCTCCATTGAGTTTAAGATAACACTTTGTCATCCAGTCCTCTATCAAAGAGAGGCATGTCTCTAGATTGAGGTGGTGATCCTTTCTGTTGCAAATGCGGAAATAAAGTTGCGTGTCGTCTGCGTATGAGTGATACAGCAGGTTTTGGCTGTTGATAATCTCAAAAAGAGGACGAAGATAAATGTTAAACAGCACTGGTGACAGAGGCGATCCTTGAGGGACTCCGCATGTTACTGTGCGTTTCTCAGATGTGAAGGGTCCTAATTTCACTGTTTGCGATCGGTTTTCCAAAAAAGAGGAGAACCAAGATAAATCGCCTTCTGCGACTCTGGCTACTTCAGCAAGTCGCGTCAGTAACAGTTTGTGATCTACGGTGTCGAAAGCTGCACTAAGGTCCAACAGAACTAGAAGACAAGATTCTCCTTCGTCTGCGGCCTCGAGAACATCGTCCCATACTTTGAGCAGCGCGGTTTCAGTCCCGTGTCCGGGACGGAACCCTGATTGCAATGGGTCAAGTAGCTTGTGGGTATCCAGATGCTGTTGCAGCTGTTGTACCACTACTTTCTCCATTACCTTTGAGAGTACATTGAGGCTTGTTATGGGACGGCGGTGGAGTGGGTCCTTGGGGTCCAGGGAGGGTTTCTTAAGGATGGGTTGGATTATACCCTCTTTCAACTGTGAGGGTACTATGCCCTCCAAGAAAGACTGGTTGATAAGCTGCGTGATGGGAGGAGCCAAGATGTAGGCGCATTCCTTTAGCAGTTTTGTGGGGATAATGTCATTTGGCGCTGTGCCGTTACGCAAAGTGTCAATAACATTCTTGGTGGCCTCGATGGAGATGGGTTCCAGGGTGAACTTACCTGATATAAGAGAATTACTATGGGTGTTATGTGAGAGGCTGCAGGGGGGGCTAAGGGGGGGATTGTTTTGCTGAATGCTTTCACGGATTGCCTCAATTTTATTAATGAAGCAATCCGATAGTTCATTGCAAAATTCTTGTGTGTCTGTATTGGGGGCTTCAATACATCCTGGTTTCATGGTCTGAGTGACCATCTTGAAGAGTTCGCGGGGGCGGTTTAAGGCGCTGTTGATAGCCTCTGAAAAATAATTTTTCTTGGCTTGGAAAATTCCTTTGTGGTATTTTCTTGTCGCCGCCTTGTAGATGGACAGGTTTAGCTCTGAGGCACTTCTTTTCCAGGCCGATTCGGCCCTTCTGCGTTCTTGCTTCAGTAACGACAGCTGGTTGTTAAACCAGCTGCGGTTGTTTTTCCGGATGCGGGTTTTGCGTTTCGGCGCTACCAAGTCGGCTGACTGTAGCATGGCCGAATTTATGGCCTCCAGCGTTTCAACGGCCGTTTGATGCGGTTGAATTGTTTCTATTTTTTCCCTTAAAGTGGTTTTGAAGAGTTCCGAGTGGAGCTTCTTCTGACATCTAGTCCAGTGTGTTGTCGCTGGATTTGATGTTTTTGTTGCGGGGGGGATTGTGGAAATAATGAATTTAATTGCATGGTGGTCTGTCCATGGCAACTTTTCATTTTCCAAAATTTTTATTTCCAGAGCTTGTCTGAAAATAAGATCGAGTGTGTGACCTGAAGCATGTGTGGGCCCACATACTAGTTGCTGTGACCCTAGATCCACCAGGTGGTTAATACAGGCATCGGCAATGGGGTCTTGTGCGGAATTGGCCCAGAGGTTGAAATCCCCAAGCAGCAGAAAATGTTTGCTGTTGAGGGTGTAAGTGGAAAAGAAATTCGTCCATGATGATAGCAGCTGCGATTTTGGGCCGGGCGGCCTATAGCAGAGCAGAATGTGGATGGTCTCCTTTGAATTTGTTTGCAGTTGTAGCGTAAGGGTTTCCATGAATGGAAGAGGATTTTGAAGGGCTGGTTTTGTGATTGCAAGCTGAGTTTTGCAAATTACCGCCAGGCCTCCTCCTCTCTGCCCTATTCTGTTTTCCGTTATAATACGGTAGTTTTCTGGCACCAATTCTCCTAGAATGGTGTTACAGTCGGCTGTAAGCCAGCTCTCTGTAATGAAGAGGCAGTCTAGATTGTGTTGTAGAATGAAATCATGGATTTCAAGTCGGTGTTTTACTGCCGATCTTGTGTTGACCATAGCACATAAAATGTGCTTAGGCTGGGGTAACCGGCTAAAATTTGCGCTTCCTCTCAGTCATACTCATACAACAACTATCTCCCAAACAATCACCAAAAATCACTCACAAAAACAAGCAGGAAAAATCAAGCAACAAAACAAACAAACCAAAATCTATCAACCAAAAAGTCTCACAACCAGTCACCAAAAAACACTATCAAATAGATTCTACAAAACACTAGATCAAACAGTCAACAAATATCACAAATACAAGTCACAACGCAACAAACAACAGAACAAAAGCACCTTGCTGTATAGGAAGGGATACAAAGGGATGTACTTTTGCAAAGGAAGGGCGTTTGTGTCTGTCTATTTAAGCTCTCTGCGTAGTTCACTAAGTTGCCCATGGTGCTGACCATGGTCTGCTTCATGTGCGCATGCGCGATCCGGCCGGCCCTTCATTTGCATAGGGTCACGGCTCATTTCAATGAAACACACCCACGTCCTTCCCAATTTGAATTACTCCGCCTTACGCCTCGGAATTTACATTACACCGGCGCTAATTTCTGCGCAAATACTACGAGGATACGGTGATTGCGCCTCTACATTGCGCCGGTCTAGCGTAAAGGAGGTGCGCTACGCCGGTCAAAATATGCGCCAATGTACGTGAATCTGGCCCATAGTTTTTAGTCACATCACATGCATTTTCGCTGGCAGGATGCATTCCTGTATGATTCCTAGCAATGTCATTTTTGGATCTAAAAGAATCTGCGTAAAACATAATGGATTTAAAATATCAAAGACACCTTCCCAGTAGCATTGCATTTTAGGACATTACCACAGCATATGTATAAGTGGGCCTGTATCAGTAATACACCTTGGGCAGTTTGGTGTATTTACTTCACCCCAAGATAAAACTTTCAAGGGGTATAATGGGATCTATGGATGATAAATAATTGAGTTAAGCACTGTGAAGATGAATAGGATACTTTAAAAATTCTTCAATGCTTGTTCCCACTCCTCATAACTAACTGTTTCTAGATCCCTACTCCACCGCCCAAAGCTAAGAGAATGTATATTCCCAACAAGTCCCTGTTTAGAGCGTTTTATGGTTACAGTCAACATTAAAATTGATGAAGGATTATATTTTAATAAAAAAGTCTGTGTCTGTGTAGCGCCCCCCTACTTTCAGTAGGGGCGCTACGCTAAAGTTAATGGGGAATGGGAGAGTTATTTTTGCTCCCATTCATAATTGTCTAAAATTTGGGCTGCTGTCATTCAGAACTGTCCTGTGGGTCAGTCTGTGCTCCAGGGGTGATGTTCCCACCCCTGGGCGGCAGGTGGCACTAGAGGTGTTCTGACGGAGCCACTTTTCCCCAGCAGCCAATTAGAGGAGTTTTTCCCTCGCGGGGCATGCTGGGGGAGGGTATATCCGTGGCGGACGCCATTTTATTTGTTTCTTTGCGGGTTCCAGGTTCCAGGTGTGGCACCCACCTTCAGGGTGTGCCCATCCAATGGACCTCGGCAACATGGCCTACCTGGCCGGGGTCATATGCTGCGCAGAGTTCCATGCGGATGCTGAAAGGGGCCCCAGTGACTTACTGGGTCCCCAGCTACACTAAAAAGGATCCCAGGCTGTATGCCTTTTGTTGGGGGATCGGCTTGAGGAGAACCCGGAGGCAGGTGATCCAGGAGATTGACAGGTACACTTCAAACTGTCAACCGGTGACCCTGACTAAATTTACTGGGAGGATTCTCTCAAGAATCCATTTAGCTCATCCAAGTACTAGGCCTGTGGCAGAGGCCTGAGCCAGGCCTGTGGCAGAGGCCTGTTCCTCCCAGCAACCTAAGTGACACTTCGGCTGCCAGGTCTGTCCGGAGGCACTTCACCCACTCTGGCTAGAGTGGCGACGAACTGTGCTATTGTTAAAAGCAGGCTTGCTTTCCCTAATTATCCTGGGCCTGATACTGCAATTGTTCTTCTTCTGCTTCATCAACCTTTCATATCCTACTTCGTGTTGATGTTGGCCGTGTTGGGCCTTGGAAATAAAGCATTCGAAAAATCCATTGCTGACTGGACATTCACTCACTACATGTACTCACTGCTATCACCCCTAGAGAAGCCACTGAGGGTAACTTAATATGCCGATCCCAAAAACAACCAGCGGCTCCTGAATGGGGTAGCGCTACACCTGAATCTGCAAAGCATGCCGTAATTGTAGATTTTGGAAAAATTGCTTTTTAGGCAAATGATATCTTTCTGCCAGTTTATCAAATGGCTGCAATACTTCATTATCAAAGGGTTGCCAAAGAAGCAAAATACTAGCCTTCTTTCATAGATCAAAATTGTAAAGCTTTGCAACCTCGACAATTGCACGTTATTCCATAAAGGCATATATTGAGTACATCCCTCATATTGAGTAACTTGTTGAGTAGTAATCCAAATCTTATGTATTAAATTAAATGTAGGATAACTTTTCTCTAAAAATGATAATCTACTATTAACTGTACCAGGGGATCTAAGGTAGACTTATGCCGTGTACACACGGTCGTTTTTTGCGATGAAAAAAAAACGACGTTTTTTGTGAAGTAAAAAACTACGTTTTTGAAACGTCACTTTTCAAAGACGATGTTGCATACACACCATCGTTTTTTTCACAAAAAACGAGGTTATGTTCACCACACTTTTCCATTGAAGCTCGCTTCATAACTAGCTTCTGGGCATGCGCGGGTTGAAAAACGTCGTTTTAAACGACGTTTTTGCTACACACGGTGACTTTTTGTGAAACAAAAAACAACGTTTTGAAAAACGACACAAAAAATTCAAGCATGTTGGAATTTTTTTTTGGCCACACACGATCAATTTAAATGACGTTTTAAAAAACGACGTTTTTTTTCATCGCAAAAAACGACCATGTGTACGCGGCATAACTGAGGCAAGCTGAAGTTCTTCAAATGTCAATGGCTGGTCCAACATCTCCCTATCAGCTACTGACAGTTCTGTTAACATAACACAGTTAAGAAAAGCTTGCAGTTCATCCTCCTTAAAGGATACTTTACAGTTTTTTTTTATAAAGGTCAACAAACGCCAATGAAATCTCTGAGGTAGTTCGTACAGTTTCTGATGAAGAGATTTGGAATTCTACTACGTGTGCCATTGGTTTCTGCGCTTTTACTATCACTGCTAAAAGATGACCCGTATTTTCTCCATGCTCAAAATAAGGCTGCTGAAGAAAAAACTGTTTCTGTTCTGTTCTTTTACGAGATATATCAGCATATATCTGTGTTTTTTGTACCCACTTCAGTTGTGCTTCTGCAGCAGGGTTCGCTATATGTTTGACCTTTAGAACTTACTGAATGTTCCCATTCCTTAGATCTTTTTTTTAATCCTTGAAATTTGAGCTATAAATAAGCCTCCCATATAAGCTTTTGAAGAATTCCAATTGATCTGTAAGGATACAGTGGACTTGTTAACAGAACTATAAGCCAAGATATCTGATATTTTTTCTTGTTTTGAGGGAAAAAGATCGAACCAATGAGGATACATTTTCCTTAAGTATGATTCTTAGTTGGATTTAAAGCCAACTTTAGGACCAGAGGGGAATGATCTGACAATCCTCTAGCTACATAATTCACCTCAGATATCACAGGTAGCATCGTAGAGGTAGCTAATGCTAAATCAATTCTGAATAAGGTCCCATAGGTCCTCGAGAAGCAGAAAAACAACCTTTTATTAGAGTGTAGCATTCTCCAGACATTCATGAGACCAATCTCCCTAAAATATCCAGCAAAGGAGGTACTAATCTGGGTTATTAAGACATCAGTCAAGCTCAATCTATCTAACAAAGGGTCTACCCAAGTGATGGCGAACCTTGGCACCCCAGATGTTTTGGAACTACATTTCCCATGATTCTCATGCATTCTGCAGTGTAGTGGAGCATCATGGGAAATGTAGCTCCAAAACATCTGGGGTGCCAAGGTTGCCATCACTGGTCTAGATAATTATTAAAATCGCCTACTATTAACCAAGGGACTTCTGATTTATCCAAAGTTCAATAGTTCTTTAAGTATCTCTGTGAAATATGGAAGTGGTATATATTAGCTAACACATATGATTTTTTGTAAATTGTACAATATATAAAGATGTAACGGCCTTTGTATCTGTCTGCAGTAGAATTCAACATCATTTGCTATCAATATAGATTAGACATGTCGTTTTCGTTATAATGCATTTTCGTCCGAAAATCGGGTATTTTTGTTATCGTTTTAACAAAGGAAAACGAAAGCGCAAGAAACGAAAACCGAAAGATCCGACATAAAAAATGCTTTATTTTCGTTTCCATGCTTTGTCGAATTTTCGTCATTCAATTCGACAAAGCATCGAAAATCGTCGTTCTGAATACAGTGAATAGGTAGAAATTGAACAATGAAAATTCAACGAATTTCGATGCTTTGACGAATTGAACGTCAAAAATTCGTGAAAAGCATCGAAAATCTTAGTTTTTCCCGACGAAAATGACATAAATCAAAGCGATTCGGGAGTAACTAAATAAATTTATTTTCCAAACGAAAACGAAAAAAACAAAACGAAATATTCCAGTCTGCACATGTCTAATATAGATACACCTCTAGAATATGTAACATGGTATTGCCTACTATAATGTGCACGCTTCAAGTAATTTTATTTATGCAAATTCAAATGGGTCTCCTGCAGGCAGATAATAGACGGGGAGAACATTTTTAAGGTAGTAAACATTGCCTGTCTTTTTACTGGATCACTAATCCCTCTAATATTCCAATATACTAGAACTTGCATTCCATTTATCATATCTTTAGAATCAGATAATCCTTTCTAATTTAGGAAAGAAGTCCCTTTTCAGTACCAAAAAAAACTATTTTTTATCATAATTTTAGCTATCTGGTAAGTGCTTACAAAAATTCTCTGTAAATAATAACGATAAATTGAATACTTACCTTTCCGTAATTTTTCTTTCCTGGTGCCTGCCCATAGCAGCATACCAATGTTTGGTGGCTCCGCCCTCATCCAACCCACAGGACCATGTAACTCTATAAAAGAAAGAGTTACTCCCCCCTCAGGCATTCTTGTAACTAGTCTTCAGAACTTTAAGGCCTCGTACACACGATCAAATCTGTCTGCTGGAAACGGTCTGCTAGACCGTTTCAGCAGACAGATTCGATCGTGTGTACGGGCAAACAGACGGATTTGGCCACCCGACAGATTGGAAAGCATGCTTACCAATCTGTCGGCTGGGAACCCGTCCGCCCGACATGTCTGCTGGTTAGTACGCTAACCAGCAGACATGTCTTCTCGCACACGCGCCGAATGGTTTCGACGCATGCGCAGAAGTGTTTTACTTCCTGGTGCAGTGACGTAGCGGCGTCAACGTCATGGCCACATCACCGCGCCGTCTGGTGGCGGGGATTTTGGTTTGATCGTGTGTACATGATCAAACCAATATGTCCCCAGCAGACAGATTTGTTCAAATCGGTCGGCCCGACCGATTTGAACAAATCTGTCTGCTCGTGTGTATGGGGCCTAAGGCCGTGTACGCACGATGGGTCAAAACCGATGAAAACGGACTGAAGTTCAGTTTCATTGGTCCAAACCGATCATGTGTAGGCCCCATCGGTCAGTTGTCCTTCGGTCCAAAAACAGAGAACCTGCTTTAAAATTGAACCGATGGACGCCTGACCGATGGGTCAAAACCGATCGTTAGTATGCAAAGGCATCGGTCAAAAGGCCACGCATGTTTAGATTCAAGTCGACGCATGCTTGAAAGCATTGAACTTTGTTTTTTTCAGCACGTCGTGTGTTTTACGTCACCGCGTTCTGACACGATCAGTTTTTTAACCAATGGTGTGTAGGCACATCAGACCGTCAGACGGCTTTGTCGGTTATTCAATTTTCCATTTTCCTGGTGCCTCCATGGCAGCATACCAATTGTTATTAACTTGCTTATAGGGAGGGTACTGCAATAATATAATCAAATGAGTTTACAGAACTGATAGTTCAAAATCTCCTCCCAGAGTCTCAGGAGATAAGGACTGCCGCATCTAAGCTATAGTGCGACATGAATGCAATGAAGGATGACTAACTAGCCGTCCTGCAAATTGTCTCAGGAGACACCTTAGCCCAAATGCTGCCGAGGATTCCTCGCGAGCATTCATACGTCAACATCACATCAGGCTAAGGGGAGAGTGTTGCTGGAACGTAAAGCGGAACACACGATCCCCTAGCGGAGTGCACCCATCTGGTGTTGTTTATATCGTCAGACTGCTTTTTTACAGTGCTTGTCAAGCAAGCGTTTTATCTCTATTTATTTTTAATAAAGCGCAGAATTTTTTGATACTACACTATGCAGATTTTCTTTATATTTTTCTGAATGACCACACGTGATCCGGAACCCTGCTGTGGAATTCACCTCCTGGTGGAAGCTGAGTGAGGACAGAAGGCAGCACAACTGAGGTACAGCGTTGTTTTTCCCTACCCACTTAAAGCGCAACACCCCCATCAGGGGGACTTCAATTTGGTGAGTGGGGATCACACAGGGAGGAGCACGGAAGTCATTACGCAGAAGATTACAGTCCAGAACACATCTATCACTAGCTACCTATCGAGGACTTATGATTTGATGTTAAGATAATATATATCAACATATCCACTGCTGCAGGTTTTTTTTCATACATACAGTACAGCCTAGATTGGTTACAATACTTCCAACAACCAATATCAGCTTTTGGGACTCTTTATTTATATAATATATATATATATATATATATATCATTTTTGTCTATTTGGTTCTATCTTATTGTTTGGAAAGTTATTTGATTTGTCATTGTCATACATTTTGCACTTCCTAAGGGACATTATTGATGATTGATTTTTATCACTTAGGGTTATTTTATCACAGGATTATTAACTTTTACATTCTAATATTTTTTCACAAGCACTACTTAAGCACAGTTCAATTCCCAGATTTAATTCCCACATAGGGTCATCTACATCACATGGCCACATATACTGGTTAGGTAACACCTCTCACTAAATATTACACCGTATCAGGTGTAACTCTTCACCACTAATAGAATCCATTGACTAAGGATTCTGAGGTTTATTATTAGGGAATACCTCTTGAGAACTTAGAAGGTGGCTCTCATTTCATATAAGCACACCTTACAGAGGTATCCGACATTTGGTATTTTATACACAGCACTTTATACACTTTTCACTCATCTCAAGGAATCACTAATTTTTATAATATAAATAATTTGTTTAGCTCTAGGCAGAGCCACCAACCCTTAATTTTTTTTTTTTTTTTTTTTTAGAAGTTTTTGGAAGTTTATTATGTAAATTATGCATAATTTACACCACCCCTTAATTAACTCTATTCTGCATCACACACTCCTTATCAGGGGGGCAGAAGCCTAGTTTACCCCACCGTAGCGCGGAACTCAAATTTTTCATATTATAGACCAATAGCATTGGTAAATGCTGATACAACATTATTTGCAAAAATCTGAGAGCCACAAGATTAAAAGAGCTGTTGCCCAATTGGATTCATGCAGAACAGACAGGAATCATCGAAGGAAAGGAAATGGATAATGGATAATGGCATAAGAAGGTTGTAAAAAGTCCCTAGCACTATTCCTGTCAATAGAGGCCAAAAAAAAACATTTGGATAATTAAAGACACAGCCCACCGATTAATTATCACCCACTGCGCTAGTGGGTAGCTAATTAATCGGTGCTAGCTAGTGCTAGCTGCTGCTATAAAGTGCATAAATTGAATAAGAAATTATATATGTATACAGTGACACCAAAATGAACAAATGTCCAGTAAATATAAAAAGCAGCGCTTTACAAATGAAATGTGAATTTCACATATCTAAATAATATATAATCACCTTAAATTAAATTAAAACATGAAAATACAACAATCAAAAATATTGAAAAAGAGCGGATGAATAATATGTCAAAGTCCCAAGATAGTAGGTGATGAAGAAAATGAAGTGGTCCACTAATCATCGTCTGATCCTGTGTGAATAGTACAGATGTGCGATACACACCCAGCTGATTCAGGCTACAGGAAGCACCACTCCTTCAATTAGCTGGCTCCAAGGGCTGTGAGTACACTCAAGTTGATCAAGGGTCCGCCGTGACCACTGGCTCATTTGGATAGAAGCTTGTGACTAGCGCTGATTTGTGGTTGATTCAAAGTTTGGTTAAAGATTGCGTTTGTGAGTGCAACTTTTGAAGATTTTTATATGGTGTTTTATTAAACTGGTTTTACAATATTACACTATTGTACACTTTTTTCTTTATTTATGTGGAACACATTGGAATATATCACTGGAAACGGAATTTGCTATCAACACCGTTGAGTGGTTTGGATTTTTTTTGCTTTTATGCCAAAACACGAGAGTGTAAGGCATTGGATTGTGGTGAGTGTGCATTTTATAAGGGTGAAGGATTCACTGTACACAAGTGGTGTGGTGGAAGATTCTGAAGATTTAGGATAATCCTTTATTCATGAACTTTTCATTTACTTCATCACCTACTATCACGGGACTTTGACATATTATTCATCCGCTCTTTTTCAATATTTTTGATTGTTATATTTTCACGTTTTAATTTAATTTAAGGTGATTATATATTATTTAGATATGTGAAATTCACATTTCACTTGTAAAGCGCTGCTTTTTATATTTACTGTACATTTGTTCATTTTGGTGTCACTGTATACATATATAATTTCTTATTCAAAAAAAACATTCGACAGGTTAGACTGGGGATTCATGATGGATACAATAGAGAATTTGGGAATAGTCCCTTAAATGGCTCAGTGGATTAAAACCTTATACAATCATGCCACAGCATCAGTGAAGGTTAATGGGAGTTTGTCTCCACACTTTTAAATGTTCAATGGAACAGGACAGGGGTGTCCGCCCTTGACCCTATGTGTCGTTGGAACCATTACTGGCCACCATACGAAACAGCACAGATATAGGAGGGATGAGGATCAGAGGTAAGGAACATAAAGTAGCGGCATATGCCGATGATGTTCTGTTCTATATATCTAACCCTAGAACAACACACCCAAATGTAATAAAAGAGCTAAAAAAATTGAGAACTTTCAAATTTAGAGATTAAACCCTTGAAGTCGGAATTTTTTATTTTTTTTTCAAATTTCTTTATTTATAGAGAAGCAGAGAGGTCAGTCCGTCCGGACAAGTACACATACATTTTACAAAGCAGAGATATGGTCAAGAGTAAACATTACGGTCATTCTTAGAAAAAAAAAAAAAAAAAACAACAAAAACAATGAAAAGAGTGAACCAACTGAAAGATTTGAACAGTAACATCCAATATGTATGTCCAAGATGGAGCCCTTGGCCCCCAGAAGTGCCGTATCCCTGGAGGGCATGAGCTTATCAGATATGGCCCGAAAGACTAGGCCGCGGGAGCTATGTCAGGCCAGTCGGTGACATTCCGCATGTCTCCCATAAAACCGTTTCCATCTCACCAACCCATTAAATATGGCCTTAGGGGTACTGGTGGATATTCCATCTTCTGGGCTCGGAAGACTTAACCTCTCCCTTATTTTCCGTTTTTCCAAGTGGCTAGTAGCCAGAGCAAGTAAATTAGAGTAAGGGGAAAGAGATGAGAGAGCAAGTGAAGAGGGAGAATAGAAGAAGAGAGGGGGGAGAGGGGGGGGGGGTTTGCACGAGCATAGGTATACCCAGATGCTCCAAAGGGGCACATTCTACTGTGATGAGTGTCTCAAGGTGTAATCGTGTGTCGGCGGCTACTATAGAGGTACATCCAGGGGTCACTCAGCCTCTCTCATCGACTGTCCCTCCTCCGAGTACCTGAAGATGTCCCATAGCTGCCAGGTGTTGGTATATTCCTCCTGTCTCTGCTGGTTAGAGAGGACCAGGTCCTCCATGCGGTCGATCTCGTCGACTTTTCTAAGCCAGAGCGCAATTGTCGGCGGCTGAGGGGACTTCCAGTGAAGAGGCACGCAGGCCCTAGCCGCGTCCAAGAGATGACGTATCAGGGACTTTTTGTAGGCCCCTGTGGACATCTCTGTCGCGTGGAGCAGAAAGTACGCTGGGTCGTCCGGCACCACACTTTCCGTAAATTTCTGTGTAATTCGGCGCACCTCTTCCCAGAAGCCCCTGATCCGAGGACACGACCAAAAAACATGCAAGAGTGTACCTCTAGCCTGTTGGCATCTCCAACAGTCGGCTGAGGAGGTGGGGAAGATCTTATTCAGGAGGTCTGGCGTTCTGTACCACCGCACGAGAATCTTGTAATTCGTCTCTTGTGTCTTAGAGCAGAGAGAGGACTTGTGGGTAAACCTAAGTATGTTCAGTTTCTTGGTAGTGGAGAATTGAGTGTTTAGTTCCCGTTCCCACTTAGTGAGGGCTGGAATGAGATAGTCGTCTGGTGGGTGGCTTAGCATGGTGTACATTAGTGACAGTGCATGAGGCAGAGCCCCGGATTCGACACACAGGGTCTCTAGAGTTGTGAGAGGAGTCTGTGGACCCGTAGGGGGCGGGAGGTCATGTAGAAAGTGAGTCAACTGATTCGCCCTCAAGAAGTCAAGTCTATATGCTCCACCGGGGTCCGCCAGTTCAGAGGCCGACTTCCATCGGCCTCCATCACTGAAATGAGAAGCCTGAAAAAGGCCTGTTTCTCCGAGGTCTAAAAAAAATCTGTCCCTCAGTCCAGGTTCAAATTTGGGATGGCCAATGATAGGTCGGAGGGGGGAGTTGTGACTAGATAGGGAGAACTGCGAGAAGAGTCGTGTGCAGGTCTCAATCGTGGCTCCCAGCAGCGGGTGCCGTGCGACTCGCGGCGGTAAATCCGACAGGCACCAGGGGGCCCTCCGCAGTGGGACCAACGACTGCACCTGCTCCACCTGAGTCCAGAGCTTGGAGTCACCATGTCGACACCAATCAAGGAGTCTCACTAGGTGTGCCGCCCAGTAATATGTTCTGACATCTGGTAGTGCTAGTCCGCCCCGCTGTTTCGGTAGTGAGAGCACTTGTCTTCGTATACGTGGTTTCTTCCCACCCCATAGGAAGTGTGTAAATGCCGCGTGTACCTGCTTGAAGTAGATGCCAGGTATGCGAATCGGGAGGGCCTGCAACAGATATAAAAACTTGGGCAATATGGTCATCTTAAGAATGTTGCAACGGCCTATCCATGAGTGCAGGCCGCTAGACCACTGCTGGAGCAGTTTTTGGACTTCTTTTAGGAGAGGGGGGAAGTTGAGCTTGAACACCTGCGAAAGGGAGGGGGGTATGCGCGTCCCTAGATATTTCAATGCTACATCTGTCCAGTTAAAGCGGAAGTTGTCTTTGAGTTGAGCTAATCGTGTCTGTGGAATTCCTATCCCCATGGCCTCGGATTTAGTGTGATTGATTTTTAGATTAGACAGCCTTCCGTAAGTGTCAAATTCTCGCATAAGGTTTGGCAGGGATGTGTCTGGATTGGTGAGGGTGAATATCAGGTCATCTGCGTATGCGGATACTTTGTACTGTCTATCTCCAGTCCGTATTCCAGTAATGTCGGGGTTCAGCCGAATATGGCAAAGAAAGGGTTCTAGGGAGAGCGCAAACAGAAGTGGGGACAGAGGGCACCCCTGCCTCGTCCCATTGGCAATGTGGAACGGGTCAGAAAGCACTCCATTGGCCTTGACCCTTGCCGTCGGGTCCCTATATATTGCCGCAATCCAGCGTTGCATTCTGTCTCCTAGTCCTACATGTCTCAGGGTGGACTGCATAAATTGCCAGTCCACTCTGTCAAACGCCTTTTCAGCGTCCGTTCCTAAGAACAGGCTGGGCGCTTTGCTGTCAGTCGCTATGTGCAATAGGTTGAGGACCTTGATGGTGTTATCGCGGGCCTCCCTAGAGGGCACGAACCCAACCTGGTCTAGATGGATCAAGCTCGGGAGATATTTCTGCAACCGAGTCGCCAAGACTTTGGTAAACAATTTAAGATCTGTGTTCAGGAGGGATATCGGGCGATAGCTCCCGCAATGGGTTGGGTCCTTGCCCTCTTTGTGGATCACCGCGATTTGGGCCTGTAATGAGGCAGCATGAAAATGTTCTCCAGTCCCCAAGTCATTAAATAGCCTCACCATATGGGGGCCAAGGGAGGGGAACAAGGTCCTATAGTAGGCAATGGTTAGACCATCTGGGCCAGGGGCTTTACCTGGCTTGGCCTCCTTTAGGGCCGATTGTAACTCAGATAGGGTAATGGGGGCCTCCAAGCTCTCTCTAGCCTCAGTCGGCAGGGATGGCATTAGGGATGAGGAAATATAGTCTATATTTGAGTCTTGGTCTGTCGGGATTTTGTCCAGGTTGTACAGTGATTCATAGAAGTTTCTAAATTCCTGCGTAATTTGTTGGGGCAGTGAGCATCTCTTCCCGGACTTAGATAAAACACAGGGTATATAGGCCGCTAGTCTTTGTGTACGGAGGGTATTAGCCAAAAGCCTGCCACATTTATTACCGGAGACATATGCTTTCAGCCTGCATATTTGCAGCGCCGACTTAGCTTTATATTGTAAGATGTCCTTCAACTTTGATCTGACCGTATCAAGTTCTGCGCCAAGCTGCCTATTAGGGGCGGTTTTATGTGCAGTCTCCAGGGCATGTAGTTTGTCAAGAAGTACAGACAGCTGTGCTGCCCTCTCTCTTTTCAGTCTCGCCCCGTGTTTCATAAGGATCCCGCGGACTACGGCCTTATGTGCCTCCCAATAGTTCCCCCCGTACTGTCCGGAGTGATATTGGTGGTGAAGTAGTGCCCCAATTCTCGGACAACTTGTGTATTTTAGGGCAATTGGGGCATGATCAGACCAGGTAATTGATCCGATGGTAGCTTCCTGTATCGCGTGGAGTTGTCCGTGAGGTAGGAGAAAATAGTCAATCCGCGAGTAGGATTGGTGCGGCCTAGAGAAAAAGGTGTAGTCCCGTTCTCCCGCGTGTAGTAAATGCCAAGCGTCCACTAGTTGCAGGGAATGTAAGGTCTCACCTATTCGTCTGTGTGAGTCTCGAGTCAGTGAGGATTTCCCGGAGGATGTGTCCTCAGACGGGATCAGGGGGACGTTTAGATCTCCTCCTATTATCAAATGTCCCTCCGCGAAGCGGTGGAATTTCAGCAGGTGTTTTTTAAGGAAGCTTTCTTGGTGTACATTAGGTGTGTATAAGTTAGCAAAGGATACCTTCCTATCCCCAATCGTACCTTTTAGGAACAGAAACCGTCCATTGTCGTCTGTCTGAACGCTGAGTAGCTTCCATGGTACTCTCGCAGCGACGAGGATGGAGACCCCTCTTGATTTCGCCTCTGTGAACCGGGAGTGGTAGGCAAAGGGGAAATTCCTATTTTTTAGGAGGGGTAGGTTACTGTCCCTGAAATGGGTCTCCTGAAGCATTACAATGTCAGCTTTCATGGCTCGCATGTCGTGTAGTAGCATGCGTCTCTTTTCAGGCGTATTAAGGCCTTTAGCGTTAAGCGACACCACATTGAGCGCCTCCATACTCGTGCAATAAGGGGGGGAGGTAAAGCGATTTAGAGAAGAAAAGCTAGAATGAGAAGAGCAGTAGCGAGAGAGATTAAAGGTACAGGGTCTACACTAGAGTGTGTAGCCAAAGGTCTACTAAGATAGCCAAATATAACGGCTAAGGCGCTCACCGGGAATCCGGTAATCGAGCGCAGTCCTAAGTGGGGGTCTAACCAGACAGAGCCAGGAAGCGAGCCCCCAGCCCCCCACCCAAACCCGACAAGAAAACATAAGATATTTTCAAACAACAGATAATACGGCATAACTTATTAGACTAATATTGCAGGCAATAATGGCATTCAACACAGCTATTAGTGCATCAGGAGAGATGAGAGAATGAACCAAAAAGTACAAACTAGAAGTGCAAATAACCTGTTCGGCGGTGCCCCCAACACGGAGAGCTCTCCCTCCCACATCTAAGTGTGGGATTATCCCCCCTCCCCTGCCCCGTTTCTCCAAGTAGGTTCCTCCGACTCCGTGGGCTCTATTGATCAATGTACTGTCCGCGTCAAAAACCCCCGAAGGGGTTCAGCTCCTCCCGGTTCTTAGGTGGTCACAGAGTTTGTGCGACCCCTCTCAAAGCCCAGCATAGTGTTGCCTACCGCCCACAAACCCATCCGGCCCAGGATATATACAGACTTATACACAACTAGGGCCAAGCTTTGCAGGGCAGAACCCCACCCAAGTCCCCACCTTATCCAGGGGGGCCCACCCACCCCCGGGGTACGCACGAACTCCAAAACCCCCCCAGTTCCATCAGTAATAATGTATGTCAGGGCTTCAGTGATTCAAGAGTGCAGTGTACGGTACAGGTGGGGGCTCGCGCCATCCATCGGGGGGTCACCCTGGGTCCGAGCAGCACCCAGGGCGGTGGGAGGCATATAATCACTGGCCAGGTGCCTCAGTCTGTAGGTGTCATAAGTGGAACAGTCTACACTCACCGTCCACAGCTGCTCCGGGAGCTGGAGCCGGGAGCGGGGTCAAGCTACCAGCGTACATGGGCCCGAGGGGAGCGGGGAGACATCAAGGGGGCAGTGCAGAGCTAATGTAGGGTGCGAGTGTCAGCGGGCACTAGGAGGGCATGGGGCCCACAGTGTAGGCCAGTCATGGAGGCAGTGTCCCGGGGCTGAAAGAGTGGGGGGGTCGGGGATGCTTGGCCCAGGGCCTACTCACGCGCCACCTCTCCTCGGCCCGACCGGCGTCTCCGTCTGCCTCTTTGTTGTCGGGGTTGCATGGGACCCCGGTATGCTGCCACTCCCGAGCGTCCGGTTTGATGGGGGAGGAACTGTAGCCAGTCGGGAACCGCGATGGGGTCTGTCTCCATGAAGCGGAACAGCGCCGGAAGGTCTGCCAAGGTCTGTAGTGTGAAGGCTTGCGCGTCCTTGCGGAAGGTAACCGCAAGGGGGTAGCTCCACCTGTAGGTATACTCCAGCTCCCTGGCGAGATCCAGAAGGGGTCTCAGCAAGGCCCGTCGGCGTAGTGTAGCCCTGGACAGGTCGGGTAGGATTCTGATGCGTGAGCCATCCACTTCCAGCTCTTCTCGGTCCCAGGCTCCACGTAGGATGGTCTCCCGGAGCGTGTAGCGGTGCACTCTACACACTATGTCGCGAGGTCTGTCCGGGTCTGCTGGCTTGGGGCCTAGTGACCTGTGCGCTCTATCCAGCTCGATGGTGGCCCCCGGATCTCCCAGGATTTCCCTAAAGATCTCCGTCACTCGCGCTCCAGCGTCCTCCGGGCCATCCGATTCGGGCACCCCCCGGACCCGCAGGTTGTTGCGGCGGCTCCGGTCCTCCACATCCTCTAGGTGGAGCTGTAGCGAAATCGCTGCCTCCCGGTGGTGTTCTCGGGCCTGCTCAAGCGCCGTGACCCGGGCCTCCAGAGAAGATACCGACTCCTCTCCGGTCGTCACACGGTCAGCAAGGGTGGACACCTGCCCTCTCACCTCCTGGATATCGCGCCTGTGTGTCTCTTCCAGGCGTAGTATTAAGGCCTCGATATCTGATCTCGTGGGGAGAGTCTGGAGCAACGTCCGGATGTCGTGATCCAATTCTCCCATCTCCGGTAAGCCCGGGGAAGGCATCGCCATCTGGGAGGGGGTTTCCGAGGAGGGGGGTGAAGCGGAGCCCGCGCCTGGGACCGTATCTCCAGGGGATGGTGGCTGGGCCTCCTCGTCTGCAGCACCACGAGGGGAGCCGCGTGGTGCTGTTAGGTCACCACCCGGGGAATTCTCCTGTAGGAGCTTGAAATATTTCTGGATTTCGCCCGAAACTTTTCCAGCCGGTGTCCCCCGTGTAGTCGCCCTAGTCTTGTACTTTTTAGCTGAGTACATGCCGGTTTCAAATGTGTCTTCTGCCGAATATTGGGTGGACAGGCCGGGAGCTCTGAGAACAAGCTGCCTCACTCAGCCATGTCCAGGCCACGCCCCCCGAAGTCGGAAATTTTAAACATAAGTTTGAATAAGGAAAAACTGATATTAAGGAGATTTCCATTTACATGGGGGAAATAGACCTTAAATATCTTGGGTTAAAACTTACACCTTCCTTAGGGAATTTATACCAAGCAAACTATATCCCACATTACTTAATGAGATAAAAACAGACATTTTTAAATATCCATAAAACCACTCTCATGGGTGGGATGGATAAATATGGTAAAGATGGCAATACTCCCAAAAATCTTGTACAAATTCCAAATGTTACCAATTGCCCTTGCACAAACATTTTTTAAAACATTAAAGACAATGATTCTAAAGTTTATTTGGCAGAATAAAAAACAAGAATACAGTTCTCAATACTGAGCAAAAGTTAGGCTGCTTTCACACTGAGGCACATTGCAGGTGCTATAGCACTAAAAAATGTTAGGAAAGGCTTCACCCGCTGGTGGGGCTGTTGGTTCTATGGATTGCAGTTCTAGTGTCCACCAGCAGGTGTCCTCTTGCAGCCAGTATCTTTGATGGAGGATCTCATCTGCTGGTGGTAATGCCTGATCCATGGGTCGTAGTAGCGGCGTCCACCAGCGGGTGTATTCCGGCAGTGTCGGGCAGGCAGCACCTCTTCCGCTCAGGTGTTACATAGGACAATTACTGCAGTCTCATAAATACCCGGCAAACCCTCACATACTTTGCCTTGATATCTCTCTCCCTGACCCTGTGAGCCTGCATCTGACCCTAAGCCTGCATCTGACCTGACCTGACCTGATCCCTATCCCGAGCCCATCCTGGATCTGTCCTTCCTGTTACCAGTTTACCTTTGATTCCAGCCCTGCAGCCTGTCCATCAATCCTTTCACTGCCCCGTTGTGTTCCCGTCCTCACCCATCTGCTGATATCCCCTAGTGTATGATCTCGGCCTGGCTTTGTTTACGATTACAGTATCTCCCCTTGGTTTGCATAAAGAGATACGCTGCCAGTGCAGTGTATTTCCTCATTTACTAAAATGCCTAATGTGCCCAGGAGAGGGCGCATGGCACGCCAGTATAGAGCTGGCATACGGCACTTAGTAATGTAAATATCGGGGATTCGGGCGGGAGTTTATTAGGGGAGGGAGGGGGTGATGCAGGGGAAGTGTAGTGACATGTGTTTGAATGTGTGTGGCGGGCCGAATTGAAAGTGAAAGTGACTTTTGAGAACTGATCCCCGTGCGCTTGCAAAGTGCGCCTGAACCTCGCGAGGTTAATTTGCATACTGGGCATGTGCAGAGGGAAATTTCAGGGCTTCCCGTGCGCCACGTCAGTACGCCAAGAAAATTTTAGTAAATTCTCTGCGGCGTAGCTGAGATTTCTGTGCGTGACGCGGCGCACGGGAATCTCCGAACGGTTTTCAGCCTGCGCTGACCATGAAGGGGAACTCCGCGCCAAATTTCAAACTTGAAACCGGCACGGGTCCCCCTCCAGGGGTACAGTAGGCTCTTTGGCTTGGTCTGGAACGTGAGGGGTTAAACCCACGCCAAAAACGGCATGGGGTTCCCCCCCAGATCCAGACCAAGCCCTCATCCCAGGCATGCAGTCTGGCCGGAAAGGAATGGGGGTGGGGACGAGCGAGCGCCCCCCCCCCCCCCCCCTCCTAAGCCGTACCAGACTGCATGCCCTCGACATGGGGGAGTGTGTGCTTTGAGGGAGGGGGGCACTGCCCCCCCACCCCAAAGCACTCTTGTCCCCATGTTGATGGGGACAAGAGCCTCTTTCCGACAACCCTTGCCATTGGTTGTCGGGGTATGCGGGCAGGAGCCAATCGGAATCTGGGAGCCCCCTTTAATAAGGCGGCCCCCAGATTCCAGCCCCCCACCCTATGTGAATGAGTATGGGGTACATCGTACCCCTACCCATTCACCTGGTGGTAAAAGTGTAAAAATAAGACACCACACAGAATAAAATAATTTATTAGTCAGCTCCGGGGGTCTTCCGCCAACCCACGCCGGTCTTCGCCGCCACTGTCTTCCGCCGCGACCCCCTTCACCACGAAGCTCCAAGCTTATGGGGGAGGGCCACGGGCTTTGTAGTTTTCTGCCGGGGTGGGGGTCGAACATCCCACTCCGGTCTTTTAGCCGTCTTCCGCCGTGATCCCCTTCACCATGAAGCTTCCTGCTTATGGGGGAGGGCCGCGGGCTTCGTCGTTTTCTGCCCAGGTGGCTCTCGATGGTCTCTTCTGCCTGGTTCCTCCGCTGGGGCCAGGGCTTCGCTCCGCTGTCTTCCGCCGTGGGGTGACACTCACGGGCTTCTCCGGTGCCCTCCGCTTCTGCCTGGCTCAGCCGCTGGGGCCAGGGCTTCTTCTTCCATTCGATGTTGATACGACGAGGTCCGCATCATGCCCAGTGATGTCACATGGGTTGAGGACACATGGTGCATCACCACACCCACACCCTATGCCAATATAAGTCGTTGCCCACCGCTCTGTCGGCATTTCAGCGCCGGACCTCGTCGTGTCAACATCGAATGGAAGAATACAGCGGAGAGAAGCCCTGGCCCCAACGGACGAGCCAGGCAGAAGCGGAGGGCACCGGAGAAGCCCACCAGTGTCACCCCGCGGCAGAAGACAGTGCAGAGAAGCCCTGGCCCCAGCGAAGGAGCCAGACAGAAGCCGACGAATGCGGCAGCAAAGACCGGGCTGGGTTGTCGCCCCTCCCCGGCAGAAAACGACGAAGCCCGGTGAGGGGCTGAAGCCTCCACGGCAGAAGATGACTAGAAGGCTGAGGAGGGGCGACGCCCCCCGGTGTTCACCCGCCGTTTTCGGCCGCCCCCCCCGGATGCACAAAGAGCTTAATTTGGGGTGGGGGCCGGGCCGAACATGGCGGAGAGCATCGGTGGGTGTCGCCCCCCCCCGGCGGAAAGGCGGCGGCGAAGACCGGAGTGGGTTGTCGCCCCTCCCCGGCAGAAAACGACGAAGCCCGGTGCGAGGCAGGAGCCCCCCTGCAGGAGACGGCTAGAAGACCGAGGAGGGGCGACGCCCCCCGCTGTTCTCCGCTGTTTTCGGCCGGCCCCCCCGGATGTAAAAGAGCTTAATTTGGGGTGGGTGCCCAGCCAAACATGGCGGAGAGCATTGGTGGGTGTCGCCCCCCCCCCGTGGAAAACTGCTAGAAGTCCGGGGGGAGGGTAGGTGCAACCCCCCGGCGGAAGACAGCCATCAGCCTGCGGGAGGCAGGAGCCCCCCGCAGATAGAAGACCGAGGAGGGGCAACGCCCCCCGTTGTTCTCCACCATTTTCGGCTGGCCCCCCCGGATGTAAAAGAGCTTAATTTGGGGTGGGGGCCCGACCGAACATGGCGGAGAGCATCGGTGGGTGTCGCCCCCCCCAGCAGAAAACAGCATAGCCCGGGGCCCAATGGGGTGGTGGTGGGGGGCACCGGCAGAAGACCCCCGGGGCTGACTAATAAATTATTTAATTCTGTGTGGTGTCTTATTTTTAAACTTTTCCACCCGGTAAATGGGTAGGGGTATGATGTACCCCATACTCATTCACATAGGGTGGGGGGCCAGAATCTGGGGGCCCCCTTATTAGAGGGGGCTCTCAGATTCAAATAAGCCCCCCGCCCGCATACCCCAACAACCAACGGCCAGGGTTGTCGGGAAGAGGCTCTTTTCCCTATCGACATGGGGACAAGAGTGCTTTGGGGTGGGGGGGCAGTGCCCCCCTCCCCCAAAGCATATACTCCCCCATGTCGAGGGCATGCGGTCTGGTACGGCTCAGGAGGGGGGGGGTGCTCGCTCGTCCCCACCCCCATTCCTGTCCGGCCAGACTGCGTGCCTGGGATAAGGGTTTGATCTGGATCTGAGGGGGAACCCCACGCCATTTTTTTGGCGTGGGTTTAACCCCTTACGTTCCAGACCAAATCTAAGAGCCTGTTGTTCACCTGGAGGGGGACTCCCACGCCGTTTTTTTTTTTTTATTTGGTGTGGAGTTTCCCTTTATCCTGGTCCTGTCAGGGGGGGGGAATGCCTGCTCGTCTGTTCATACAATGTATGAACAGCGATCTGTCATTTCCCCTTGTCAGTCCCACCCCCTTTACAGTTAGAACACACCCAGATAACATAATCAACCCCTTCATCGCCCCTAGTGTTAACCCCTTCCCTGCCAGTGACATTTTTATAGTAAGCAATGCATTTGTATACCATTGGTCGCTAGAAAAATGCTAAAGGTCCCAAAAATGTGTCCGTCATAATGTCGCAGTAGCCATAAAAATCACTGATTGCCACCATTACTAGTAAAACAAAAATATATTCCTAAAAAACCCATAAACAAACCCCTATTTATAACTTTTGCCCAAACTAATCAAACGCTTATTGCGATTTTTTGGAAGCAAAAATATGTCGAAAAATACGTATCGGCCTAAACTGAGGGAAAATAATTTTTTTTATATATATTTTTGGGGAGATTTAATATGGCAAACAGTAAAAAAGTTGTCTTTTTAGTTACACAATTGTCGCTATATTTTTGGTTCGAGCAAAAATAAGAAGAAACGCAGAGGTAATCAAATACCATCAAAACAAAAAATACAATTTTGTGGGGGAAAAAAGAGGACGCCAATTTTGTTTGGGAGCCACATCGCACAACCGCGCAATTGTCAGTTAAAATGACGCAGTGCCGAAATGCAAGAACTGGCCCGGTCAGTGACCAGTAATATGGTCTGGGGCTTAAGTGGTTAAAAATTAAGAAAACACTGTTAAAAAACAAGTTAGCCCAATTTATGGCCATAATGTGAAAGATGATGTTACACCGAGTAAATAGATACCCAACATGTCACGCTTTAATATTGCACACAATCATGGAATGGCGCCAAACTTCAGTACTTGAAAATCTCCATAGGCAACATTTTTTTTATTTTGCAGGTTACCAGTTTCTAGTTACAGAGGATGTCTAGTGCTAAAAGTATTGCTCTCGCTCTAACGCACGCTATGATACCTCACATGTGGGGTTTGAATGGTGTTTACATATGTGGGCGGGACTTACATGTTTAAGGCCCGTCCACATATGTAAACACCGTTCAAACCACACATCTGAGGTATCATAGCATGCGTAGGAGTGAGATCAATACTTTTAGCACTAGACCTCCTCTGTAAATCTAAACTGGTAACTTCAACAAAAAAAATTGTGCGTGTTCGCTTCTGACTGCGAGCTACTAGGGACAGGGGCGTTTTAATTATTATTATTTATGTTTGTTACGTAAAAATTCAATAAGACCTCCCCTTCAGGTTGGGAAGCATCAGTTCATCAGTTCAGGGAAAAAAAAAAAAGCTCTCATGCTTTCATCCGCCATTGCAGCTTTGATTCTCTTAATGCATCTCAAGTGAACTGGGCATGCTCAGACACTTAGAAAAATTAAGCTGGGTTTTGGTGCCACAAAATTAATTGCATGTTTCTGAGCATGCTCAGAAAGCTTGTTTTTTGGCTTAGTAATTTAACCACTTTAGCCCCGGACCATATTGCTGTCCAAAGACCAGAGCACTTTTTGTGATTCGGCACTGCGTCGCTTTAACTGACAATTGCGCGGTCGTGCGACGTGGCTCCCAAACAAAATTGGCGTCCTTTTTTTCCCACAAATAGATCTTTCTTTTGGTGGTATTTGATCATCTCTGCGGTTTTTATTTTTTGAGCTATAAACAAAAATAGAGCGACTATTTTGAAAAAAATGCAATATTTTTTACATTTTGCTATAATAAATATCCCAAAAAAAGATATAAAAAAACATTTTTTTTCCTCAGTTTAGGCCGATACGTATTCTTCTACATATTTTTCGTTAAAAAAAATCACAATTAGCATTTATTGATTGGTTTGCGCAAAATTTATAGCGTTTACAAAAAAGGGGGTAGTTTTATGGCATTTTTATTATTCTTTTTTTTACTAGTAATGGCGGCGATCAGCGTTTTTTTTTTCAGTACTGTGATATTATGGCGGACACATCGGACACTTTTGACACATTTTTGGGACCATTGGCATTTGTATAGCGATCAATGCTATAAAAATGCATTGGATTACTATAAAAATGCCATTGGCAGTGAAGGGGTTAACACTAGGAGGCGGGGAAGGGGTTAAGTGTGTTCCTATTTGTGTTCTAACTGTATGGGGGGTGGACTCACTAGGGGAAATCACAGGTGTAAGCAGTTACAAGTGCACACAAACTAGAGGCTGACATTTCTTGATGTGTTTCCAATTGGTTTATTAGCACACATGTTATAAAAAGTGTGGATAGAGCACATGTCAGCTGCCCTGAGAGGGGGCAGACTTGCTGTCTGGCTGGCTGGCTGGAATGGAATGGAATGGAATGAAATGAAATGGAATGGCGGGGCGGGGCGGGGCGAAACAGAGATGTTTTTGAGCAAGTTATTTTTTTTTGGGGGGGGGGCAATTGTTTGATTTAATGATGTTCACTTTGATGTTTTGGTCTGCTGCATCATTTAGCAAAATGTTTCTCAAGACGTTAATGACTAATGTTTTAATCCTGTGGGTCTATCCTGTTATTTCAAAAGCATATTCTAATTATTGTCTGAAATAAATCTAGGTCTATTTTTGTTATGTTTTTTTTTTTTGTGTGTGTTTATTTTTAATTGTTTTGCTTTCCTTGTTTTGTGGACCAATAAAATTACTTTCAAATTTTGAAGTTTGTTTTGTGATATTTTTTCATGCTACGGATTTTAAGAGCTGCAGCTGAAATAGTTTGGGCCTAAACCATCAAGTTTGATTTGTCTCTAAACATCTTTGCTGGTGTGTATGCATGAAATGTTTGATGCCATGTTTAGTCACCAGAAAAGGAAAGACAAAGCGGTAAGTATTGTTTCCTAGAATTGATGACCAATTTTTAAAGCACATGTGCAAGATAAAGGAAAACCTGCAAACAAGGCCTGTTGGGGGGGGGGGGGGGTGGTGGTGTATTGGTGGGCAGGCTTGAAATGCTGATTTACAGCACTGTGCTTGAATCTAGCACAAGACAATCCTATTCTAATTGTGGGTGTTTGAGGGAAGCCAAGTGAGTGTTAGAACCCCTGCTTGTGTTTTTAGGTTGGGCTTTGTGTCCCTTTTCTTAAAATTGGCTTCACTTCCTGTCACACAGCTGAACAGGAAGTGAGATTAATACCCTACCAATGGTCTTTTCTTCGGGACACAGGTCAATCTAACAAGTGTCCCCATTAAGCAAATTGCACTGCTGTGTACACCCCAAATGATTAGTTACTTTGGGGTTTAGTAAAGGCAAAGCCGCTCTGCAGTAGAAGCGTAGTCAATGAAAATCAGAAGGGAAGCACTGATGTTTTTAACATCCAAACCCGCCAATTTTTTTTTCTTCCTTGCTTGTCCACTTGTAGTGCTAAGTGGATATGCCTTTAGTAAATGGACCCCAAAGTCCAAGATCCCTACTAATTTGGGGTGTACAAAGCAAAATGCAATTTCCATAAAAAACTATTTAGATTGATCTGTGTCCCCAACAAGACATTAATCAGGTTTTTCCCTCACTTCCTGTTTGGCTATGTGGCAGGAAGTTAATGAATTAAGTAGAAAGTGACAACATTTGTGAGGTGTCTTTACCCTAACAGGGGTGCAGGCATCCCCAAAACAAACAAGAAAATTGTTTATTTAACATTGGGTGGTGTTTGTGGGGGTCCCTAACACACATTCAACACACATTCATACATATTAGCAATGCTGGATCCTGGATTATTGGCATGGTTATATTTTCTTAGGCCTCTAAATAAAATTATCTGAAATTTGGGGTTAAACTGGAACTATAATCAACACTTTTTTTTTCTTTCATTTTGGATAGAGTTGGGGGGAAGGGTTATAAGCCCTGTCAGTTTATTTTGGATTATCCCTGTCCGTTTGGGGAGATTGGCCTTCACTTCCTGCCCCATAGCCAAACAGGAAGTGATAGAAAAACTAGGCAAATTAAGGGACTCCTGTGCCCCCCCCCCACAGAACTTGTGTGTGTCCCCTGAAAATTCCTGGGCGGGTCATAAAAAAACAGGGTGTGGCCTTGACAGGAAGGGTGGGTCATTTTTCTATTAGGGTAAGGTGACCAGATTTTTAAAATAAAATCCGGGGACATATTTTTTGTTTACTAGTAATGGCAACAATCAGCGACTCTCTGCCCATTGCCGCCCGCCTCACAGCCTCTCAAGTCTTACTCTTCGTGCCCCGGCTACTACTGGGTGGGGAGCGGAGGAAGATCACTCCCCCAGGGAAGGCAAGGAGATAAGCAGGTGGCTGGCCAAGATTTGTGCCAAGGCAGAAGAACATGTGAGCGAAGCTAAATGGGCATGCGCCCGAAACTGAAGAAATATTCCCTCCACTCCGACCAGCACATGATCATCAGAAAGGGGCACAGATAATGGGAAAAATACAACCCCCCTATGCTAGTAGGCACGGCGGAGCAGGGGGTGTAATTCTATTTTTTTTATTTTAATTTTGCACCTATTAAATCCAATCTGGGGACAAAACCAGGGACAGACTTGGTCCAGGGACAGTGTCCTCAATCAGGGGACTGTCCCCTGAAACTGGAAATGTCTGGTCACCCTATATTAGGGGGGCAGAAATTTGGTCAGGCCTAGGGCAGCACAAAACCTAAATATCCTACTGCATATTAGGGCTTATTTAGACAGGATCTGATTTACAGCATGTTTTTAGATTGTGGGAGAAAGCCCATGCAGGCACAGGGAGAACATGCAAACTCCAGGCAGATGGGGTCACGGGCGGGATTCGAACCAGCGACCCTTTTGCTGCTAGGTGAACGTGCTATACACTACACCACTGTGCTGAACGAACATGATCGCAGCTGAAAGCACGAGATGTTTTTTTTTTCTCAAATTCCATGCTTTCCAGCCTGGTGGACAGATGTTGGGTCTTATTGACCCCGCCTCTCTCCATAAAGAGTACCTGTCACACACTAGTCCTATTACAAGGGATGTTTACATTCCTTGTAATAGGAAGAAAAGTGAAAAATAATACAAAAAAAGGGTAAAAAAAGTGCAAAAATAAAAATATGATGTTTAAAAAACAAAAAACAAATACAAATCTAAATTTAAATGCCCCTGTCCCTAGTAGCTCGCACTCAGAAGCGAACACGCATGCAAGTCCCACCCACATATGTAAACACCGTTCAAACCCCACATGTGAGGTATCATAGCGTGCGTTAGAGTGAGAGCAATAATTTTAGCACTAGACCTCCTCTGTAGCTCAAAACTGGTAACCTGAAAAAAAAGTCAAGCGTCGCCTATGAAGATTTTTAATTACGAAGTTTAGCGCAATTCCATGAGTCTGCGCAATATGAAAGCGTGACAAGGTAGATATCTATTTACTCGGTGTAACATCATCTTTCACATTATCCCTAAAAATTGGGCTAGCTTTACTGCTTTGTTATTTTTTAATTCATGAAACAGTTTTTTTTAAGCAAAATTTGAAATTTTTAATAAAAAATGCCCGCCACTTTATTCCCTAGGGTGTCTGCTAATAAAATATATATAATGTTTGGGGGTCCTGAGTAATTTTCAAGGAAGAAAATATAATTGTTACATGAAGGAGAGAACCGGGAGGGGGGGGTGCTGCCGCGATTTGATAAGCGGGGCGGCTGCCACGATTTGATAAGCGGGGGGTTCCTTTACAAAAAAAGAAATAAAGAAAAATATATATTAAAAAAAAGGGTGGTAGCCATCCGGGGGCCCTGGGGACCTCTGGGCCCTTTAATAAAAATAAACCTCTGGGCCCTTTAATGAAAAAGAAATTAAAAAAAAAATATATATATATATAAAAATTATAAAAAAAACAAAGGGGTTGCCTGGGGACCTCTGGGCCCTTTAATAAAAAATAACTAAAAAAATATCTAAACAAAAATAACATGGGGCCCTGGGGACCTCTGAGCCTTTTACTAAAAATATATCTATATATAAAAAAAATTAAAGAAAATATAAAACGTTTAAAACATTTTTATAAGCAAAAAGGTTGTCATCTGGGGCCATGAGCCATGAGCATACTGGGGACTAGGCCCCAAATATTTACACAATCTAGCGATGCACTATGTGCCTACGCGGCCATTAATGTCCACGACCCAACACCTAGCCGTAGTTGTTCCATCTAAAGTTTCTTCCATGGGAGGCAAACGACTTCAGAGTAGGGGTGCTATGCTGTGGAATGTGCTTTCCGTGGAACTTAAGATGACACCAAACTTGCTCCTCTTCAGAAAAAAACTGAAGACAGAGCTATTTGTCCAGGCTTATGGATAGATTGAGCGTTATTTTTTCCCCATACACTCCGCTCCTTCATTGATGGGGTCAGTCATGCCATTTTAGTGGTTATGCCCCTGGAATGGCCCTGACTACTCAGACACCAATGATGTTATGTACTCTTTCTATAGATTTCCTTGTTTCTTTTTCCTTATCATATTCTTTGAAGCTCCTAGACCTTTTTCTTTTGTTTACCTAAGAACCAGATACTTTTCTTTTTAGTCTCTGTCATCTTCTTTTCTTTTACTTTTTTATTACTGTGGATTGATTCTAGGTAACACCTAACCAGCGGCGCTTAGACGCTCACCCCCCAGTGGGTATTTGGCGCCTAACCAAGCTTAAAATCAAATCAAAATCAAATATTTAAAAAAATAAAATAAAGAAGGGGGGGGGTTACCATCTGGGGCCCTGGGTTCCTCCAGGCACCTGGGCACCTCCGGACCCCTGGGCCCCTTACAGGTGTACTGCCTGTATCCCCCTGATGGCGGCCCTGGGTGTAATGTCAGCATGTGAAAAGTGACATTCTGAAGGAAAAAATACGTTCAAAACAGATTTGCGGCAATAATGAATTGTCGGCTCCCGGCAATTGCAGGAGAATTCATTCATAAAAAACACCAAAAAAAAGCGTGGGGGTCCCCCCAAATTCAATAACCAGACCCTTTAGGTCTGGTATGGATATTAAGGGGAACCCCGCCGTCAATTTAAAAAAAAATGACGAGGGGTTCCCCCCAAATATCCATAACCAGACCCTTCAGGTCTGGTGTGGAATTTAATGGGAACTCCACCCCAAATTTAAAAAAAAATGGCGTGGAGTCCCCCCTAAAATCCACACCAGACCCCTTATCCGAGCATGTTGACTTGGCTGGCCGCAGAAAAGAGGGGGGGACAGAGCGCGGCCCCCCCTCTCCTAACCTGCACCAGGCCACATGCCCTCAACATTGGGAGGGTGCTTTGGGGTGCCCCCCAAAGCACCTTGTCCCCATGTTGATGAGGACAAGGGTCTCTTCACCAGTGTTGAGCGGAATACGCCATATTCGATTTCGCGATATTTCACGAATATATAGAAGAATATTTGCGAAATATTCGTTAATATCGAATATTCGTGATATTTTATGAAAAAAATTTTTTGCGAAATTTCGCTAATGCGAATGCGAAATTTCGCTAATGCGAATGCAAAATTGATTGCGAAATTCTCGTCAGCACTGGGAGTAACTGGGAGGCAGGTTCCTATTGGTTGCTATGGAGGTTGCTAACCTCTGACAACTGTGGTAGGAGAACTTTGATTGACTCTGATGCAAAAGAAGGGCGGAGAAAATAATCGCGCGATATTCCTTTTGCCGAATATTCGCATTGCGAATATTCGGCAGCATAAAAGGATCGCATCAGCTACTCGGCCCAGGGTCTCTCTCTAATCATACCAGCAATGCTTTTAGACGTCGATGGAGATCACTAGGATGTGATCTGTTTTAAAAATAAATTTGAAAAAATATGAATATTCTCAATAGCGAACATTCACCGCGATATTCGATTTATTCGCGAATACTCGAACATGCAATATTCGTAACGAATATTCGCAATGCAAATATTCGTGAGCAACACTACTCTTCACCACAACCCTTGCCCGGTGGTTGTGGGGGTCTGCGGGCAGGAGGCTTATCGAAATCTGGAAGACCCCTTTAACAAAGGGGCCCCCCAGAACCCGCCCCCCCCCCGTGTGAAATGGTAATGGGGTACCTCTACCATTTCACGGAAAAAAAAGTGTCAAGGGTTAAAAAAGACAAGAGCCGGTTTTTGACAAGTCCTTTATTATCTTCTTTCTTCCTCTTTTCTTCGGGTTTCTTCTTCCTTCTTCTTCTTTTTCCTCTGCTTCTTTTTTGGGTCTTCTAGTCCCACATCTTGACCGGCGTGTTCTTCCATCTTCTTCTCCTTTCGCTGTCCTTCTCGTCCGCATCTTCTTCTGGTTCTACTTCGCCGGAGGCACCGCTTCCAATTGAATTCCCCGCTGTATGCCGGACCACGCCCCCCTCTGCGCCACGGGCAAGCTCTTATCAAAGTCCCCGTGTGGGGCCTGTGCGTCAGAGGGGGGGGTGGTCACATGTCAGGTGACGGGCAATTCATATGGAAGCTTGTGCGCGGCTTCTTCTTTTCCGGAGTCGCCGCTTCCAATTGAATTGCCCGCCGTCTGACATGTGACCACGCCCTCCTCTGACGCACAGGCCCCACACGGGGACTTGTTAAAGGGGTCTTCCAGATTTCGATAAGCCTCCTGCCCGCAGACCCCCACAACCACCGGGCAAGGGTTGTGGGGAAGAGACCAAAGCACCCTCCCAATGTTGAGAGCATGTGGCCTGGTGCGGTTCAGGAGAGGGGGGGCGCGCTCTGTCCCCCCTCTTTTCTGCGGCGGCCGGCCGGCCAGGTCAACGTGCTCGGATAAGGGGTCTGGTGTGGATTTTAGGGGGGACTCCACGCCATTTTTTTTTTAAATTTGGGGTGGAGTTCCCCTTAAATTCCACACCAGACCTGAAGGGTCTGGTTATGGATATTTGGGGGGAACCCCACGTCATTTTTTTTTTAAATTGACGGCGGGGTTCCCCTTAATATCCATACCAGACCTAAAGGGTCTGGTTATTGAATTTGGGGGACCCCCACGCTTTTTTTTCCGTGTTTTTTATGAATGAATTCTCCTGCGATTGCCGGGAGCCGACAATTCATTATTGCCGCGAGTCTGTTTTAAATGGCTTTTTTTCTTTGGAGAATGTCATTTTGTGCAGGGACATTTCTAACCACGGGAAAAGTGCGCTTTTTCACATGCTGACATTACAGCCCCCCATGGTACGAAATTTAAAGGAATATTACACTTTTAGGCTTCATTTCCACTGGCGTTTTTACAGCCACTTTTCTGAGCGTTTTTTACAGCTTAAAAACGCCTGTCCATGTTTATTTTAGAAAAAACGGAGCTGGAGCTTTAAAAACGCCATGGCAGCGTTTTTGAGCGTTTTTGCGCGTTTTTTAGCGTTTTTTAAGCGTTTTTTAATGGTTGGCGTTTTTATAGCTCTATTGCTGGAGCTTCAGAACGCACTGGTCCCGCGTTTTTTTTTAAGCTTAAAAACGTCTCAGCCATCTACAGCTCAAAAACGTCATGGTGGGCATGAGTCCATAGACTAACATGGACAGCCGTTTTTAAGCTGCAAAAAACGCCCAGAAAAGTGGCTGTAAAAACGCCAGTGGAAATGAGCCAGCATTATTAAAATCACTGCTCCTGAAAAAACAGCCGTTTTAAAAAATGAAAAAAGCATTGATACATGTCCCCTGGGGCAGGACTGAGGTCCCCAAACACTTTTTAGGACAAAACTTGCAGATTAGCCTTTAAAATTAACACTTCAGATTTTCCCCATAGACTTTAACAGGGAGTTCGGCGGCGGCTTTACTTATCAATTGCATTGCGCTGCTGTGCTACGCCGGTTTATGCGCCTAATTAAGGCTTCATGCAGCGCACTAATTAAGGCATGTACTGGCGCAGCGCAGTGCCAATAGTAATTCAGCCCCTATTTGTTGTTAATTGTGCACTGGTTGTTTTCACTTGTTTGTCACCTTGTAAATAAACACCTTTTTATTTCACTTACATGCATTTTTGGTAGTCACACAGTCTGGTCTACTAGATTCCCTGACAAAAAATAGTGCCTGCACAGTGCCTCTAAAGTGCCTCTCCTCTCACTCCAATGTGAAAGCCTGAGGGCTTTCACACTGGAGCAGTGCGCTGGCAAGACGGTAAAAAAGTCGTACTAACCAGCGGACATGCCCGACGGACAGGTTTCCAGCGGACAAGTTTTAAAGCATGAAAACCTGTCCGTTAGGCCGTACACACGATCGGATATGTCTGCTGAAACTGGTCTGCGGACCAGTTTCAGCGGACATGTTCGATCGTGTGTACGCGGCCTACCACAACTAATTCTATCTAAAGGAGAATTTTAATCCAATAGAACAACTATGTAATGCACAGACAAAAATGAAACATGGTACATCTCAGATCTAAAAAATACTCATGGGATTAGAGGTACTGGGAATGCCTTCATTCATCGAAAAATGGAAAAAGGAATTTGGGTCAAGTTTAAAAGTGCAACAAGTAAGTAAAATATTGAGGGCTGCACATGGTTTTGCGATGGATATAAATACAATAGAAATAAACTATAAATGTCTGGTAAGATGGTGCCTAACACCTGATAAGGCACAAAAATTCCAGACAGGAAAATCTTCCTTGTGATGGAGAGGGTGTAACCAGAAAAGCACCATGCCACACCTGGTGCGAGTGCCCAAAGATACAGGAATATTGGCAGCAGGTACAACAATATATAGGGGAGATTGTGAAATCGGAGATACCCAACGACTCATGGTTTTGCCTATTTCATAACATAAACATCACAAAAAACAATATAAGACAATTCTGCCACACCTAATAAACACAGCAAAGGGAGTAATACAAAAAAAAAATTGGTTAGACCCAGAAAAACCCACAATAAGGGAATGGTTTAAAATAATTGAATATCCAGTATATACAAAAATAGAATACTTGAATAGTAGGGAAGAAGATCACGCAGAAAGATTTGCAAGCATATTGGAAGGGTGGATAGAATTCAAGAAAACTAGGAAATACTTAGGGAGTTGGGTAGAGTAGAAAAGGGAGGAAGGGGGTGGGGAGGGGGATGAGGGAAAGGGCAAAATGGGAAGATGTTTATTTATGTCAATTGTTTTTTAATGTCTGGAATTTTTTTTGTATAATATTATTTTTATTATCTTTATATCCATCGCACACTACTACATAAATATAATATATCATCTTATATTAATTTGGTTACATTGTACATACTTACTTGTCTTCCTAACTTAGATTTGAGTCACCATAGTTTAAACCCATAAGAGGAAGGAAGGAAGGAAGGGAAAAAAAAAAAAAAAGGAGAGGGGGAACACGCTAGCCATAATATATTATATAAGTAGTACAAAAAATAAAAATAAAAAAACATATAAATAGTATTACATATTAAATATTCATGGCTACCCAACGTTAAGGTTACCTGTAGCCCAAATAAGGAATTCATCCGATTTTCGAAATTCAGACCATATAAACCATGTATTGAGAAACTGCTCCTCCCTTCCCATTTCCCGTGCCAGTAGGCCTTCCAATTCTTTAATACATTCTAGTTCCTTTGCCCATTCCCCCAGGGAAGGTATTGTCTCTGTTTTCCAATATCGCGGGATAACTACTCTAGCTGCTGCAATGAAGTACCTGAACACATCTTCTTTTACTTTCTTTAAGGGTCCCGGAATCATATTTAAAAGAGCTATTTTTGGGGAGGCATGAATTGATGTTTCTCCTAATTTTTCATAGAGATCAAAGATTTGTTTCCAGAACATTTTTATCTGGGGACACTCCCACCAAATGTGTATCATATTCCCTTTTGACTTATTACAGCGCCAGCAGGTATCAGGTATTTCATGGTTGATTTGGTGCATGGTAGAGGGACACCTATACCATCTGCTCATCACTTTATATGATTTTTCTTGCATTCTTGTATCTGTTGGCGCCTTAAGGGTCAAAGTGAATCCTTTTTCCCAATCTGATATAGCTATATTCTCTTGAAGTTCTTTTTCCCATCTCTGTGTGTACGGAGGGAGATTTGGTCGAGATGCTAGCAAAAGAATAGAATATAGTACAGAGATTGAGTGTGTTATTGGCTCTTCTTGCAGAAGCAAAGCTTCAAATGTGGTTGGATCAGCACAGATATCTTGCTTTGATGGAATTGATCTTATGTACCCTAGCGCTTGATGTCTCTGCAACCATTGTGTCGGGTTATGATTTGTCCTTGTTGATGTGAAATCTACCAATGGTACCGAGTCAGTCTGTAGAACTTGAACAATTCGTCTGTGTTCTTCTTTGTGCCAAGGCCCAAACGTAATTGAGTGTAGGGCTGGTAGAAAGTCTGGCGTTCCGAAAAAGGGGGTCATAGGGCTCTGTTGTTTCGATATTTTATAAATAGGTATCAGACGGTCCCATATGTACAGTGTTTGTCTAGTAAGATCTACTGGTATTGAATGACCTTTTCTAAGATTAAATGAGGTCCATGGAAGTGCTCGTAAGTCTATAGGACTCATATGCCCTTCCAATTGAACCCATAATTTAGATTCAGAGTGGTGAAACCAATCAATAATACGTGTAAGTATAGATGCCTTATGATATATAGAAACGTCTGGTATTCCCACTCCACCTCTATCTTTTGGAAGAGATAATGTAGCATAATTAATTCTTGACTGGCTTGAATTCCATATAAATTTAGAAAAGATCTGGTGGATTTTACGAAAAAATGTAGCTGGAATATGGATTGGGATTGTTTGGAACAAGTATATTAATCTGGGAAGTATATCCATCTTAAGAGTATTAATTCTACCAAACCATGAGAGTCTCTTGACTGCATAGGATGCTAGTATCTTTTGGATTTTATTAAGTAGCGGAAGATAATTTAATGAATATAGTTGTGCCATTGAGGCTGGAATACTAATCCCTAAGTACCGGATTGAATCTGAGCAGGATCTGAACGAAAAATTCTTTGATAGGCGCTTCATTTTTGTTCGTGGTATGGATATATTAAGGAGTTCTGATTTATTACAGTTAACCTTAAAGTTACTGACTTCACCAAATCTCTGAAATTCCAGAAGTATAGCTGGAAGGGAAGTGTGTGGTTTTGTTACAAATATTAGTAGGTCATCCGCAAAAAGAGCTAATTTTTCTTGTATGGGACCTATTTGGACACCAGCTATATTTTCATTTCGTCTCAATGCATTTGCAAGGTGTTCCATTATTATAACATATAGCAATGGGGATAAAGGGCACCCTTGGCGAGTTCCATTGGAGATGGGGAAAGCTGGGGACAGCGAACCATTCACCCTAACTCTAGCTGAGGGTGATTGGTATAAAGACATAATCCTTGCTAACATATGTGGACCCAAACCAATCTGTATAAGGGAAGCTCGTAAGAACGCCCAGCTTACCCGGTCGAACGCCTTTTCTGCGTCGACAGTTAGTAAACATAAAGGAATACCTTGAGTTTGAGCGTAATCCGTCAGCAAGAGAGTTTTAAGCGTATTGTCTCTTGCCTCTCGACCGCTGACAAAGCCGACTTGGTCTAAGTGAATAAATTGGGGTAGTAGTGGTTGTAGGCGGCTAGCTATGATTTTAGAGAAAATTTTTACATCTACCCCAATTAAGGATATGGGTCGATAGTTCGTACATAGTGAGAGATCTTTATCTGCTTTCGGAATGAGTGAAATGTGTGCTTCCAGTGTTTGTTTCGGAAATGTTGAACCATTCGCTATAGAGTTAAATACCCGAGTCAAAAACGGGGTAAGCAGGGGGGAAAAATGTTTATAGAATTTTGGCGTAAAGCCATCTGGGCCAGGGCTTTTACCCCCCGGGGTATTGGTAATGGCTTTGGCGACCTCTTCTTCCGTAATTAACATTTCCAGTTCTTCTACAACGTTTTCCTCCAACATAGGTAATGAAGTATCT
Organism: Rana kukunoris; assembly: GCA_029574335.1. Taxonomy (NCBI): domain Eukaryota; kingdom Metazoa; phylum Chordata; class Amphibia; order Anura; family Ranidae; genus Rana; species Rana kukunoris. Next base: position 426,786,802 of record CM056052.1, read on the forward strand.
AATATATAGGTTGTTACCTTGTCCGCTTCGTTATCCAGTGGATTCAAAGCTTGGTATGGAGGTATATTATATAAGGACTGGAAAAAACCGTTAAATGTTTTCATAATTAATGATGGTGAAGTTATTATTTCCCCATTTGGGCTCTGAAGCTTTGAGATAAAAGTAGGACTCTGATATGTTTTTAAGGAATTAGCTAAAAATTTTCCACATTTACCACTAAATTTATATTGATGTAGCGCCACTTTACTTGAGTATGTACATGATGAGGATTCGTATAGGTTGCGCAAGCTGATTCGCGCTGCTGCTGCTTCCATTAAGGTTTCTGTCGTATTTATGCGCTTGTGTTCTGTTTCTACCTTTCTAAGCCGTTGGACAGCCTTCATAATCTCCGCTGAGCGCTTCCTTTTCATTCTGGCCCCTAATTGGATAAAAGTCCCTCTCAAGACTGCTTTCAGGGCCTCCCATTGAGTAGGAAGTGACGTGGAATCTAATGTATGGTCTGCCAGAAAGTTTGAAATAGTTTGGTTTATACTCATAGAGCATTCCGTATTTTCTAATAATGCGTCATTTAATCGCCATGTCCATTCTCTGGGTGGAACCGAAGGGATGGTAAGTTTCAAAAATAGTGGAGCATGATCTGACCACACCATTGTACCAATATCACATATTGGAGACCAATCCAGGCAATTGTGATCCACAAAGAAATAGTCAATCCGACTATATGACTGATGGACCGATGAGAAATATGTGTAGTCTCTAGATTTGGGGTGTAATAACCTCCATACATCTATTAGGTGGTGATCATAGAGAGCATGCTTCAGTATTTTCAACCTAGACATTGAGACTGCCGTTTTTGATGAGGAGGAATCCAATTGTGGATCCATTGGTAAATTGAAATCTCCTCCCAAAATAAGTCTCCCTTCCCCAAAACTGAACAACGTTTCCAGGAACTTCATTGCTGTTTGACACTGATTAGAGTTTGGCAGGTATATATTTGCTGCGGTAAATTTTATTCCCCACAGGAGAAACTTAACAAAGACATACCTTCCCTGACTGTCCACTATCTCATCAATTAATTCAATAGGCAAGTTCTTATGGAATGCAATAGATACTCCCTTGGACTTTTGTTCTGGATTAGTACTATGGAACCATCGATTGAAGTGGTCACTGGGGCAGATGGGAAAGGAGTCAGTCTGAAAATGCGTTTCTTGTAGAAAGAGCATATTAACTTTAAGTTTATGCATTTGATATACAATTTGTCCTCTCTTAGAGGCGACATTTAGGCCTTTAACATTATAGGAACATATATTCAAAAATGGTTGAGATATCGTTGTAGTAGCCATGTTAAGAGAAAAAAAAAAAAAAAAAAAGGGGAAGAAAAAAAAAAACACACGTCTCTAATACACTGACTTGTGCAGTGCACTGTGTGATTCTTCACACAATAGGCAACAACTGTGCCTGACCTATATAGGGGTAGAAAAAGAGAAAGAGAAGAAAAAAAACACACAAAACAAAAAAAAAAAAAAAAAAAAAAAAACAAAAGACAAAGATTCAACGGAACTACGAGATGTGTTCCCTGCAACATCCTAGTTCTATCGTTGTCCTTAGATATTAAGGGGATAGGTTATACCAGATCAATTCACCAGTTATTATGGGTGATTAGTTATTCTACACTCCATGAAACATAGCCCTAGATATTTAATTGGGATACTTTATAACATTTATTTTCTTGCTATATATATATTACCGGCACACAAAATATATATATTATTTTCTACTTTACCTTATATTTCGCTATCTCTCCCCCCCCTATGTCCCCACCACCTTCCTCAGCTAATTAAACTACATTACTAATACTCCCTCTCTTCCCATTCACTGCTTACTCAACCCTATATATACTGGATCTAAACATATCTTGTCCCCAAGTTAGTCTTATTACACACCTTAATATCTCTTAATAAAAAAAAAATCTTTACATGGGGGATCAAGGATCAATTTTTTTGGTCCTATTTAGCAACAAGGAGATCCAGTTTCTGGTATAAAAAAAAGTGCCATTTATCTTATTTATTTGATTATTTACAATTCTCATGAATGCCATTTCCCCCAAAGCATTACACCATCAGAAGCAGGCCGAATATGGAAAAAAAATATATGGAAAAAAAAATGTTGCATATGCAGCAGAGGGGTAGTTAAAAGAGATACCAGCTATCATTGTGCCCGGTGTCTCATTGGAAAATGCTCCCGACATTTTCAAACATCCCTAGACCACATTTTTATCAGCCTACCAATTCCCCCATTTTCAACATCTGTCTTGACCATTTGCCTGCTGTCTCAAATAACCATGCTACTGCCTTGGCTTTCATGTGAACTTCCCTGGCCTGTTTATCAACTATGCTTCTGCCTGTCATCTGCATTGTTTATCTTCCACGTTAATTGATGATGTTTTTTGCCTGCCACTTGGGCTGTTCTGCTGCCCTGCTACTGTAGTAGTGGTATTAATGATTATACAGGGATCTCACATATGTGAGGGGCTCCAGAATTGTTTTTTTTTTTTTCTGGATGGAGAAAACACAAATTTTTGTTTTTTCTTTGGGTTTTGTAATTCCCAGATAAGGATCTGAAGACCGGAGGCTTCAAAAAGATTTGGATGGGAGAAGCCTCTACCCCTGTGCCCCGGTCTTAACTGACCGAGGCCCAAAGACTGATATTAATGCCTGTTCCTGACTTATTGCCATCATGCCTCTGCCTGAATCATGAACTGACCACAACTCTGCCTGCTACCTGTACTGTGGGCCATGTTCCTGCCTATTACAAGGACCAATCTTTTGGCTGTGCTGACCACGTCTGTCTGGACAATTGCTTTGTCTGTTGCTGACCACATCTCTGCCTGCTGCCTGCACCAATGCTTTGGCTGTGATGACAATATCTCTGCCTGCTGTCTGTACTAACTATAGACAATATTTCTGCCTGTCTTTAAAATTACTTTAGTTTTCACTGACCATGTCCCTGCCTGCTGCCTGGACTAATGCTCTCCTCTGTGGACAACTGCACCACTAAATTATTTGTTTACCCTTTGCTCAGCAGAATGTATTTTGGGGTGTAATTCTTGGTATGTACATGCTATGTGTTAGAAAAATGAAGGGCCTTCAAAAATTAGGTTGTCAGAAAATTAGATGTGTAATGTACTGTATATGTACCTAGAACACCTGATGGTGCTTCTTGCATGTTGGGCCTCTCTATGTGCTGACCTAGTGCATTTATCATAGGAGATTTTTATTTTAATAAAAACAAGTAAATTATACTCACAAACAAGAGTCTAGATACAGCTTAATCAATTGGTCAGACCAGTCATCTTGGTCCCAGCCAGCAAATAAAGATGATACCGAGGATTCAATGGTACTCTTTTAACAACAGAATGGCTAACGTTTCTGGGGCGCACCCCTTTCCTCAGAGCCTAAGAAGTCTCCTGTGGCTCTCTCCAAAGGGCCCTCCAGTATATATGTGTGTATGTGTGTAAAAACATGCACCTGTTCATGATAGGCAGATCCCGCCCCCAAATCAGTCCCTAAAAGGGAAAGCTCGAATCTGCCTCCCTGAAATGTATTGGCAAATGCTCAGCTGCAAAGGCAACAGCCGCCGCACTTACCTCAAAGCGTGCGCAGCTGTACACAGCGTCTCCTCCAGCGTCCCCATAGAAATAAAACAAAATAAACCAGGGAAACGACAAATATGAGGAAAACATTTTATACATACATATACACAAATATATATATATATATATATATATATATATATATATATATATATATATTGTGACAGCAGGAAGTCAGGTAAATCTGTGTGTGTTGTCATAGATGGGAGATATATTTCTGCCTTGTTTAGACAATACACCAATTACTATTAGGCGTCGGCTGTAGAAATGGCCAGAGAGGTTTGGGAAGTTAAAAGCCTTCAGCTGTTGGGGGCGTGGCTAACCGCCGAGCTGAATGGCTGCCTGAGACCACAGCTCCAGCACTGACCGGAGAAATTCTCTCTATTACCGCTGACCCACGCAGCTGAGATGCACCAACCTGCTCTCCCCACACTGGAGAATCAGTCCGGGTCCTCCCGGAAAAGAAAAGAATACCGGACACCAAGGAGGCTCACAGACTTCTTCGCCCTGGCACCAGGAGGACACAGCCAAGATGGCGCCCGCGATCGCTCGCCGCGAGGTGACAGGTCCTGCGCCGCTCTGTCTGACGGAGACATCCCATCCATCCTGCCCCAGAACACCTCCGGGAATCACGATGCAGGATCGGGTCCCTCTTCCTCCCAGGGCAGCCCAGCGAAAGCGCGGATGCGCTTAGACACGAAGGACACAGCACCTGAGGTGAGACCAGCACTAGATAGTCTCCTCGCGCAGGCTCCCGCACCATCCCCCATTGCAGCTTTCCCCACCGCTAATCAGCCAGTGATTGACACCATGCTGAAAGAGATGCTGGTCTCTTTACATAGCTCTCTACAAAGTGATATATCAGCTATGATCTCTGCTTTCAGATGAGACATGGTTCATATGGGGTCAAAACTGAACCATGTTGAACAACAGATGGGCGCCATGACAGTCACTGTAAACGGCCTAGTGGATGCCCATGAAAACACTAGAGATGAACAACAATGGGTGCGAGCCAAGATGGCGGACCTCGAAGACAGGTCAAGACGTAATAACGTCAAAATTCGCGGCATTCCGGAAACAATCTTACCGGCGGACCTGAACTCTTTTGCCAGGAAACTCATCTCCACGCTTCTGCCTGATCTCTCCCCAATGGAGACTATAATTGACCGTATTCATCGCCTACCGAAGCCTCCGCACCTCCCAGCTACGGTCCCCTGTGATACACTCATGAGAATCCATTTCTTCCACGCCAAGGACATGCTCCTGGCGACAACAAGACGCCTTGATCAACTTCCACCACTGTATGCGAAACTGCAGCTGTTTGCCGACATCTCCCAATACACCCGCCAACAGAGGCGTCAACTTCAAACCATTACCAAGCCACTAAATAACCACAAGATCCCTTACCAATGGGGTTTCCCGACCAAACTTCTGGTTACCAAGAATGGAGTAAAACACAGTATTCATTCTGTAGAGGAGGGCATACAACTGCTCAGAAAGTGGAAAATTCTCCCGGACGCACCCGCTCCAATGCAGGTGTCCCACGCTGATGAGAGCCAAACGGTCAACACCGGTCCCCACGCCAGCACCGCCAGATGAATGTGTGGTTAGCGGCTTTCCGATTCTACAGCTCACCTAAGCACTCCGGTCAGTGCCTGCTCATTGCAGATTACCCACGGACTAATACCTCCGTACGACTTCAGTAGTCCGTTTACCACACTACTGGTCCTCATCTTTCCCATTTGCCCTACTTGTTTCTTTTATTGTTTTCTTTTACTCTTTTATTGTTTTATTTTATTTACTTCTATTAATTGTCACCCTCCATTTTATCTCCCCTCTTGTTCTTGCCCCGGAGAGCGCTAGTCATCTGAGATTCGAACACACTTGAGGAACACAGCCTCCCTTAATCCTCGACTTCCAGAAATACCACAGACTTCCGTATTGACCTACAGCCTAACGCCCACGAACTGTAAGTACTACCACTCCTGTATTTAACCGCACCACACAAGCTACTATGCCGAAATGTATATCTCTAAATGCCAAAGGCCTTAACCACCCTGCTAAAAGATCCTCTTTATGGAGGACGGCGCAAACCTCCCTTTGTGACGTTCTCTGTGTACAAGAGACCAATTTCAAGCTTTCTGCAGAACCCACCTGCACCAACAGGACCTTTCCCAACATTTTCAGGGCATCGAGCCCTGATAAGAAAAATGGGGTTTTGATAGCCATCAAAAATACAGTGACTTTTACGCTACATAATAGCCTGGTCGATTAGTCGTTTAGTTTCCTAAACAAGCTCATGAAGAAGATAACACGCTTCAAACACGGTCATCTTGTCATCTGCGGTGACTTCAATATAGTTCCCGACAACTCCATGTATACTTCATCCAGATCTAGTAGACTTCGGTCACCCATGGGCTCATTCATACAAACCAATGATCTGTACGATGTGTGGCGTTGCCACCACACCACTGAAAGGGACTATTCTTATTTTTCACCACGCCATAACTCCTATACCCGAATTGACTATTTCTTGGTGGACAAATGGACACTGCCCAAAATATCAAATTCAGAAATTTCTACCATTACGTGGTCGGACCACGCTCCAGTCGCACTAACCATCAATGACTCATTATCCACTTCCGCTACGCGGATTTGGCGTGCTAATGCCACACTCATCCACTCCCCGATTTATTCGGGCTACGTCCAAGAACGTTTGGAGGAATTTTTCTCCCTTAATGATGGCTCTGTGGGGGATAACTCGGTTATTTGGAATGCCCACAAGGTGTTCATAAGGGGAATTTTTGTTCAATTGGGAGCTAGAGAAAGGAGGAGGAGATCACTGCGTCTAGACGCCCTTACATCTGAGATCAAAACCCTTGAGGGACAAAACCAATCCAACCCTAAGCACGATACCAAAACCAAACTAGGCCTCCTTAGGCAAGAGCTACGATCCCACCTGTTAGACTCTTTTGAAAAAGCCCATACCCACTTCAAAGCCAAACTATACTCCACTGGCAATAAGGCAGGAAAAGCCATGGCCAATAGACTTAAAGGACATCACTCTAAAACCAAAATCCCCCACCTTTACCACCCCGCTTCAAATCAAAAACGTATTGACCCGTCAAACATTGCTGATGCCTTCCGCCACTACTATAACAATCTTTACAACCTGAAGAATGATGCCTCGATGCCACAACCTTCCCCACCCGATATAGCTTCGTTCCTTGAGGAGATCAACCTCCCCTCATTATCCACGGATCAACTTGAGTCGCTGAATGCCCCTTTCGCCAACAAGGAAATTATGGAAACTATTTCTAAATTACCCTCAAACAAATCACCGGGCCCCGACGGACTCACTAGTGAGTACTATAAACGATTTCGTATGATCCTTTCCCCTTTCCTGTCTAGGGTATGTAATGACGCCGCCTCGTCCTCCTCTCTCCCTCCAGAAATGTTGTCTGCCCTAATTGTCACACTGCCGAAGCCAGGTAAGGAACCCACATGCCCGCAAAATTTCCGACCAATTTCTTTCCTCAACCTAGATACAAAAATTTATGCCAAACTTATCGTCAATCGACTAATAGACCTGATGCCTCTTCTCATTCATAGGGACCAATCTGGTTTCATGAAAGGGAGACAAACATATGATGCCACTCGAAGGATTCTAAATATTATTCATGCTGCTGAGTCCACCCGAACGCCTTCTCTGCTCCTCTCCCTGGATGCAGAGAAGGCGTTTGATAGAGTGCATTGGGACTATATGAAAGCAACTCTCCTCAAATTTGGATTTCAAGGACACATCCTGTCCGCTATATTGGCCTTGTATTCCTCCCCCTCAGCGCAAGTCTACACGTCTGAGATGCTCTCTAAACCATTTTCTATTTCCAATGGTACCCGACAGGGGTGCCCATTGTCCCCGCTCATATTCAATTTAATAATGGAACCACTGGCCGAACACGTCAGGTCCAGCTCCAAGATTACAGACTTCCAAGTGGGAGCTGTGAACCACAAAATTAATTTATTTGCGGACGACGTAATTTTGATGATCACAAACCCACTTTCCTCCCTGGCTTCGGTTCAACTCCTATTGCAAAGGTTCAGTGCTGTATCCTACTATAAAGCAAATAGTCATAAATCCTATATTCTAGATCTAGGCCAGGACGCAATCACGAGTAATCTCCTCAGGAATACATACCAATACCCCTGGGCAGAATCTGGAATATCTTACCTAGGCATCACACTTACCAAATCTCCGAAAGGCTTATTCCCACATAACTACTTGAATCTTAAGCAAATGCTGATACGCGAAACTGCAAGCATCTCCAAACAATTCTCCTGGGTAGGTCGCTTAGCAGCTTTCAAAATGATGTTACTACCAAGAATGCTCTATTTGTTTCGGACGCTACCCATACCCCTCTCTGGTTTATACCTTAACTCACTGCAATCCATTGTCACGAGATTCATATGGCAAGGCAAAAAGTCTAGATGTAGTCATACTAGGCTTATTAAACATCGACTTATGGGTGGAATGGGTCAAATTGATGTTAGGGACTACTACTTAGCGACTATTCTAGCACAGACGAAGGATTGGTTCGCCACACCACCCTGTACGCTGTGGAGTGAAATAGAAAATGCTATGACACCCGGACCGAACCTCGCTAGTTGGCTATTTCATATGACCGCCAACACTAAGCTGCTCCGCATTTACTCCCCTACCATTCAGGCCACAGTCAAGGCTTGGAAGACGATCCACCACTTTAAATAGACTGACCTCCTGATCAAACCCATACCTGTCCCCCTTGAGACGTTACAACTAATCTCACCTGACTTACACATCCCGACCTGGATAACTAACAATATGTCCTCTACACCGGACCTTTGCACTGTTGCGACGACCGACTCGTTCTTACGTATCCAAGAACGTTTTCAGGTTGCGACTACCGACTTCTTCACCTACTACAGATTACGGAGATGCTTACTAGCTAACCCTTCCCTAGAAGGCTCTTTACCCATACGTCTATGGAACTATTTCTTCTCAGACAAGCATACCACCAAAGGTACATCAATTATATACTCCACTCTGCAAAAGACAAAAACACTTTTCAAAAAACAAAACCCCTTACTGATTGGGAAAATGATCTCCAAACTGCATTCTCAGACATGCAATGGCAGAGGGCAATTAAATCTACATGTAAATTCGGAAAAAATACTGCGCAGGTCTATAGTAGTAGGCTGTGAAATTAAATAAATAATGAATAAATGCTGCTGCAGCTAATATGTCAGATATAAACATAGAGCAATATAGAAAGGGAAAAAAAGCTGCGCTGCATCAATGAAAACAAAATGTGTTGCATATATATACCAAAATATTGTTTAACTAGTGCATAAATACACCGGTGCAAAATTCAATAAACTCAGAAATAAATCAAAAGTCCGTGTAGAATAGAGAAAATAATCACCAAAGTTCAGAGAAGGATGTAAAAGACAACAAAAGAAGTCCGAATGGGTGTTGAACAGCTCCAAGGAAATCTTGTGTAACAGCCAGATTGATACAGGTTATCCTCCACCACTTATGGTTAAAACTGCTTACCAGAAAGATCAGACCTCTAACGAGATCAACAACACATGGATTCAAATTAAGCCAGCACGAGAAATCCAGGAATCCTGTCACCCTGTCTGTATCTCCTTCTCCTTATAGCCAGATTAGCGTTCCTCCAAAAGCATGACCACCCAGAAGGAAAACATTGACATGGCGTAATAACGTCTAAAAGGTTCTTTATTAAAAAGTAAAGTACACTCACATTTATGTAGAACAAAAGTAGCGTGTAACTAAAATAGCCGGCCGGCTCTGTCATCCGCTCGTCCTTCCGGATTGACAGCGTGGTACAATTCGTGGTGACGTCAGCACGCCGCTTACCCTACGCCGTTTCGTCACAACAATGACTTCTTCCAGGGGCACGAGCGGCGTGCTGACTCGCCACTCTTTATTCAACAACAAAACATCCAAGGACCGCCCAGCTCTGAGGTTTGAAAATCGAGGGTGCGTCCACCATCTTGGATAAGGGATCCCTGCCAATACTAGGCTGATGAAAACTAGGATAACAAAAAGGGATCTAATAACAGATCTCCAGGTGGTAGAGCGAAAAAATGTTTAAAAAGGAGGTTGCCGTTTGTGAACCAAACATGCCGCAACCACAAATAAAAAACATATATGTGTTAATTTAAGGACTTAATTCCCGGGATATAAAACGGATATTATGACATATCAAAGGATGTTTATAAATCATGATAGAAATAATTATATAGACAAGAGGTCACATAAAAGTGTACATAATCACACATAGGTTGCAAGCTAGATAAATAGCATTTATAGCAACATTTATTAGTTGGAAAAAGATGTATGTTGTGGTACATGCGCATAACCATACGCACATACTGTGGCAGAACAACAACAAATTATTCCATACAAAACAATAAAAATATTGTATAAAAAATATATATAATTATATATATATATATAAAAAAAGGGGTCATAATGTTCTAAGGAGACTGTTTGATGAAATGTAATTTTTATATGCATGAGTAGGATGAAAAAATGGGGGGGAAACCCAGATTAGCCAAAATTCAGAGCCAGTTCACAGATATCAAAATATTACATATATGACTAACCATTGTCAATAAAAGCATTTACGTCTGTGTCTACATTGAATCCATATGGAATGTAGGTACGGATCCGGTATATCCAGGCCATTTCGAGCCTGGATAATTCTCTCACTAATGAACTACCTCTCCAATGGGGTTCAAACTTGTCTATCCCCATGAAGAGAGTTCCCTCAGGGTTGCGATTATGACATTGGTCGTAATGGCTGGACACTGAGTGTTGTGAAAACCCAGATCTAATGTTGGTGATGTGTTCACCTAATCTTACTTTCATTTCTCTTTTGGTCCTGCCAATATATTGTAATCCGCACAGACATTGTAACAGATAAACAACCCCTGTTGAACTACAAGTAATGAAAGACTCGATCTTATGCTCTTTTGAGGTGCTAGTTGAAATAAAAGATAAGTTTTTTTTGGATTTGATCTTATTTAATGTACAAACCTGGAAATTCCTACATTGGTGGTACCCCTTGATATCTCGTTGGAAAAAAGACACCTTCTTAGTGGGAGGATCCACCACATTAGGGGCTACTTTGTCACGTAATGAGGATGCACCTCTAAAGATGACCTGAGGGGTGTTTGGTAAAAAAGTGTTGATGACCCTATCATTTGATAATAGGTGCCAATGTTTCTTGATAAGTTTTTTTATGGCATAGTGTTGATTGGAAAAGGTAGTAATAAATGGCACCAAAAGTTTGGTGTTATTGGGCTTGGGGATAGAGTCCAACAATGTGCATCTATCTATTTCAGCTACCTCATTGAAAACATTTTCAAGTGTTAGAGGGTCATAACCTTTTTCTAATAACCTAGTTTTAAGGATGCCAGCTTGTGTTTTATATTCATTCAGAGTCGAGCAATTTCTCCTCATTCTAATGAACTGGCTTTTTGGGACAGATTTCAACCAATTTGCATGGTGACAGCTCCCTATGGGGATGAAAGAATTCCGATCTGTCTTTTTAAAATAGGTTTTAGTTAGAAAAGAATCATTTTCTTTAGTGATGGTAAGATCCAGAAAGTTGATGGAATCTTGACTAGCCTCGAAAGACAGACAAATGCCTCTCTCATTGTCATTAAGAGATGAGATGAAGGAGTCTAATTGCAACTTGCTGCCTGTCCACAAGAGGAGGACGTCATCAATGTACCTTGCCCACAATGCTATGTGGGGACTCTGGTCACTATAGATGACGTCCTCCTCCCATTTGGCCATGAACAAATTTGCCAAGCTCGGCGCATACTTGGCGCCCATAGCGACTCCACGGGTTTGTCTATAATAATTATGATCAAACCAAAAGTAATTGTGGCTTGCCGCATACTCTAATGCTTCCATGATGAAATCCCTCTGCTGTGATAGTAGGTTGGAAGAAAGATCAAGGAAATATTTAACAGCCTGGATACCCAGATCATGAGGGATGATAGTGTACAATGACTTGACGTCAGCTGTCACCATCCATAAGTCCTTGTCCGCCTTAAGTAGAGACAACATATTGATAACCTGTTTAGAATCTTTGAGATATGACGGCATTTTCTGAACAAGAGGCTGGAGAAAGTGGTCTATATATTTTCCCACCCTGGACGTGATGGAATTAATGCCACTAATGATAGGGCGTCCAGGGGGGCAAGTAAGGCTCTTGTGAATTTTCGGGAGGCTATATAAAATAGGGACCCTTGGAGCCTTAGGTACTAAAAATAGTATTTCTTTTTCATTGAGGATCCCTTTCTCTACGCCCTTTGAAACTAACAGTTCCAATGAATTTTTGTATTCAATGATAGGATTCCCCAACAAAGGGGTGTATGTGTCAAGATCATTAACAATGATTTTGATCCCATCAATGTAGGTGGTCCGATCCATAATTACTATCCCCCCCCCTTATCCGCTGGACGGATAACAACCTCTTTGTTGGTACAAAGAGTATCTAGACCAATTTCTAGTTTGGGATCCAGTTTCTGATTGAGAACTTTGATCTTATCTAAATCTCTTATCATAACATCCCTAAAAACTTTTAAGGAAGGAGCCAGCATACCAGGGGGGTTCCAAGTAGAAGCATTAGAAAGTCCTGAATGTTGGACAGTTGTTTGAACAGCAACTGTATCTTTCATTGGTGCACCAGCAAAGTAACGTTTGATGTTCACTTTGCGTATATATTGATGGATGTCCATATATGTTTGAAATTTATTAAGCTTCCTTGGAGGGGCAAATTTAAGTCCTTTGTTTAGCAAAATGATTTCTGATTGGGTTAGAACATGAGAGCTAAGATTGTAAATGCCATCACTATTCACGTTCTCGATTTTTTTACACTTTGTTCTCCTCCCCCCTCTGCTCCCTCTTTGCCTTCTACAGGTCTTTTTAGCCCTTGATTGGGTTTGAGAAAAACCCAATGTTCACTTGAATTTTTTTCCCATTGACCTGGAGGAAAGTCTCTTGATGGACCTAGTCTGTAGAGCTCTTGGATTTGTCTTGTCTGTTCATAGTCAGTAGGTGCAACGTTTCTTGGGCCTTCACGGTCTCTTAATGGATAGAAACGGTTCCTAGTGTCTATGTCGCTATCATACTCAAGATCCTCTCTAGATCTATTTGCAAAATGGCGAGAGTCCTGGTGAGATCTATGCCACTCTTGTAGTTCTAGATCACCATTTTGAGGGCTCACTTGCCATCTTAGGCTCCTAGGAACCATATTGAGTTTAATGTATGTGTTAAGGAAAGCTATGTCCCACTGAGTGTGAATCTCAGTAATGGTAAGGTTCTTAAGTCTGATAAAAAGACCTTTCATATCACTCTCTTTGTCATTATACCTTTTAAAAACGCCTTCAGTATCAACAACCTTGGAGGCTCTATAATCAAAAACATCCATCTTAAGACTTGAGATCAGAAGAAAGATAGTGAGAAAATTACTTGTGTAATATTAAATGTTTGATACGACAAAAAAGAAGAAAACACTTAACCTTATAAAAGGATTTTAACTCAATAAAATTGTGACCGCTGCTGTATAGGTGTATCTAAGGCTATACTGTAAATTCGGAAAAAATACTGCGCAGGTCTATAGTAGTAGGCTGTGAAATTAAATAAATAATGAATAAATGCTGCTGCAGCTAATATGTCAGATATAAACATAGAGCAATATAGAAAGGGAAAAAAAGCTGCGCTGCATCAATGAAAACAAAATGTGTTGCATATATATACCAAAATATTGTTTAACTAGTGCATAAATACACCGGTGCAAAATTCAATAAACTCAGAAATAAATCAAAAGTCCGTGTAGAATAGAGAAAATAATCCCCAAAGTTCAGAGAAGGATGTAAAAGACAACAAAAGAAGTCCGAATGGGTGTTGAACAGCTCCAAGGAAATCTTGTGTAACAGCCAGATTGATACAGGTTATCCTCCACCACTTATGGTTAAAACTGCTTACCAGAAAGATCAGACCTCTAACGAGATCAACAACACATGGATTCAAATTAAGCCAGCACGAGAAATCCAGGAATCCTGTCACCCTGTCTGTATCTCCTTCTCCTTATAGCCAGATTAGCGTTCCTCCAAAAGCATGACCACCCAGAAGGAAAACATTGACATGGCGTAATAACGTCTAAAAGGTTCTTTATTAAAAAGTAAAGTACACTCACATTTATGTAGAACAAAAGTAGCGTGTAACTAAAATAGCCGGCCGGCTCTGTCATCCGCTCGTCCTTCCCGATTGACGGCGTGGTACAATTCGTGGTGACGTCAGCACGCCGCTTACCCTACGCCGTTTCGTCACAACAATGACTTCTTCCAGGGGCACGAGCGGCGTGCTGACTCGCCACACTTTATTCAACAACAAAACATCCAAGGACCGCCCAGCTCTGAGGTTTGAAAATCGAGGGCGCGTCCACCATCTTGGATAAGGGATCCCTGCCAATACTAGGCTGATGAAAACTAGGATAACAAAAAGGGATCTAATAACAGATCTCCAGGTGGTAGAGCGAAAAAATGTTTAAAAAGGAGGTTGCCGTTTGTGAACCAAACATGCCGCAACCACAAATAAAAAACATATATGTGTTAATTTAAGGACTTAATTCCCGGGATATAAAACGGATATTATGACATATCAAAGGATGTTTATAAATCATGATAGAAATAATTATATAGACAAGAGGTCACATAAAAGTGTACATAATCACACATAGGTTGCAAGCTAGATAAATAGCATTTATAGCAACATTTATTAGTTGGAAAAAGATGTATGTTGTGGTACATGCGCATAACCATACGCACATACTGTGGCAGAACAACAACAAATTATTCCATACAAAACAATAAAAATATTGTATAAAAAATATATATAATTATATATATATATATATATATAAAAAAGGGGTCATAATGTTCTAAGGAGACTGTTTGATGAAATGTAATTTTTATATGCATGAGTAGGATGAAAAAATGGGGGGGAAACCCAGATTAGCCAAAATTCAGAGCCAGTTCACAGATATCAAAATATTACATATATGACTAACCATTGTCAATAAAAGCATTTACGTCTGTGTCTACATTGAGTCCATATGGAATGTAGGTACGGATCCGGTATATCCAGGCCATTTCGAGTCTGGATAATTCTCTCACTAATGAACTACCTCTCCAATGGGGTTCGAACTTGTCTATCCCCATGAAGAGAGTTCCCTCAGGGTTGCGATTATGACATTGGTCGTAATGGCTGGACACTGAGTGTTGTGAAAACCCAGATCTGATGTTGGTGATGTGTTCACCTAATCTTACTTTCATTTCTCTTTTGGTCCTGCCAATATATTGTAATCCGCACAGACATTGTAACAGATAAACAACCCCTGTTGAACTACAAGTAATGAAAGACTCGATCTTATGCTCTTTTGAGGTGCTAGTTGAAATAAAAGATAAGGTTTTTTTGGATTTGATCTTATTTAATGTACAAACCTGGCAATTCCTACATTGGTGGTACACCTTGATGTCTCGTTGGAAAAAAGACACCTTCTTAGTGGGAGGATCCACCACATTAGGGGCTACTTTGTCACGTAATGAGGATGCACCTCTAAAGATGACCTGAGGGGTGTTTGGTAAAAAAGTGTTGATGACCCTATCATTTGATAATAGGTGCCAATGTTTCTTGATAAGTTTTTTTATGGCATAGTGTTGATTGGAAAAGGTAGTAATAAATGGCACCAAAAGTTTGGTGTTATTGGGCTTGGGGATAGAGTCCAACAATGTGCATCTATCTATTTCAGCTACCTAATTGAAAACATTTTCAAGTGTTAGAGGGTCATAACCTTTTTCTAATAACCTAGTTTTAAGGATGCCAGCTTGTGTTTTATATTCATTCAGAGTCGAGCAATTTCTCCTCATTCTAATGAACTGGCTTTTTGGGACAGATTTCAACCAATTTGCATGGTGACAGCTCCCTATGGGGATGAAAGAATTCCGATCTGTCTTTTTAAAATAGGTTTTCGTTAGAAAAGAATCATTTTCTTTAGTGATGGTAAGATCCAGAAAGTTGATGGAATCTTGACTAGCCTCGAAAGACAGACAAATGCCTCTCTCATTGTCATTAAGAGATGAGATGAAGGAGTCTAATTGCAACTTGCTGCCTGTCCACAAGAGGAGGACGTCATCAATGTACCTTGCCCACAATGCTATGTGGGGACTCTGGTCACTATAGATGACGTCCTCCTCCCATTTGGCCATGAACAAATTTGCCAAGCTTAGCGCATACTTGGCGCCCATAGCGACTCCACGGGTTTGTCTATAATAATTATGATCAAACCAAAAGTAATTGTGGCTTGCCGCATACTCTAATGCTTCCATGATGAAATCCCTCTGCTGTGATAGTAGGTTGGAAGAAAGATCAAGGAAATATTTAACAGCCTGGATACCCAGATCATGAGGGATGATAGTGTACAATGACTTGACGTCAGCTGTCACCATCCATAAGTCCTTGTCCGCCTTAAGTAGAGACAACATATTGATAACCTGTTTAGAATCTTTGAGATATGACAGCATTTTCTGAACTAGAGGCTGGAGAAAGTGGTCTATATATTTTCCCACCCTGGACGTGATGGAATTAATGCCACTAATGATAGGGCGTCCAGGGGGCAAGTAAGGCTCTTGTGAATTTTCGGGAGGCTATATAAAATAGGGACCCTTGGAGCCTTAGGTACTAAAAATAGTTTTTCTTTTTCATTGAGGATCCCTTTCTCTACGCCCTTTGAAACTAACAGTTCCAATGAATTTTTGTATTCAATGATAGGATTCCCCAACAAAGGGGTGTATGTGTCAAGATCATTAACAATGATTTTGATCCCATCAATGTAGGTGGTACGATCCATAATTACTATCCCCCCCCCTTATCCGCTGGACGGATAACAACCTCTTTGTTGGTACAAAGAGTATCTAGACCAATTTCTAGTTTGGGATCCAGTTTCTGATTGAGAACTTTGATCTTATCTAAATCTCTTATCATAACATCCCTAAAAATATTTAAGGAAGGAGCCAGCGTACCAGGGGGGTTCCAAGTAGAATTAGAAAGTCCTGAATGTTGGACAGTTGTTTGAACAGCAACTGTATCTTTCATTGGTGCACCAGCAAAGTAACGTTTGATGTTCACTTTGCGTATATATTGATGGATGTCCATATATGTTTGAAATTTATTAAGCTTCCTTGGAGGGGCAAATTTAAGTCCTTTGTTTAGCAAAATGATTTGTGATTGGGTTAGAACATGAGAGCTAAGATTGTAAATGCCATCACTATTCACGTTCTCGATTTTTTTTACACTTTGTTCTCCTCCCCCCTCTGCTCCCTCTTTGCCTTCTACAGGTCTTTTTAGCCCTTGATTGGGTTTGAGAAAAACCCAATGTTCACTTGAATTTTTTTCCCATTGACCTGGAGGAAAGTCTCTTGATGGACCTAGTCTGTAGAGCTCTTGGATTTGTCTTGTCTGTTCATAGTCAGTAGGTGCAACGTTTCTTGGGCCTTCACGGTCTCTTAATGGATAGAAACGGTTCCTAGTGTCTATGTCGCTATCATACTCAAGATCCTCTCTAGATCTATTTGCAAAATGGCGAGAGTCCTGGTGAGATCTATGCTCCGAATAGGAATCATAGTTATGTTGGTTGCCATTCCCTCTCTATGGGTCCCTCTCTCTTTTAGGGGAATCCCTATAGTGATAATAGTCTTGGGGACCATTATTCCTATCTGAATTGGTTCCATGGTTTCCATATGTCACTTTATTCCGTCCTGAGTTGTTACCTTGTGAATAATTTTTTGAGGGACCTGATGTCCTCATTGGTGAATGATTGTTCATCTTCTTCGTCTTTTTCCCCACTTTTTAAATTTTGGGGGTCTTAGTCAGATCCTTATTGGGCAATGATGGTTGTGAGTATGTTGCTGTTATTGCAGGAGTGTTGTCACCCTGTGCTACAGCTTCCATTCTAGAATTGGCCTCATTCTGTTGTTCGGCCGCTAGTTTTTTCTGCCATTCAAAAACTAGACTGGCCTGATAGTCCCCAAAGTCTCTATTATACTTTTTTCTTTTTTTAATTTTTTGTTCCTTCTCTTCTTTATCAAGAATCCCCAGAAGACTGGAAGATCTTTGTTTGTATTCATCGCTCTCTTTACAGGGTGATAGGGTTTCCTTGAGTGCTTTGATCTCAGTGTCTAATTTTTCTAGTTTGGTGGTTTTTCTTGTTACCAAGAAGCGTAAAAAGTTTACCCCAGCTTCGTTAAAATACCGAAACCACTCTTGTAGTTCTAGATCACCATTTTGAGGGCTCACTTGCCATCTTAGGCTCCTAGGAACCATATTGAGTTTAATGTATGTGTTAAGGAAAGCTATGTCCCACTGAGTGTGAATCTCAGTAATGGTAAGGTTCTTAAGTCTGATAAAAAGACCTTTCATATCACTCTCTTTGTCATTATACATTTTAAAAAGGCCTTCAGTATCAACAACCTTTTTTCCCTTTCTATATTGCTCTATGTTTATATCTGACATATTAGCTGCAGCAGCATTTATTCATTATTTATTTAATTTCACAGCCTACTACTATAGACCTGCACAGTATTTTTTCCGAATATACAGTATAGCCTTAGATACACCTATACAGCAGCGGTCACAATTTTATTGAGTTAAAATCCTTTTATAAGGTTAAGTGTTTTCTTCTTTTTTGTCGTGATATCAAACACTTAATATTACACAAGTAATTTTCTCACTATCTTTCTTCTGATCTCAAGTCTTAAGATGGATGTTTTTGATTATAGAGCCTCCAAGGTTGTTGATACTGAAGGCGTTTTTAAAATGTATAATGACAAAGAGAGTGATATGAAAGGTCTTTTTATCAGACTTAAGAACCTTACCATTACTGAGATTCACACTCAGTGGGACATAGCTTTCCTTAACACATACATTAAACTCAATATGGTTCCTAGGAGCCTAAGATGGCAAGTGAGCCCTCAAAATGGTGATCTAGAACTACAAGAGTGGTTTCGGTATTTTAACGAAGCTGGGGTAAACTTTTTACGCTTCTTGGTAACAAGAAAAACCACCAAACTAGAAAAATTAGACACTGAGATCAAAGCACTCAAGGAAACCCTATCACCTGGTAAAGAGAGCGATGAATACAAAGAAAGATCTTCCAGTCTTCTGGGGATCCTTGATAAAGAAGAGAAGGAACAAAAAATTAAAAAAAGAAAAAAGTATAATAGAGACTTTGGGGACTATCAGGCCAGTCTAGTTTTTGAATGGCAGAAAAAACTAGCGGCCGAACAACAGAATGAGGCCAATTCTAGAATGGAAGCTGTAGCACAGGGTGACAACACTCCTGCAATAACAGCAACATACTCACAACCATCATTGCCCAATAAGGATCTGACTAAGACCCCCAAAATTAAAAAAGTGGGGAAAAAGACGAAGAAGATGAACAATCATTCACCAATGAGGACATCAGGCCCCTCAAAAAATTATTCACAAGGTAACAACTCAGGACGGAATAAAGTGACATATGGAAACCATGGAACCAATTCAGATAGGAATAATGGTCCCCAAGACTATTATCACTATAGGGATTCCCCTAAAAGAGAGAGGGACCCATGGAGAGGGAATGGCAACCAACATAACTATGATTCCTATTCGGAGCATAGATCTCACCAGGACTCTCGCCACTCCAAGAGCTCTACAGACTAGGTCCATCAAGAGACTTTCCTCCAGGTCAATGGGAAAAAAATTCAAATGAACATTGGGTTTTTCTCAATCCCAATCAAGGGCTAAAAAGACCTGTAGAAGGCAAAGAGGGAGCAGAGGGGGGAGGAGAACAAAGTGTAAAAAAATCGAGAACGTGAATAGTGATGGCATTTACAATCTTAGCTCTCATGTTCTAACCCAATCAGAAATCATTTTGCTAAACAAAGGACTTAAATGTGCCCCTCCAAGGAAGCTTAATAAATTTCAAACATATATGGACATCCATCAATATATACGCAAAGTGAACATCAAACGTTACTTTGCTGGTGCACCAATGAAAGATACAGTTGCTGTTCAAACAACTGTCCAACATTCAGGACTTTCTAATGCTTCTACTTGGAACCCCCCTGGTACGCTGGCTCCTTCCTTAAAAGTTTTTAGGGATGTTATGATAAGAGATTTAGATAAGATCAAAGTTCTCAATCAGAAACTGGATCCCAAACTAGAAATTGGTCTAGATACTCTTTGTACCAACAAAGAGGTTGTTATCCGTCCAGCGGATAAGGGGGGTGGGATAGTAATTATGGATCGTACCACCTACATTGATGGGATCAAAATCATTGTTAATGATCTTGACACATACACCCCTTTGTTGGGGAATCCTATCATTGAATACAAAAATTCATTGGAACTGTTAGTTTCAAAGGGCGTAGAGAAAGGGATCCTCAATGAAAAAGAAAAACTATTTTTAGTACCTAAGGCTCCAAGGGTCCCTATTTTATATAGCCTCCCGAAAATTCACAAGAGCCTTACTTGCCCCCTGGACGCCCTATCATTAGTGGCATTAATTCCATCACGTCCAGGGTGGGAAAATATATAGACCACTTTCTCCAGCCTCTAGTTCAGAAAATGCCGTCATATCTCAAAGATTCTAAACAGGTTATCAATATGTTGTCTCTACTTAAGGCGGACAAGGACTTATGGATGGTGACAGCTGACGTCAAGTCATTGTACACTATCATCCCTCATGATCTGGGTATCCAGGCTGTTAAATATTTCCTTGATCTTTCTTCCAACCTACTATCACAGCAGAGGGATTTCATCATGGAAGCATTAGAGTATGCGGCAAGCCACAATTACTTTTGGTTTGATCATAATTATTATAGACAAACCCGTGGAGTCGCTATGGGCGCCAAGTATGCGCCGAGCTTGGCAAATTTGTTCATGGCCAAATGGGAGGAGGACGTCATCTATAGTGACCAGAGTCCCCACATAGCATTGTGGGCAAGGTACATTGATGACGTCCTCCTCTTGTGGACAGGCAGCAAGTTGCAATTAGACTCCTTCATCTCATCTCTTAATGACAATGAGAGAGGCATTTGTCTGTCTTTCGAGGCTAGTCAAGATTCCATCAACTTTCTGGATCTTACCATCACTAAAGAAAATGATTCTTTTCTAACGAAAACCTATTTTAAAAAGACAGATCGGAATTCTTTCATCCCCATAGGGAGCTGTCACCATGCAAATTGGTTGAAATCTGTCCCAAAAAGCCAGTTCATTAGAATGAGGAGAAATTGCTCGACTCTGAATGAATATAAAACACAAGCTGGCATCCTTAAAACTAGGTTATTAGAAAAAGGTTATGACCCTCTAACACTTGAAAATGTTTTCAATGAGGTAGCTGAAATAGATAGATGCACATTGTTGGACTCTATCCCCAAGCCCAATAACACCAAACTTTTGGTGCCATTTATTACTACCTTTTCCAATCAACACTATGCCATAAAAAAACTTATCAAGAAACATTGGCACCTATTATCAAATGATAGGGTCATCAACACTTTTTTACATAACACCCCTCAGGTCATCTTTAGAGGTGCATCCTCATTACGTGACAAAGTAGCCCCTAATGTGGTAGATCCTCCCACTAAGAAGGTGTCTTTTTTCCAACGAGACATCAAGGGGTACCACCAATGTAGGAATTGCCAGGTTTGTACATTAAATAAGATCAAATCCAAAAAAAACGTATCTTTTATTTCAACTAGCACCTCAAAAGAGCATAAGATCGAGTCTTTCATTACTTGTAGTTCAACAGGGGTTGTTTATCTGTTACAATGTCCGTGCGGATTACAATATATTGGCAGGACCAAAAGAGAAATGAAAGTAAGATTAGATGAACACATCACCAACATTAGATCTGGGTTTTCACAACACTCAGGCCCAGATTCACAGAGCGATTACGCGTGCGCAACTGCTGTTGCGCGTGCGTAAGTCTAAATGTGCGCGTGCGTATAGTTGCACGCGATTCACAAAACAATATACACCAGAAATCTACGTTTTTTTGTCCGGCGTAATTGAGTTAGACATGCGCTTCCCTTCGCGCAAAACTGCGCTAGACACACCATTGATTTGCTAGTCAAATATGCTAATGAGGGAGTTACGGGGATCCACAAAAAAACGCAGTTGCTGCGCAGGCTACGCGATGTGCGCAACAGCAAAATGTCCTGTCTAAAGTTAGAGCCCCTAAAAGCTGGTCTAACTTTTGAAAAACGTCTACATCTCACAGAAAGCAACACCGTTACTGAGGAGCAGACCACACACACGTGTTGCACTACAATTTGACTGCCAACATGCTAGGGGCATCGTCGCTCATAGCTGCACTAGTGAATATAGATGACCAAAGAAGGAGGAGGGCACGGAGGATGGCACGGGAGAGGGTATACCGCACCCGCATACACCTGTTTGGCATGAATGATTCAGAGGTCTTTCGCATCTTCAGATTCCCCCCTCATGCCATCCTGGAATTAACCACAACCCTGCAGGAGGACATCACCAGCCCAACACAACGCTCACATGCAGTGCAGCCACTGGTGAAGGTCCTGGCAACACTCCATTTCCTTGCCAGTGGCTCTTTTCAGCGTACAAGTGGAGTGGTGGCTGGGATGTCACAATCCTCCATGAGCAGATGTGTGCACCAGGTTGTCCCTGCAATCCTCACACGCTTGGCCAACCAAATCATAAAACCCACCACTGAGGAGCTGCGAATCAAGGCAATGGCAGATTTCTACCGAATTGCCAGATTCCCACGCACCATCGGGGCCATAGATTGCACACATGTGGCACTCCAGCCCCCCCATGAGACCGAGCACATGTACCGCAATCGGAAGAATTGGCATTCCATCAACGTACAGGTGATAGTTGATGCCCAAGGCCTCATATGGCACGTTCGTGCCAAACACCCCGGATCCACCCATGACAGCTACATCTACAATCAATGCCACATCCGAACGGAATTCGAACAGAACGTGTATGGGAACACCTGGCTGGTTGGTGAGTGACATGGGAGTCAGGCATGACTATCCCCTCCCGTGATGCACAACAGAAGTGGCACATGCATGACTAACATTCTCCTATCTTATCCTTTACAGGTGACTCTGCATATGCCCTGGGACCCCATCTCATGACTCCTATCCGGAACCCCCAAACCCCAGGAGAGGAACGATACAATGAAGCACACATCAAAACCCGTGCAGTGGTGGAGCGCACCTTTGGCCTCCTGAAGTCACGTTTCCGATGCCTGGATAAGTCTGGGGGTACACTGTTGTATTCCCCAAACTTCGTGTGCCATATCATCGTTGCATGTTGCATGCTGCACAATCTCGCAGTGAGGAAGGGCCTGCAGATAGAGGAACGTGATGACCTAACCCCCCAACCAGACAATCAACCCCTAACCGAGGATACCCCGTCTTCTGAGGGAAGAGCAGTCAGGAGACAGCTCATATTGGGCATCTTTGCACGTTAAACACACACATTAATCATGGCACAATGAGAATGCATGCATGCACACCACTATGGTCCCTAGCACACACACCCCACATCCTCATCAAATTGGATTGGCACCAGTCCACCATGCAAGACTGGTGAGCAGTAACGCCACGTCAAGGCTCCAATTATGTCACTGTACATTCATACACCATTCACACGGACCTGGGGATCACTTCTCCCTGGTCCTGGGGAACCCTTCTCCACCAAAATTGAGGATGACACCCCTTTTCCAGCAGGAATGTCACCCCCACATTCAAACATCATTCACAACCCAAAATATGCCAAAAATGTCAGCAAAAAAAAAAATAAGGCATAGAAAAAAAAAAAAAAAGCAGAGAACAAAAATAAAAATGCTTTCAAAACAAAAGAAGGGGGAAAAAAAAATTAATGCCCTCTGCCTGAGCCACGCCTGGGGCGCCCCCGGCCACGGCCCCGGACCCTCAGGGGAGACGCATGGGGGAGGGGAAAAGCCGGGGAAGGAGGAGCAGCCCCTGAGATCTGCCCACCTGGCGGCCTGCCCTCCAAGGCCACGGCTATTCTGTCCAGGGCAGCACCAAGTGTTGCCGTGTTGCCCTGGATAGCCTGGGTAAGGGCCCTCACATCCTGCCCAACGCCTGCTGCTGTAGTTTGCAGGTCATTTAGGCAGGTTGTGGAGGCCCGGGAGTGGGAGTCCAGGTTACCCAGCCTATCGTTGATGGAGGACAGGCTCTGATCCACCCGCCCCATAGTCTGGCAGAGCTGTCTCAGAAGGCGGGTCTGGGTGGCCAGGTTCCTTCTCAGACAGGCGGGCAGGAGATTGGGCGCCCCCCTGGTGCTCTGGGATGACCTCCTGGCTCCAGCTGATGGTTGTTGCCGGGGAGAAGGTGAGGCCCTTGTGAGGGGAGCCATGTTGGGGGAGGAGGGGGGGGGGCTCACCCTTAGGGAGGGCAGGCTTCTTGCAGCCAGAGGGGAAGAGTCCGCTGAAACCAAACGGCCAGTGCCTTCCATGGACTCCTCCTCCTCATGATTCTCCTCCTCCTCATGATCGTCCTCCGCATGATCCTCCCCCTCCTCTTGTTCCTCCTCTGCGGACTCTGGCCTTGTTGGGGGGGCCTCATTAGGCTGCTGTCCTGGGGTTGGAGCGGTCAGTCCAGATGGCCCTGCACCCTCCTGCACAGCTGTGGATGACACAAAACATTCACAGGTTGGAGGATCCACACACTTGCCACATATTCCCTTTCACCCCCTCCCCCACACATGCTACACACCTGAGAGAAATAAAAACCTTACCTGGCACCGCGGGGACCGGACTTGTGTCAAAGCCTGGCAGGCCCTCCACTTCATGCCGGTGAAAGGTCAGGGCCACCACACGCTCCGTCGCTGTAAATTTAACCCGGCATGGTGGGCCCCCTCCTGTGCCCCTGGCATGGGCATTTATTGCGGCCAGTTTTTTTTTCACCTCACGCCGGAGGTCATTTATTTTCTTTTCAATCCCAGAGCGGGTCCGTGTCTCCCCCTCCCCCGATGAATTGACCTGCTCCGTGATCATATCCAATATCTCCCTCCTCCTGGCCGGGGTGGTGGTGGCACTCTGCGGGCCGTGGAGAAAACGCCCATAGTCGCTAATGGCCCGGGCAAGAATTCTTTTTTCCCCCACAGTAAAATTCAGCTTTCTTTTTCTCTCAGTCATACTTCCAAACAAACTCACTAGCAGTCACCAAAAATCTGTCACAAATACAAGCACAACCAATCAGACAAGAACACACACAAAGAGAAAAAGAACAGGCAAAAATCACACTAGCACTCAGCAAGAAACAGTCACCAAAAAATCAGAGCAAAAAATAAAGCAAGAAAACAAACGCTCTGAAATATATCAATCAAACAAACAGTCTCAAACACTTATCAAAATACACTTTCACAAAACTACCAACAAGCACTAGATCACACAGAACACTAATCTGACAACTACAAAACACACTCTAACGAACAACAGAGCAAAAGCACTTGATTCAATGGGAAGGGACACAAAGGGATGTACTTTTGCAATGGAAGGGCGTTTGTGTGTGTCTATTTATGCTGTCTGCGTAGTTCACAACATTGCCCTAGTCCATTTCCAATATCACTGATTGCGCCGCTCCCGAGTTGTGAGCATGCGCACAACGGAGCTGACATGGTTTCCTTCACGCGCGCATGCGCGAGTCGGCCGGCCCTTCATTTGCATGGGGTCACGGCTCATTTCAATGTAACACGCCCACGTCCCTCCCAATTTGTATTACTCCTCCTTACGCCTCCGGAAAAAACCTTACGCTTGCGCAATCTCTTGCGTAAAAGCTACGTGAATCGCGGGATTACGCGGCTAGATTGCGCAAGTCTAACGGAAAAGTGGTGCGCTACGCCGGACTGATAATGCGCCGATCTACGTGAATCTGGGCCTCAGTGTCCAGCCATTACGACCAATGTCATAATCGCAACCCTGAGGGAACTCTCTTCATGGGGATAGACAAGTTCGAACCCCATTGGAGAGGTAGTTCATTAGTGAGAGAATTATCCAGGCTCGAAATGGCCTGGATATACCGGATCCGTACCTACATTCCATATGGACTCAATGTAGACACAGACGTAAATGCTTTTATTGACAATGGTTAGTCATATATGTAATATTTTGATATCTGTGAACTGGCTCTGAATTTTGGCTAATCTGGGTTTCCCCCCCATTTTTTCATCCTACTCATGCATATAAAAATTACATTTCATCAAACAGTCTCCTTAGAACATTATGACCCCTTTTTTATATATATATATATATAATTATATATATTTTTTATACAATATTTTTATTGTTTTGTATGGAATAATTTGTTGTTGTTCTGCCACAGTATGTGCGTATGGTTATGCGCATGTACCACAACATACATCTTTTTCCAACTAATAAATGTTGCTATAAATGCTATTTATCTAGCTTGCAACCTATGTGTGATTATGTACACTTTTATGTGACCTCTTGTCTATATAATTATTTCTATCATGATTTATAAACATCCTTTGATATGTCATAATATCTGTTTTATATCCCGGGAATTAAGTCCTTAAATTAACACATATATGTTTTTTATTTGTGGTTGCGGCATGTTTGGTTCACAAACGGCAACCTCCTTTTTAAACATTTTTTCGCTCTACCACCTGGAGATCTGTTATTAGATCCCTTTTTGTTATCCTAGTTTTCATCAGCCTAGTATTGGCAGGGATCCCTTATCCAAGATGGTGGACGCGCCCTCGATTTTCAAACCTCAGAGCTGGGCGGTCCTTGGATGTTTTGTTGTTGAATAAAGAGTGGCGAGTCAGCACGCCGCTCGTACCCCTGGAAGAAGTCATTGTTGTGACGAAACGGCGTAGGGTAAGCGGCGTGCTGACGTCACCACGAATTGTACCACGCTGTCAATCGGGAAGGACGAGCGGATGACAGAGCCGGCCGGCTATTTTAGTTACACGCTACTTTTGTTCTACATAAATGTGAGTGTACTTTACTTTTTAATAAAGAACCTTTTAGACGTTATTACGCCATGTCAATGTTTTCCTTCTGGGTGGTCATGCTTTTGGAGGAACGCTAATCTGGCTATAAGGAGAAGGAGATACAGACAGGGTGACAGGATTCCTGGATTTCTCATGCTGGCTTAATTTGAATTCATGTGTTGTTGATCTCGTTAGAGGTCTAATCTTTCTGGTAAGCAGTTTTAACCATAAGTGGTGGAGGATAACCTGTATCAATCTGGCTGTTACACAAGATTTCCTTGGAGCTGATCAACACCCATTCGGACTTCTTTTGTTGTCTTTTACATCCTTCTCTGAACTTTGGGGATTATTTTCTCTATTCTACACAGACTTTTGATTTATTTCTGAGTTTATTGAATTTTGCACCGGTGTATTTATGCACTAGTTAAACAATATTTTGGTATATATATGCAACACATTTTGTTTTCATTGATGCAGCGCAGCTTTTTTTCCCTTTTTAATTAAATCTACATACAAGTACACATCCTGTACCTCCCTATGGAAGCTTGCTCAGAAACTGTTGATGCGCTGGTATCTGACACCACACAGATTAGCTAAGTTCTATAGCCACTCCTCGAGCGATTGCTGGAGACAGTGCAATTCTTTGGGCACCCTCATACATATCTTTTGGTCCTGCACTCACATACGACGTCTCTGGACTGACGTTGAATCATTGCTGAGGAAAGTACTCTGTGTCCCAGTGATACTGACCCCTCAACTAGCTATTCTCAACCTAACTATTGATGATATACCACCCGACCTCCGACTGGTGACGACACACATCCTCCTAGCAACGAGACTGCTGATCGCTAGAAAATGGAAAATGCCAGAATCCCCTACACTTACAGAAGTGGTTACATTGGTACAGACTCACTTTACCTATGAAACTGTTTTATCTTGTGGGAAACCCACTTATGCTAACCTGTTAAATGGGACCCCTGGCACTTTTGGTACACCAACACGCACGCCCATTAACCACCTCTTGATTGCGCTCTGATGTTTCATGACTAATGCCCTCCTCCCCTCCTCCTTTTTTCCCTTCTCCTCCCTTTCTGGTATACATGTGTTCCTACCAACTGGTTTGTTGCAGTTGTTCATTTTATCACATTATCTGTTATATCTTCTTTCTTGGGATCATGCATCCCCAGCCAGTTATGTGTTATGTTATGTGTCTCCTAAATGGTTGATTCCACCGCTTATTATCTTCACAATGTTCATTTCACTGCATTGCTATATCACTATGTATGTTGAAACTTCAAAAAAAAAGATTTGAAAGAGAAAAGCCTTCAGCTGTTCAAAATGAAGCAATTAAAGCCCCTATAAATAAAGCCTAAGGATAACGACTGATTGCTGGATCCTGGGGCTTTGTGAAGTGAAGGAGCAAGTCAGAAGCACTTCTGAAGAGGTGAGGTGCTGATGGATATTTCTGTGTGAGAAATATCAAAGAGACTTTTTGTTGTTTTCTGCGGTAGGACCAGCAGTGTCTGCCCAGCAGTAGGCTGTGCCAGACTCCATAGGTAGGTTCGTGTGTTGGGAAGGTAGACGCCCAAGTGGCAAGGGTTTATTTTGTGTTTTGTTTTGTTTATACTGTTTTGATGCTTGCACGTGTATCCCGCAAGATGGAAAAATAAACCATATCATTTGTTTTCAGTCATCCTCAAGTGCCTTTTTGTACAGTTCAGCATGTAATGAACCCATAGAGGGGGTCACACACACCCGCTACCGAGTTAATCCCTCACAATATATACATATATATATATATATATATATATATATATATATATATATATATATATATAGAGGGTGAGCTAGGGCTAAGTAAACCAATCCATTTTGGTGCCATAAAAACAAGGAGGAAGTTTTTTTAAAGGAAAAGGGGTGGGGGAGGGAAAAGCAATCAGGATCAAGTGGAACCCAATTCGCAGACCCTCGGTACATAATTAAACACACACACACACAACAGCATAGTGCAATAAAGCTACATATTAGTGTACCATATCACAAAGCTAAAGCTCCAGCCATAGCCATACGATATGCACACAGTGCATGGGGCATGGGGGAGGGACCACCTAGTATTGCCTGATATTCAATAGATACAAATACAATATAATAAATATGATAAAAAACATTAATAAATTAATGTATTGGATAACCCTTTCTAAAATACATATATATTAATACAAATTTAAGTGCAAACCCAGCACTCGAAATTCTAGATTATTTAAGAAATTAACAACATTCAGAACGTCTGAAGGTGCTACTTAAATGTTGGGTCTCTCTATTTGGCCAAGCTGTGTAAAAGTCTTACACATGTGGTTTTGCTGTACTCAGGAGTAGTGGAATGTATTTTGGGGTGTCATTTTTGCTATGTACATGCATGTGTTAGAAATATCTTATAAATTAACAACTTTATGTAAAAATAAAAACCCGTTTTCTTTCCACATTTTCCAAAATCTTGTGGAAAAGACATGTTTGACAGACTCATAATGCCTCAAAGAATATACATTGGGGTGTTTGTTTTTCAAAATGGGGTAATTTTGTGGGTAATTCCACTCTCCTGGTGTTCTAGGGCCTTCAAAGGTGTAATACAGTCAGAAAATTAGATGTGTAATGGGCCTCTGTATGTGGCCAGGCTGTCTCATCCTGAGCCATACTCAATATGGATATCAAAATGTGTTTTGGGGTCTAATTGCAAGTATGGCTATGCTGTGTTTGAGAAATATTTGTTAATATGACAATTTTGTGTAAAATAAAAGTAATTTTGAATTTATTTTCAAATCAAGTATTGTGGGGGAAAAATTACAACTTCAAAAAACTCACCATGCCTCTTACTTTGAACTGTCTAAAATGCGTCATTGGGGGGGGGGGGGTATTGGTACTGTCCTGACATTTCAGGGCCTCAAGAAATTAGGTTGTCCATCTATACATCAGGTGCAATCAATTTTCAATGATTGATACCATAGCTTGTAGATGCTATAACTTTCACACAGACAAAATACTATACATCAATTTGGGCTATTTTTACCAAAGATGTGTAGCAGTATTTTTTTTTTTTTGTTCCAAGAAGTTTTTATTGATTTTAACGGTTACAGTACATGGAATACAGTTCGTCGGTTCAAACAGAACAAACGAAAGATCGCGGTCGCAGCCGATATATGGCAATGGGTGGTTACAGAATATACAACAAAAATAAGCAATCTCAAATATGCTAACAGGTGTGTGCGGTGTTTACTGAGAGTCCGTCTTGCAACTGGGGCCTAGCATATATCAAGGCGGGAGCCTGAGATGCGCCGAAGTGAAGCAGAGATCGGTAAGAATAAAAGGAAAGAGGAGAAAAAATACAGAAATAAAGGAAAAAGGATGTCAATGACAACACTTTGAACCTGGGTACCGAAAATGTACGTGAGTGCGAAACCTTGAGCCTAGCACCTGGTTCGTTAGCACATAAACCCCACCCGGGCGGGGAATAGCCGCCGTCCTGTGCCCAGCAGGGGTGGAGGGGGGGTTAATCACGAGGCCTTCAGGGAACTTTAATTGTCCGATTCCACGGGGGAGCGCGCACGCGCACCATGCCGTGTGATATGTAGAGTCAGGGATCTGCGGGGTGCTACCCTACCACCGCCCACCCCTTAAAGGGATCAATCTGTGGGCGGGAGGGAACAGAAGCCTCAAAAGGGTAGAAGATAACTGGCGCGGTCCAAAGAATGGGAAGGGGAGAACGTCTGGTAGTGGCCCTATCCCAGAGGTGACAGTGATGGCAGTCTGTGGGGATGTTGGGCGTCCGGGATTTAGCCCTCTAAAGTTAGAGTAACATGGGGGTGCGTAAGTCGCACGGGGGAGAGGAAGGGGGACAAGAAAAACTATGCAATGGGAGAGAATTCACAATGATTGGTGGGATGTTGCGGGAATGTGAGGGGAGGGGGGGGACGGATGTCGTGGTCGTGGGGCCCTAGAGTCGTTGGTCGAGGTCGAAGGTGTCGGGTCAGCACGGCTCGCAGGGGGGGGGGGGACGGGGAGTTAAGGGAGGTCCTGTAGTGGGTCCAACATGCCCAAGTGTGTCTGTACCTTTCCTGGGAATCTCTGGCCTGGTGTATAATCATTTCCATCTCCTCTATCCTGTCTACTCGGGAACGCCACTCAGCTGTAGTAGGGGGAAGGGGGTCCTTCCAATGGATCGGTATGCATTGAGTGGCCGCATTGATAAGGTGTAAGGTCAGTGATTTGCGATATATCGATTTAGGTAGGGACGTGTGGTGTAGCAGGTATTGTGCGGGGGTGTAGTCAGGTGTGTATGTGGTGATTTGGGATATCAGGGGATGCACCTCCGCCCAGAACGGTTGAAGGACCGGGCAGTCCCACCACACATGGAGGAGAGTACCGGGACTCGACTTACATCTCCAGCACATGGGGGAGATAGCGGGAAATATCTTGTGGAGTTTAACGGGGGTCCTATACCACCGGGAGTAGATTTTGAACCTGTTTTCTTGGGCCGATACGTTGATTGATCCCTTATGGGTATGTTCCCATATCGAGTCCCAGTCGTCATTGGAGAGGGAGATGGAAAGGTCAGATTCCCAAGCGCGATGGATATCGACGTTGGCTTCGACCCCAGAGACAAGTAGAGAGTATATTGTCGATATTAAATGCTTTTGTGGGTTGGACTGGTTACACAATTTCTCCAGGGGTGTGAGGTCCCTGACCCAAACCAAAAGTGAAGGTGTGCTCTGAAGGAAGTGTCGAATTTGGAAGTATTTAAAGCGAGGTATATCGACCCCCTGGAGTCTGGAGAGCAATTCAGAGTGTGGGAGTAAAGTGCCGTTTGCGAAGAATTGGTGGGCCCGTATCGTTCGATCCTGTGTATGTGTCGGGTCGGGCAGCACTTGGAGGCCAGCTGGGAAGTCGGGGTTATGGGTGAGGGGCGTCATGGGGCCTGGGGAGGGCTCCGAGTTCAACGATCTGCAAGCCAACCTGAAAGTGGATAGGGTTGTTCCAATTAGCGGATGGTTCTTGCACGTGGCTGGGACGGACCGAGGGTCGATCCATGGTAGATGGGCATTGCGTGTTCCGGAAACGTCTTCTTCCAAAACCACCCAATCCTTGTTGTTCCGATGGACATGCCAGTCTACCACCCTGTGTAGCAGTATAAATGTTGGCCTAAATGTATAAAATTTTATAATAGAAACGAAAAAAAAAGTGTTTTTACTTATATCACAATTTTTTTTTTTAAATCCCGGTGGTGATTAAATACCACCGAAAGAAAACTCTATTTGTGTGAAAAAAAAATGATAAAACATTTTGTTTGGGTACAGTGTTGTAGTGGTCTGGGCAGGAAGGGGGTAAAAGTACCCTGTTTTGAAGTGGATAAAGGATAAATTCACCTTTCCTAACATGTTGCACCCATATTCAGGGTATAACATGTAACAAATAGACCGACCCTGCTGAGACAGCTAGCAGGGTTATTTCTTCCTCCCCGCTAGCTGTCACAAAATTAAAAAAAATGTGGACTAGTGGGACCCACCTGGACGCATCACTGATTGACAGGGCTCTGTGCATGGAAAACTACAAGGTCTGGCAGCTTTTGTGGCTGTTGGCTTGTAGTTTTCAATGAACTGCCACAGTGCTGTGGAGTGCCATAATAGTTTGTTCATTCATGCTTCCTGTCAGATTGTATCTCCTTACCTATACGAGATGTATGGGCAAGCAGATACGCTGGCAGATCTGCTGGAGACCTGCTAGACACCAGAGATCTGCTGAAAAAAAATGCCCATTTATAATTTTTTTCCAAAAAGTTAACTTATCCTTTAAATACACGAACTAAAGGAACATTCAGAAATAGGTAGTGATGCAATAAGATTTATTACAAAAAATATTCTCAGTTAGACTGCTTAAAATGAATTTCCTTAGGACATAATTTAAGGTTCTTAACTTACCAGTCAGCACTTCTGCATACTACTGAGACAGGGGATGTTCTGTTAAAGCAAAATGTGGTGAAATGTGTAGCTAAAGGGCTCATAAATAATTTGTAATACAACTAGCATGTAATAGCATTAGGAAGTGTGAAAAGTCTTTTTAAGAAATGAAGCTGAAAACTGCTACATCTATACCATTTGCACCATACATGTGGATTCAGTGATGCATTTGTTTTTACTATGTCTAATGAAGATAAAGTAATATTTAGAACCTGTGTATTAAGAATAACCTATTCTCATACATATTATTTTCTTATTGTGTTTGTTTTGTTTAAGAACGAGAGGCTAAGCACCCTATTACAGATCAAATATTGACTAGTGCGTTTATGTTTATTTTCCTATTCAGTTATGTTTATTTATTGATGGACTCATGTTGACTAGGGCTTAGTAAAACAATAAAATAGTTCTCAGAGGCAGACAACTACCTAGCTCTCAACTGTCTCTGATTTGGAACAAAGTCCCTCTGTCCCTCTTTCCTCCTCATGTGTCCCTCATTTTGGTCTGATCTATACAGTTGTATATAAAATGCACTTATCATTTCCCAGTGCTAAACATTTCATCCAATTTCTAAATTGCTGCATTTGCAAATTTCAAAGGCCAACATAAAGAAATAGTAGTGGTGAAAAAAAGCACTTGTGTGTTTAACTAATCATTTTGGGCCAGATTCAGGTAGAGTTAGGCTGGAGTATCAGTGATACTCCAGCCTAAATTTCACTTTGAGCCAGCGTTTCTGTTTTCTTTAGTCAGAAAACAAGAAACGCCGGGTTGGAGTTCCTATACGAGCGGCGTAATTGTATTTCGCCATCGTATCGTAACTTCAATTTTAAAAATGGCGCGCGGGGCGTTCCCGCTGATTAACGCCGAGAATATGTTAATCAGCGGGAATCGTAAATTCACGATCGTATTCAGGCGCGACGCAGTGACTTTCCGACGTTTCCGTAAGAGATACGCGGCGTAAAGATAAAGCAGCCCCCTAGTGGAGTATCCTATGTTAAGTATGGCCGTCGTCATCGCGTCGAAAAAAAAACGTCCGTGAATGGGGATTGACGTCATTGACGTTCACTAACAGAATTTGGAGCATGTGCACTGACAGTCGACACATGCGCAGTACGTTCGCCGTGGGATCGCGCCTAGTTATAATAATACACGCCCCCTACCCGCCCAATTTGAATTCCGCCGGCTCATTTCCGATACGCCGCTGCAACTTTAGGAGCAAGTGCTATGTGAATAACAGTACTTGCTGCTAAAGTTTCGCCGGAGTAACGTAAATGAGAAACGTTACTCCACAGTAAAGAAGCGCCCATCTACCTGAATCTGGCCCTTTGTGTATAAGTTAATTTTAAGGGGGCAGGGCAAGTGGTGTGTCCTATACCTGCATACTTGTGCTAATAGGCATCCCTCATTCCTATCTCAAAAAGTTGTGAGGTATGCAACAATGTCCAGAGGCCACGTACTGCAATGTTTTTTTGGCTTGGTTGTTGGCTGGTTAGACACATGCACTTCATACTGGGAGGAAGTGGAGAAGGTCACCTGCTCCACCATACCTGGGAGCATCAAACACTTCCCAGGGTTCTGACAGACAAACAACATGACATAGGAGTGATAGGGCCTTGAATGGGCAAGCAGATCCACAAGCAATACATTTGAACCTATTGAAAATAAACACATGGAAATTATTACCTAAAGACAGCAACAAACTGTTAACTGTTAGATCCACCTTCTTTGCTTGTTACCTTATCTGAGGTTAGAATTCTTGGTTTCCCCTTACTCATCCATTCCTGTTTTAATCATGTGGAAACAATGTATTTCTTTCCTGGACCATGGGATTGTACACCCCATCAACTCCCATCATACCATAAGAACATACCTTAAATATAAAATAAACACAACAAGGATTGTGGAGAAGTTTAGGCCGCGGCCTCCTTATTGGGTTTAAAACAATTTTAATTATGAAATTAACTTTAACCTTTAATACCAAACAGATCATTAACAGACCAACATGCTTAGTCACTGAGACTCAAGCAGCAATATCTTATACCAACCAAATACCAGTTTACCAACCACTGTCCACCCACAAAGTGGGCGACATTACCCAAAAAGATAGATCTTCAATATCAAACAAAGCTGTTGGTAACCAATAACAAATCAACTTGCTTAGTGACTATGACTCAAGCAGTAATATTTTATATAAAACAAGTAATGTGTACAACCACTGTCCACCCACAAAGTGGGCGACATTACCCACATAAAGGGGGGCCGCGACAAGGGGATTTATAGGGGAGGGAGGGTGGGAGAGCAGGTCAAACGATCCAGAAGGAAAGCTGAGGAGAATCCAGAGGTGAGTCCAGCTGACAGACCTGAGGTA
Organism: Rana kukunoris; assembly: GCA_029574335.1. NCBI lineage: Eukaryota > Metazoa > Chordata > Amphibia > Anura > Ranidae > Rana > Rana kukunoris. Next base: position 426,821,979 of record CM056052.1, read on the forward strand.
AATGCTGACTGCTCCCAGTGACAGAGGAGGATATAAGTAAAAGGTTACACTCATTGGCTAGATGTTTCCCGCCAAAGGATTTGTCACCAATCCAGTGCTCTGCAGCTGAGATGAATCTTCCTAACAGCAGCAGGCAGCTTGTCACCTGAAACACAAAACAGAAAGAACCAGCAAAGCAGCCATAGGGATACTTGCACTTATCAATTATCATAGCCCTCTATTAAGAGTAAAATGTATTCATTAAACAAATGGGTGTTAGGGGTGACAATCCCATGGGGCCACTTCTCTATTTGGCCCTTACATTCTATTCTAATAAACTAGAACAGAAGTTGGTACTTAAAGAAGATCCTCACCCTCTAAACCAGGGGTCTCAAACTGGCGGCCCTCCAAACTACAAGTCCCCAAATGTCTCTGCCTGCTGGAGTCATGCTTGTAACTGTCAGCCTTGCAATGGACTTGTAGTTTTGAAACAGCATCTTTGGGGCGGATTAGGAGTAAAGTATACAGTGCTTCCAGACCACCCTGCCCCTTAGAATGAATTGTCAGTGCTTCCGAAATGACTGAAAACTGGTTCGGAAGCGCAGCAACACAGACGCATTTGACCCATTTTTCTCCCCTTCTTGGTGGTTAAAGGAACCCTGCTACTGCCGAAATAGCAGTGCCAAAGCACCGCTATAACAGTGGCAAAGCACAGCTAAAGCAAACAATGCTTTACTGCTAACGCTCGGGCGGCTGCAGTGTGAAAGTAGCCTAAATCAACTTCCCTTTTCACCCTGCTACACAATTTTTTTTTATTAAATGTACAGCATACATCCCCACCCCCAATGCACTTCACTTGCCCAGGCTGGGCATTGTGCCCAGCATGGCTGATCAGTGTGTATGGGGAGTAGTGCATCTCTCTGATCTGCATTGACAATATGATTACAATTTAGATTTTGCTGAGATCTTTTAACAGATCTAACAGACTTAGCATATTGGCTGTGTGGTGCACCAGGGACAATTTAACAATCAGATTTCAGCTGTTCTGAAGTGCGTTTTAGAGAAAAAGCTCATATTATAGGCAATCTTGTATATGTGGACTTTCCCTTCCACCTTGTAAACAACACAGCATATAGTTGAATATATAATGTTGGGAATAGTTCTGGATTATTGGACAGAGGTAACTAAACTTTCATCACAAATACAAAGTATAACAAGGCATTTTATAGGTATTTATAAAGTTTATTGGTAGACACTAGGGGGAGGGTCTCTCAGATAAGCTTCAGGAATGCTGCATTTTTCTGCAGCGCACACCAACACACATGTATAGTGTGAAAAGAGCACTTAAGCCCCATACACACTATCAGTTTTCCTGATGGTTTTCTCTTCAGGTTTACCAAAACCATGTAGTACAAGGGCCTGCCTGATTGCATACAAATTGAAACTCTTGAGGTTTGACCTCATATTAGATGGTTTTGGTAAACCTGAGGAGAAAACCATCAGGAAAACTGATGTGTATAGGGCTATAGAGAGCAATTTCCCTTGCACTGGGCCTGCGTTGATCAATGCAGAGTAATGCAGCTCAACACATCTGACGTGAACAAGCCCTGAATTTGTTGCTAATGAGATAAACGGTAACCAAGAGTTAAACCTCTCAGCTGCAAAAAAATAAATTAACTGGAAAGCCGTACAAGAAACCTGTGTTAGGCCTCGTGCACACGACCGTTTTCTTCGGCAAAATGCATCAAGAAAAATGGTGGTAGAGCTTTTTTTGCCAAGGAAAACGGTCGTGTGTATGTTTTTCGTCGAGATCTCGACGAGAAAAAAAGAGAACACGTTGGGAGTCTCAATTTCCTTGTCGTGTTTCTCGTCGGGCTGGTTTACAATGAGAAACACGTTCGTGTGTATGCTTAGAAACCCGTGCATGCTCAGAATAAAGTATGAGATGGGAGCCCACCTTCGGTAAAAGTAGCGTAATGGAGATAACACATTCGTCACTCTGTAACAGACTAAAAAGCACAAATCGTCTCTTACCAAACTTTTACTTAACATGCAGTAACATGATATTAGCAAATGCAGCCCCAAGGGTGACGCCAGTGGAATCGAACTTCCCCTTTATAGTGCCGTCGTACGTGCTATACGTCACCACGTTTGAGAACGACGAGAGTTTGTCTTGACAGTGTGTATGCAAAGAAAGCTTGACAAGATTCTCAACAAGCCTGACAAGAACCTCGTAGAGGAAAACGACATTTCATTTACAACGAGATTCTCGGTCGTGTGTACGAGGCTTGCCATTCGGCTTTCCCACACTGCATTCAAAATGCAGTGCACTTGCAATCTGCAGCAGGTGTCAGTGTTAATTTAATGACATCTGAAATGCAGGTTGAGAAAAATAAAGAAAACTTGTTTGTTAGAATTTAATCAGATTTAAATTCATCCCGTGTTGAAATTAGTTAATGTCTCTATACAAAATGAAAGCAGAGGCAATCAAACCTGAAAAGAGTTGAAATCTATATTACACACCAGATGGATAGTAAAGCATGCTCTCATCTCAGTCCAAAGTATGCATAAATCCACAGCAGCAGGTGCGGAGATGGGCACCAGGTTCCCAAATCCAATTTGCAATGCTTTAATAATTCTATAACACTGGAAGACACAACTAAATATTACAGGATTAAAGTAAACCCTATCAGAAAATCTCAAATAAGCTTTAACATGTAAGCCACTCGAGTCCTTAGGTTTTTGTTTTCCCTAAAACACCCTTGTAGTGTTTTCTTATTTTTTTTTGGTCTCAGATCTGCACATTATATCTTCTATCTATATCCTAATCCATACCCTAATGATACATCATGTGTATTGGAACAGATAAGACTTTTCATTTTTCATTAGGAAAAGATAATGACACTTAAAAAAAAATATATATTTTCCTGTAATTCTTCCCTGCGCAACTTTTACATGTTTAGGGCAGCCCCAGATATGTATCCCCAAAATAATTATCAAGCTCTGCTTTATAAAGGGACATCTAATCAGTTTTATTTTTTTATTTTTTTTTTGTAAATAACATTGTGACACATGCAGGATTTTTTGGGGGGAAAAGATCAAGTCTGGTTGGCTTAAGCCTCATACACACGATCAGATTTTCTGCGGACAAAGCGTAGGACTTTTGTTCGAAGGGCGTTGGCCATAAACTTGTCTTGCATACAAACGGCAAAGAATTGTGGGCAAACAAACACAAAACAACATGTTTTTTCAGCTCTTTAGCACCACCCTTTAGGCCAGTGTTTTTCAACTCCAGTCCTCAAGGCACACCAACAGGTCATGTTTTCAGGCTTTCCATTATTTTGCACAGGTGATTTGATCAGTTTCACTGCCTTAGTAATCACCACAGCCATTTCATCTGAGGGAAATCCTGAAAACTTGACCTGTTGGTGTGCCTTGAGGACTGGAGTTGCAAAACACTGCTTTAGGCAACTTCTGCTAATGTTGTGTTATGGTGAGCATTGCTTCTAAGCATGCGTGTTTTGGACTTGTGTACACACGATCGGATAATCTGACAAAACACATTTGTTGGTGAACAATTTTAAAGCATGCTATCCCACATTTGTAGGCGGAAAATCCAACAACAATTGTCCAATGGAGCTTACAAACGGTCGTATTTTCCGACAAAAGCCTGTCATTAAACAATTCCCGTTGGATAATTCGATCATGTGTATGAGGCTTTAGACACAAATTACGATGAGAACTGTTTTACTGCTTTCTGATCGCTAAAATTATGAACGACATCACGTTTGCTCACGTGAGCATTTGATGCTTTTGCAGAAAATTAAAATATCATTCAGATCATGAGACTTCATTTTATTTTCAACATGTTATAAAAAAAAGTTATGGTGTTTCTGGACCTGGTTAATGAGGACTTGATCCAGACCCCCACATACAGCTGTGAAAAACATCACTTTTTTCCCCCAAATTCTCTATTTCTTTTATTTTTTAAACAAGGGAGGTATACAGAGATAAAGACAAAGGGCCAGATTCAGATAGCCTTTACGTCAGCGTATCTATAGATACGCCGCGTTAAGTCTATTCTGAGCCGGCGTATCTTTTTTCTGAATTCTGCTAAGATACGAGCGGCGTAAGTCTGTTAGGCCCCATACACACGATCGGACATATCCGATGAAAACGGTCCGCGGACCGTTTCCATCGGATATGTCCGATCTGGAGTTTGGTCCGATGGCGTGTACACACCATCGGATCAAATTCCCCGCCGGCGGACGGCGCGGTGACGTGGCGGTGATGTGGCGGTGACGTTGACGCCGCCACGTCACCGCATTAGGAAGTAAAACACTTCCGCGCATGCGCCGAATCCATTCGGCGGTGGCGCGGCGGCAGTGCGGGACGACATGTCTGCTGGTAAGTGTACTAACCAGCAGACATGTCGGGCGGACACATTCCCACCCGATAGATTTCAAAGCATGCTTTGAAATCTGTCGGGTGGACAAATCTGTCCGCTAGCCCATACACACGATCGGAGATGTCTGCTGAAACGGTCCATCGGACCGTTTTCAGCGGACATATCCGCTCGTGTGTACGAGGCCTTACATCGTCGTATATTAGTTGCATATTTACGCTGGCCGCTAGGTTGCGCTTCTGTCGTTTTACGCGTAAAATATGCAAATGAGCTAGATACGGTAATTCATGAACGTACTTGCGGCCGGGCATCGTAGTTTACGCCGTTTGCGTAAGCGTTAGTCCGGCGTAAAGTTACCCCTGCTATATGAGGCTCGAATTGTACGTCGTTTGCGTAAATCGTTCGGGAATGGGGCTGGAGGTAATTTACGTTCATGTAGTTTACATTGACTAGTTGCAACGTGATTTCACGCATGTTCAGAAAATACGTAAATTGCGTGGGGTCATGATTCATTTACATGAATCACGCCTCCACATTACTAATTTGAATTAGGTGCCCTTACGCCGGACACTTTACGCTACACCGCCACAAATTACGAAGCAAGTGCTTTCTGAGTAAGGCACTTGCCCATAAAACTTGCGGAGGCGTATCGTAAAGAGCATACAGTACCTGTCATCGAGAATGTGTTTCCAGCACGACGGCATCGCGTTGATTCTCGGCGACAGGGTGCCGACATCTCGCACTCGCTCGAATAGAAAAAGCACATTCCAGCGAGCGTGTCATAGAAGCGACGGGGATCCGACTTAGATTCCCGCCAAATCTACACACGGCGTTTGGTATGAATCATGAGGGGGAACTCCACGCCAAATTTTTTATAAAAATCCGGCGTGGGTTCCCCCCCAGGAGGCATACCAGGCCCTTAAGTCTGCTATGGATTGTAAGGAGAACCCCCCCCTACGCCAAAAAAAAACGGTGTGGGGGTTCCCCCACAATCCATACCAGACCCGTATCCAAAGCACGCCTCCTGGCCGGCGTGGAGTTCCCACTAATGATTCATACCAAACGCCGTGTGTAGATTTGGCGGGAATCCAAGTCGGATCCCCGTCGCATCTATGATGGCTTTGTCTCCATCGCGGCAAGCCAGCTCGGCGCTGGCTCCCGTGATGGGGCTCGTAGGTGGTCAATTTCGCCGAGAAAGGGAGCGAGATTGACACAATATCGCAGCCAGTTACTGTACGCTATGCCGCCGGATAGATACATAATTGTATCTGAATCTGGCCCAAAAGGACCATACAGAGTCCACAGACAATACAAACATTATATATATAAATATATACTTTACATCCTCCTCTTCAACTCTATTGCCATTCATATGTTAAATCAGAGGGAAATATAAATGTATCTGTAACAACTTAAAATCTAATATATATATATATATATATATATATATATATATATATATATTTATTTATATATATATATCTCTTTCCTTCCCTTTTCTCTTTCTTCCGCCAATTCCCTCTCCATCTCCGCAATTCCTCCTTCCCCATTTCTTTCCCCTATTTCCCCTCGCCCCTTCCCCTCCTTTAAGACCCCTATCTTCCCCTTTCCGCGCCGTGTGCACCAACAGCGCAGAGAGAGATAAGAAGAAAAAAAAAAAAAAAAAGCCAATATGCGGGTGCCGGTCCTCGATCTGTTCTGACAGGGGGGAAGAGATGGATTCTGTGTTCCTGCAAAGCAGGGACTAAAATCCATCTCTTCCCCTAGTAAATGCAGCACACATAGTAAACATAAAAACTGGCTAGGCACACATTTAACCCTTTGATCATCCTAGATGTTTAACCCCTTCCCAACCAGTGTTACTACAGTGACAGTGCATATTTTTAGCACTGATCACTGAATTAGTGTCACAGCTTCCGGAAACGTGTCAAAAGTGTCAGTTAGTGTCCAATTGTCCACCACAATATCTCAGTCCCACTAAATACACTGCTCAAAAACATTCAAGGAACTCTTTGAAAGTACATCAGATCTCAATGGGGAAAAACATCATGCTGGATATCTATACTGATATAGACTAGGTAATGTGTTAAGAACAAAAGGATGTCACATCGTTCGATGGAAAGGAAAATTATCAACCTACAGAGAGCTGAATGCAAATACACCCCAAAAATCAAAGTGAAAAAATTATGCAGCAGGCTAGTCCATTTTGCTGAAATTTAATTGAAGCAATTCAAAATTGAACTCAGTAGTTTATATGGCCCCTACGTGCTTCTATGCATGCTTGACAATGTCAGGACATGCTCCTAATGAGATGACGGATGGTGTCCTGGGGTTTTTCCTTTCAGATCTGGACCAGGAAATCACTGAGCTCCTGAACAGACTGAGGTGCAACCTGACAGCATCAGATGGATGGAAACATAATGCCCTGGGGGGCGTGGCCTGGAAAGCAATTGTGTAGGATGCTTCTGGTGTGATCTCCATCTGTCTGTCCTCCTGTATAAGCCATCCTGCCTCAATCCTGCTCCCTGTGTGCCATCCTCTTCTCCTGGGGGTTCATCCTGCTTCCCCCCAGGTCCCTGGAGCCTCTCAGCCTGTGAAACGCCGTCCATGGCCGCCGTCGATCTCCACGCCAGGCAGCTGTGCTAGGAAAGACCGCGGCTTCGGCCTAGTCCCTGGAAAGGCGGCCATCTTGCTTCACCCAGCGGTGGCTCCAGCAGCATTCCTCGGCCTGGTTGGGCTCTGATGAAGAAGCTTTATGCTTTGAAACACGTCAGCCGGCAATCACCCTCTTCACTTCCACCATGACCATTTGGAGTGTGGTTCGGGTTCCACATGCTGCAGTCTTTATGTAATAAGCATCTTACTGTGTATCTTTCTATCACAATTGTTAGTAGGTTTTTTATATTGTATTTTAAAAAAATTGTTTAAACTTTAATACACTAGGCTGGTGTGCCTTTGTTGTTTTTTTGTTTTGTCATTAGGATATCCCCATCCATGAAGGGAAGCAAGGCCTGTGTTACCGTTATCGCTATGGACCTTTGATTGTCAGACATTCCACTCATGCTCAGGAGTATTTGTTTTCAGTGTTCAAAAGCATTCATTGGCCTCCCTGACTACACAGCACCCGGTCCCTCTGACTACAACCTCCGGACTGCCACTAGAAGCCACCGCTGTGCCTGCTTGTCCTGCAGCTAACTCCAGGTCAGTCCGCGGCTCCAGCCCAGCTCTCCTAACGCCGGCCATCTTGCTACACCCGGAGACAGTGTGTTTGCAGTGGAGCGAGCCCACCGGATCCCTGGACCTCCACTGGACCATGCAGCACGCCTGCCGCCTCCGAGACGGCCTCACTGACTTTTTGCACCCCCGTTATCCCCCTTGTGAGGGCTGCTTGTGGAGAACAGTATATTGAACATTGCTGAGACTTCCTGCATTGCTGTATCTACCACCCTGATGGCAGACGGGCTCCCCCTGCACATTTGTGGCTTCTACACCCCACGGACTTCTCAGAGAAGAAGTCGCCCCCCCCTAGGATCTCTATGGACTTTTTCACCCCCTGTTTGACCATTTTTTCTTCCCCTTTTTTAATTTTTTTACCACAGGTATCTATGCCTCTTTGAAACTAAGCCCCTTGCCTCCTATGGGTTTTCCACTTTGGATGTCCCCCGTTAATACCTGGTTCTGGGATGCTATGTTCATGCCATGTTGGGGTGGCACTGGACTGGGTGGGAGGGGTAATGTTGTGGTAGTTGATGGTATTTGGGTTGGGATTAGGGGCGGGATTCATGTAGATTCCATTTTGCTCAATGCTTGCACAGATTTTTTCAATTTTATTAAAGAAATAATCCGATAGTTTGTTGCAAAATTCTTGTGAATCAGCATTGGGGGGGCTCTAAGCAGGCTGGATTCATCAACTTTGAAACCAGCTTGAAGAGTTCGCGGGGGCGGTTTATGGCCTTTGTGATGTTGTTTGCGAAATGATTTTTTTTTGCCATAAAGATTTTTTTATGATATTTCTTTGTTATTGTCTTATAAATGGTGTAGTTTCTATCTGAAGAGCTCCTTTTCCACGCAGCTTCTGCTCTTCTACGCTCTTGCTTTAGCAATGTCAGCTGGTCGTTAAACCAGCCGACGTTGTTTTTCCGGATGCAAGTTTCGCGTTTTGGTGCCACCCAGTCGGCGGACTGTAGTAGCGCCTTGTTGATGGCGTCAAGTGTTTCTACGGCTGTTTGTTTTTGTTGTAATGTGTTTATTTTGTTTCCTAGGGTCGTTTTGAAGAGTTCCAAGTGGAGCTTCTTCTGAGATGTAGTCCAGTGACTTGTCACCGGTTTTCTTGTTTTATTTGGCCTGAGGTGGTTGGCGATTATAAATTTAACGGCATGGTGATTGGTCCATGGTAGTGGCTCATTTTCCCCAACTTCAATTTCCAAATCCTGTTTGAAAATGAGATCGAGGGTATGGCCTGAGGCATGAGTGGGGCCTCGTATTAATTGCTGCAGACCTAGTCCTTCCAGATGGTCGATGCAGGCGTCAGCGATGGGGTCCAATGAGGAGTTGGCCCAGAGGTTGAAATCCCCAAGCACCAAAAGGTGTTTGATGCTTAGGGTGTAAGAGGAGATGAATTCTGTTAATGACGTGAGAAGGTGCGTTTTTGGGCCTGGTGGTGTATAGCAAAGTAGAATATGGACCATGTCTTGGGGGTTTGTTTGCAGCTGAAGTGAGGGTTTCCATGAATGGAAGCGAGTTTTGAAGGACTAGTTTGGTGATCGAAGGGTGAATCTTGTGGATCACTGCCAGACCTCCCCCTCTTTGCCAAACTGGAGTGGGGCAAAGACTCAGTGGATTGGAACTGCCTGTGGGAGTGCCTCGTGGGATTTGGATTTGGCCCCAACTTTATTCGCTGGGTCCAGCTCCTATATCAGTCCCCAAGTTGTTTGTAAACGGTTGGCTCTCCGACCAATTCCCACTAGAAGGGGGGACCCGACAAGGCTGTCCCCTTTCCCCTCTGTTGTACACCTTAGCTGTGGAGCCACTGGCCATCCTGATTCGTGCAGACACTTATATTCGAGGCCTCAACATAGGGAACATAGAGGAAAAGATTGGGATGTACACCGACGACACGCTCCTGTACTTGGCGGACTCGGGTCCCTCTCTTGTTGCAGCCCTCCAAGCCATAGAACGTATGGGTGGCCACTCGGGTCTGAGTATTAATTGGTCTAAATCCCAGATCCTTCCGATCAAGGATCTCCCCCCTCGTTTACGTCCCTCCTCTGGCCCTCCCAAGGTTCTCCTTGATCAAGTACCTTGGGGTGCAGGTCACCAGATCCCTCACAGACTATACACTATTAAACATTGAACCCCTATACACCCTGATCAAGACCAATACACAGACATGGGCCAGACTACCCCTGGGTGTAATGATACGCGTCAGCCTAGTCAAAATGATACTCCTCCCAAAGATACTCTATTTGGTATGGCATGTTCCCCTATATATACCTCAAAAATTCTTCAGGATAATCGAATCTATTCTTAATTTGTTTATATGGGGTCATAATAGACACAAATTATCTTGGAGAGTTCTGAAGAACCCAGTGACATTGGGAGGAGTTGCTTTCCCAGATTTTCAGGATTATTACCTTGCCTCCCAATTGTCCCATTTTTATAATTTTGATAAAACATAGCGATTGAGGTACTGTGAGCACTCTGACCATCCTGCCCACTCTCCACTTCAGTCGGTCTTCAGAGCCCCTTTGACAGGACGTCCCCTTCAACACAAAGCAGGCATCCTGACACACCACCGGAGGGTATGGCAGACAGCACTACAGAAACTCGGTACCCCACAGGTCCACTCTCATAACCTCTTTGGTTCAACACACAACTACCTTAATTATTAACCGTTCCGGACCCTACGGTGTGGATACGCCATGAGATCCTGTATATACACCATAACATGACCGCTATGGGGCTTAAAACATTCCAAATGCTGAAGGATGAATTTTCACTCCCCAATTGCCTTCTTTTTAGGTACATACAACTCCCCCACGCTATACAAACCCAGTTCACTGGCTCCAACCCGTCTCTGGTGGTTCGCTCCATAGTAGACCTAGTCACAGATACTGCACTAGCCAAACTGATCTCCACCCTATACTCCGCCATTCATCTCCCTAGTACAACAGCTTTGGCTTATGCTGCCAAAACTAGGTCATAGGTAGACGTTGGACTAGTTGAGGATGAGGATTAGGATGACTTTTTGGGGGGTGTGAAAAAAGTCTCCCTCAAACTGTACATTATACACAAGACATACCAAACCCCTTTAGAGGATAGCGCATTTCAAACCCATGTACAATCCAGGGTGTCGCCTCTGCGACCACACCCCAGCCTCCTTCTACCATCTTATATGGTCCTGCCCAGTTATCCAAGCATACTGGATGCAAGTGATACAGTTCCTGTACGACGAGATGGGCTCTCCTGCTACTCTAGACCCAAAGATGTGCCTGCTCGGTCTGCTGCCGGAATTAGACGCTGACAAACACCTGCTTACCTTTCTACATGAGACCCTCTTCTTGGCGAAAAAGGTGGTGGCCTGTGTTTGGATGCAGGCCCTACCCCCCTGTCATGGACTTACCTCCTTCCCTGCTTCTCATCACTGACATGTGCTGGCGGCCATCTTGCTTCTGAGGTTCTTGTAACTTCCCATTCCCTGCGGCTCCTCCTTCCCACTGGGAGGAGCTGGATGCTCAGCATATATATACCATGCTTGCTGCAGCACTCCCTTGCTTGGGCCTCTGTGTTAAGACCTGTCTCACATCCTACCTTCATCGTGCTGCTGTTCTGGTTACCGACCCGGCTTCTACGGACGTTCCTTCTGGCTCCTGATCCCTGGCTTCGTTTCACCACCTTCCTAGTTACAGACTCCGGCTGGACTGACTCCCATCTCTGGCTATCGATCCTGGCTCCGGTGGAAGACTCTCCTGCCTGTTTTCATCTGTCTGGACTTTAACCTTGTTGTTTGGTTTTTAATAAAGAACCTTTTCTTTCATTCATCCGTTTGTGTACGTCTGCTTCATGACACCCCCACAATTCAGTGCTGGAAAAAAAAGGTCAATGAAGCCCTTCCATATAAGAAACTGTCCATAGAGGGTGTCTGCTTAAGTATAAGGTCTGGGGCAGATGGTTGGCGGATGGTGAAACGCGTTCGTGATATTACATTAGTTACATAGTTAGTCAGGTTGAAAAAGACACAGGTCCATCCAGAAGAAATAAAATAATAATAATAATATCATACAATCACATATACCCAATTCTATACCCACAGTTGATCCAGAGGAAGGCAAAAAAAAAAAAAACAGCAAAGCATGATCTAATTTGCTACAGCAGGGGAAAAAATTCCTTCCTGATCCCCCATGAGGCAATGGGATATTCCTCGGATAAACTTTACCTATAAATGTTAGTATCCAGTTATATTATGTACATTTAGGAAAGTATCAAGGCCTTTCTTAAGCACTTTACTGAGCTGGACAGAACCACCTCTGCAGGGAGTCTATTTCACATTTTCACAGCTCTTTTACTGTGAAGAAACCTTTCCATATTTGGAGGTGAAATCTCTTTTCCTCTAGATGTAAAGAGTGCCCCCTTGTCCTCAGTGTTGACCGTAAAGTGAATAACTCAACACCAAGTTCACTATAGTTCACTATATGGACCCCTTATATATTTGTACATGTTGATTATATCTCCCCTTAATCTCCTCCTCAAGAGTGAATCAATTTAGTTTTCTAATCTTTCCTCATAGCTGAGCTCCTCCATGCCTCTTATCAGTTTGGTTGCCGTTCTCTTCACTTTCTCCAGTTCCCCAGTATCCTTCTTGAGAGCTGGAGCCCAAAACTGAACTGCATATTCCAAATAAGGTCTTACTAATGATTTGTACAGGGGCAAAATTATATCTGTCTCTCTGGAGTCCATATCTCTCTTAATACAAAAAAGGACTTTGCTCGCTTTGGAAACCGCAGCTTGGCATTGCATGCCATTATTGAGCTTATGATCTACCAAAACCCCCAGATCCTTCTCCACTACGGATCCCTCTAGTTGTACTCCCCCTAGTATGTATGACGCATGCATCTTTTTAGCCCCCAAGTGCATAACTTTACATTTATCAACATTAAACCTCATTTGCCACTTAGTCACCCAACTAGACAGAGCATTGAGGTTGGCTGGTAAATTGGCGACATCCTGTAAAGACGTTATTCCACTGCATAGCTTGGTGTCATCTGCAAAGACAGAAATGTTGAGTGAGTGAGTGAGAAACTTATATAGTGCAGCACATGTGAATTAAATCGCCTCTGGGTGCTTGGTGTCCATTTCTCAGAAGAGATGGGTTTTAAATTTTTTCCTGAAGGCCAAGTGGTTCTCTTCCAACTGAATGCTGGTTGGTAAAGTGTTCCATAGTCTAGGACCTTGGACCGCAAATCTTCTTTCTCATTTGAACGTGTATCTGGCTTTGGGTATCTGGAGTAAATTTTGGTCGGTGGATCGCAGAATGCGATTGGGGTTGTGAGATTTTAGGTTTTCGCATAGATATTGGGGGGCATTTCCCAGAATACACTTATGCGTCAGACAGAGTGCTTTGAAAGTATATCTGCAAAAGTATATTGTTGTTATTACCTTATAGATGGAGAGGTTTTCCTCTGAAGAGCTTCTTTTCCAAGCTGCTTCCGCTCTTCTGCGCTCTTGCTTTAGCAACCACAGCTGGTTGTTAAACCAGCTGGAGTTGTTCTTCCGGTGCTACTATGTCAGCTGACTGTAGTAGAGCCTTGTTGATGGCGTCAAATGTTTCTTTGACCGTTTGATGTAGTTATAAAAAGCTCAGAGTGGAGCTTCTTCTGAGATCTGGTCCAGTGTGTTGTCACCGGTTTTATCGTTCTTTTTAAGGGGAAGTTTTTGCTAATTATGAATTTAATTGCATGGTGATCTGTCCACAGTAACGGCTCATTTTCCAGAACGTTAATTTCCAAATCTTGTGTGCAAATAGTGTCTTGCGCCAATTACAATAGATAGTAAATCTTAAATAATTAATTAATCAAGTAAAGCTGCTACCCAAAAAATAATCATCAGATTATAACATTGAAAAATAGAAGAAAGGGTGCGCTAAAATTAATAGATATAAATTGAACTTAAAATATAAGTAAAGTGCAAAGTGGTTGGCTACAAACAATGATGATGCTGGATGATCCAGTACAAAAGTCCGTGAATAACATTCACAGTAGCAACAATGTGATTGTTAACTTGTGCTTGAGAAAATGTGCAAAATATAAATAGTACATGAAAGTGCAAATATGCGTGAAATGTTCAGAAAATGTTCCAAAAAAATCCTAATAGGAATCTTGATTGTTTTGAGTCAAGCTGGTGTTCATATATGATCACAGTAATGGTCCACCTTCACCAATACAGACAATCTTCACCCAAAGTGAATAAGTGAAATGGTTCCTTACCAGATACCAATATTCTATGCCACTCTTGGTATAGGCATTTAGTAAAGTGAATGAGGTTAATGTCGAATGTTACACCAAACCACCATGTCGGTACTGCTGTTTAATTGTATATGGGCTGCAGCATACTATTGCACAGTTTGTGCTAAATATCTGTTGATTGTCGGTATTTATCTGAGATAGTGTCAAATCTGCTACTGAGGCTATTATCACCTCATATCCGCCCATTCCAATTGACAAACATATATAACTACCAATAGCAGCGTGGCAGGGTACGCTTCCTGAAGACGTTCACAACGAAATGTACGACGAGGCGGTACCTATCCACGCACGACAACTCGTCACTTCCTGTCCCGCTGGTTCCGACTTCCTGCCTAGGTGGAACGCACGCCAGAGATGCATGTCTAATGCTCGGGACCGACGACCTCTATCACACATGATATAGCCTCAGTGCCGGGTTTGAGGCACAACAAATTGTAAGCAGCCGATTGGCACTTTTTATATTCATTTACTCTTTTTATAAAACGGTTACACTATGTTGCCATTATTTTATCATTTCATGCAATCACTGAGATTTATCTGATCGCAAGTTCATCAAGCAGTAGGACGCATTTGATCCCACAGGTTTTTCCTGTACAAGCTGTATATGACTCCTTGTTTTGGTATCAAACTAAGGGTCATTGCCATCTGGTAAGGAACCATTTCACTTAATCACTTTGGGTGAATATTGTCTGTATTGGTGAAGGTGGACCATTACTGTGATCATATATGAACACCAGCTTGACTCAAAACAATCAAGATTCCTATTAGGATTTTTTTGAAACATTTTCTGAACATTTCACGCATATTTTCACTTTCATGTACTATTTATATTTTGCACATTTTCTCAAGCACAAGTTAACAATCACATTGATACTGTGAATGTTTTTTCTTTTTTTTTTAAAGATATTTTTATTGAAATTTTCACAAAACCAACAATACAACACATACAAAAAATTAAACAACACAGAACAGACAACAATACTCGTTTTCTCCTTAATCACATCATACCATTATAAACAGCAGATTTATATTAAAGGTATAAGACCGAGTAGAACGCTACATACAATCATAGTAGGAAGGTAGTATTACCATCTTGTGGGACTGCAGATTAAGGTTATTCTAGCAAATGGATACCACATTACTTTTTACGGCTGTATAGGAGATAGGGTCAGGGGGCTAGCTAGCCACCTGCCCCATATCTTATCGAATAACTTATTTCTTTTTCTAATTTCAAAAGTAAGCTTGTAGAGCGGGAGGACGTCATTGACTAGTTTCAACCATAGGCCCCTTGTCGGGGTCGCCGCTCCCTTCCAGGTCAAGAAGATGGATTTCTTGGCATAGAAATACAGGATTCGGAGCAATTTTTTGACCTGGGAGGGAACAGCGAGGTCACCAAAGACCCCTAACAGACAGTTTTTGGGGTGCAGTATATTGGGGAGCCCTAAGGCAGAAGAGAGGAAGGATTCTATGCTTCTCCAGAAGTCTCTTACAATGGGGCAATTCCAAAAGCAATGGATAAAATCAGACACCTGCCCGCATCCGCGGAAACAATCCGCCGAGGCCAGTATGCCCATTCTGGGCATCCTGGCCGGGGTCAAGTGTGATTGATGAAAAATTTTCAGTTGAATTACCCTGTCTCTGGAGGCTATAACAGAGGTCTTAAAAGTATCACAGAACTCAGTCCAGTCATCTTCCGTCATAGTAATGTCTAATGATTCCCACTTGCTCTGCGCTGTCCTAAATCTAGGATTAGAGTTCACCGTTAAGGCTAAGTAATAGTTAGAGATGAGTTTTGTTCTGTCCGGGGAACGCAAACGTTTTTCTAGGTCAGGAATCGCAAGTGGATTATCCAAGGAACCAAACTGGGCTCGCGCGGTGTGTCTTAACTGGTAATAACAGAATAAATAATTGGGGGGAAGATTAAAGTCGTCCTTCAACTGGGAAAAGGACTTAAGGTCTTCTGAGGTATATAGGTGGCATAGGTACTTAATCCCCTTGGATATCCATCTCTGAGGGTCAGGTAACGAGTTAAATTCTGGAAGTGATGTGTTGAACCATAGCGGATTATTAGGAGAGGTCACCCAGGAGCCCGGGGCATGTTTGAGAGTCACTGTTTTAAACAGGGATAGTGACGTCTGCAGTACAGTCAGTCCCGGTCCCGGGGGGGTACACCCACGGTAGATAATGCTGTGTAGTGTCTCGGACGAAGTGACCATAGCCCCTTCCATGGTGGTGCACGCATTATTGGGGTCAGGGTGTAACCAGTCATGAATATTCACCAGTTGAGAAGCTTGGTAATAGAGGTAGAAGTCAGGGAAAGCCAGTCCTGCCAAATGGGAGGGTAGTCTAAGTGTTTCCAGAGCTACTCTATGGGCTTTACCATTCCACAGAAATGTTATACAGATCGAGTCAATGCTCTTAAACAATGCTTTAGGGATTTTGCATGGGGCATTAGCTAGGACATACAGTAACTTAGGTAGGTATATCATCTTTAAAACATTAGCCCTTCCCATCAGATCCAGGGGTAAGTCTTTCCACTGCTTAGTCTGAGACTGCAGCTGTAGCAGCACAGGGCTCAGATTGTTAGTAATGTACAGGGACAGTTGCAACTGAACCACTACTCCCAGATATCTAAACGAGGTAACCACTAACAATTTAGAGTCCGAATGAATTTGAGGAGTGGGCGATTGATCTATGGGATAGATAATAGACTTCTCCCAATTCACTCTGAATCCCGAGAAGTCCCCGAAGTCAGACACCATTTTTAACACATTAGCTAGTGAGTCCTGGGTATCTGCCAAATACACCAGCGTATCGTCGGCATACAGCGAGATTCGCTCCTCCATACCATTGATGGGCAATCCCCTAAGTAGTGGGGAGATGCGTATCCTGATAGCGAGAGGTTCTATGGCCAGGGCGAAAAGCAGGGGTGACAACGGACACCCCTGTCTGGTTCCTCTGGTAATTCGGAAGGTCTCCATAATTTGTGAGTTGATACGAATACGATCAAGCGGCATGGTATAGAGGAGTCTAATCCAGGCAACCATACGAGGGCCAAAACCATACATCTGCAAGACCCGGAAAAGGTATCACCATTCCACACTGTCAAAGGCCTTGCAGGTGTCCAGGGACACCACAACCCGAGTCGGGAGGCAGTCGTGTACATGGGACAAGTTATTAAACAGTCTACATATGTTCATTCTGGTTGACCTGCCCGGGATAAAGCCACCCTGATCACACCCCACTAAGCAAGCAATCACTTTGTTCAGGCGATTCGCCAGGGCCTTGGCCAGAATTTTTGCATCCACGTTTATGAGGGATATAGGGCGGTATGAATCACATTTCAACGGGTCCTTTCTGGGTTTGAGGAGTGGAACAATCAATGCTTCCCTCATCGAGGGGGGTAGCACCCCCTCCTTCAAAGCCTCATTATAAGTCTTAAGTAATAGATGGGCAAGTAGATTCTGGAACTGCCTATACCATTCCATTGAAAACCCGTCTAACCCTGGTGATTTATGAGCCGGCATCTGTGAGATTGCGAGTAACAGTTCCTCCACAGACGGCGGCTCATCCAGTTCCTCCCGCACCCTGTCTGTCAGTTTTGGAAGGGGTACCTGGGTCAAATAGTCATCACGCTGCACGTCTGAGTAGTCAGCCCTGGAGGTGTAAAGGTCACGGTAAAAGGAAAGTAAAGGCCTCTGTTATTTCCTGAGGGACATCACTAATGTGGTTTGCTGCAGTTAATATCCTAGGAATAGAGAGAGATAGGGGTACTCTCCGCTCTTGTAATATACGTGAGTAAGCGACCCGCCTTGTTACTATGTTTTTTTTTTTTAATTCTTTATTTTTGTTTTTCAAGCAGATAGCCAACAACATTCGGCCAATTCATAAATCAAAAAGAGTTTGCACATGCAGTTACACACTATAACAATTTCTTACAATTATATCAGCCAAACTTATATCTGTAATCTGACAATCTACATTCCCATGGGATTACATAAACAGCTACACAGTATATCGTTTTTTTTACGGTAATCTCGACCTTGTTATTCTTAACAAACTGTCCGTTTTCCTGGTCGCATTTTTACCATCTATGACGTTATTATGTATTCCCCTCTTCCCCCTTGAACCTCCCTGTCCTTACCCCCCCCCCAAAAAAAAGACATTCTCCCTCTGCTCCCCAGGTGTCCCCCCCTCCCCTCCTCAAAACTCCCGCTCTCTATATTTTATATATGGGTTCCAAATATGTCTATACTTCTCCTCCTGTTCTCTTATTCCCATCGTTAGCTTCTCCATCAGCTGAATGTCCGTAACTCTGGTTAACCATTGTTGTCTAGTAGGCGTCTCTGAGCTTTTCCATAAGATTGGAATACAGGACCTTGCCGCTGTTAGGAGATGTCTAAGCAATGAGTTTCTGAATTTTACCGTTGAGATTGGGAGATCCAATAGTAGATATGTGGCAGGGTTTTATCCTAATTCTACCTCTGTGATTTCTTTTACCGTGCTCGTGATCATTTCCCAAAATGCTTTTATTTTTACGCACTGCCAAAAAATATGTAGTATTGTGACCTCCTCGTCTCCACACCGCCAACACCGATATGATACTTCTGGAAAACAGCGTTTTAGGACGGAGGGAGTTTTATACCATCTAGTTAGAGTCTTATAGCCCCCTTCCTGATATCTGGTGGCCAACGAGGCCTTATGTGTAAAGGTGAAGTTTTTTGTTTTCTGGGTCTCCGAGAATTTCATCCCCAGGTCTCTTTCCCATGCTTGTATGTATGGTAAGTCTTTGGGGGCTTCTAGATCTATCAAGAGACTATACATTAAGGACAGGCCATGTCTTAATGGGTTGCCCTCCAAACATCTTTTCTCAAACCCTGAGAGCTCTCTAGATGGGTCCCATTGTGGAGACAATGCTCTGATTGCTGCTCTCAACTGGAGTCGTCTCAGTGGATCTAATCCGCTTATAGGGTCACCCTCTGATTCTCCGCTATTCTCCCTTAGGTTGTTGATTTCAAAATGTATTAACCTGCTCTTTCCTGCGCGTCTTAAGTTGTTAAAACATACGTCTGTAAGACCTAATTGAAACCTCGGGTTTCCCAGCACTGGAATGAGTGGACTTGGATATTGTGACAACTTCGTCTTATTAAACTTCCTTTTTGTGACTCGTAATGTAGCACCTATTGTGGGGTGATGTTTCACCTCTTGAGGGATATCTATCTCTCGGATCCACACCAATCCCTCCAACGGAATCTTTGTGGTATTTTGTTCCATAATGATCCAGAGTTTAGTCTTCTGGTGTTCGCACCATTCGACCACTCTTGCTAAGTGAGCTGCATAATAGTACCCCAATGGATCAGGAAGACCCACTCCTCCCTTGTCCTTTGGCAAGGACAGAATCTCACGTCGGATTCTCTGCGGTTTTCCTGCCCACACGAACCTGGTAAATCTAGCTCTTAGGTCCTTCAAAAACCCCAGAGGAATCCTTACAGGTAGGGTCTGGAATAAGTAAAGCAGTCTTGGCATGAGATTCATTTTTATAATATTGATTCTCCCAAACCATGTGAAGGTTTCCTTATCCTTATCCATCGTTGGAAGTCAATTTTAAACTGCCTAATCAGGGGGGCAAAATTTAAGTCAAAGATTCTATTTAATTTTCTTGGTATTTTTGTTCCCAAATATGATATATGGGAGTCTGTCCATTTGAACGGGAAATTTGCAGCTAGTTGGTGTTGTATCTGTCTCTTTACTTCTACTCCCATCGCCTCTGATTTATTATAATTCACTTTGAAATTAGATACAATTCCATAGTCCCCTATCTCCTTCAAAAGGGCTGGTAAAGACAACCCTGGGGCCGTTATTGAGAACAGGAGGTCAACTTTGTATTCCACTCTTTTAGACCAAAATCCTCTTATATCTCTATTAGCTCGTATAGTTCTCAAAAACGGCTCCATAGTAAGAATGAAAAGTATAGGGGAAAGGGGACATCCTTGTCTCGTTCCATTCCGAATTGGGAAGGGATCCAAGATTGCCTCGTTTACCTTTACCCTCGCCGTAGGGCATGAGTATAGGCTAGTTATCCAGTTCTGCATCCCTTCCCTTAGTCCGATGTGTTGTAATGTAGTTCTCAAAATTCCCCATTCCACTCTATCAAACGCTTTTTCAGCGTCGGTTGAAATCAGTACCATTGGCTTTTGATGGAGTTGTGACATATAAATAGTGCTCAAGAGTCTCTGTGTGTTCTCTCTCCCTTCACGTACCGGGGTAAAGCCCACCTGATCTGGGTGTATTAGAGATGTTATAAAGGGCAGTAGTCTATTGGCGATTATTTTGGCAAAAATCTTTAAGTCTATGTTAAGTAGGGAAATCGGTCGATAGCTAGGACATAGGGTGGGGTCTTTACCTTCCTTTGGGATGATCGTTATATGTGCTTCTAATGTTTCTCTGCGCATCGAGTGGCCGTCTTTTAATGAGTTAAAGGCCTCTAGAAATTGAGGCGCCAGTTTTTGATAGAAAGTTTTGTAATATAATAGAGTATAACCATCTGGGCCGGGGGATTTACCTGATTTCATTTCCATTATTGCTTCTAAAAGTTCCACTGCGGTAATCGGCCCCTCCATGCTAACTGTAACTTCTTCTGGAATTGTGGACATCCCTGAGTCTATGAGATATTTTTTTATTCTCTCTTCACTATTCTTACCTCTTGTTGGTATAGATTGACTCTCTAGATGATATAGGTCACTATAATATGCTTTAAATGCTTCCGCTATTAAGTGTGATGAATTAACCAACTTATCTCCTTGCGTTTTTATTTTTTCAATATGTTTTTTAGCCGTTGTCTCTCTCAGTGCATTCGCCAGCATCCTGCTTGGTTTGTTCCCAAATTCATAAAATGTTCTCCTACATCTACTCAATTTGGCCTTTGCCTGTTCCGTAAGTAGTAAATTTAGTTTGTCTCGGATGGATGTTAGTCTCTCTTTGACATCTATTGATTGCGATATTTTATGTTCATTTTCTACTATTCGGATCTCCCAAGCAGGTGATCCAGTTTTGAACTGATGGCCCTCTTTCGATGCGCCCCAAGAGAGATAAGCAGTCCTCTTACACAACACTTATGCGTTTCCCATTTACATAATGGTGAAGTCCCGTCGTTTTTATTCATTTCAAAGGACCTCTCTATTTCCTGATCTATCTTGCTCTTGTAATTTGGATCCTTGATTAATGATTCGTTCATCCTCCAGATCCACTCCCTAGGGCCTGGTGTCCCCCAGTCAATAGTACAATTTACTGGTGCATGATCTGAGAGTGTGAAGGAACCAATTGAAGTCTGTCTTAAATTTAACAATACGTTTTGGTCAAGGAATAGATAGTCGATTCTTGTATATGTTTTGTGTTTTGATGAATAAAAGCTATAGTCTCTCTCGTGTGGATGCAAAGTCCTCCAGCTATCTACTATCTGTAAACCTTGTAAAATTCCCCTTGCCTTTATTAGTTTACGGTTAGATATATTATAGGCCCCCCTAGAGGAGTCCATTGTTGGGTCTAGGACCATGTGCATATCTCCTCCCACAATTAACATCCCCTCCCTATGCTGCATTATCGTTTCTGCAAATTTTTCCAACCTAGAGACCGGGTCGTCATTGGGGAGATAGATATTTACTAGGGTTACCTTTTTATCATTAATTGTCCCCTTGACCATAAAAAATCGTCCCTCTTCGTCCATGGTTACTCTTGATTCTTTCCACTTTATGTTCTTAGCCAGCAGTATAGCCACCCCGTTTGCTTTTGACGACTGGGAAGCTCCCACATATACTGCTGGAAATCTTTGACACTTCATCTTAGGTACCTTATCTTTTCTAAAATGCATTTCTTGAAAAAACACTATTTGTGCTTTTAGTTTCCCTAACTCCATTTTTAGTTTGGCTCTTTTTTCTGGGATATTTAGCCCTTTGGTATTATAGGTGGTAAAGTTAATTCTATCCATTTTAGTCATTTGGCTTTGTACGGTTTAAAAAGAGGAGAGAGGAGAGGAGAGAGGGAAGGACCCCGCGGGGAGTCGAAGGAGAAACGAAAAAAAAAAATAAAAAAAAAATAAACCCCATACCTCGGATTCAGGTCCTCTGTCCAAGTACCCGAGTATTAAATAAACGCGCTACCATAGAACCTTCGGATCGATATCCGCCTCATGGTAGTGGTGTTTCCGGGGGCACGGCCCCCCGAAAAAAAAAAAAATGTTTATCAAAAACCCCACGCGCGTCTCCGACTTCCCTCCGATAGGAGGAGAGACGCCTTTGGGGGTAAGGTATAGAGACACAGCGGGGAGTCATGCTTCTGCTTGGGTGTGTATACCCCTTCTAATCTGCTACCCCCCCCCCCCATCCGCCCACCCCCCCCAGGAGCACTGCAGAGAGACAAGGTTCCCCTCCACCTCTGCGTGCCCTTCCTAAATACAACCTATTTTGCTTGTGTTCTATGTCTACCTATGTTATTTTGACAAGACATGCAACATTCCACATTGCTCCTTTAACCCTTCATGTATCCCCTTCGCACCCTTGTAACATTACATATCATATTTGTCAGATGAGCAAAGTCCACTCCCTCCTAAATACAACTCATTCCACCCGTATTCTATGTCAACCTATATTATCTTTGACAAGACATACAACCTTCGACATTACTCCTTTAACCCTTCATAAACCCCCTTCACACTTTTATAACATTACACATTTCATGTTTATCAATTAAAACAAAGTCCACAAAAAAAAAAAAAAAACAGGAAGAAAAAAAAAAAAAAAACAATTACAAGAGGGTACTCCCTCCCCGAAGCCTCACCTGGGGTTTCCAAATACCCCTATAAACCAGGTAGGTCTTAGCCCTATAAACTCGGGGAAAGCCTCTATTTTTGCAAAATATGCGGTCTTCCGTAATAGTCTAAGACACTTTGAAATCAATTACGACAATAATAGTCATGAAAGCGGTTCCTGCTTCCCAACCTAAGCTGTCATATACTCCCCTTCGCTCTCCTCTCATATCATGGCCCCTAGTGTCGACCCACCTCCCTCCAGGTTTCCCTCATCCCCAGACTCCCTCCTTCCCTCCCTCTTCCCCCCCCCCAGCCCTCCCCTAACTCACTTCAATCACTTCAATCTTGCCCCAATACCCCCCCGTGTACCACCCCTCCACCCTTATCCACCCTTGTCTGACTCCCCCCACACAAATCAACGGGAGAAGAAAAAAGAATAAGGGAAAAAAAATTATAATCCAAAGGAAAAAACCTCCTTGGGTTTAAAAAGGTTGTTGTGTAACATGTGTCCTAAGTGTCCCTCCTAAAAGAGTGAGTGTTCTATAAGCTCAAAGAAAGTTATTGAATGCGTGTACGTGTGTGCATGTATGTGCATATATAAGTGAGTGATGGTTACTACTGTGTCTGGCTCAGTGTGTTTGATTGAATAGCGTGTGTGCTGTGAAATAAAAACTACTAAAAAATAAAATAAAATAAAATAACCCTTCCCCCCACCTAGCCTTACCCCCCTCCCTCCACCCTCTGGAGATACCTATAAGGGAGATTGAAAAAAAAAAAGACAAAAAAAAAAAGAAAAAAAAAGGTCAAAAAGGGGCTTCATAACCCTGTATGAATAACAATATTCACTAAGGCGCACTGCCCGCCTATATCTAAGTCACAATAAAACATAGCAAGCCATAGAACCTATCCAAAACATAGTCCTGTCTTTCACTTAATGACAGTGTCCATCGTTGCTCAGGGAAACAAAAAAGGAGGGAGATTCCACCAATACATTCACCAAAAAAGAAAAAAAAAATCAGGCGGGTCACTCTGGATGGCGCCCCTGCTTCTGATGGTTGTATCACCGTTGCTATGGTGGCCCTCTCTGTGTTTATAAGATTTCTGTAAAAGAAGACTTTTAGGGTCTTTCCACTATGGATATATCCAACCAATTAGGGGTTGTTATTGACTCTGAGCCCAAGAACTCGAAAAATGCTGGGAGTTGTGAGGGATCCCTCAGGTAGAAAGACCTTCCCTCTCTTTTCACATTTAAGGCTAGAGGAAACCCCCATTGATACGTAGCTCCATTATTGCGAATATGATCCAGTAAGGGTTTTAACATGGGCCGTCTAAGTTTCGTTTGCCAACACAGATCAGGGAAAATCTGTATGTCTGTGCCCTCCCAGGCACCTCTTGAGCCCTCACCCCATGCTGCCCTCAGTATTTCCTCCTTCATTCTGTAGTGATGGACCCTACACAGCACATCTCAGGGGTGGTCTTGGTTATTTAAGTCTTGCCGAGGTGTTGTGGGGACTTTATGTACTCGATCCAACTCAAGCGGTGTATCCGGGTCTCTTTTCAGGATTTTGTTAAAGATAGTGGTGGTCACTTTTCTTAACTCCTGACCCTCAAGGCCCTCAGGGAGACACCTTTAATGCAAAGATTATTTCTCCTGCTTCTATTTTCGGCCTCCTCAGCTTGTAGTTGCAATCTAATTATGTGTTGCTGTTGGGATATTAGTTTGTCTTCTAACAATAGAAAGTCTGGTTGCTGTGGTGTTTTGTAGTTTTTCCAGGCCCTCCACTTTCTGATCAATTTCCCCCACTTTGGTGCGTACTTCTTCAATCTCAGCCCTAATTACACCTGTGACATTTAGTAAGATTGTTTGTATGTCTTCTTTAGTTGGGAGAGCTTGAATCAGCCGCATGAGCTGCTTCATATCTGGGGGGATTTCTTGTAGTTGAACCTCTGTGCTGTTCATTTGAGTGGCTTGTTTATATGACCCTTGCTCCCCCAGCGCCGGTAACATGTCTTGTGGGTTCATTGTTTGATTTGATTCAGGTTGATCAGTCTGTATGAGGAGTGTGAGCATAAATCATTTCACCCCAAGATAGGGTGGTCTGGTGGGGATCAGTCTTATCTAGTGAAAAGGGATGTGTGCAGGTTTTATGCAGTACTATCGGTGATGCAAAGTCAGTTAAAGGCACATCTGACAATGATTTAATCCTGCTATTCAACTTTAAATCAGCCTCCACATTTCCATCTCCATCCCCGTTCACCTTCACCCCTGTGCTCACCTGCTGTCTCTCCTTAGCGCAACCCTTCAAGATCCCATCCGGCTGCTGTGTTTTCTCTGCTCCCTCTTTCCCTGAACAGTCTATGCCGTTTGTGGAGCCGGTTATTGCGGGGGCTGGTAGGCTGTGCTCTATGAGGGAATGCCTCCTTATCTCTCCCCGATCTCTCCGCTCTCCTGGGTCCGTCTGTGCAGGCTGAAGCTCTCCCCGTGTCACCGTCATATATCTTGTGATATATGAATGGGCGGGCTGGCCGGGCTGAATATTCGCTCCTCTATTCTTTTTTGCTGCACTCCGTCCTCGCCACTACATCGGCGGCGACACGCCGCACGCCACACTCCTTCGGCCGGGGGGGGGGGGTAGGGGCGGACGGCTAGAGGGATGAGATCTGCCGCTCTCCTAGGCACACACACCACAAGCTCCGCTAGATCCCCTTAGCGTGCATGCTCACTCCTCCATACCTCAGGTACCTCCCCCGGAAACAGGAAGTCTCCCTTGTTACCATGTTCAAATGTCTTTTGTGTAACATAGAGCATGCGTTTTTTAGTCAGGTCTAACAGCCTAAGTTCGTACTTTCTACAGTTATTGAGCCATGAGGCCAGTATAACCGCATTGGGACATTTAAAGTATTCAGCCTCAGATAACACCATACCCTGCTCAAGTTCTTCAGTGTGTATTTGATTGTTCTTACGCAATATACCCGTAATTGACATAAAGGACCCCCTCAGCACTGCCTTGGAGGCCTCCCAGGCATTGATGATACCAGTTGAATCCTGATTGAGGGTCCAATAGTCAACCATAGCCGTTTGGCACTTAGCCTGTACCAGCTCGTCCTCGAGCCAATAGGAGTTTAACCTCCAGGCCCTAGGGCCTGATTTTGGCAAGAGGAGGAGACTGACCATTAGGGGGGCATGGTCTGATATACCTCTGGGTAGATATGATACTGTGAATGTTATTCACAGACTTTTGTACTGGATCATCCAGCATCATCATTGTTTGTAGCCAACCACTTTGCACTTTACTTATATTTTAAGTTCAATTTATATCTATTAATTTTAGCGCACCCTTTCTTCTATTTTTCAATTTCCAAATCTTGTCTGAAAATGAGATTGAGCGTGTGACCTGAAGCATGTTTGGGCCCACATACTAGTTGCTGCAGACCTAATCCTTCCAAATGGTCGATGCAGGCGTTGGCGACGGGATCCTGTGAGGAGTTAGCCCAGAGGTTGAAATCCCCAAGCAGTAGAAGATGTTTGCTGTTTAGGGTATAAGTGGAGATGAACTCCGTCAATGCAGTAAGGAGCTGCGTTTTTGGACCCAGTGGTCTGTAACAGAGTAGAGTGTGAACAGTGTAGACCCTTCCATGTCTATCACATGTGCTCAGGGTGAACCTGCTCTCATCTGTGAAAAGCAAAGAATGCCAGTGGCGACCTGCCAATTCTTGTGTTAAATCGCAAATACCAATTGAGCTCCACAGTGCTAGGCAGTGAGCACAGGGACAACTAGAGGAAGTCAGTCCCTCAGGTCGCCCTCATGAAGTCTGTTTCTGATTGTTTGGTCAGGAATATTCACACCAGTGGCCTTCTGGAGGTAATTTTGTAGGGCTCTGGCAGTGCTCATCCTGTTCCTCCTTGCACAAAGAAGCAGATACTGGATTTGCTAATGGGTTAAGGATGTTCTATGGCCCTGTCCAGCTCCCCTAGAGTAACTGCCTGTCTCCTGGAATCTCCTCCATGCTCTTGAGACTGTGCTGGCAGACACGGCAAACCTTCTGGCAATGACACGTATTGATGTGCCATCCTGGAGGAATTCGATTGCTTATGCAACCACTATAGGGTCCAAGTATCGCCTAATGCTAACAGTAGTGATACTGACCCTAGCCAAATGCAAAACTCATGGAAAACAGTTATAAAAAAGACGAAAAAAACATTCCTGATTTGGAGGTCGTCTCATTGTTTCCCATCTAGTGCACCTGTTGTTAATTTCATCAAGACCAAATTAGCTGAACCTGATTAACCTCCCTGGCGGTATGATTCTTTCAGAGTTTAGGTGCTGAAAGCGGTACCATTATTTGCAAGGAAATGTGGCGTTTTATACTGTAGGCTTGTAATTCTTAGGAATAACTCACTTAAATCTAACCAATTAAGAGTCTAATAGGCATCCCGGGTATGAAATTTTTTAATAATAAATTATAATATAATAAATAATTATAAATAATTATAACAAATAATAATATAATTATAATAAAAATTATTCAATAATGTAATCAAATCAAAATCATTGAAATTTGCTCAGTTGCAGAATTGTCGCTGTCATTATTTTTTTTTTATGACACGTTTCCACACAAATCGCTATCGCTCAATTCTGCAAGTGATTCTAATTTATTATCGCTGTTTCCTAGCTGCTCTAAAACCATTTTTGACATAAAGGGACACCTTTGGTTGCTATGGACAATCTACAGTTTGCAGGGAGAAAGAACAGTTTTTATTATGTAAAAGTACATGTAGGGCACTGGGCAGACCACTAGGGACAAGGGGGGTGTGTATTTTTTACATACAGTACTGTAATCTATAAGATTACAGTATACTGTATGTAATGTGTTTGTTTACATTTTTGAATATGGCGCCGTTCTCCACCCCCGTGCGTCGTAACGTCGCAGGGAACAGAGCTCGGCGGCACACGGAGACACTGTGTGAATCGAGCGAGGACCCGCTCGCTCACACAGCGTGGATGCATAGCTGGATCCAGGAACAAGGTAAGTAAAGTCTGACTCGGGCTTACCGATCGCAGCACAGAAATTTAATCCTGAGTCAGACTCGGGAATACCGCCAGGGGGGTTAACAACCCCCTCTGCTACTTAACTGATCAGATCAATATCCCAAGAGTTTAAATGACTTGATTCTTTACTCTGATTAAAAAGGGTTCCTTTCATTTTTTTGAGCAGTGCATATACCATAGTTTGAAGACACTATAATGTTCGCGTAAACCAATCAATATACACTTATTGGGATTTTTCTTTTTTAAATTTATGAAGAAATGCTATTTAATTTTTTTTTATTGGATATGTTTTAGGGTACTTTCACACTGCAGAGCCCCTCAGTCATTTTAGTGCTAAAAATAGCATTTGTAAAGAGCCCGAAAAGCACCTCTCATGTCTCCCCATTGTGAAAGCCTGATGCCCTGTACACGATTGAATATCTGATGGAATCTAATCCGATGGATTTTTTCATCGGATATCCGATGAAGCTGACTTTCATCAGTCTTGCCTACACACCTTCAGTCAAAAATCCAACCGTGTGTCAGGGTACCAGTTCCATTCCGGACAGACTTGCGCACATGCGCGGTAGAACGGTACAGCGGCACATGCCTGTGCGCGAATTGCGCGCGCATGCACGGTACAGCGGCATGCCGTGTGCATGGGCGCGCACGCACACGGCCTCTTACCCGAAACTAATCAGAGGCCTGATGGCCCTATTTAAACCAGCACTTCTCCCTGGACAGGTTGCTGGTTTGTCATCAGCTACTGTGTGTTCTTCCTGCTGCTGTGACCTTGTTGACACGGAACTTGTTGACGACTCTCCTCTCACTCGGAACTACGGACCTCTTGGCTTACGTACCCTGGATTGCTGCTGTCTCCTGCCCCTGACCCCTGGCCTGTACCTTTGGACTTTCTCTGCCTTCTCCAACCCTTGACTTACGGCTTGTTCCCCGGATTTGTCTCCAGCTCCTGCCCTTGTCTACGAACTCTGAGTTCCAGTCAGTAGTTGCCTGCTCTTCAGCTGTCATCAGTGATCTCCCTGCTCAGCTACTACCCACTCTGGTACCGGTGCCTCCTTGTGCCTTTCCTCCTCTGTAACCATTCCAGAGGGCGGATTGCGCTGGGTCGCAAAGGTGAGCCGTCCTCAGCATCTCAGCCTCGGTAGTAATACCGTGTCCAACACAGTGAAGTAAAACACTACGACGTGCTGAGAAAAAGTTCAATGCGTCGACTTGATTCTGAGCATGCGTGGATTTTTGACCTATGGACTTCCACACAGATGATCGTTTTTTTATCCATAAGAACATTTTAAAACAAATTCTATTTTTTTTCACCGATGGAAAACAAACCGATGGGTCCCACACAGGATCTGTTTGTCTGAATAAAACGGTCCATTGGTCCGTTTTCATCAGACAAACCGATCGTGTGTACAGGGCTTGAGTGTTTTCACACTGGGGCAGTGCGCTTGCAGGACAGAAAAAAAGCAGCATCTTTGGGGTGGTGCAAGAGAGCTGTATACAGCACTCACAAAATGCCCTGCCCATTAAAATAAACAGGCCTGCAAAGCGCTTCGGCAGCACTGCAGCACAAGCACTTTTAACCCTTTCTTCGGCTGCTAGTCTGAGTTTAAAGCGCCCCGATAGCGGCTAAAAAGCTCCATTATAACAGCTGTTAATAATCGCTAAGGCTTGCGCCGCCCCAGTGTGAAAGAACCCTCATAGCAGAAAGTAAAAAATATTGTTTTTTTCTCAAAATCGTCGGCTTATTTTTGTTTATAGCTGGAAAAAGAAAATGCAGTGATGTTTAAATACCACCAAAAGAAAGCTCTATTTGATGCAAAAAAATAAATAAAAACAAACAAAAAAAAGTCCTGGTCATGAAGGTGAACACATTTTCCAGAGGTCAAGTGGATAGATCATTATAGGAGTCATCTGTTACTGCAGGGAGAGGAAAGTATAACCCACTTCAGCTCTGCCCAAGCTTCCATACTTTCTGGAAATGCCATGATGATTCACTTAACACTTAACATAATTTCATGAAAGCATTGTGCTTGCAATGATCTGCTAAAAATAGACACGTGGAGCACTGTGTAGTGGGTTCAGAAGCCTAGGAATTGTTTCAGCTATAGTACTAAAGCCTCATAACAAACAGTTCGATTGTTCTGCAAATTTCATGTTAGTAGAAATTTGGTGAGCGTTAATTCACACTTTTTTGTTCGGTTCTTCTTATTTGCATGGCAGATTGCATCTCTAATTGAATTTCTGTTTTTTTTTAAATAAAAAATAAAAAAAATGTGTAGAATAATACTTGGCTATGGGTTTCTCTTCAAATTACAGTTTGGGAGGAGGCAGTTACATTAACAGCATAATGGAAAATTATTAAGGGACACCATCATAGTTGTATCTTTGATCTTAAAAAACTAGGGGATAATGGTGTTGTGGTACATTCCCCAAAAAATCAAACAACAACCATCATATCAATATATTTATATCACCACAAAACAAATGCCTTTTAACCACTTCACCCCCAGATCATTTAGCTGGCCAAAGATCAGAGCATTTTTTTACGATTCTGTACTGCATAATTTTAACTGACAATTGCGCGGTCATGCGACGTGGCTCCCAAACAAAATTGGCGACCCTTTTTTCCCACAAATAGAGCTTTCTTTTGGTGGTATTTCATCACCTCTGCGTTTTTTATTTTTTGCGCTGTAAACAAAAATAAAGTGCCAATTTCGGAAAAAAAGCAATATCTTTTGACTCTTGCTATAATAAAACATTTTTTTTTGCTCAGTTTAGGCTGATACGTATTCTTCTACATATTTTTAGTAAAAAAATTGCAATAAGCGTTTATTGATTGGTTTGCGCAAAAGTTATAGTGTCTACAAAATAAGGGATAGTTTTATGGCATTTTTATAAAAAAATGTTTTACTAGTAATGGCGGCGATCAGCGATTTTTATCGTGACTGCAACATAATGGCGGACACATCAGACACTTTTGAGAATTTTTTGGGACCGTTGTCATTTTTACAGTGATCAGTGCTATAAATATGCCCTGATCACTGTGAAAATGACACTGAAATGGAAGGGGTTAACCACTAGGTGGCGCTGAAGGGGTTAAGTGTCCCCTAGGAAGTGATTCTTACTGTTAGGGGGCGTGGCTACATCTAGCACGTCACTGATTGCTGTTCCTGATCACAGGTGGACATCGAGTATATATACGTCACTTTGCCCAGCCATTCCATTCTGTCGACGTAAATCTACAGTAGTCGGTCGGGAACTGGTTAAAATACATTTGGCATAACTACATCAGTATCACTAGCAAAGCAGCTTTGTTCTAATCCCATTAAAGAAGATGAGAATGTGCACTGCATTTCGACATTTCATAATTTGCCGCGTCACAAATGTTAATTCTAGATTACGAGCGTCAGTTTACAAGACCGAATTCTTCAGGGTCGTTCGTTGACTTCGATCATTTTGTGTGACGATTTCTGTACTGACCACCTGAAAATCACAGGTTAAGTTCACAGCCAACAAACATTTTATACCTGCACATCCAGCTGAAAAAGTGAAATTGGCTGCGGAAAGCACCATACTAACGATTCTAAAATCCGCAGACAGCTTCTCTTATGAATTTTCCCATCTGACTTTTGTATCGTGTGTACGAGGCTTAACCACTTAAGGACCGCCGCACGACGATATACGTAGACAGAATGGCACGGCTGGACACAAGGGCGTACATGTATTTCCTCTTTAATATCCCAGCCATGGATTGCGAGTGCGCCGCCGGCGGCACGCTCACGACCCGGTCCGAAGCTCCGTGGCAGCGCCCGCAGGACCCGCAGATCCAATCGCTGCTGATGTGCCGCGATCGGGTCACAGGAGCTTAAGAACGGGGAGAGGTGAGTGTAAACAAACCTTCCTGTTCTTCTCTGTGGCAGTGTCACTGATCATCTATTTCCTGTTATAGGGAGCGACGATCAGTGATATCACACCTACAGCCACGCCCCCTACAGTAAGAAACACACATAAGGACACACTTAACCCCTACAGCGCCATTGTCATTTTCACAGTAATTAGTGCATTTTTAAGGCACTTTTCACTGTGAAAATGACAATGGTCCCAAAAATGTGTCAAAAGTGTCAAATAAAATGTTGTCAAACTGATCGCTGCCATTCAAATATGTACTGCAGCATAATGTTGCATCTTTGATCATGAAAACAAAAAACTTGATCACTGCATCGCTGCCATTTTTACATTGGCTCCCAAACAAAATTGGCGACCCTTTTTTAAAAATATATATTAATAAAAATGCCATAAAACTATCCCCTATTTTGTAATCGCTATAACTTTTGCACAAACCAATCAGTAAACGCAGATTTTTTTTTTTTTACCAAAAATATGTAGAATACGCATCTGCCTAAACTGAGGAAAAAAAATGTATATATTTTTGGGGATATTTATTATAGCAAAAAGTAAAAAATATATATATATATTTTTAAATTGTCTCTCTATTTTTGTTTATAGCGCAAAAAATAAAAACCGCAGGTGATCAAATACCACCAAAAGAAAGCTCTATTTGTGGCAAAAAAAGAATGCCAATTTTGTTTGGGAGCCACGTTGCATGACCACGCAATTGTCAGTTAAAGCGACGCAGTGCGGAATAGCAAAAAGGAGCCAGGTCCTTAACCTGCATAATGGTCCGGGTCTTTACCGGTTAAGGCAGCATCCACACCTGATCATAGCAGGAACTCCCGCTTGGGTTTCTTTGCATGTTTTTTGTTAACGTGCTTCACGCCTCACTTGAATGGGCTGCCCTTTATAAGACAAATGCCCTAAAGTAAATCCAGAAACGTTACAGTTGTGGAGCGCGGGGTGTTTTTTCAGTGCGCGTTTGTAGTGCAACAAAAGCACAGCAAAATGCACATCTGATACCCACGTTTGGGGGATGCCTTTAACAATTAAGGGTACTGCAAGCACAACCCACAATTGCAGCACGTTTTCAAAACATGTGGAAAAACACACATTTTGGTCTGTTTTGTAGCACATGGTGGCCAGAACCCACAGAGTCCCAATGCCATTTAAAACACTTTTTTTTAAAGCACTTCGACAATTAGCCAATGTCCCTGGGGCACTTAAGACTCAAGCGGTTAAAGTAATTTTCAATATTTTAAATATACGTATTTCATTAAAATAATAATTGATAATCCTGTCATGGAAATCCCTGTTCAGGCACTTTCTGTTAGGGGTGACTACCCTTTGTCCTTGTATCTAAGGCCTCGTACACACGAGGGGATATGTCCGCTGAAAACGGTCCGATGGACCGTTTCAGCAGACATCTCCGCTCGTGTGTATGGGCTAGCGGACAGATTTCTCCACCCGACAGATTTCAAAGCAAGCTTTGAAATCTATCCGGTGGAATCTGTCCGCCCGACATGTCTGCTGGTTAGTACACTTACCAGCAGACATGTCGTCCCCCACCGCCGCCGCCGAATGGATTTGGCGCATGCGCGGAAGTGTTTAACTTCCTGGTGCGGTGACGTGGCGGTGACGTGGCGGCGTCAACGTCACCGCCGCGTCACCGCTACGTCACCGCGCCGTCCGGCGGCGGGGAATTTGATCCGATGGTGTGTACACGCCATCGGATCAAACTCCCGATCGGACATATCCGATGGAAATGGTCCGCGGACCGTTTTCATCGGATATGTCCGATCGTGTGTACGAGGCCTAAGTTGTGCAAATATGCGGCCTCTTGGCACTAGGTGGCTGCATTTTTTTGTGCAATATTGTGAAAAACAGCTGTATCACAGTAAACGGCAGCTAACGGAAAGCTTCCGATCACTGCTTGCAATTGGGAGCTCCCAATCATGGTGGCTACATGATTACAAACCCTGCCTCCTGTCATCTGAAACCCCTTAACCACTTACCGCCCAGCCTATAACTAAATGACGGCTGGGCGGTGGTTGCGTTATCCTGCCTGGACGTCATATGACATCCAGCAGGAAAGCAGTCGCTGCGGCCCGTGGGGGCGCGCATCGTGGCGATCGGTGGTGCTGACGGAGGCTCTTTACCACATGATAAGTCTTGTCCAATCACGGCTGATCACAATGTAAACAGGAAGAGCCCTTGATCGGCTTTTAATTACTTGAGTCTGACAGACACGAGTAGAGGAGAGCCGATCGGCTGGTTCTGACAGGGGGGTCTGCACTGATTGTTTATCAGCGCAGCCTCCCCGCAGATACCCACACTGGACCACAAGGGAAGCAGCCAGGACCACCAGGAAAGCCCCAACATGTGGATGGCCAGGTATGTACCCCATGACCATCCACATATAAAAAAATATGCCCAATACATGCATATCAGTGCCCACAAAATGGGCACTGACTGGCAACATTATAGATCAGTACAGACAAGTGATGCCCAGCAATGCCACCCATCAGTGTCATCAGTGCCACCCATCAGTGTCCATCAGTGCCACCTCTCACTGCCCATCCATGCCCATCAGTGCCCACCTATCGGTGCACATCTGTGCCACCTATCAGTGCCACCCATAAGTACCCATCAGTGCCACCTATGAGTTCCCATCAGTGCCACCTATGAGTGTCCATAAGTGCTGCATACCAGTGCCACCTATCAGTGTCCATCAGTGCCACCTATATGTGCCCCTCATCTTTGCCCATAAGTTCCACCTCATTGGTGCCACCTCATCTGTGCCCATCTCTGCCGCCTTATCCGTGCCCATAAGTGCAGCCATATCAGTGCCCGTTATTGAAGAAGAAAACATACTCACTTACAAAAAAAATAACAGAAACAAATAAATACTTATTTTTTCAAGATTTTCGGCTTTTGTTCATTTGTTGCACAAAAAAATAAAAATTGCAGAGGTGATCAAATACCACCAAAAGAAAGCTCTATTTGTGGGAACAAAATGCTAAAAAATGTGTTTGGGTACAATGTAGCATGACCGCGGAATTGTCATTCAAATTGTGACAGCGCTAAAAGCTGAAAATTGGCTTGGGCAGGAAGGTGTGTAAGTGCCTGGTATTGAAGTGGTTAGGCCATGTCCACACGATCAAATCTGTCTGCTGGAAATGGTCTGCCAGACCGTTTCAGCAGACAGATTCGATCGTGTGTACGGGCAAACAGACGAATTTGCAAAGCATGCTTTGAAATCTGTTGGCTGGGAACCCGTCCGCCCGACATGTCTGCTGGTTAGTATGCTAACCAGCAGACATGTCTTCTCGCACACGCGCCAAATGATTTCGACTCATGCGCGGAAGTGTTTTACTTCCGGGTGCGGTGACGTGGCGGCGTCAACGTCACTGCCACGTTAGCGCGCTGTCTGCTGGCGGGGATTTTGGTTTGATGAGACATGTCCGCTCTAAACTGTCCGTCCGACAAGTTTGAGCGGACATATCTCATCGTGTGTACGCGGCCTTAAAGGTCCGGAAGGCGCTGGCATCAAGGGGTTAACAAACGTAATATAATTCAGTTAGCTCTAATGATCACTTCACAGTTTTTTCTTTCACTGCTTTTTTACAGACACAGTCATGTGACCATTATTTTTAATTCTTATTGGTTCTCAATGCAGAAATAAATGGCACTGTGGCAAATAGCAACCAACTGTTATGTCTAGTTTACACTTGTGGTTGGGGGAATATGTAAAAAATAGGCAATTGAACTGCAATTTTATCTCCCCCTGATAATCCTCCATAACCCAACACAAAGGTTGGGGAAAGTTGTGCACATGCCAAGGCTACTGTAAAAATTGTACCCCCGCTGCATTTAATGGCATTACTGCCACTGAATGCAACCTCTTAGGCTTCGTACACACGAGTCAATCTATCTGTTTAAATCGGTCGTACCGACCGATTTGAACAGATCTGTCTGCTGGCATTTTGGTTTGCTCGCGTGTACACACGAGCAAACCAAAATCCCCGCCAGCAGACAGCGCGCTGACGTGTCAGTGACGTGGCGGTGACATTGATGCCGCCACGTCACTGCACCAGGAAGTAAAACACTTCCGCGCATGCGTCGAAATCATTTGGCGCGTGTGCGAGAAGACATGTCTGCTGGTTAGCATACTAACCAGCAGACATGTCGGGCGGACGGGTTCCCAGCCGACAGATTTCAAAGCATGCTTTGAAATCTGTCGGGTGGCCAAATCCGTCGGCTTGCCCATACACATGGTCGAATCTGTTTGCTGGGACGGTCGGGCCGACCGTTTCCAGCAGACAGATTTGATTGTGTGTACGAGGCCTTAATGTGAATAGCAAAACAGATTATCGGTATATGTCTCTATATGGTGCCACATCCAAAAGAAGTATCAAAACAAAACAATGGTTCCCCTAACTGGAATTTTAAGGCACAAGGGTATAAACCACATAATGGATAAATGAGAAAAAGAGAAAAAGAAAAAATATTGTTTATTATACAATTATGAACCAACATACATTAAAATATTGACATGATATGGAAAGCATACAGACTAGAATGTTACTGAGTTCAAAGTGCAAACAGGTATTGTGGGACGTGATTCTTCAAAGTATACCCGACTTTTCCAAGAGATGCCTCTCTTTCCTCAGGGGTGTGGAGAAGAGTCAGTCATTTGTCTACAATGCGTATAACAAATAATCAGCATAAGCCATTTAACATTTTTCCAAATATACTTAATGATAAAGAAATAGTAACTTATCAGTACTCACAACTTTGAAACTATTCTATTGACAGATCATTCCATTCATGTATTAAAAACAAGGAAAACGAGCAGCGTTGTGATCTGGGTTCACTGGTATAGCCAAAAGTAGCTAGAAATAATTCAGATGTCGCCTGATCGATACCAAAGGCACCCCACATACAGTGTTGCTGGAGCCAGTCTCCACTGGGCCCTATAGAAATAATATATAATAGTGGTCAATGTATGAATGTCTTTACACAAGGGGATTTAAATTGTCTTATTAAGGCCGGATTCACACCTATGCGAATTGAGTGCGGCTTAAACCGCATCCAATACGCAGAACATTTCTCAATTCATTGTTTTCAATGAGGCTGGTTCACATATGTGCGATGCATTCGCACTGCGCATTGCAGAAAAAATGTGTGCGTATTTTACATGTCCGTATAATAGTGGTCAATGTATGAATGTCTTTACACAAGGGGATTTAAATTGTCTTATTAAGGCCGGATTCACACCTATGCAAATTGAGTGGGGCTTAAACCGCATCCAATACGCAGAACATTTCTAAATTCATTGTTTTCAATGAGGCTGGTTCACATATGTGCGATGCATTCGCACTGCGCATTGCAGAAAAAATGTGTGCGTATTTTAGGCCTTGCGGTGCGGCTCAGGTGCGAATTCAGGCCCATTATCTTCTATGGGTATGCAACTGATTCCCAAATGTGTTCATTTATCTTCAGGATTTGTCTCATTCAGCCCAATACACTTCCCCCCCCACTCTCCTCTCCTCTGTAACCTCTCCCAGGTCTCCAAATTCGCAGCTAAAACTGAGCTAATCTGCTGAACACTTCTGTTATCTCTCTGCAAAGATAAGAGAGCTGAAATTCGCACTGCACAAGTGTGATTCCGGCCTCAATGTTTTGCTGTATATAAAGTTGCTGTAATTAACAGATAAATGAATCTTACCAGAAAGTTCACAATAGGGAAAATCAACTGCTTTGACTTGTAGCCTCTGCAAGTAAGATTTAATATAGTGTAGAGGTTAATTATATATAGTGTGAAAAATGATAAGTTTTTTTATTTAAATAAATTAGAAATGAACAGTCTTCATGTGAATAGGGCTCTGTGCTGCAACCTCCCTGAAACCGTGGGATGGTAGGGGCTTACAGAATTAAAACAGGTGATAAGAAAGCAATATGTTGCCTCCCAGCTGCCTTTCAAATGCCTTCTGAAAAGTGATCCACTGCAGATTGCTTTTTCAGATGGGGTGCCAAGGACTGTCGCAAATATAAATAAGCCCTTAGTGAATTAAGCCTATAATCATTGCCATTTGCACCATGTGCTTTACTTTGTAATTTGGGATTTTTGTAAAGATTATTCCACCGCAGCATAATTATTTTCTGTGCCTAACAATTTGGTAATTAGAGAATGCAAATAAA
Organism: Rana kukunoris; assembly: GCA_029574335.1. Classification (NCBI taxonomy): domain Eukaryota; kingdom Metazoa; phylum Chordata; class Amphibia; order Anura; family Ranidae; genus Rana; species Rana kukunoris. The sequence continues at coordinate 426,859,833 of CM056052.1, forward strand.
AGCAGATGGCTTAAGCACAGTTTTTCTGACTATACATAGTCTAGCTACTCTCCTGATATCTTGGCTAAGATATGTTATTAACGCAATAAAATCCTCCATTTGAAAAGATAATATTTATGTAAACCATATGTTTTAAATATTTAATTGTTTGCAAAGGCTGAATATGACAAGATAAACAGTAGATGGTTTAACTGCTCTGTTTTTTTTTATAGATGGCTGCATATAGAACACAAAACCAGAATCCCCCTCCTCATATTTTTAATGTTTGATAATTGATGTGAATAAATAATAAAAAATAAAAAAAACGTATTTCTTAAACACAACTGTAAATTATGCAAATGTGAAGAAACCAAAATCTGAATGGCATAACCAACATGTTAGACGTTTGGATACTGTAGCCAATTTTGATCAGAAGCCTAATTATGAAGACACCAAAGAAAAGGAACCCATTTCACATGCAAAGTTTTGTATATGATGGGAAATATATGTAGTGAACCCACAATAAAACAGCTAAAACTGAATGAACACAATTTAACAGCAGCAGGAGTGGGAGAGGACACCAGGGTCCTATACACAATTGAGACAACAAGATTTTGTAAGATAAAATTGTTCCTACAAACACTCAATAAGCTCAGTTGTGACAGATTCTATTAAAGAGGCATAATGATTTTGTAAAGCACAAACAAATAAAACTAGTTTAAATAATAATAATAACTTTTGGATATGATAGTGTAAACTCTTTACAAAAAATAAATCATGGTTTTAGTTTGACCTACATTTAGGACAGCATAACAAGGAAAATAATATCTAGATCAAGAGAAATGTATACAATTAACAGTACAAAACACACCTTATCTTGTTATAAAAAAAAATACTATTTGTGTTTTTTCCCCCCCAAAGTGAATGTAGTTCAAACTTACATATTTGCAATATATTTTATTGCACTTTAGAAGTTTTCAATTTCTCTTTAGCAGAATGATTTGTTCCTGACTGACCTAGTACTTGTACTGAATAATGTCGCCTTTCCATCAAAAATGTAATATTGGAAGATTTGAAAGCTCTGACTTATATAATAATTTAGTGCACCAAAAGTGAGTATTCATGTCAGGGCAACTCTCTCACATCAAACTGCAGGCTGATCTGACCACTGAGGACTGGAGAGACAAGTTCTCTGCACCCAAGATCTCAGTTCTCAAGTCTACCCACCTACCTTGGAGATTATTATATTTGTCCTGTTCAATTTTTATTTTCCTTCTTTTTCTATGGTGGATGTAGTAGGGTGTACAAACAATGTCTGGATAATGTAAATCAGTTTATGAAGGAGGTTTGTGTCCAATTTACACAGTATAAATAGCTTTAGTTAAAGTGTATGTACAGTATAGTCATTTGTTTTATTAATTTTTGTTTTAAGTTAAATGTTTATTGGGTTATTACCATACAAAAGGTACAAAAAACAAAAGACAAATAGTGAGGAGATATAGACCTAAAAGCTCGAAAACATGGTAACAGAGCAGCGGATACAGCAATCAAGGGGGAGGGTGGGAAAAGGAAAAAAAAAAAAAAGGGGGGGCCGTAAGGGGGGGGGGGGTGTATTTATCTGAGCACCATATTACACAAAATAATACCGAGCATGAAAACAATGAGAACAGTACAACAAAATAGAAAACCCTCAGGAGTGGAAGCAGTATTTTCTAAACTAAGGGAAGGACAGTCATGAGCTATAAATATACAACTTTGTTAGACAGATTTTCAGTTAGGGACTATGGATGTCGGAAGGATTGGATAGATCTGTTATTTTGAGTTTGCCCAAGCTGTTGGTAAGGTCTTGCTTCAGGTACCAATCAGTATATCGGAATGGATGTACAATGGAAGATAGTTCCTCAGTAGTGAACGTAAATTCCATGTATTTTCGCCATCTGGAGAAAAAACGAGTGGTAGAGCAGAAATTTAAGACTATAGTGTCTAGTCTCTCAATATGAAAAAGCGACAGTAGTGCTCGCTTCACAGCTTGAAGGGAAGGAGGAGATGCCATAATCCAGTGGCACATGATCGTTCTGCGAGCCGCCAGTAGGCAGATGTGAGTCCAGTGTGTAAGCTTAGGTGGAGCAGCTGATGAGGTAGGATAGGCCGGTGGGTCGCAACCAAACAGACACAAAAGTGGACTTTTAAGTAACCGTATCTTACTGACTTTGAATATATAATTGAGTACTGAGTCCCAGTACTTGGAGATTTTCGAACATTCCCACAAGCGGTGTACAAGTGTAGGGCGGGGCAAAGAGCACCAAGGGCATTGAGCTTGAGAAGGTTCTGAAACATTGTTGCGAAATGGAAAATAAGCTCTGTGTATGATTTTAAAGTGGGTTTCCTGCCAGGCTTCTGAAACAATGAGCTTATGAATGTGGCGATAGCTTTGCAAGACTTTTTCCGGGAGTTCAGAGTCATTGAAGACTTAGGACCATTTCTGAAATGGGGTAAGATGATATTTTTCCGACTGATGCGTGATAAGGTGAGAGTAGAGATTGGAAATAGAATAATCGTCTTTCTGGAGCACTACATCAATGTAGGATTTTCGAAGAGGATCTACTCGGGGTCCATGACAGCTTCGTAGATATGATCGCAGTTGATGGTAATGAAAGGCATGAGAAGGCGGTAAAGAGAATTTATGCGCTAGATCCTGGAAGGATTTAAATTCACCCGGTCTTCCACAATATACATGATTGGCCAAAATGAGGCCACGAGATTTCCAAAAACCAAAGGCAGCATGGATAGTGGAAGGGGGAAACATGGGATTACCCTGCATAACAAGATGATTAGATATACTTGAGGGCAGCCCCAGCAATCTCCGCACCTCCCTCCAGGCAATCACTGTGTCCCTGATAAGGACATTTGATCGAAGATGTAAAGGCAAAGCTTTAAGTGTAGAATGGAGGATGGCCGGGAGGGTATGCGGGAAAACCAGAGCCCCCTCAAGGACAAAATTGGAGTACCGGGATTTACCAGATAACCAATCTAGACCCTGTCTAAGTAGACATGAAAGATTGTAAAAACATAAGTTGGGCAAGCCTGCACCACCCTCGGACTTGGGGAGACAACGTTTTTGGAGAGCTATGCGTGGTTTTTTGCATGACCATAGGAAGGCATTTAAAGCCTTGTGCAATTTTTGCACATCCGAGTGTTTTAGTAAGAGAGGTATGGTCTGCAATGGATAGAGCAATCGCGCAAATGAAACCATTTTAAAAAGATGACATCTCCCAAAGAGCGAGAGGGGCAGGGTCGCCCAAGCTTCCAACTCCTTCACAATTTTCGTTATCAGAGGTGGGTAATTAAGAGTATACAAGGATGAAGGCTCCCGACCTATGTGAATGCCCAGGTATGTGATAGAATGGGTGGCTAAAGTAAATGGGGAGGACAATCGCCACTTGACAGATAGCTGGGGGTTTAACGCAAGAACTTCACTTTTATCATAATTAATTCTGAAGCCCGAACTGACTCGAAAGGCCGCAAATATGTCACGTAACATAGCAAAATCTGAGAGGGGATTGGAAGAGAAAAGCAGAATATCATCTGCAAATAAAGCGGATCGAAAAGTTTGGTCTCCAACAGTGATGCCACTAATACCATCCGATGAGTTAAGGATTCTGGATAGAGGTTCAATAGCTATATTGAAGAGCAAAGGGGGCATCCCTGTCTGGTTCCCTTAGTTAGAGGTATAGTGTCTGAAATAAAATCCGGGGTAACAAGTAGTGTTGCTCACGAATATTCGCATTGCGAATATTCGCTACGAATATTGCATATTCGAGTATTCGCGAATATCTCGAATATCGCGGCGAATATTCGCTATTTCGAATATTCGATATTTTTCAAATTTCGCAATAAAATTCGCAATAAAATTCGCAATAGCGAAAATTCGCAATTTTTTTTTTATCAAATATCACGAATATTCGATATTAACGAATATTCGCAACCGCATATGTGAAATTTCGCTTTTTTTTTATATAAAATATACCGAATATTCGTAAATATCGAATATTCGTGATATTTTATAAAAAAAAAAAAAAAAAAAATCGCGAAATTTCACATTAGCGAAAATTCGCATTAGCGAAAATTCGCATTAGCGAAAATTCGCAATTTTTTTTTTTTTTTTTTTTTTTATAAAATATCACGAATATTCGATATTAACGAATATTCGCGAATATTCTTCGAAATATTAGCGAAATATCGCGAAATCGAATATGGCGTATTCCGCTCATCACTAGTAACAAGGCGAGCTGTCGGGGATGCATACATTTGGTGTAGGAAACTGATAATGGAGCCCGAGAAACCAAATGCAGTCATAACCTGAAATAACCATGAAAAACTGATATTATCGAAAGCCTTTTCGGCGTCTAGAGAGATAATGGCGGTATCATGATTTGGATGTGATTTGGCATATTCCAGCGCTAGCAGGACTTTTCGAATGTTCAAAGTCGCTGAGCGCCCTGTAACAAAGCCCGATTGGGCCGGGTGAAGTAAGGAGGGGAGAATGGTGGCTAGACGAGGGGCAATTATTTTAGAAAGAATCTTTACGTCTACGTTAATCAATGAAATTGGCCTAAAGGAACCTGGTTGCATAGGGTCTTTCCCTTTTTTGGATATCAATTTAATGTGAGCCTGGGCCCCTGTGGGGAGGTATGAGCCCCCTTCCCACATGGCGGTAAAGACATGTCTCAAAGTGTCGGGAATGAATTCGGTAGTCAGCTTGTAAAATTCGGCAGTGTAGCCATCAGGACCTGGGGCTTTAGATGAAGCTAGAGATTTAATTGTTACTTGATCGTCTTCCAATGTGATAGGTGCATTAAGGGCTTCATTTGTTTTATTTTTGAAAAGGAGAGGATTAAAACCCCTGGCAGTTATTTTATTTTTGCATAAATATAAAAAAACGAGTCCAGTGTTAGTATATACTGTGTATGTGTGTGTGTGTTGTGTATATATATATTTATAGTGCCTTGAAAAAAGTATTAATTCCCCTTGAAATTTTCCACATTTTGTCAGGTTACAACCCTAAAAATTATAAATGATTTTCTTTTTTGTTCACAAACTTTTATTATTGAGAATAAATGGTGGTACAAATCCATATAATTAAGGCATATACAAAAAGAAGGATAAAACATATGAGAAGAGGGGTGTGGCCTGGCACCGGACCGTGATGGACGCCTAAGCTAAGTCCTCTGGCACAGGGAGCTACAATCGGCACCCATTGGCCGCATTAAAAACCACCAGCGCACTTTAAAACAGGTGCGACTGACTCCCCATCACCCCAGCATCAGATGGAGCCCAATCATCCGCCCGCAGCCACTATTCCGGCGATGTTCCGGACCCAGCCAGGGGAAGGCCCAAAAGCCGCAGCCTCGCCTAAACCTCCCGTCCCGCACGGGGGACCAGGCCTTACAACGAGCGGCGCGATTTCCGCCAGCGGATCCCAGGGCACCCATCTGCCTCCCTTGCAGCCCCCACAAGCCCTTAGCCTCACTGACCTGCAGGCAAACCTGCAGGCCATGGCAATGGACATCAAGGCCTTGTTTTCAGCCGCCATTACAGAGATCAGGGCAGACATCCAGGGCATTGCTGCAAGGACAGGGGTGACTGAACAAGCCACAATGAGAAATGCTGAGGCCATAAAACAAATACAAAAGCACTCTGACATACATTTTACTCACCTGATTGAAATTACCCATCACTTGGAAGATTTGGACAATAGGGGAGATCAGGGCAGACATCCAGGGCATTGCTGCAAGGACAGGGGTGACTGAACAAACCACAATGAGAAATGCTGAGGCCATAAAACAAATACAAAAGCACTCTGACATACATTTTACTCACCTGATTGAAATTACCCATCACTTGGAAGATTTGGACAATAGGGGACGTCACCACAATATTAGAATTAGGGGGGTCCCTGAAATGGCAGATCAGAACCCCGTCGAACAGACAGCTACAGCAATTTTCAATGATGTGTTTGATAGACCCCTAGAATCTCCCATTGAATATGAGAGGATCCACAGAGCTCTCAGACCTAGGGGAAGAGATAATGACCCACCAAGAGACATAATTTGCTGTCTAGTGAACTTCCCTCTGAAGGAAGCTATCCTCAAGAAGGCAAGAGAAAAAAACAGAATCATCTTTAATGGAATTGAAATAAAGCTGTTCCAGGACTTGTCAAATATCACACTGAGGCAGCGCAGAGCCCTGCGCCCAATGACAGATCAGCTACGCTCCAGGGGAATTCCATACAGATGGAAATTCCCTTTCTGTCTATCAGCGACATGGAGGGGTCACACCGCACTCTTGCGCACACCTGAAGATATCAGACCATTCTGCGAAATGTTGAATATCCCAATGGTCGAGGTTCCGGAATGGTACGACTCCTTTATGACGAATGACACCTGGTTAGCAGTCGCAGGCAACAACATGCCAAGAGCACAAAGAACCAGAGAACGCAGACCCAGATCACCAACCTCTCAACGTAACAGTAGAAATGACGCCCAGGAAAACCAAGGTAACTCTCCGCCCAGACGTAAAGATCATATGGATCGACAGGATCATATGGACACATGATTCCTGAGTACCCGAATCTTAATACACGATGCTACTTGACTTTCTTTTGAAGCTGTTCAGTTTGTTCATAATCAGTGTTGAGCGGAATACGCCATATTCGATTTCGCGATATTTCACGAATATATAGAAGAATATTTGTGAAATATTCGTTAATATCGAATATTCATGATATTTTATCAAAAAAATTTTTTTTGCGAAATTTCGCTAATGCGAATGCGAAATTGATTGCGAAATTCTCGTCAACACGCGAAAACGGAGATCATTTCCTGGATTACTAAACTAATATGCACTAAACACTAACTCTACTTACACAAACTTATGTGACTAAACTAAAGCTAATTATTTTTTTTTTTTTATACACAAAACACAGAAGGGCAGAGAAAGTATTTGCGAATATTCATAATACGAATATTCGCATTGCGAATATTCGGCAACATAAAAGGATCGCCTCAGCTACTCGGCCTAGGGTCTCTAATCATACCAGCAATGCTTTTAGACGTCGATGGAGATCACTAGGATGTGATCTGTTTTAAAAATAAATTTGAAAAAATAGCGAATATTCACCGCGATATTCGATTTACTCGCGAATACTCGAATATGCAATATTCATAACGAATATTCGCAATGCGAATATTCGTGAGCAACACTATTCATAATACGGTTATTGCTAAGATTTTCGCCATATAACCAGTATGTTGGTCAAGATGTATGCACACCTACGCCAAAGCTTGACACCTAGCCTAGTGATACAGACCCCTTCCTCCTCCGTTCCACGCTACCAGGTAGCATACTTTTGTGTTTTTATTGTTTTATTAACAGGAACTATGCACTGCATTTACACTTGCTGGAGGAGGGTCATTGGGAGAAAGGACTAGTGAAAATTCATATCCAGCGCTAATCCTATCCCGTCCATCAAGTCATGTGAGAAAACTCTTCTACATAGGTTTGATTTTATTCTCTTGAATGATAAGACTACAAATCTTTTATATGCATGATGTTCTTTAAAAACTGTTCTGATGTATGTGAAGAACTTTTCAGCATCTTTACACGACACAATGACGGGCGGATCTAACCTGTCTATATTCGCCTCAGCCTATACAATGTAAACTCCAATTCCTATGAAAGGAGCAAAATGACTGACTGGATGGTGAGGTGTGGCGCCTATTAGGTCCAGCTATTTTGGACTTAATCCCAAGAATGCCCTTGCCTTTCTTTTCCTTTTTTTTCTAACCACTTAGTTCAGAAGGGATCGAAGGACTATTCAGGTTTTACTTTTCTGTTTTTTTTTTTTTTTTCTTATTTACATCTCATGACTTGAAGTTTGAGACAGTATTGTGTATCTCATACAGCCTTTCTTGCTCAAGATATGGAAGGCCACCATTAGACCACTATACTTGTCTAATTGAGCTATCTATGTTTATATTGTGCTGGGAAAATGTACACGCATACCCTGCTTTAAGTACACTCACTTTACATGTAAAGTGCCTTACAAGTACTGTACAGACATTTTGCAGCTGCAGTAGAAGGAGCTGAAGCTCCGAGAGCATAGCCCACCCTGGTCCAGTGTGCCACTGACACCCCCACTACAGCCCCTGAGACCTCAATCCAGCTCCTGACACCCCCTGATCCCCCACTACACCCTAGAAGTGAAAAAAAGTATTGTTTCACTTTAAGTACATTTTGATAAGAAAGGTTAAAAACGACTTTATAACGATCTTTCATATAGGTTCTTTACAGTCCTCGCACCCACACAAGGGGTGATCACCATATCACCATATCACCCTTTGAATCAACCGGTTCCTAAAAGATAGGATAGATTAGTGAGACTACATCTATCCCCGGTTCTTTTCCCCACAACTTACCCCTCTCCGCCCACTCCCTCCCCCCCCCATTCTCCCTTTTATTTTTTATTTTTTTTATTTGTTTTTGTTTGTTTTGTCTGAATTCCAGACAACCAAGCTAGATACTCATAAGTTTACAAAATGCCTCCTGACCAGGTGCACTCTGTTCCTTTATCACTAAAAATGATATCCATAAATGCAAAAGGACTTAACATCCCCGAAAAAAGAACTAAACTCATCAATGAATTTTCTAAACGAAACGGGGACATTATTTTTATACAAGAAACCCACTTTAAATCAGATAAAATTCCAAAAATAGGAGACAGAAGGTTTCCGACTTCATTTCATGCCACTAATCCAATAGGCAAGACAAAAGGTGTTTCGGTACTGATATCCAGACGGACCCCATTCCAAGTTGTGGATACCTTAATAGACCCTGAAGGTCGATATATTTTCTTGAAAGGGAAGTTAAAACAACACCCCATTACTATCGCCAATGTTTATGCCCCAAACGTGAGACAGGTCGCTTTTTTCCGCAAAATCAAAGACCTTCTGACAACCTTTACCTCAGGAACCCTGATTTTTGGAGGGGACTTTAACACGCCTTTAAATCCCCTTATAGATACCTCAAATGGCACATCGAGTCTACCGTTTAGGGCCCTGAAACAAATCAAGATCCAACTCCAAGACCTTATGCTACATGACACCTGGATAATTTTAAATCCTCAGACTAAAGACTATACATACTTTTCTAACATCCACCAAAAGTATTCTAGAATTGACTATCTCCTCCTCTCGCAGCCTGACCTTCAACTCCTGACAGACTCAAAAATTTAGCCTATGACTTTCTCGGACCATCATCCAGTAACTATGACTTTGACTTTCCCCAAAAAAAAAACATAACTAAGACTTGGAGGCTTAATACCGCAGTACTGAAAAACCCCTCTGACATTTCAGAGTTTAAAGAAACGTTAAAGATTTTTTTCTGCGTAATGAAAACGATGAAACTTCATTGGTTACACAATGGGAGACCCACAAATGTGTCATGAGAGGAGAGTTTATTAAAAAACTGACTAAAATAAAAAAAGAACAACAATCCAGAATAAGATCCCTGTTAGAACGCATCCACCAGGGGGGGCGTGGCTACCGCGCAGCTAGATGGCAGCGTGATCGTGTAGCTCCGATCCAGACACGGGAACCGATCGGCCCCGTCGCGACATACCCGCACGAATCCTCCCAATTTCCTTGCCGAGGACTCCGTGGAGCTGAGGAGATGACCCGAAAACGAAAAGAATCCGCCAAGCCCAAGAAATTGGATGACTTCTATCCGCCGCGGAATCGCGGCCTACAACAGGATGGCGCTGGCGCCGCAGCGGCCTCGCCTGCCTCCTCACGCGGCTCACGCTCCGCTGCATCCAGCCCAGGAGACGCAGCGGGCTCTGCTCGGGGATCCCCAGAGGTGTCCACTCCACTGACTCATAGCCCTGCCAAGTCAAAGCCTCGGCTGGAGGGCTCAGCCTCCCAGGTAAGCCCTGTACAGGACTCTTTGAACGATACAACAGAGCTGGTGGATCCCTTTACAGCATTCCCCACCTCTGGTAAAGCTGTCTCTGACACGACATTAAAAGACATGCTGGTGTCCCTCCGCAGCTCCATGCATACTGATCTACTGCAATGTATGAAAACTTTTAAGGCTGATATGGGAGAGCTGGGAGACCGAGTGTCACATGTAGAAGAAAAAATGGGGGAGTTTGCTGCATCGCATAATACATTAATTGATGCCCACTCTGAGCATGATGAGGAGATTGCGTGGCTGAGGGCAAAGGTCGCTGACCTCGAGGACAGGTCAAGAAGGAACAACGTGAAAATCAGGGGGGTGCCTGAAACTGTACTCCCTGCACAACTCCAGCAGTTTGCTAAAGATTTGATACGACAGTTCCTACCATCGGCCCCGGATTCTGAGCTACAAATTGACAGAATCCACAGACTACCCAAGCCAGCATTTCTCCCTGATAATGTTCCCGAGACGTCCTAATGAGGGTAAATTTTTACCAGGTCAAGGACCAGCTGGTCTCTACTTTCAGGAAAACTCAACAACTGCCTGAAAGATCATTACTCCCAATAACAAAGGCTCTCCGCAATCACAATATTCCCTATCGTTGGGGGTATCCAGTCAAAATCACAGTCACTCATAATGGGCATGACACATGAATGAATGAATGAATGAAAACTTATATAGCGCGGCACATGCGAACTGAATCGCCTCTGGGTGCTTGTTGTTTCTGTCTCCTTTGGTATCAAAAGAGATGAGTCTTGATCTTTCTCCTGAATGCTAGGTAGTTCTCCTCCAACCGAATACTGGTTGGCAAAGCGTTCCATAGTCTGGGACCTTGGACCGCGAATCTTCTATCACCTTTGGATTTGTATACGGCTTTCGGTATCTGCAGGAGATTTTGATCAGTGGATCGCAGAACGCGATTGGGGTTATGGGCTTTTATTTTTTCGCGTAGATAATGGGGGGCATTCCCATGGATACATCTATGCATTAGACAGAGTGCTTTAAAAGTGATTCTGTCTTTTACTGGCAGCCAGTGAAGGGATCTCAGTGAAGGTGAGATTGATTCCCAGGGTTTTTTCCCAGTCACAAGTCTAGCGGCCGTATTTTGAACGACTTGTAGACGAGCGATTTGGTACTTAGGGAGTCCGAGGTAAAGGGCATTTGCATAGTCCAATCTGGAGTTAACAACTTCTCCCACCACGACCGCTATGTCTTCTTTGGGGATAAAAGGGATAAGCCTGCGTAGTAGGCGCAGCAGATGGTGAGATCCGCTGACTACTGACCCTATTTGTGCGTCCATAGTCATGTAGGAGTCGAAAATGACCCCGAGGCTTTTGACTTTGGCGCTAGGGGTGATGATTTTGCTCAGAATGGGCGGGGGTGTCCAAGTTGTTGCAGGTAGATTCTTACGTTTGGCGTGAAACAGAAGGAGTTCTGTTTTCGCTCCGTTGAGTTTTAGATAACTCTTTGTCATCCAGTTCTCTATCAGAGAGAGGCATGTCTCTAGATTGAGGTGGTGATCCTTTTTATTGCAAATGCGGAAATACAGTTGCGTGTCGTCTGCATATGAGTGATAAAGCAGTTTTTGACTGCTGATGATCTCAAAAAGCGGACGAAGATAAATGTTGAATAACACCGGCGACAGCGGGGATCCCTGAGGGACTCCGTATGATACCGTGCGTTTTTTCCGAAAAGAAAGGTCCTAACTTCACTATTTGCGATCTGTTTTCCAAAAAAGAGGAGAACCAAGATAAATCGCCTTCTGCGACTCTGGCTACTTCAGCTAGCCGGGTCAATAAGAGCTTATGGTCTACTGTGTCGAAAGCTGCGCTCAGGTCTAACAGAACCAGAAGACAAGATTCTCCTTCGTCTGCGGCCTCGAGAACGTCGTCCCATATCTTGAGCAATGCTGTTTCCGTCCCATGTCCAGGGCGGAAACCTGATTGAAATGGGTCGAGTAGGTTGTGGGTGTCTAGATGCTGTTGCAGCTGTTGCACCACTGCTTTCTCCATAATCTTGGAAAAAGTGTTTAAGCTTGTTATAGGGCGGCGATGGAGTGGATCTTTGGGGTCCAGGGTAGATTTCTTTAAGATGGGTCTAATTATACCCTCCTTCAACTGGGAGGGCACTATGCCCTCCATGAAAGATTGGTTAATAAGCTGTGTGATAGGAGGTGCCATAATGTCGGCGCACTCCTTCAACAGTTTAGTGGGGATGATATCGTTTGGCGCAGTGCTGTTACGCAGAGTACCGATGATATGTTTTGTGGCTTGGATAGTGATAGGTTCCAGCGTGAACTTACCTGGTTGAGGTGAATTACTACAGGTGTTGTGTAAATTGTTACAGGGGGGGCTACGGGGGAAATTGTTCTGCTGAATGCTTTGCCGGATTCCCTCAATTTTATTAATGAAGTAATCCGACAATTCACTGCAAAATTCTTGTGAGTCCGAATTGGGGGCTTCAAGACATCCTGGATTCATGGTCGCAGTGACCAGCTTGAAGAGTTCGCGGGGGCGATTTAGGGCGCTGTTGATGGCCTCAGAAAAATAATTTTTCTTGGCCTTGAAGGTTTCTTTGTGATATTTCTTAGTTATTGCCTTATAGATAGAGAGGTTCTCATCTGAAGAGCTTCTCTTCCAGGCGGCTTCCGCCCTTCTGCGCTCTTGCTTCAGTAATGCCAGTTGGTTGTTGAACCAGCTGGAGTTTTTTTTCCGGATGTTGGTTTTCCGTTTCGGCGCTATTAAGTCGGCTGACTGTAATAGTGCTGTGTTAATGGAATCCAGTGTTTCTTCAGCTGATTGATACGGCTGAATTGTTTTTATTTTTTTCCTTAACGCGGCTTTGAAGAATTCCGAGTGGAGCTTCTTCTGACATCTAGTCCAGTGTGTAGTCACTGGATTTGATGTTTTTGTTAAGGGGGGGAAGTTGGAAAGAATGAATTTGATGGCATGGTGATCTGACCATGGCAACGGTTCATTTTCCAAGATTTTTATTTCCAGATTTTGTCTGAAAATGAGATCAAGTGTATGACCTGAAGCATGTGTGGGCCCACATACTAGTTGTTTTAGCCCTAGACCTTCCAGGTGGTCAATGCAGGCATCGGCCACAGGGTCTTGTGGGGAGTTGGCCCAGAGGTTGAAATCCCCGAGCAGCAAAAGGTGTTTGCTATTAAGGGTATAGGTGGAGATAAAGTCCGTCAATAATGGAAGAAGCTGCGATTTTGGGCCAGGTGGCCTATAGCAGAGTAGAATCCGGACGGTCTCCTGGGAGTTTGCTTGCAGTTGTAGAGTAAGGGTTTCCATGAATGGAAGAGGGTTTTGAAAGACTGGTTTTGTGATCGCCAGATGAATCTTATGGATCACGGCCAGTCCTCCTCCTTTTTGCCCTATTCTGTTTTCTGTAATAATACGATAGTTTTCTGGCACCAATTCTCCTAGAATGGTGTTACAGTCGGCTGTGAGCCAGCTCTCTGTTATAAAGAGGCAGTCTATGTCGTATTGCAGGATGAAGTCATGGATTTCTAGTCGGTGTTTTACTGCCAATCTTGTGTTGATCAAAGCACATGATATGTGCTTAGGCTGGGGCAAGCGGCTGCGATTCTTGATAGACGATCGTCGATCAGTCCGAAAGAGTCGCTCCGCTTGCAGGGCTTTTTTGGTGATGGCTGGTAATATTGCGGCAAATCGCCTCAAACCCCAGATGGTCTCTGCTGAATATTGCAGATTGATCATGGTTGCCAAACACCGGGGGGGGGGGTGGGAGGATAGTCAAGGATTAGCCGAATCCTCTATCCTGACTTGGTCCAGAGGAAGGCAAAAAAACCCTGATCATGCTACGCCAATATGCAATGGCAGGGAAAAAAATTCCTTCCTGACCCCTCAAGAGGCGATCGGACGAACCCTGGATCAAGTATTACGGTGTACGGTTTGGGGCTGGGTGTAGTAGAAATGGCCACTGAACCAGCAGCAAGATCCAGGCTGGTGAACTCCCAGATTAGGTGGATCGGTGCTGCTGTAAGGGCCAGGAGGGGTCGAGTGAGGGTAGGAGCTACTTTCTGGGGCTATGGGGGGGGTATCTGGGCCATTTCAGGAGATTGGGAGAGCTTGGGACGGCGAGGAGCGGCGCGCCGCTAGGCCGCGGTTGAAGCCGCGGTCTTTCCTAGTCTCGGCTGCCGAAATTGTTTCCAGGCCGGCGCGGAGGGGTGAAAAACACCCGAAAAACCGCCCGAAAAGGTACAACTGGCAGGGGGGGAGGTTTAGTGTTTGGGATGCGGCAGGGGGTGTTGGTCGTCCGATTCCCAGGGCTGGAGACCGCGGCTTATCCTGAGAAGGACGGCCGCACTCAAACCCAAGGGGGACAGACCAGGCAAGGCAAGAAAGCCTTGAGAGAGAGCTGCCGGGGAGCTCCTTACCTTGGGGAGGTAGCAGGGGGAAGAGCTGATAGTAGGGGGAAGTATGGAGGCCAGAGGGGTGGAAGGAAAGCTGAGAGCCGTGAGTCCTGGATGCAGCCAGGGGCTGGGGGAACACCTGCCTGCCTAATCTATCTCTTGGTGAGCCGACTCGTGTGAGAGCGTCCTGCTTGCACCACTCAGACTGACTGTGATTTCGAACTTGGATGCTGGGCTCACGCTGCTCAGATCCTTGGACATTCTCCCGGATCAACCAGTCCCCAGCCCACAGTCCACATCCCCTGTGCGGATGGCACAACAACATGAATGGCAGACAGTGACGAGGAAGAAGTCAAGCAAGAAATCTACAACCTAATTCCTCTCTTGCGGCTATGCTAGCCTTATTCACCACTAGTTCCTGTGTTCTGGAGAAGTTCTGTTTGAGTTTCCCTCCATGATTTTGGGCAGGATTTCTGCCCCTGGTTGCTTATTTTTGAAAACTGTTTTCTTACTGTGCTCCTTGTTTTATTTTTATAGTTTTCAGTCCATTGACTCTTTTTCCACTCCTCCCTCTGGCTCTTCTCCTTCCATGGTCCACTACGTCTGCTGGTCGTCTCAAACCACCCATGTTGTCCTGATGGGATCCTTGCTCTCGCCTCGGAGTGGATGTTGGCCTCCTTCTTTCCTGGATCAGGTACCGTTATTTTTCACTTTTTTTCATTTTTACACCTGAGATATGGCTCTTAACATAGTGTCATTCAATGTGAACGGCCTCAACCACCCAGCCAAACAAGCCTCAGTCTGGAAGGAAGCTATTGCTCTTCGAGCAGATGTTCTGTGCATTCAAGAGACACACTTCCTAAAAGATGATCCGCCCAGGTTTCAGAATAAGCGATTTCCACATACCTTCATAGCTTCCGCACAGGTTAAACGCAAAGGCGTGCTGATAGCTATCAGAGACTCTGTCGCTCTTAGGATTTTACAAGTTCATTCTGACCCGGAGGGTAGATATATTATTTTGATTGGGGAACTAAACAACAAACTTTTCACTATAGTGAATTTGTACGCTCCGAACTCCCATCAGTTGCGCTTTCTAAAACGCTTATACTCCAAGGTCGCTTCGCTTCGTCAAGGATCCCTGGTGATCTGCGGTGACCATAATTTGACAGTCGATTTTGCCCTGGACTCTTCTACCACTGTACGACGCCCTCCACCCCAATTGCAACAACTGCTTCACCTGAAAAAGGACTTTTTGATGTCTGGAGGTGTCACCACGCACAAGAACGTGACTATTCATTCTACTCAGCTAGACATAACTCTTATTCAAGAATCGATTTTATTTTTGTTGACAAGTTATTACTGCAGACGGTGTCTTCCTCCGCCATTCATACTATCTCGTGGTCGGACCACGCACCGTTGTCAGTTACAGTGGCGGGGGGACACACCTTTAATCCTGCAAGTGTTTGGAGAGCTAATTCTAGGATTTTCCAAATGCCCCAACACGCCGCTACTATCACTCATAGCCTTGAAAATTTCTTTGTCGAGAATAGGGGCTCAGTCTCTGACCCTAATACTTTATGGTGTGCCCATAAGGCGTATGTCAGAGGTATCATTTTACAAATTTGTGCAAGGGCAAAGAGGCAGAGGACGCAAAAACTCAATCGCCTTTTGGAAGACATAAATAGTCTAGAGTGTCAAAATAAATCTATTCCCTCTTCTCTGTTAGCACAGAAGCTCGCGAAGTGCCGCTTCGATCTCAGACTTCTTCTGCTTGAAAATTATGACAAGCACCTTCGTAATCTCAAATTGGCCCATTATTTCTCAGGAAATAGAGCAGGTAAATTTCTAGCTCAGAGACTTAAAGCAGCGAGAGTCAAAGCTAGTATTCCATATCTGCTCCATCCGGTTGACAATCATAGAATTGTGAATCCTAAGGAGATTGCTGACTCCTTTGCACAGTACTACTCTAGTTTGTATAATCTACACCAGGACCCTAACACCCCTCAGCCTGTAGATAGTGCTATCCAGGATTTCTTACTTAAGGTGAATCTTCCTTCTCTCTCCCAATCTCAATTAGACACATTGAACGCTCCTATTACTGAGTCTGAGATCGAACGAGTCATTAAGCAGCTTCCACTAGGTAATTCTTCTAGGCCTGATGGCCTCCCTAATGATTATTATCAAGTCTTCCAAAAAAGTTTAGTCCCTACCCTCAAGGAAATATTCTTGAATGCTATGTACTCTGCCTCGTTTCCCTCTGAAATGTTGAAAGCATATGTAGTCACTATTCCCAAACCAGGCAAGGATCCTGTCACACCGGCCAACTTCCGGCCAATATCGCTACTTAACACTGATGTCAAATTATATGCGAAACTGATAGCCCACAGATTACTGCCTATCCTCCCATCCCTTGTAGGACCTGACCAATCGGGCTTTACTGCTGGAAGACAGGCATCTGATGCCACTAGAAGGGTGTTGGGAGTAGTGCAGCATGCCAGGGCATCTCAAACGCCTTCTCTGCTCCTTTCATTGGATGCGGAGAAGGCGTTTGACAGGATACATTGGGGATATATGCGGCAGACCCTGATGAAATTTGGATTTGTGGGACCTATCCTCTCGGCCATTTTGGCTCTGTACTCCTCCCCATGTGCCCAAGTGTATACTTCTGGTCTACTGTCGAGCACATTTTCAATTACAAATGGCACCCGTCAAGGTTGCCCTCTCTCACCCTCCATTTTTAATTTGCTTATTGAGCCGTTGGCAGAGAGGATAAGGTCCCACCCGAATATTGAGGGATTCCACACCTCTAAAAAGACTCACTCTGTGAATCTTTTCACAGATGATATAATCCTCTTCCTGACCTCGCCCTCCACCTCCTTGGGTCACGCCCATGCCACATTGTCTGAATTTAGCCTCATATCCTATTATAAGGTAAACTGTACAAAAACCTTTATCCTTGACCTTGGAATTCCCACGGCTCTTCGGAGCCAACTGCAGGAGACATTCCCTTATTCCTGGAGTGGGTCCTCTATTACATATCTAGGATTAAAAATAACAGCAGACCCCTCGCAACTAGTGGAAGCCAATTACACCCCTTTGATCGACAAGGTTTCAGGTGAAGTTATTAGATTGGCTAAGGTTGAGCTCACCTGGTCTGGCCGCTTAGCCGCCTTTAAAATGTTACTCTTGCCACAGATATTGTACGTTTTCAGGACCCTCCCAGTTCCTATTCCATCCCCTTACCTTAAAGCACTTATCACCTTACTCTCTAAATTTATTTGGCAGAAGACAAGACCAAGATGCTCAAAAATCTTTCTAGTTAAACATAGGATGGCTGGAGGCATGGGATTGGTCGATATCCGCGACTATTTCCATGCCTCGACCCTGTCGCAGCTTCGGGCCTGGATGGATGCAAATTCTGGTGCTGTATGGAAGGACATTGAGCAAGACCTATGCCCAGTTCATGATCTAAAAGACTTTCTTCTCATTGATGCCTGGAGACCATTTAGGTTACAGGATCTCCCCCTGTCTCTGCGGGCCTCTATCCAGGCCTGGAGAGACCTACGTTTTAGAAGCGGCCCTGCCTCCTCCCTCGCAGAGGTTCCCATCCCTATTAATATTTTCTCTCGGGTCATCCCTGACATTTCTCTCACTAATTGGCAAAATGGAGGAATCCAATTTGTCAATGATTTATTTCATAATAATATGCTTCTTCCCTTTGAGTCTCTCCGGGATAGGTTTACTTTGTCCCTAACTGACCACTTTACTTATCTACGGATAGCTCATTTTTTAAGATCTTTGGAGACGCATCAGATATTCCTCCCTAAGGAAGTCTGGCGCTTCTACAACTCCACTCCTGCCCCCTGTAAAGGAATTGCTCTCTTTTACAATTTATTTCAAGACAAGCTTCAATTTCTGAAATCCCCCCCATTTATGAAATGGGAAAGTGACCTAGGTGAAACTTATACGGAAGACCAGTGGCAGCGCGCATTCCGGGCCCTGTTCAAGGCCTCGGCGTGTGTAAACCACTGGGAACTATCCCAAAAGATAACTCTGAGATGGTATCTCACCCCCTATAGTATTTCTAAATTCAACAAAGACTGCTCCTCGCTCTGCTGGAGGAACTGTGGTATGATAGGGAACCTGTTACACATGTTGTGGTCTTGCAAACATCTTACAAGTTTCTGGAACTCAATCTTCTCTTATATCTCTAGACTTACGGGCATACATAGTTACATAGTTACATAGTTAGTCAGGTTGAAAAAAGACACAAGTCCATCCAGTTCAACCATAAAAAAAATAAAAAAAAAATAAAACAAAGTAAAACACAGTACATCCTTCCATACACCCAACTCCATACCCACAGTTGATCCAGAGGAAGGCAAAAAACCCCAGCAGAGCGATGATCCAATTTGCTACCGGAGGGGAAAAAATTCCTTCCTGATCCCCCGAAAGGCAATCGGATTTACCCCGGATCAACTTTACCTACAAAACTTAGTACTCAGTTATATTATGTGCATTTAGGAAAGAATCCAGGCCTCTCTTAAAGCAATCTACTGAGCTGGCCAGAACCACCTCTGGAGGGAGTCTGTTCCACATTTTCACAGCTCTTACTGTGAAGAAACCTTTCCGTATTTGGAGGTGAAATCTCTTTTCCTCCAGACGAAAAGAGTGCCCCCTTGTCCTCAGTGTTGACCTTAAAGTGAATAACTCAACACCAAGTTCACTATATGGACCTCTTATGTATTTGTACATGTTGATCATATCCCCCCTTATTCTCCTCTTCTCAAGAGTAAATAAATTCAGTTCTTCTAATCTTTCCTCATAGCTGAGCTCCTCCATGCCTCTTATCAGTTTGGTTGCCCTTCTCTGCACTTTCTCCAGTTCTCCGATATCCTTTTTGAGAACTGGTGCCCAAAACTGGACTGCATATTCCAGATGAGGTCTTACTAATGATTTGTACAGGGGCAAAATGATATCTCTATCTCTGGAGTCCATACCTCTCTTAATACAAGAAAGGACTTTGCTCGCTTTGGAAACCGCAGCTTGGCATTGCATGCCATTATTGAGCTTATGATCAACTAAAACCCCCAGATCCTTCTCCACTACAGATCCCCCCAGTTGTACTCCCCCTAGCATGTATGATGCATGAATATTCTTAGCCCCCAAGTGCATAACTTTACATTTATCAACATTAAACCTCATCTGCCACTTAGTCGCCCAATTAGACAGAGCATTGAGGTCGGCTTGTAAATTGGAGACATCCTGCAAGGACATTATTCCACTGCATAGCTTGGTGTCATCTGCAAAAACAGAAATGTTACTTTTGATCTCAGACCCAATATCATTTATAAATATATTGAAAAGTAAGGGACCCAACACTGAACCTTGGGGTACACCGCTGATAACCTTGGACCATTCAGAGTAAGAATCATTAACCACAACTCTCTGAATTCTGTCTTTCAGCCAGTTTTCTATCCATTTACAAACTGATATATCTAATCCTGTAGACCTTACCTTACACATGAGCCGTGTGTGGGGAACTGTATCGAACGCTTTTGCAAAATCCAAGTATACCACGTCCACTGCCACGCCTCTGTCCAGGGTTTTACTTACCTCTTCATAAAAGGAAATCAGGTTTGTCTGACAACTTCTGTCCTTCATGAATCCATGCTGTCTGCTGCTTAAATAGTTTGTTTCCAGCAAGAACTCATCCATGTGGTCTTTTATTAAACGTTCCAGTATCTTTCCAACTATAGAAGTTAAACTAACAGGTCTATAGTTACTAGGTAAAGACTTTGTTCCCTTTTTAAATATGGGCACCACATTGGCTTTATGCCAATCCAGTGGTACTATTCCTGTCCTTAATGAGTCCCTAAATATTAGATACAGTGGCTTTGAAATTTCAGAGCTCAATTCTTTTAGGATCCGTGGGTGGATGCCATCTGGTCCAGGTGCTTTATCCACCTTTATTCTGTCTAAATATTTCTGGACCATATCACTTTTGAGCCATTGTGGATTTGGGGCTGTGTCACTCCCACCCCCATACTTACACGACCGAACTCTGGTTTGGCGATATTACACTTAGGTATAGATCTTTTCCCACCCAACTTTAGGACAGTGGTTACCCATATCCTCCTTGCGGCTCGGACATTGATAGCCCAACACTGGAAAGAGGATAAGGCACCAAATGTCTCAGAGGTCTTGAACGTGGTTCAGTCTAATTACGTACATGAATCCCTCCTCGCAAGCAGACGAGGAGTCAGAGCAAAGTTAGACGCCAACTGGTCTATTTGGAAATTGTGGTATAATGGTGGGACCTAAGATTATCCATTTTCAGAGATTATGATTATTCTCTTTTTTTTACTTTTGTTTTGTGATTGCTACATGTAATGTGTACTGTCCGGCAGTATCTGTCCAACTGACAAATCGGACCATGGATCTTCCTAACTTTTCCCCCTCCCTACCACTTTCTTTCTTATCTTTCTTTGTTGTCTGTCTTCACTATGCTCTTTATTTTCTTTCTTTCCCATTCCGCCCCTTCTCATTCTCTTTACTATTCCCTCATAGTCAGTATGGCAGTAGCCTTTCCTGTTATTCGATTGAGGCTCTGGAGCAAACCCACAGCTGTGCTGTAACCTGTTGGCTGTTTGATGTATGAATATGTTACAATTGCAATAGTTATTTCTTGTATAGTATCTGTAATTACTGCTGCGGTGTCCACTGCCGGTCCTGGCTATGTTGTATTTTCGTGTAAAACCTTTTCAATAAAAACTATTTGAAAAAAAAAAAAAAAAAAGAACGCATCCACCAGTTAGAACGTACTCATAAGTGAACGCTGGCAGTCTCAGCTCTTGATGAACTAACACATAAGAGAGAACTCCTGTCTGATGAACTAAACATGAAAATCAAAAGGCAATATATATTGAGACACAGGATATATTATGAGCAAGGAAATAAATGTGGCAGGTTGCTTGCTAAAGCAGTTAAAAAAAAAAAAAACTGCCCACACCAAACATGGCAAGCTACGTACTTCGAATGATGAGATTGCAAAGCAGTTCGAGCTCTACTACCAAAACCTGTATAACATTCCCTCCAACCCTAAATGCCAGCAAAACTCAGATAAAAGAGTGAAGCTTATACAGGACTTCTTAGAACAATATGGCCGGCCCCAAATTTCAGGGAATGCTGCTAAAGAACTAGAAAATCCCATCTCAGGCCCAGAATTTGATAGAGCCATTAAAGAGATGAAGATAGGCAAGGCCCCAGGCCCGGATGGTCTACCCTTACAATACTATAAGACTTTCACAGATTTATTGAAGCCGAGATTCCTAAAATCTTTCCAATCTCTTCACTCAGAACAACACCCCCCTAAACAGCTTTTAGAAGCGCATATCACAGTAATACCCAAAGAAGGCAAAGACATGACCCAAGTTACCAATTATAGGCCTATTTCCTTAATAAACGTGGACGTGAAAATCTACGTCAAAATGCTGGCAAATAGTATCCTCCCTTTGTTAACTTCCTTAGTTTCATTAGATCAAGTGGGAAATAATCCCGGGAAGGGAAGGGTGAGATAATACGATAAAGGCTCTCAACATAAACCATTGGCTAACATCTAAAAAGAGACAGGGCTTTTTCTTATCACTAGACGCCGAGAAGGCGTTCGATAGAGTGGCCTGGGACTTTATAGATGCAGTACTAAAACACACAGGCTTTTTGCCTCAAATGAGATCATATATCAAGGTCCTATATTCCAACCCAACAGCAAGAGTCAGAGTCAATGTCCACCTATCGAACGCCTTCAACCTTCGCAACGGAACAAGACAGGGGTGCCCCTTGTCTCCACTTCTATTTGTCCTAACACTTGAACCCCTGCTTAATAAAATTAAATCAAATAGTGATATCAAGTGAATCGAGATTCATGACAAAACATATAAAATAGCGGCTTTTGCTGACGACTTGCTTCTCTTTCTCTTGAATCCCCATATTTCCATCCCTAACCTTCTTAAAGATCTAGATCACTTCTATTTATTGTCAAATTTAAAAATTAACCACTCCAAATCCAACGCCCTTAACATCTCCTTGCCCAATGACACGGTAGAATTATGCAAGAAAAACTTCCCTTTTAAATGGGCCAATCACAGTATTACATATCTGGGTATTGAAATTTCAGCAAACCTAAAAGACCTCTTCCATCTTAATTTCGAGCCCGTTCTGAGAGAAACACAGGAGGATTTGAAAAGATGGAACGCCTTAAATGTAAGCCAGATAGTATTGCCCTGTAGATCGCTAGTCATCCAATCAACAGGGCAATACTAGCCGGCTTTTATAGCTATGATCCAATCTCCAACGTGTGTGACTGTCATAGCATGGCACAAGTGTAACCATAGCACAGCGGGCAACGTGCTTAAAGGGACATCATTTATGAACGTATCCAAGGAAGCACCAAAGAGACATTCATGATCGAAAGCAGACATCAGTATGAAGAGTTCCCCGGGACCCAATCAACTCTCGGCTGTTCGGATGTTTCATGAAGACCTCTACCTTATGCCTCTGTACTTCAACTATTATGTAAGTGCTTTTATGCTATCTTTTCATTAAAGTCCAGCAGTTTATTTAGTGGCGCCTGTCTTTTTGTTTCTTTATCTAATTAAAATGACCATCCTGCCAAGGTTTCTCTATATTATGCAGACAATCCCGATCAAAATTCCCTTATCTTTCTTCGCCGCATTCAGAAAGGCTTGCTCCTCATTCATTTGGAGGGGTAAATCCCCTAGAATCAAATTGTCAAGACTAACTTTGCCCAAGAGTAGAGGAGGTATAGCCTTACCTGATCTTAGAAAATATCACCAAGCTGCCCTATTGACGGGAATTGTAGACTGGAATATACACCATACAGTGAAAGACAGGGTTACCCTTTGAACAAGCGCAATATCCTCATGGCCTGAAAAGTCTACCATGGATCAATCCTAAATATCACTCAAATTTCATTAAGACACATCCCCTTATTGGACCCACACTCGAAAGCTTCCGTAATACTTTTAAAGTTAAATATCCTTCCCCATGGCTCAGTCCTCTAACACCGCTACAACAAAACCCTGATTTTCCCCCAGGCATGGAAAAATAATTTCCAACACATCAATGGCCATATAAAGAGATCCTGTCAAAACACTTCTTTAAAAGCGGTACATTTCTCTCTAGAGAAGACATACTAAAGGACATCAAACCATCCCTCCTATCTCACTGGAACTACGTTCAAATTAGACACTTCCTATCCAACAAAGACAATGTCCATCACTGGACAAGACCCCTTACCTCATTAGAAAATCTCTGTACGAAATCGTCCCCACGCGACACGACATATTATTATTATTATACAGGATTTATATAGCGCCAACAGTTTACGCAGCGCTTTACATTAGGGAAGACAGTACATTCACAATACAAATCAATACAGGAGGGATCAGAGGGCATATAATCTCGACTGTTTATAACTCGTTATTTGAGGACGACACTGATTTCTCCAGCTCTTCCTGTAAAGCCTGGGAAAGAGATCTAGATATTGATTTGTCAGAGGAAGACTGGGAAACATTTTTTCTATACGCACACAAAGGTTCTCTAAACGTGGCTACACAAGAAAGTGGATTCAAGATTGTCACCAGATGGTATAGAACCCCCACAACTCTCCATAAAATTTCATCTAACGCCTCTGACAGATGTTGGAGATGTAAACGGGAGGAGGGCTCTATGCTCCACATTTGGTGGTCATGCCCTCTAGTACAGTCTTTCTGGTTATCCGTACATGAAACGATTCAATTAGTCACATCATCAAACCTAAGCTTTACCCCGGCCCAGTATCTATTACACTTTAGTTGTATGCCCAGAAATCAATACTTGAAATCACTCCCCATGTTCATGATTAACGCTGCACGGCATTGTATCCCCTCTCATTGGCAATCGCCTAATATTCCAATGAAAGCAGAATGGTTTAGGACAATAAATTGCATGGAAAGAGTTGAAGAACTCATCAGTATATCTCAAGAAAGAATTATTCAATTCTATGCTACCTGGTACAATTGGACAACATTCAAAGATTTTTTTCTTTCCTTCCCCTCCTCCCTTTCCGCTCCCCATCCCCCCTTCACGAATATGCTTGTTCAAGCACTGTTATTATTCTTTCATCCTAGTTCAAATTGAAAACAGTGTTTGATACATACATGCTTACATGACAACTATTGTTTGTAACTCCTATGCGATTGTCTTTTGCTTATCCTCTGTTGTATACAATTCTTCACTGCTTACGTGCCTTTGTAAGTGGATGTTGTATAATAAATTGCTATTCACCTAATAAAAACTCTTTGTGAAAAAAAAAAAAACATATTAGAAGTCAGTTTGTATACATACATTAATACAGCGCTTAAAGGCAACAATCATTTATTCTGATTAGCAGGTAAACTGAAGACGGGAGAAATAATGTCTCATGCCAAAATCAAACAAGTTTCCTTAGCATATATCAAGCAAGGGGAAACTAGGTAGGGTTAAAGAACATATAAATGATTTTCTGATTTACAAATACAGTAAATAGCTGAAAAGTGTAGTGTACATTGGTATTCATCCTCCTTGAGTCAATATTTTGTAGAACTACCTTTCACTGCAAGCTTTGCACAGAGTGAACTTTTTACTCATTCTTCTTTGCAAAAAGGTTAAGCTCTGATTGGATGGAGAGCTTCTGTAAACAGCCATTTTCAAATCTTGCCACAGATTCTTAATTAGATTTTGGTCTGGACTTTGACTGGGCCATTCTAACACAAATATGCTTTGATGTAAACCATTCTGTTGTAGCTCTGGCTGTATGTTTAGGTTTGTTGTCCTGCTGGAAGGTGAACTTTCATCCCAGCCATGTTTTCTGTGTCTCCCACATGGCTTTTCGCAAACTGCAAATGGGACTTCTTATGGCTCTCTTTCAACAATGGCTTTCTTCTTGCCACTCTTTCATAAAGGCCAGATTTTTTGGAGTGCACAACTAACAGTTGTCCTGTGGACAGATTCTCCCACCTGAGCTGTGGATCTCTACAGCTCCTCCAGAGTTACCATGGGCCTCTTGACTGCTTCTCTGATTAATGCTCTTGTTGCACAGCCTGTAAGTTAATGTGGACGGCCATGTCTTAGTAGGTATGCCATTTCTACTTTCGGATGATGGATTGAACAGTGCTCCGCGAGATGTTCAACACTTCAAATATTTTTTTTATAACCTAACCTTGCTTTAATCTTCTCCACAACTTTATCCCTGACCTGTCTGGTCTTTATGATGCTGTTTGTTCACAAATGTTCTCTAACAAACCTCTGAGAGCTTCACAGAACAGCTGTAATTATACTGAGTTTAAATTATACACACGTGGACTCTATTTACAAATTAGGTGACTTCTGAAGGCAATTGCTTCAACTAGATTTTAGTTAGGATTATCAGAGTAAAGAGGGCTGAATACAAAAGCACGCCACACTTTTAAGATATTTGTAGCACTATCCCCGGAGGAGCTGCTGGTTTGTTTTGGGTGGCACATTTACCTCGTGGCTCTTCCGAATTCCTAGGGGTGAATGGTGCATATAGCACTAGTAAAGGAATGTCCGCAACAAGTGTCTTTGCTGTGCTCTTTATTACCCAGCCGGGTAAAAACAATGAACCAATGATAAAAGGATAGAGTTTGAAAGAAGAAGGAGAATAGCAGATTCAGGCGTAGTATTTGGAACAGTCCTGCTCCCATATGTAACACTTTCCGTACCACTCCTGCCTGAGTGTGATTAGCATACCCGGACAGGCCTCTCTCACTGACCTGGCAGCCAGAGTATACCCTCCTTGAAATTAACTTGGTTTTCAGGAAAAGTCTCTGCCACAGACCCTCCTGGAATGGACTTCAGGGAGACATCTCTGCCACAGGCCCTCTCTGCTTGCAAATGCGGAGGCAATCCTCCTCGGAAGAATTATGCCTAGATCTCCTTCTTAACGTCGCCCAGGTACCGACTGACAGGTGATCAATCCTTCAGTGTCCGGCTACCTTGATCCCCGGTGGTTTGTCAAAATCCTTTTGGATCACCAGCCTCTCATTGGCACTCCTCAGACGGACTCCCCACCGAACAGCTATACTGCTTGGGATCCTCAAAAGTGCAAACCCAGTAGATCACTGGGTCCCCGACGTTGCTCAAATGTTCCAGACCAACCTGGTCCCAGAACAAAGAACACACCTGATTGGCTGCTGGAAAAGAACACCCAAGTCTCAACTCTACTGCTGCCACCTGTCGCCCTGGGGTGAGATAGCACCCCAGCAACAACAGAATGAGCCCACAGCACAGCCAAGCTGAAACAGAGACCCTATTTGAAATATTGTAATTTGGATCATTAGTCATTAGTACTCTGATCACCCTCTAAATATCAAGAGCACCGGTGCTTGGAAGTAACCAGGCGATACATATTAATTTGTAAAAAAGTTTGAAAACTATTTATCATTTTTCTTCCATTTCACAATTATGTGCCACTTTGTGTTGGCCTATCACATAAAATCCACATAAAATACATTTAAGTTTTTGGTTGTAACATGACAAAATGTGGAAAATTTTATGGGTTATTAACACTTTTTCAAGGCACTGTGTGTGTCAGTGCGTGTATAGCGGGCACCGGAGCGCCGCCCCCTCTGACAATACATAGATTCATGCCGCTGCCCCCTGGCGAGCGCCGGCCATAACGGCAGCTGGTTGGCTGTGGAAGTGCCTATCAAAGCCAGCGGCTCTGAAAGGCTTTCCGATTACAGACCTCAGGCTGTAATAGGCTTCCGCAGCTTATCAAATGGATGCACGTGGAGTGCGTTCCTTGGATAAGACTGATAGGCGTCTCAGCCAATCAGATTCACCGGTTTTGGTTACCAGAAACCTGATTGGCTGAAGTGTCATCGAGGGCGGGGGAAGATATCGAGGGACGGAAGAAGCAGGGTGGCTGACCCCAGAAAGGTAAGTGCCAGGCGGGGGGAGGGGGCATTTTCCAGGGCACAGTGGCAGCATTTTTTCCAGGGCACAGTGGCTATAATTAATGGGCACAGTGGCGACAATTGATGGGCACAGTGGCTACAATTAATGGGCACAGTGGCTACAATTGATGGGCAGAGTGGCAACAATTGCTGGGCACAGTGGCGACATTTGCTGGGCACAGTGGCGACAATTGATGGGCACAGTGGTAACAATTGATGGCACAGTGGTAACAATTGATGGAACAGTGGCTCCGTTTGATGGCATGGCACAGTGGCTGCGTTTGGCATGGCACAGTGGTGACAATTGATGGGCACAGTGGCGACAATTGATGGCACAGTGGCTGCGTTTGATGGCATGTCATAGTGGTGACAATTGCTGGGCACAGTGGTGACAATTGCTGGGCACAGTGGTGACAATTGCTGGGCACAGTGATAACAATTGATGGCACAGTGTATGCGTTTGATGGCATGGCACAGTGGCTAAGTTTGGCATGGCACAGTGGCTGCGTTTGATGGCACAGTAGCTGCGTTTGATGGCATGGCACAGTGGCTGTGTTTGATAGCACAATGGCTGTGTTTGGCATGGCACAGTGGTGAAAATTGATGGTCACAGTGGTGACAATTGATGGGCACAGTGGCGACAATTGATGGGCACAGTGGCGACAATTGAAGGGCACAGTGGTGACAATTGATGGCACAGTGGCGACAATTGATGGCACAGTGGCTGCGTTTGATGGCATGGCACAGTGGTGGCAATTGATGGGCACAGTGGCGATAAATTATGGCACAGTGGCTGCGTTTGATGGCATGGCACAGTGGCTGCATTTAATGGCACAGTGGCGACAATTGATGGCACAGTGGTGAAAATTGATGGCACAGTGGCTGCATTTGATGGGCACAGTGGCTGCATTTGATGGGCACAGTGGTTGCAATTGATGGGCACAGTGAGGCTGCAATTTTTTTTCGTTTGTTTGCGCCCCCCACAGTGGCTGCGTTTGGTATGGCACAGTGGTAACAATTGATGGCACAGTGGCTGCGTTTGATGGTGCAGTAGCTGCGTTTGATGGCATGGCACAGTGGCTGCATTTGATGGCACAGTGGCTGCGTTTGGAATGGCACAGTGGTGACAATTGATGGGCACAGTGGTGACAATTGATGGGCACAGTGGCGACAATTGATGGGCACAGTGGTGACAATTGATGGCACAGTGGTGACAATGGGTGACAATGGGCACATGGTTGGGCATAGTGGCGATAAATGATGGCACAGTGGCTGCATTTGATGGCACAGTGGCGACAATTGATGGCACAGTGGTGACAATTGATGGCACAGTGTTTGCATTTGATGGGCACAGTGGCTGCATTTGATGGGAACAGTGGCTGCATTTGATAAGCACAGTGGTTGCAATTGATGGGCACAGTGAGGCTGCAATTGTTTTTTTCTTTTGTTTGTTTGCACCCCCCAAAAATTGTGAGCACCAGCCGCCACTGGCGTTTTTGTATGTATGTATGTATGTATATATATATATATATATATATATATATATATATACAGTGTATGAAGCACTTGTTTAGTGCTAGCAGGCTATAAATGTTTATCACATACACATATTATTTGTATTCACAGGAGTCTAGGGTTGCACACAAAGGGCCAGATTCACGTACATCTGCGCATTATTGGACCGGCGTAGCGCACCGCCTTTACGTTAGACTGGCGCAATGTATCGGCGCAATCACCCTATTCTCGTCGGTTTTATGCAGAAATTTGCGCCTGCACAGCGTTATTTCTGAGGAGCAAGGCGGAGTAATACAAATTGGGAAGGACGTGGGCGTGTTACATTAAAATGAGCCATGACCCCATGCAAATAAAGGGCCTGCCGGCTCGCGCATGCGCACTTGAAGCAGACCATGGTCAGCACCTCTGTGCGCATGCTCACATCTCGGGAACGGCGCAATCAGTGAAATTGGAAGTGGACTAGGGCAAAATAGTGAACTACGCAGACAGCATAAATAGACAGACAGAAACGCACTTCCTTTGCAAAAGTACATCCCTTTGTATCCCTCCCTATACAGCAAGGTGCTTTTGTTCTGTTGTTAGTTGCGTTGTGGTTTGTCTTTGTGATATTTGTGGACTGTGTGATCTAGTGTTTGTTAGAAGATATTTGAAAGTGATTTTTGGTGACTGCTTGTG
The DNA here is from genome assembly GCA_029574335.1 of Rana kukunoris. Lineage (NCBI taxonomy): Eukaryota > Metazoa > Chordata > Amphibia > Anura > Ranidae > Rana > Rana kukunoris. Next base: position 426,889,422 of record CM056052.1, read on the forward strand.
AGAGTTTTTGGTTGATAGTTTTTTGTTTGTTTGTTTTCTTGCTTGATTTTTCCTGCTTGTTTTTGTGAGTGATTTTATCTGCTTGTTTTTGTGAGTGATTTTTGCTAATTGTTTGGGAGAGAGTTTTTGTATGAGTATGACTGAGAGAAAGAGGAAGTTAAATTTTACTTTGGGGAGAAACAAATTCTTGCCCGGGCGATTTCCCAATATGGGTGTTTCCTCCACGGCCCGGAGAGTGCCAACACCACCCCGACCAGGAGGCGTGATATCTTGCAGAACATTACTGACCAGGTGAATGCACCGGGGGGGGGAGACCCGGACACGGTCGGGGATTGAAAAGAAGATCAATAACCTCGGGCGTCTGGTCAGAAAGAAGCTGGCCAAAATGGTAGCCCATGCCAGGGCCACAGGAGGGGGGCCACCATGCCCTGTTAGTCTGACAGCGGAGGAGCGTGCGGTGGCTCAGACCTTTCATAGACAACAGGTGGAGGGCCTGCCCGGCTATGACTCAAGTCATGAAGGCGTGATGCCAGGTAAGGTTTTTTTTCAGGTGTGTAGCATGTGTGGGGGAAGGGGTGAAAGGGAATATGTGGCAAGTGTGTGGATCCTCCAACCTGTGAATGTTTTGTGTCATCCACAGATAAGCAGGAGGGTGCTGGGCCATCTGGGCTGACCGCACCATCCCAGCCTGATGAGGACCCCCCGACAAGGCCGGAGTCCTCGGAGGAGGTTGAAGAGGAGGAGGTTGAGGAGGAGGAGTTTGAGGTGGAGGAGGATGTCATGTCAGCCAGTGGATTGCTGTTTTTGGAGGAGTCTTCCTCTCTGGCTGGCAGCAGCCAGCCCTCCATAAGGGCTAGCCCCTCCCACTCCTCCCCCAACAGGGCTCCTCTCCCAAGGGCCTCCCCTTCTCCCCGGCCACAAGCCTCAGCTGGAGGAAGGAAGTCGTCCCAGAAGACCAGGGGGGTGGCCGAGCTTCTGCCCGCCAATCTGAGAAGGGACCAGGCCCTTCAGACCCACCATCTGGGACAGGTCAGACAGACTTTGGGGCGGATGGAGGAGAGCCTGTCCTCCATAAAGGATACGCTTGGGGACCTGGACTGCCACTCCCGGGCTCTTACAAACTGCCTAAATGCACTGCAGACTACAACAGCAGACGTTGGGCAGGATGTGAGGGCCCTCACCCAGGCTATCCAGGCCAACACGGCATCACTAAGTGCTGGCCTGAACAGAATTGCCGTGGCCTTGGAGGGCAGGCCGCCAGGTGGGCAGAGACCAGGGGCTGCTCCTCCTTCCCCGGATTACCCCCCCTCCCCATGAGTCTCCCCCGAGGAGCCGGGGCCGTGGCCGTGGGCGCCCCAGGCGTGGCTCACGCCAACTGCATTAATTTGTTTTCCCCCTTTTTTATTTTTATTTTGCTGGAATTTTTTATTTTTTTTGCTGGAATTTTTTTTATTTTTTTTTGTGATGTGAATGTTTTTGGAATGTGGGGGTAATATTCCTGCCGGCAAAGGGGTGTCACCCTCAGTTTTGGTGGAGAAGGGTTCCCCAGGACCAGGGAGAAGTGATTCCCACGTCTGTGTGAATGGTGTATGAATGTACAGTGACATAATTGGAGCTGTGGCATGGCGTTGCTGCTCACAAGCCCAGCATGGTGGGCTTGTGCTAATCCAATTAGATGGGGATGTGATGTGTCTGTGCTAGGGACCACAGTGGTGTGCATGCATGCATTCTCATTGTGCAATGATTAATGTGTGTGTTTAACGTGCAAATATGCCTAATGTGAGCTGTCTCCTGGCTACTCTTCCCTCAGAAGACGGGGTAACCTCGGTTAGGGTTGTCTGGTTCAGGGGTCAGGTCATCACGTATGTCAATCTGCAGGCCCTTTCTTACTGCAAAGTTGTGCAGAATACAACATGCACCAATGATCTGGCACACGTTCTGGCACACGAAGTTGGGGGAATACAACAGGGTCCCCCCAGACTTATCCAGGCATCGGAAACGTGACTTCAGGAGGCCAAAGGTGCGCTCCACCACTGCACGTGTTTGGGCGTGGGCTTCATTGTATCTTTCCTCTCCTGGGGTTTGGGGGTTCCGGAGTCATGAGATGGGGTCCCAGTGCATATGCAGAGTCACCTGGAAGTGAAAAGACAGGAGGATGTTAGTCATGCATGTGCCCCTTGTGATGTGTGCAAGATGGGGGGGGACAGTCATGCCTGCCACCCATGTCACTCACCAACCAGCCAGCTGTCCCCACACACGTTCTGTTTGAATTCCATTCGGATGGGGCTCTGATTGTATATGTAGCTGTCATGGCTGGATCCGGGGTGTTTGGCATGGACGTGCCATATGAGGCCTTGGGCATCGACTATCACCTGTACCTTGATGGAATGCCAATGCTTCCGATTGCGGTATATGTGCTCTGTCTCATGGGGGGGCTGGAGTGCCACATGTGTGCAATCAATGGCCCCCACGGTGCGTGGGAATCTGGCAATTCTGTAGAAATCTGTCATTGCCTTCAGCCGCAGGTCCTCAGTGGTTGGTTTGATGATTTGGTTGGCCATGTGTCTGAGGATTGCAGGGACAACCTGGTGCACACATCTGCTCACGGAGGATTGTGACATGCCAGCCACCACTCCACTTGTTCTTTGAAAAGAGCCACTGGCAAGGAAATGGAGTGTTGCCATGACCTTGACCAGTGGCTGCACTGCATGTGAGCGGTGTGTTGGGCTGGTGATGTCGTCCTGCAGGGTTATGGTTAATTCCAGGATGGCATGAGGGGAGAATCTGAAGATGCGATACACCTCAGAATCACTCATGCCAAAGAGGTCTATGCAGGTGCGGTATATCCTCTCCCGTGCCCTCCTCTGTGCCCTCCTCCTTCTTTGCTCCTCTAAAGTCAGTAGTATAGCTATGAGCGAGGATGTCCCTGGCATGTTGGCATACAGATTGTTGGGCAACACGTGTGACTGCTCTGCTCCTCACTAACGGTGTTGCTTTCTCTGACATGTAGATGAATTGTGTAATTTTAGACCACCTTTTATATGGTCTAATTTTAGACAGGCCGTGCAGCTGTTGCGCACAGCGCGTAGCCTGCGCTGCACCAACGTTCTTTTGTGGTTCCCCGTAACTCCCTCATTAGCATATTTGAATAGCAAATCAATGGTGTGTCTAGCGCAGTTTTGCGCGGATGGATGCGCCTGTCTAACGAAATTATGCTGGACAAAAAAAGTAGATTTCTTGCGTATCTCGTTTTGGGGATGCGGCGCATCGATACGCATGCGCAAATTTAGACTTACGCCGCGCATCTCCTGTAATGCCGGCGTAATGGCTCTGTGAATCTGGCCCAAAGTTTTTTTTTCTTTTGTTTGCTGTCTGTGGCCCATTTGGGGGGGCAGTCCCCTCTCGTGTGCTTATTGAGAGATGCAACAGGAAGTGGGAGGAAATCTCTACAACGTAAAGGCAGGCGGTTGTCACCTAAACAGGTGTCCCTTTTGTAATATTTATCCTTTCTTCTTGCTCCAGGGACAACTAAAGTTTTGCATCACTTTCTGCCCTAGTGAAAATGGTTCCTATTAACAAAACACAAAGATGATCCACCTAGCAGGGACATATACAGCAATAAAAACTTGACAGGGGTCCAATTCTATCCCTGTACTACCCCCCCCCCCCCAAATAAAAAAATAAAATAATATATATGTATATACAGATTTACAGTATTTAGAAAGATCAATTAAATCTGATTTATGGAGAGACATTATTAAAAAAAATAGGAACTATCCAATTCTTTATTTGTGTTTTTGCTAAAATTGTATCATTGAAATATTGCATCTCACTATTGCACATGCACCAAATTAAAGTTTGACTTTAATCGACCTTTTTGTTTATAATATGACACTGGCATTTGCATTAGTAACGTATTGTTATTTCCCAGAAAATGTTTTATTGAATTTAACTAAAATGTTCTTTGACAACTGAATAAGTAAAGTATAAATGTTTGTCATTTTATTAATGTGCATGGTGATCCTAATTTGCCCAGCATTTTAAGAGTTTTTGTTATATCAGTGATAAAATGTAAATTGTTGTACATGGAAACACACTTAAAACCCAAAACATTATAGATTTTTTGAAAGCAGATGGCCATAAAGGCATAATTTTAGGGCCTAAAGATTATGTAAAACCCCTAAACATGATATATTTTTAAAAGAAGACACCCTAGAGAATAAAATAGTGGTAGTTTCATTTTTCTTATATCACACATTTATAAATTGACAAATTTCACTAATAAATACACTGAAGTTAAGTTTAGGACACATAAACACACTATATTACCAAGTTTTATTGGTAAAATATAAAAGGATGAGAGTAAATAGATACCCAACATGTCAAGCCCAAAAAATTGTGTGCGTTTGTGAAATGGCAACACACTTCGGTACCCTATATATTCCATAGTCAAAGCTTTAAAAGCCCCTACAGGTCATCAATTTAGAGATAACCATGAATAATAGAACAATTATTGCTCTTTCTCTATTAAACGTGTTGATATGTAATATAGGTAGTGAAATCAATCCTTGTTGTGCATTTACATTTGTGTGTCTGTGTTTGTCAGGCTGAAGGGGCTAATTGTGTTTTTAGGGGTAATTTTAAGTGATTTGGGAACTGAATTTTTTATACATTATTTTTTTTAAAGTTTTTATTTATTAAACTTTTTTATTCATCACCTGGTTTCAGGTTCTCCTTAATAAGATACCAGGGGTCTAAAAAGGTGCCCGATGCCTCACCTGCCCTCCAGTGAAAGTGACATGGGGACCTAGAATTTAGGTTTCACACCTCACTTCTAGGTCAGAAACAGGAAGAAGAGACTTCACTGGTCTCCCTCCCCTCTACCTGGCGGCACCGACCAAGCTGCAGCCACTGTTTTTTGTTTTTAAATCACAATCATGTCATTCAATCTGGTGCAGCTGTGCATGGTAGCCAATCAGCTTCTAACTAACAAGCAGATTTTTCTATGTTGTTTATGCAGAGCTGCCCCAGATTTAGAGAACTTGCTTTAAAATTTGACCGATGGACGCCTGTCCGATGGGTCCAAACCGATGGTTAGTATGCAAAAGCATCGTTTAAAAGGCCGCGCATGCTCCAAAACAAGTCGACGCATGCTTGGAAGCATTTAACTTTGTTTTTTTTCAGCACGTCGTTGTGTAAAAACACGTAAACGTCACCGCGTTTTAACGATAGTTTTTTTAACCAATGGTGTGTAGGCACATCAGACCATCAGTTAGCTTCATCTGTTAACCGATGAATATGGTCCTTCGGACCGGTCTCATCGGATGGACTGATCGTGTGTACGCAGCCTTAGAGATAAATGGTGAAAATCATCTGGTGAGTTCTTATCACTTTGCGTGGGGTCGGCAACCCATCCATTGTTATCTACCTGTCAACCGCAGGCAGATGACAGGTAGATGACAGGTAGATCCCACTTTTGTCCCTGCCTTGCCGATCCCCAACTGGCAGAACTGCACAGCAAAGCAGAGACATGCCATAGCTATGTCTAGCTGGAAAGGCATTCCCTACCCCTTTGCTTACGTGCGGCTGCAGGTGGGGACTGCCTCTGCCGCCTATGACAGCTGCAGGATAGCTCAGGAGGTTTGGGCTCTTGTGAAAGCACACCTGAGCTTCTCCCAGGAGTGTACTGTGCTTATCCCAGCTGTCCCTCTTCAGTTCATCCAGGTACTTGTGGATGACATCACGTGGAATGGCTGAGAGAGGAGAGCTGGCTGGGATCAGCACTAGAACCGTGAACACTTCTGTGGCCTCCTAAACCCCCAGTGGTGTGCTCTCCTGACCCCTCCAGTGTTGTACCCTCCTTGACCCCCCTAAGTAGTGTATCCTCCTGTAACGGTCACCACCGCTTACAACCTTCCATCCAACAACGACAAGCTTATCTGACACACTGCGACAATCTTGCATACACGATCCATATCCATTACCAGAATAAGACGAGACAGAGCTCCGTACTTGTTTCCAAAGATATGACAATTTATTGGTATTTTCTCAGCTTCTTATACAGTCTCAAGCATAATGCAGTTAATCACAGGACAATGCAATCTCCACCCCCCTATTCACTCACTGAGGATAATTCTTTAATTGGTAGCTAGACATGACGGCACCGTATCATCAATAGGGTTCAATTAACCTTGAATAATAACACAGACATCTAGTTGAATAAGTTATCTAGACAGCTTTATCACACAATGGCAGAGTCTTGTGAGAGTGGGTGCAATCAACACCTTCAACGGAATGTCTTTACAGTGAATAGCCAACACCTCAAGATATTTCAATAGCCTATTATACAAAAGGTATGACTCACTGTCTGGCTGACCTGGTCATGTCATCATGAACTCCTTGTGATATCTCAGTCCTGAAATATGAAGTATTAATAATGTCCCATCTCATGTAATATATGAATTATGATTCTTTGTCACCCTATGGCCCTAGTGGACATAAGGTGACCCTAGACATTGGAATATCTCAGTCTGTCACGGGTCACTCCGTTACACCTTCTGAGTCCTGACAACTTCCAGTGGTGTACCCTCTTAACCCCCTCCAGCAGTGTATTTTCCTGACCCCCCAGTTTTGTACCCTCCTGACCCCTCATATTGTGCCCTCCTGACCCCACCGTACCATTCCACCCTGACCCCCCGTACCTTGTCATCCTGACCCCCCAGTGGTGTGCCCTCCTGACTCCCCTGTACCATGTCCCCTTGACCATCCTATACCATGCCTCCCTAACACCCTAATGGTGTGACCTCCTGACCTCCTGTATGTGTCACTATGGCCCCCCAGTGGTGTGCCCTACTGAACCCCCAGGATAATGCTCCCCCTGTAAAGTGCCCTGTTGACCCCCTATCCTGCTTACCCTGTCCACTGCCCTATGTTTCCCTGTACATTGCTGTTCAATCTACTAACCTCTCTACACTGCATTACTTACTATTAGCCTCTGTACACTGCCGTACATATTTCTGACCTCTATATTATGTCCTAGATACCATTGATTCTTGTTCACTGCCCTATCTACCACCAACCCCAGTGCAATGTCCTACATACCACTGACCCCTGTACACTGCACTACATCCTGCTGATCTGCTGACCCCTGTACACTGCTGCACATCCTAATGACCCACGTACACTGCTATACATCCTGCTAACCCCTGTACACTGCCATACATCCTGCTGATCTGCTGACCCCTGTGCACTGCTGCACATCCTGATGATCCCTGTATACTGCTGCACATCCTGATGACCCTTGTTCACTGCAATGCATCCTGCTAGCCCCTGTACACTGCCATACACACTACTGACCTCTGTACACTGTCCTACATACTACTTACACTGGCCAGAACTCAGAGCAGACAGCAAGGCAAGCAAGGTATGAATCTAGTTGAGAAAGTCAGCCTACAGTTCCAGTGGTTCTGCCTTCATGATGGAGTCCTGTATTGGACTGGTGGGGGGGGGGGGGTCAGGAAAGGCTAACTTTATAATTTTACAGTGATATTAGTTTATTATATGTTTCTAAGTTTACTCTGTGCTATCCTTGTCCTTACTTATTATTGGGAGCTGGCTAGTTAACCGGATGATCTTTGATCTCTACCATGTTGTCCGAGTAGATAGCCAACTCTCAAAGTTTGCCAACCCCTGCCTTAAAATGTGCACTCTGGTGAACAATTTATTAAAGTGGAGTTCCATCCAAAAGTGGAACTTCCGCTCATCGGATTCCCCCCCCCCTCCAGGTTCCACAATTGGCACCTTTCGGGGGGAGGGGGGACAGGATACCTGTGTTTGACAGGTATCTTTTACCAGTTCTGGGAGTCCAGTCTGTGTCACAGTGATGTCACTTCGGGGCTCCCTCCTCCTCCCCCGGCTGCCGGGCCAATAGGAGAGAGGAGCAGAGCCTTGCACATGCACAGTAGGGTTCCCGGTGTGAAGCCAAAAGGCTACATTACCAGGTTCCCTTACCTGCAATGGTGGCAGCTGCATCCGATAGCTGATGGAAACATCATCTGTGGGTGCCGATATTGCTGGACTCCAGGATGGGTAAGTGTCCTATTATTAAAAGCCAGCAGCTGCAGTATGTCTAGCTGCTGGCTTTTCATTATTTTTTGGTGGAAGACAAAGGGGAGCAATTGAAAACATTTTATACCAGCGCATGCGCGGGCTCTAGCGGTGCGGACATGCCTGTCTAGAGCTCCGCTTCACGGGACAGAGAGCCGTGGATAACCCGTCTCATACCCAGCCACGGAGACATAAATAACGGCACCATAGCTGCTGGAAGGTGAGGGGTCCTCAAAAAACTGGCAATGGTGCTGGGGGGCACTAGAAATAGGTCCAAAATGAACCCCTCATGCGGCGCTCAGCTGAATGGAAGCGCTGCTAAGAAAGCACAGCTCACCTCAGAGCAGCCCCCCTCAGGGAAGCAAAAGAAACAAACGGCAGCTAAAGCTGCCAAACCTGACAAATTAATGGCTTCACTCACTAATAATACCTCAGATAGTGAGGAAGAAGAGGCTAATATTTCTTCACAGAGGGACAGGGGTGACAGCGAGGTCCCCTCAGGACTGCTCAAACAGTTTGAAAAGATGCTCCGCAGAGGACTTAAACAGACCTCAGAGCAAATCACCTCAAGTCTCACCAAAGAAATAAGGGAAGTGGGATGTCGTACAGATGCCCTGGAAACCAAGGTAGAGGAGATTGAAGTCTTCACACAGGACTGCCTATCAGAGATAGAAGCTCTTAAAGAAGAAAACTTCACCTTACAGAATAGATTAGAAGATTTTGAAAACCGGGAAAGGAGGTCAAACCTAAGGTTCAGGGGCATACCAGAGTCTGTAGTAGACCTTCAATCCACCATCTTAGCCCTATGTCAAGAGTTACTCCTGTGTATTCCTGTTGAACGCCTGGAAATGGACAGAATCCACAGGGCACTTACCCCTAAAAAAACAGATGGTCCTCCCAGGGATATAGTAGCCAAGTTCCACTACTATAAGTCTAAAGAGCAAATCCTGATGGCAGCAAGGGGAAAAAAACAACTTGTCATTCCAAGGCTACAACTACCAAATTTTCGCTGACATCTCACAATTGACCATCACAAAAAGGAGAGCCATGAAACCCCTCCTAATTGAGTTGGAGCAACGCAACATAAAATACCAATGGGGTTTCCCTGTCTCCCTCCGCTTTACACTGCAAGGAACAAAAATAATCTGTAGATCCCCGGATCAACTGCACCAAGCCCTGATTGACTTCAAAATAATTGAACAACCTCCTGCTTCTTCTACCACACGCAGAAGACAACCTTCATCCCCCTCCACAACCGTGCAACTCAGCAGGACCCAAACGATGATATTCGTCAATCAAGCAAGTGTAGCAGACTCACCCCACACCCCCCTGAACGAGATGACTCAATGGACTGAGTTTCCACCACCTCTAACCGACTACCTTTTCTTTTCCACTCTAGGTTGGACCTTAGGTCATTAATATTCGCAAAGACTATATTCTTCTTGACTGCCCTTTCCCCCACCATTGATGAATTCTGCTCTGCCCCAACTAGAGGCTTTGAGGCTACCACACTACATCCCACATCCCCCTTTCCACATAGAAACCCATTCCACTCTTCTTTCTTATCTGTAACATGTACCCCATATTACACTATTACTGGAGACTTGGGTAAACTCTGAGTGAACCATCACAAACCTCACTAACTGTCTCAACTGCTCTGACAAGAACCTACACCCACCCCACCTCAATCCCAATCTCACACACTTCAATACACTAGCTCTCTTGGCACTTCCCCCTCATTTTATCCTAAACCTTTCATTCCATTGGGAGGCCCAACAGAGTGAACCATTCACATCACCACGCCAAATGCCCAGGTAACCAACACCTTTCTTCATAACCCTCCCTATATCTATCCTCCTTGCCCCGCCCCAGAATAACTCTCCTCGCTCTGAACCTCACAAATCCCAAATAGGTAATGATTAACACACCTTGGTATGGAATATCCCCTCTCTCCCTTCCTCCAGCAATTAACGCAATTTATAGAACACACTCTCCCAAATTTTCTCACCCCTTCTTTCACACATTACAGAATATGGCGTCCCGTCCTGTGGGAAAACATGTGCTCCACCCGATCCACCTCAGATCCCCATTTTAATATGTGGGGACCTGACGAAGACCACATTTTCCTAGGCAGGGACCTAATTCCCCAGCCTAGGAGGTATTCTGAATATCTACTTAATGTATTGCTACACCATAATTCTCTAACCCATGTTGTTTTTTCTTTCCCTACTGTGTTCTCCTTCCCAGGTACCTTCCCATCCTCTCACCCCATCCCGTCTGCATGGAGTGGTCCGGAAATCAGCTGCACGTGGAATCACGGTAAGGCGAAAACCTTGGTTTGGCTACCATGGCACCTCTGAACCTATTATCTCTCAATGTACAAGGCATGAATATACCACAGAAGCGATCCAAAGCATTTAGGCTTTTCCAATCAAAAAAGGCTCATATAGTATGCTTACAGGAAACACATTTCACCCCGAACACAACCCCTAAATACTTCCATTCAGCCTACCCACAAATATACACTGCATCAGCCCCAGTAAAGAAGAGAGGTACTCTTATAGCTATCCATCGCTCTACCCCATTTACTTTGAACTCAGAGCTTAAAGACCCAGAGGGGAGATACCTGATTCTAACAGGTTATATCCTGGACACAGCAGTCACGATAGTTTCTTATTACGCCCCCAACCTTAACCCATTGCCATTCATGTCCCACCTCCTTCAAACCATTAACTCCCACAAATCAGGGTCCCTTCTAATATGCGGAGACTCCAATCAAGTCTTCCTCCCATTCCTAGACAGGTCGCCTTATGTCCAACAGAAATAACAACCCAAATGGAATCTCCCCAACCTTCTCTTAAAATACAATCTTGTAGACTCTTGGAGAGAAATGAACACCACTAGACTAATTATACATACTTTTCTAATCCACACCAGTCATTTAGCAGAATAGATCACGTATTCCTAAAAATCGGAATGCTACCTGAAGTTCTCACCTCAAACATAATACCCATCCCATGGTCAGACCATAACGCTATCCTCACGTCTATAGCATCTACTATCCCCAAAAAACATGACCGCTCCTGGTACATGCCAGAAATTTTACTCAACCATCCCTCCCACAGTTTAGTAATCGAAACAATCCTTGAGAGACTATTTAACTCATAACACAAGCCCGGACATATCGGCTCTCACACTATGGGAGGCTCACAAACCGGTCCTAAGGGGCACCTTCCAAAGACAAATAGGGATCCTCAAAAAAGAAAGATTACAAATGGCAACAAAGCTGGAAACAGAATTTAACTTAGCCCACATGGACTTCCAAAACAATTACTCGCCTAGAACCAAAGACCGACTGGACAAAGCCCGCCTTGAATACGACTTATTTCTCACTGAGTCAGCCAACAAACACTTAAACAGATCCAAGCACACTTTCTATAAATCTGCCAACAAACCGGGGGCATACTTAGTGAGATCACTCAACTCAATTAATAAATCCTACTCCCCTGTAAAATTGAAATTGGCTAATAGCGTCTTATCCAGTAACCCCCTAAAAATCGTACAAAAATTCAGCGCCCACCTGAAAAAGTTATACTCGGAAACAAACACATTTAGTGTACAGGACGCAGACCTCTTCTTTTCAGACCTCCACCTACCACAAATGACTGACCCCCAAAGATCGCAGTTAGAATCACCAGTCTCACAAAAAGATGTAAGTGACGCGATAAAATACCTCAAATTGAATAAAAGGCCAGGTCCTGACGGCTTCTCAGCTAAATATTACAAGACATATGCAGAGCTTCTTTCACCAAGATTAGCCGATGCATTCAATGACCTGCTAACGCAGAAGTCATTCCGTCAAGAGTCGCTCCTCGCCACAGTCTGCATGATCCCGAAACCTCAAGCTGACAACACCCTGTGCGAAAACTTTCGCCCCATCTCAATGCTGAACATTGACATCAAAGTTTTAGGAAAAGTCTTGGCGTCCCACCTAAACAAAACAATTGGGTCCCTGATCCACCTCGATCAGTTAGGCTTCATCCCCAATCATCAGGCGGGGGACAACATTAGGAGGGCAAGCTTGTTGGCACATTTCACGAAAAAAAGAGGTATCCCAGCATGCTTCCTCTCTCTGGATATAAAACAGGCGTTCGATTCTGTATCCTGGTCCTATCTAAATTATGCATTACAAAAGTGGGGCTTTGGTCCCAATTTCGTGACATGGATAAGGAAATTATATGATAGTCCAAAGGCCTCTGTCAAGTATGCAGGATACAGATCGGACTCCTTTTCCATTGAGAGGGGCACAAGGCAGGGATGCCCGCTTTCCCCGCTCTTATTTGCCCTCCTGATAGAGCCTCTCGCGCAAAAGATCAGGCTGGACCCCAAAATCCTAGGCTTAGTAGGTGGCCATAAACACAAACTATGCCTGTTCGCGGATGACATCTTACTCTTTCTCGCATCTCCCCAAGTAACGGGCCCAAATTTAACATCCTTACTAAAAAAAATTGCGTCTTTTTCAGGACTGTTTATAAATCCCAAAAAATGCGTAGCCCTCAACGTATCCCTCCCACACACGGAACTAATTGCAGCTAAATCTGGCCTTCCATTCCAATGGTCAGACAAAAGCATCCCATACTTAGGAATCCACCTCACAGCCTCCTATTCAGATGCTTTTTCATCTAACTACCCATCCCTTTTAAAACAAATTTCAAACCTCCTAAACTCCTGGGCCCATTTACCTTTGTCGTGGATTGGCAGAATTAACGCAACCAAAATGTCAATACTATCTAAACTCCTCTACTTCTTCAGAGTACTCCCTGTCCCAGTCCCTCCTTATTATCTAAGGTTGATACAGAAAAGAGTTTCCAATTTCATATGGGGATCCGTCAGACCAAGGATCAAACACTAAGTCCTACATCTCCCCAAAACAAAGGGTGGATTGGGGCTACCCAACTTCGCGAATTATTATAGAGCAGCACAACTAACCGACCTAGTGAAATACCACGCCACACATGACCCTCCCCTCTGGGTATCTATCGAAGCGGTGGACTGTGACCCCACTTCAATTTCCAACATAATATGGATCCCCCAAAACGCGTAAACTCATCCACAACCTTATCATTAAGCACTCTCTCTCCCTACGGGATAAATCGAAAACCAAAAACAAGCTCCTATACCCTCATATCCCACTCTTATCCTTCCACAAAAACCCGGCATTTTACCCTGCTTGGGTATACCCCAACTCATTCAAAGAATGGGCCAAGAAGGGGGGGCGTGGCCGGGATGTGAAAGAGAGAAGACGTGCGTTAGCTGAGCTCCGCTCTGGCCCTAATCCTGACTAACTTTCAGCGCAGATTCCTACACCCAGCATCTGTTTGGCAGGCACCCTGGGGCGGAAGAAGGCACCCGGTACCCAGAGAGCCCCTCCGCTATCGCCGGGCAGGCTCCGTTCGTCCTCGACGCCTGGAGCTCGGGCCGCGTCGGCCATCTTGCCCACGAGGCTTCCAACCCTAGAGATGTCTACTGACCCTCCAGCCCTGCCTAATCCATTGGCATCCCAAGCTGCTTCTCACGCTGAACTCCTGGCGGCTATCAAGGAAGGCCGGGACTCCGTGGTGGTGAAGATTGATCACCTTGCAGCGGACGTGAGCCTTCTTAGACATGACATGGATACATTTAGGGCCTGGTTCGCCGAGGCAGAGGGCCGCATATCGCAGCTGGAAGACTCTACCAGGGCTGACTCCAGAGACCTCCATGCCCTACAGTTACAGGTTAGAGCCCTGCAGGAGAAATCCATTGATACCGAGAATAGGCTCAGGAGGAATAACATCAGGATCCTGGGCCTCCTGGAATGGGCGGAGGGCCCCAAGCCTGCGGAGTTTACTGAAACTTTTCTCATCTCGCTATTGGGCCTGCCGGAGATGCCGCCTACATTTGTGGTCGAGCGGGCTCACAGAGTTCCTCCCAAGCCTCCGATCCCTGGGGCCCCACCGAGGCCTTTCGTCTACTGAACTATCGTGACAGGGATCGAATCCTGGCGGCTGCCAGGGAAAAAAGGGATCTAATGTTTGAAGGAGCCAGGATTATGCTGTTCCCGGATTACTCTCCTGAGATGCAACGCCAACGCCGCTCCTTTACCGAGGTGAGAAGGTGTCTGCGAGACCAAGGCCTCAAATTTAGCCTGCTGTATCCCAGCAAGTTGCGGGTGATAAATGGAGACCGCACGCGCTTCTTCACCGATCCGGAGGCGGCTATGTCGTGGCTGGAGGCCCGCTGATGAGGCTTACCTCGTGGCAAGTATCACGGCTACATATCTATTTCTCTAATCTCCTCCTTGGGCCACACTGCTGTTTTTTTTCTCTCCTTTGGGTTTTTTTTTTTCTTATTATTTCCCTTCTCTTTTTCGTTTTGCTGACGGAGGGAGGGGACCTATTGGATGTCGCTGGGGTTAAATTCCCCCCTTGTCTTGCTGCTGGTGACTAAATTTACATTTTCCTCTGCTCTACTACACTGCTACCACCGGATTCTGAATGACGGTTGATCCTGACCTTGATCCCTGTCCCTCCTGCTACGGGGGGGGGGGGGGGGGACATGTGCACATGTTCTTCAAGAGCTTCCTTCTACATTGTGGGCTAAGACCCGGTCCCCCCCCTCCCCCCTCTATTCCGGTTTTATCACTTTATTATCCCTGTTTGCTGGCTATGCTCCCTCACGGCGGCTTTCAACTCCGGGTGGTATTACCCCCGCGCCCTGGCCTCTTTGCTCTGCCCAGGCCTGGAATCTGCCTCTATTACAGTTCAGAGCTTGGTTGCACAGCGCGCAGATATGGTGGCGCAGCACTCGGACCTCCAGGAATTGTGACGCAGAGGAGTCGCAACCCCCCCCCCCCTGCGCTTGGAGCTGTCCTGACTTAACTACCGTTTTATTTTATTTTTCATTCTGTATTTTTGTCCTATTTTTGCGCCCTGCCCACCTGGGCATGAACATTGTCCGCAGGTCTTTGTTGTATGTGGACAGCCCTGCGGCTATTGTGTAGGGCCCCCAGTTTAGGGGCTCATTTACACCTTCTACAGTTGACTGTTTATTTTTGGGGAAAAACGATTCCCACCCCTCAGGCCGTTGCTAGAGGGATGGGACATAGTCGAATAGGCACCTGGTGCCTGGGACATTTGTTATTCTTTGTGTTTACTGTCTGTGTTATGCTCAATGTCTTTTACTCTATAGAGATGGTGATCTGCGCAAGCTCCGTTTACATGTCAAGTAGTATACCTGGGGTCTTGCTGTTCCTGAGGTGTCTTGAGAGGCTCACAGAGTGGCATCCTCCCTTTTTTTCCCCACCCTCTTTGCCTAATGGCTGACCGCCCGCCTGATTCATTCTCCATTCTCTCCTGGAATGTCAGGGGTCTCAATTGCAAATTTAAACGCGCCACCCTCTTTCAATACTTGAAGTCCCCCCCCGTACAGCTCATCTTACTCCAGGAAACTCACCTCATGAGCAGCAAGACCCTAACCTTGAAAAAACCTTGGGTTCAGCGAGCCATACATGTCACATACTCCACATATGCCAGGGGGGTAACAATCCTAGTTCATAAAAATTTTCCCTGTGTAATTGAAGAAGTCCGTACGGACCCCTTGGGTAAATATGTGATACTGGTTTTCACATTGTGGTCGCAGAGATATATTGTTGTTAATCTGTACATTCCTCCTCCCTTCTCCTCAGCCCTATTTTATGATGTCTTAGATAGGATTGCGCCCTTCTGCCCTGGGAAGGTTATAGTGATGGGGGACTTTAATGCCATCCTGTCCCAAGAGCTAGACAGACCTACCCCACCGAAGTCCAGATCCTCGGACCTACTGGCCTGGGCTCAGGCGGTGGGCCTGGAGGAGGTCTGGAAGTGGAAGCACCCAGATGTGCGTGCATATTCCTGCTATTTAGCTTCCTATAAAATCGCATCCCGGATAGACCTGGCCTTCTCCAACCCCGCACTGTTAGCGGATGTGCTGGAGGCGGACTATCTCCCCAGCGGTCTGTCGGATCACAGCCCGCTGTTGGTGGTGCTCCGCTCTCCGGCCTCGCGCTGTGCCACACTTTAGAGGCTGGGTGTGCAATGGGTAAATCATCCTGACGTGGCGGATAGTGTGCCCCCCCTATTGACTGAATTCTGGGAGCACAATGCGGGCACGGCCCCCCCGAGTGTAGTTTGGGACACCTTTAGGGCAGTACATCTCCTCTATAGCCAGTGTCAAAAAGCAACACTCGGCGCAGCTGGGCGAATTGGAACAGCTGGTTACGGACTGCACTGACACCTACAATGCTGACCCCTCATCAGATCATTTTGAACTGATGATGGCGGCCCAGCAGGACTTACACCTGCACATGGCTGAAGCAACGCGACTGGACATCCACAGGGGCAGACAGAGGGCTTTCGAACAAGGTGACAAAAATGGCCAGTTTTTGGCCATGATGGCCCAACACGACCAGCCTCTCACGAACATATCTCTCCTTCAGACCCCGGGAGGGGGGACTGTGTCCTCCCCTCGAGACATACTGCAGACCTTTAATGATTTTTACGGATCTCTTTACTCTTCTGGGTTGCCCGCTGACTTCCGACCTGAGATGTCAAACGACCTGCTTGATCCCTTGGCGTTGGGCTGGCTCTCCGATCAGGAGAGGGAAGCCCTAGTACAACCATTTACAGCTCTTGAGGTCCAGAATGCCATCCAGTCCTTCCCACCGGGCAAGGCGCCTGGACCAGACGGGCTCCCTTTGGACTTTTATAAGGCCCATGTGGGCCTTCTGGCCCCCTTGTTGGCACAGCTTTACACTACATGTCTGGCTGAGGGCAGCCTCCCTGTCTCTATGTACCATGCTCACCTGACGCTGATATACAAACCTCCCAAAGACCCCACTTCCTGTGGCTCCTACCGCCCTATTGCACTACTGAACACTGACTTTAAAGTACTTACCAAGCTACTGGCCCTGCGATTATACCCCATGTTGCCCACGGTAATTGACTCTGACCAGACGGGGTTTATGCCCGGGAGATCTACGGACGTTAATCTCAGGAGACTCTTCACCAACATCCATACCCAACACATTAACATCGGAACGAGGACTGTGGCCTCGCTAGATGTGGAAAAGGCCTTTGACACGGTCGAGTGGCCTTTCCTATGGGAGACCTTGCGTCGGATGGGATTTCCCTTACTTTTCATTACTTGGCTACGGGTTATCTACAGGGCCCCCACTTCGTCGATACGCCTGGGTGGTGATGTCTCCGCCCCTTTTCAGCTTTCCCGTGGCACTCGGCAGGGCTGCCCTCTTTCCCCGGCCTTATTTGCTCTTGCCATTGAACCAGTGGCGGAGGCTCTGCGTACTTCTCGTCACATCAAGGGGCTTAGGGTGGGGCTGCTAGAGGAGAGAGTGGCCCTATACGCTGACGACATGTTGCTCTTCCTTAATGATGCTGGCCCCTCCCTGCAAGGTGCTCTGTCTGTTCTGGACGCATTCGCCCCGGTCACCGGACTCAGGGTGAACTGGTCCAAATCTCTCCTGTTCCCAATAGACCAGGCGGCCAAATCCACCTCCCCCGGGTAACCCCCTCTGCTGGGTGAACACGTTTAAATATCTGGGAGTACTTGTCTCTTCCTCGGCTTCTGACTTCATCCCCCTTAATCTGTCCCCTGTCTTAGTTGATGCCCAATCGAAGTTCAAGGCATGGGGCAACCTCCCTCTGTCAGTGTGGGGGAGGGTGAACCTTCTTAAAATGAAAATAGTCCCCAGACTTCTTTGTCTCTTCCGCCATTCGCCGCAGTGGATCCCTAAGTCCTTTTTTGCTAAACTAAATCATCTTTTCTCCTCTTTCATCTGGGGGACCTCTCCGCCGAGGTATAAGCTAACTACCTTGATGAGGCCGCGAACGCAGGGGGGGTGGCATTTCCCGACTGCTACAAATACTACCTCGCCGCACAGCTGGTAACGGCGGCCTGGTGGCTGCGGCCAGATTGTGCCAACACTTCCACTGCTCTTGTGGCCTCGGTGATTGGCTCGCTGGAGGCCCTTCAGTTTTTACTGTTTCGGGGTCCCCCCCTCCTTCCCTTGAGTGTGTCGGTCGCCGCTGACCGTGGCCTGTTACAATGCTTATTCTGTGTAGGTTGCTATCTCCAAGATGTACCGGCTGATTTTCATGGAGAGTTGTAAGATGTTGAGCTGTCTATGTCTAGTCTTGTTTAAATGTGTTGTAAACTGTGTTTAACATTTTTCAATAAAAAAAAAAAAAAAAGAATGGGCCAAGAAGGGCTGCACAAATTTACACAAGCTAATGGACTCATCGACGTTTAAATCCTTCCCCAATATTTGTAAGACCTACGACTTACCACAATCTGAACTATTCAGATTCCTACAAATAAAGAACTTCAAACCATACGTCGATTCCGCACCTCACCCTCCTCGCTTAACTGCCTTTGAAAAGCTTTGCACAAATGATCCCCCCACCAGGGGTAGGATCTCGATAATATACTCTCAGTTACTGCTCAACTCTGCACCAGAAAAACTTCCCTATGTAAGCAAGTGGGAAAAAGACTTGGATCTAGAACTAGAAACATCAGAATGGAATCAAATTTGGAGCAACACGAAATCAGCGTCTTTAAATGTAATAGCAAGTGAAACTAATTATAAGGTACTTACAAGGTGGTATCTAGTTCCTACCAGAATTGCAAAATATGTACCAAACTACCCTGATCAATGTTTCAGGGGTTGCTCTTCCCCAGGAACATTCTTTCACGTCTGGTGGTCATGCCC
The DNA here is from genome assembly GCA_029574335.1 of Rana kukunoris. NCBI lineage: Eukaryota > Metazoa > Chordata > Amphibia > Anura > Ranidae > Rana > Rana kukunoris. The sequence goes on from CM056052.1 coordinate 426,908,329, forward strand.
TGCAGCACATTCGTTCTGGTCAGAAATGTTTAAAATAATAAGCCATCTCGTGGGTATCAATGTCCCAATTGATCCTAAATTGGCATTGTTAAATCTGAAACCGGAAAATATCCCACACAAACAATTTAAACTAATCCTACAGCTTACCACAGCTGCGAAACAAACACTGGCCAAAATGTGGCATCGACACACGCCAAAATGATGGCAATAGACCAGGACTCGATAACCGGATTTGAAAGAACATGGAAACCTTGGTTGGATTATGTTGTACCCAGTGTAAATACTGATGCTGTTACATTGCCATGGTAGCCCAGCCAATCTTAACAAAATTCCACTTACAGTAACAACAGGCAACAAGATTTGGACCACTCCTGCAGACACCCCTCCCTCCCCCCTTTTTCTTTATTTTCCCCTACCCCCCTCCCGCCTCCCCTCATTTTGGATGACAGTTTGGAAAGATATTGTTATTAACGTTATTAACTTGACTTTATGAGAAGGTTTTGTTGAATCTCTTAGTTCTACGCAGTAGCGCGTCTGATTGACCTACTAGCCCAGCCATCCCTAGGGCTTCTCACGATAAACCAGGTATTCTATAAAAGCTCAGGTACAAACAGTCCGATGGGCTCCTACACATATGTACACTTTTAGAGATCATTTGTAATGAACGTTTCTCCAGATGTGCAGTGATTTTAATTATATTTCAGACAGGAGGCTCATATCTTGCATTAATCTTTCTTTATTAATGCCCATAGCAGAATCTTAAACAACTTTTTTAAAAAGAATAAACATAAGAGCAACTGTGTGGGACTACAATTCCCAGCAGCCCTCAGTGTAACGGCCCCTCCTCCCTACGGACCCTATAAGAAGGCTGAGTACTTCCTTGCACTTCCTCTTTCTTTCTGCTCATAGTCAGATAAGTAACTAATTTAATTCTCGTTTTTGTACTGGATTTCACTGTTATTATTATTATTATTTTATTCCCTAGCGTTTTTTCCGGTGTGTGTCCCTGTTTAGCGCCACACCGCATGTTATTTTATTCTTGTACTGCGCCGTCTTCTGTGAGCGCCATCTCCTCACAGGTTTAGCGCGCTGTTCATAGGAGGGGGCGCGCCTATGCACGGCGCGTCCCCGCCTTCCCCTCTTCTCTCGCTCTCCCTCTTGCCACCGCAGCCAATCGGATCGCCGTGACGTCACACGGCAGCGCCGCTTCTCCCTGCAAGCCCGCGCTGGGAATCATTCGGCGGCTGCAGCGGAGCGGAGCGGTAGGGCGGAACCTCACTTTCGGGTGCTGTACTGTTTTTTCCCCTAATACTTGTCTTACTGGGTACTCTACCCAGTTACAGTTATCCCAATACCTCTGACGTTACTGGGTGCATCCCCAGATCCCTATAAGTACTATAGAATTACACTCACTAGGGTTGACTACCAATCTATCTAGACATCATGTCACATAATAAGGTGCAGGATGACATGGAACCTGAAACCAATGTGGAAACCCCACAAATGCTCACCGCAGCACAAATTCAAGTGTTAATAACACAATCCATACAGGCTGCTCTAGCTCCTGCTGCCCCTCGAACCTCTGCCCAGCCCATGTTACCTGAAGGGGAAAAATCAGGCAAGGCCTCTTGTAAGCGCATACATAATGCGACTTATATCGACTCCCCGGCAGGGGAAGTAGAATTGATGCGTGAGGTAGGACCTTCCTCGGCCTGCCGACCCAGCCATCCTACAGTTATGCGACCCTTGACAACCAAGGAGTACCCATCTAAGAAGCTAATGTCATCCCTCCGGGAAAAACCCGACTCATTTAATGAGGATTCGGATGACGACTCGGGCGAGTCCTTAGACGCTTCAGCAAGTGATTCTGATTCAGACACAGAGGAGGCTGGGCAAATGGCTACAGACATGGAAGCCAATCCGGATGCCCCATCAGAGGCGATATTAGACTCTCTAGGAGAGCCCTTCTTTAATCCGGAGTTGATTATTCACCCCCGCTCTGGGGATTGGGCCCCTCTTCCCCAAGTATCCCAATACGTGGAGCACTGGGTAAGGCGGATTCTGGATAAACCCAATAGAAACAAATTGCGTGCAGAATGCCCCAGGCCGTCCATCCCCAACAAGGTGGCGGCCACACCCGAGATCGATCCGGTCTTATTAAAGTACCTGACCAAGGCAGGAAAATTTTCAAAAAAGGGGATTGAACGTTCGTTCAAAACGATCCAGGACCGCGTCCTGGACCTCTTGGGCCCACTAACAAAAATTCTCAATCTGTCCGAACAGGCAGCCACCTCAGAGGAACCAATTGACTTGGTCCAATTACGTGGCTGGGCCCAACGGGCCATATGCCTGCTAGGATCAGCTAACACAACCTGCGCCATTGAACGGCGCAGGTCTATATTGATGAGGCTTGACCCCCAGTTGTCGCACTTAGCCGAATCAGAACCGGGTCCCTCAGCCGAGGGTCTGCTATTCGGAGACGATTTGGTCAAAAATATAAACCGGTTCGTTGGACTTTTCAACAGCCTAGACAAGGCTCAATTTTCCCTCAAAAAGTCAAACTCGGGGGCTAGAGTTTTTAATAGGGCTGGCAGAGGTAGAAGCCGATCTGCCGGCCGAGGAAATTATTACAGGGCCTCCCCCAGAGCACCCGCTCAATTTTACGCTCCCGCGCAACAACTGTACTCCGCCCCAATGGTTCAACCAGCTCCATTCTTCCCTCCCAGAGGACGTCCATGGAGAGGACGCGTGGCAGAGGATTCTCACGATCCCGTCCATCCGGTGAGTTTACTGAAAAAATGCCATTCTGTCATACCGGTGGGGGGCAGGTTGAGACATTTTACCCATGCCTGGTCCATGATTACGGCAGACCCATGGGTTCTGGCCGTAGTCAACGGTTATTGCATAGAACTAACATCACAACCAAACAGGTTGGTGCCCCTAAATCCCATACATTTTTCAGAAGACAATGTGTATCTCATAGACAGAGAACTCCAGGACCTCATCGCAAAACGTGCGGTGATAGAGGTGGACCCCTGGTCTCCCGGGTTCGTGAGCAATCTCTTTCTGGTACGAAAAAAGGATGGGGGATACAGACCTGTGATAAATCTCAGGGATTTGAACCAATTTGTGTCGTATCGTCACTTCAAAATGGAAGGGATTCACATGTTGAGGGACCTTTTAATTCAAGGGGACTGGCTAGTGAAAATAGACCTCAAGGATGCGTATCTGACGATACCTATGCACCGGTCATCCCAACAATTCCTGAGATTTCAATGGAGAGACCACATGTGGCAGTTTACGTGCCTGCCCTTCGGACTGTCTTCAGCCCCTTGGTGCTTCACCAAAGTGATGAAACCGGTGATAGCCACCCTCCGCCGCAGGGGCGTACGGCTTATCATCTATCTCGACGACATACTTATCATGGCTCGTTCAAAGACGCAAGCCGAATTACACAAACACTGGACAGTGTCACTTTTGGAGAAATTGGGTTTCCTCATCAACCTCGACAAATCGGTTCTCCAACCGTCCCAGGTGGTGGAATTTTTAGGGTTCTCGGTGGACACCACACACGCGGTACTACGTTTGCCCAGTGCCAAGCTGGCCCTGATCCGGAAAGAAATCAATACGATTCTCCGGAAACGACTCATTTCTCTGAGGACTCTTGCTCGCATGGTCGGCCTTCTGTCCGCTTCCATTCAAGCAATTTTCCCGGCTCCTCTACACTATCGGGCTCTCTAACGGCTGAAAACTCTTCACCTGAGACAAGGCCTTCGCTACTCGGACAAAATCTCCCTTTGCCCGGATTCGGAGGCGGAATTACGTTGGTGGCTCCGATACGCGGTAGAATGGAACGGCAAGGCTATTTTCACGCCCCGACCAGACATCATTCTGGAATCAGACGCGAGCCGTCTAGGCTGGGGAGCTCGCTGTGGCCCTGTCTCCACTGGGGGGACATGGTCAGCGGAGGAAGCTACCCTTCATATCAACGCGTTAGAACTCCTGGCGGCATTTTTCGCCGTCAAGAGTTTTCTGTCACAGAGATCCAGATGTTGCGTTCTTATACGCATGGACAATGTGGCGGCAGTCCAATATGTCAATCGCCTGGGGGGATCGAGATCCAAAGTTCTGGCCAATATGGCATCAGAATTCTGGAATTTCTGCCTTTCACGCGACATCACTCCACTAGCGGAATATATTCCGGGAACTTCCAACGACGTGGCAGACTGGAACTCCCGTTACCTGACCGATACGAGCGACTGGACGCTGGACAGATCGGTGTTTCTAGCAATCCACACCTTGTGGGGCCCCTTTCACACGGACCTGTTCGCATCGAGGCTCAATCGCCAACTGCCCCGCTTTTACAGCTGGAGGCCAGATCCAGAAGCGATTGCGGCGGACGCACTTCTTCAGACATGGCCCGCAGGGTTACATTATGCGTTCCCGCCTTTCACCATGATAACCAGATTGCTCCTTCATGTAGCAATCAGGCGGCCACGGTAGCCCTTATCACTCCGTGGTGGCCTTCTCAACCATGGTTTCCCATGATTCTGGGGATGTCGATCGATTATCCCAGACTCCTCCCTCACTCGATCCACCTGTTGACCAACCCTGTCGGGGAGGCTCACCCGCTAATTCTGGAAGGCAGATTGCCTCTGCTGGCATGGTTGGTCTCGGGACGTCAGACTCCAGTGATGCACTTTCATCTTCAGCTAGAGACCTTCTCGCCCTGGCCTGGGCCCCTGGGACTAGATCGGCATACCGATCTGCCTGGGGATTATGGGTTCGTTGGTGTGATCAGCGACAAGTTGATCCCATTCGAGCTCCTGTGAGCACGATTGTCAACTACCTGGCTGAAGCTTTTCACTCGGGAAAGGCATACAATTCACTTAATGTGTACAGGTCCGCTATCTCGGCATATCACCTTCCCGTAGAGTCTCTCCCTGTCGGGAGACACCCCTTGGTGTGTCGTCTCCTTCGCGGGGCTAGGCTTACCCGTCCTCCTAAACCTCGCTACCAATCCACTTGGGATGTGACCAAAGTACTTTAGCTATTTTCATCCTGGGAAGACAATCACCTGCTTTCTCTGCGAGATCTTTCCCTCAAGCTCACCATGTTGCTTTGCCTAGTGTCTATAAAAAGAGTTTCGGACGTCAGGGCCCTAGACGTTTCGCGGCGTCAATTTTCGCCGGAAGGGGTTAGGTTCTCGGTAGTGCGCAGAACCAAGACTCAACTTCATTCGGTTTTTTACCCGTTCTTTCCTTCTCACCCGCGTCTTTGCGTTGTACGTTGCCTTCATGCCTACGAATCGCGTACGGCGACTCTTCGCTCTCCTAACCTATCGCAATTGTTGGTCTCTTATGTGCGACCTCACCTTCCGGTGACTTCGGCCACTCTGGCCAGGTGGGTTTGTCTAGTAATGGAATTATCGGGCATAGATGTAGCTTTGTTTGGCGCTCACTCGACCAGAGGGGCGATGGCCACTAAGGTGGTTTCCACGGGGGGTTCCTTATCGGACCTCCTATTGGCGGCCGACTGGTCATCGGAATCTACCTTTTGGGAGTTTTACTTCAGGCCTGAATCCCATGTATCCTTGTCAGTTCTTACGCCCTAGTGTGGGTACCTAGTTATCGTACAAGCTGTTGTAATTTACTTACACTAGGTATATGTATACATACTCTGATATTATTGTCCTTGTGTATAGAATATGTATGCTTAGCTTTAAACATGCAAGATATGAGCCTCCTGTCTGAAATATAATTCGAGATTTTCCTAGCTTGTGACGGAAAATATTGGTTATATGAAGACAGGAGGCGAGTATCTTCCCACCCTACCCTCCCTGTTATGGTCGTTTTGCTCTCGTTTTAGGTTACTGAACCGATTCGAGGGTATACTATTTGGACTTCCCAGATTCGTGTTGACTCCCCGTTGGGATGTTGTTTTGGTTGGATCCTGGTTGAAGTTTCCCCAACAAGAGATGGCGACCCGTTCCTACGGATCCATTGAGAGAACTCATCGGTCTAATGCGGGGATACCGACCTCTGATGTTGGACTGTTGTCTGGTTTGTTCACACTGGCATCGCAGTCAGAAAGAGGAAGTGCAAGGAAGTACTCAGCCTTCTTATAGGGTCCGTAGGGAGGAGGGGCCGTTACACTGAGGGCTGCTGGGAATTGTAGTCCCACACAGTTGCTCTTATGTTTATTCTTTTTAAAAAAGTTGTTTAAGATTCTGCTATGGGCATTAATAAAGAAAGATTAATGCAAGATACTCGCCTCCTGTCTTCATATAACCAATATTTTCCGTCACAAGCTAGGAAAATCTCGAATTATATGTTATAAACTTACTCTGTAACCTACCTACTTTCTGATCTTGTACAAACCATAAATTTCTCAATAAAGACATTTTGACACGGAAAACATTTTATACTGGGCATATTTCCAGGACACTGCTGAGGAATTGTTTAGAGTGTACTCTTTTAATGATATGTGGAAGTTTTATTTGCACTTATACATGTATATGGTTATAGCAAATTATGATTGTTACAATTCCAGTGTATCATTTGTGAAAATAGTTTGATGGTTTGGAAAGTTTGAATACATAGTTGGTATTTATTTAGTAAGAGAGAACTATGAGCACTAAGCTATACATTTAAAGCTCGTATTCATTGTCATCACTGATTATTAGCACAGCAGTTTAATTGAATCCTTTAAGGTTAGGAATTATAGGGAAGCACAGAGGTAAATAAAATTCTGACAAAATAGTTTTACACCTTTTTATTAGGATTGTTATACCTCTACAGCTGTGGTGGATATCTCTGATTTCATTAATGTGAAGGTAAATTTATATTTTTGTGATAAAGTGGCATGCACTCATTTTAAAGTATTAAGTATACAATGGAGAAACAAATCCAGCATGGGTGGAATCATATTGTGTTAGAAAAATATATAGAAGAGGGAACTACTCCTAAAAGACTCTGGGGATGTTCCACCTTACAGTGGGTCGAGAAACAGAAGGGAGATCCCCTAGTGGACTTTAAAGGCACCAAGATATATGAACTCAAAGGCCGCGTACACACGATCAAATCCATCTGCTGAAAACCGTCTAACAGACCGTTTCAGCAGACAGATTCGATCGTGTGTACGGGCGGACAGACAGATTTTGCCAGCAGACAGATTTTAAAGCATGCTTTAAAATCTGTCTGCTGGGAACCCACCCGTCCGACATGTCTGCTGGTTAGTACGCTAACCAGCAGACATATCTGCCCGCGCATGCGTCCAATGGATTTGACGCATGCGCGGAAGTGTTTTACTTCCTGGTGCGCTGTCTGCCGGCGGGGATTCTGTACACACGATCAAACCAAAACAGCCCAGCAGACAAATCTGATCAAATCGGTCTGTCAGACCGATTTGATCAGATTCAGTTGATCGTGTGTACGAGGCCGAAGAGTAAGGTATAAATATAATTTATTCTGCGTATACCAAAGAGTTTGTTTATACATTAAAATTGAATCAAATATGGAAAAGTTATGAAACCACATGAGAACAATGATATACTGAAGCAAAAAAGTATACGGGAGACAGTGGCGGCCCGTCCATAGGGGCGCTCTGGCGCCGCCCCCCACCCCCCCCAAGCTGTTTTAAAAAAAGTTAAACAAAAACATTTAAAAAAAATTTAATTTTAAGAGTGACCAGGCTCCGGACATACGGCAGTCTATGAGAAGCTTCCCAGCCTGCAATCATCTGATTGCAGGTTGGAAAGCTGATTTGCCAGTGTGCAGGGCATGTGCAGGGTGCACTCGATGTGCCCTAAACACTCCCCACTCTCCAGTGATTTGTCTCTGTCCTCTAGTGCATTATTCCGTTTGGCAGGGACCGGAGGATTGGTGGGTGGTGCTTTTTGATGCACCTCTTCCGGTTTCCCAGCTCACTGCTAGTGTGCTATGGATTGTCGACAGTAAGGGACCCGTGGAGTGGAGTGGACTGGACAGGAGCTTATCCCACCCTGGGGATCGCTGACCCTTCACAACATGGGACTGAATTCCCCTGGAGAAGCCAGCAGTAGCAGAGGTCACGGATCACAGTATGTGTTGGTGTGGAACATCAGCCTCTGCTGACAGGACTGATAAGACAGACAGTGAGAGCAAGGGATCGGGAACAAGTGCACTGCGTGTTATAGAGGTATGACAAGAAGCCAGCAATGTGTGGGCACTGGGCAGCTGTGTACTTTCACTTGCTCCACTTCCCCCCTCTCCCTTACCTCCCTGCTTGGAATGTGTGGCTGTGCTGGAAGACTAATTCCTGGCTGTGAGTGGACTGTGAACAGATCCGGAGGGGGGGAGTACATGTGTGTGCTACAATGAGACATGTAAGAACGCTGACTGCAGGCTATGAGACCCCTCCCCCACTGTATACACAACATGTCACAGTACAGAGTCCCTGACATGGGCACACTGGCATCATTTGATGGGCACAGTGTCTGCATTTGATGGGCACAGTGGCTGCGCTTGATGGGCACAGTGGCTGCGTTTGATGGGTACAGTGGCTGCATTTCATGGCACAGTGGCTGCGCTGGATGGGCAAAGTGGCTACATTGGATGGGCACAGTGGCTGCGCTGGAAGGGCACAGTGGCTGCGCTGGATGGGCATAGTGGCTGCATTTCATGGCACAATGGCTGTGTTTGATGACACAGTGGCTGCGTTTGATGGCACAATGGCTGTGCTTGATGGGCACAGTGGCTGCGTTTGATGGGCACAGTGACAGTGGTTGCGTTTGATGGCACAGTGTAGGCAATTGATGGGCAAAGTAGCTGAGTTTGGGCACAGTGGCTGCGTTTGATGGGCACAGTGGCTGAGTTTGATGGGCACAGTGGCTGAGTTTGATGGGCACAGTGGCTGAGTTTGATGGGCACAGTGGCTGAGTTTGATGGGCACAGTGGCTGAGTTTGTTGGGCACAGTGTCTGCGTTTGTTGGGCACAGTGTCTGCGTTTGATGGCACAGTGTTTGCGTTTGATGGCACAGTGCCTGCGTTTGATGGCACAATGGCTGTGCTTGATGGGCACAGTGACAAGGGTTGCGTTTGATGGTGCAGTGGAGGCAATTGATGGGCACAGTAGCTGCATTTGATGGGCACAGTGGCTGCATTTGATGGGCACAGTGGCTGCGTTTGGCACAGTGGCTGCGTTTGATGGCACAATGGCTGCGCTTGATGGGCACAGTGGCTGGGCACAGTGACAGTGGTTGCATTTGATGGCACAGAGGAAGCAATTGATGGGCACAGTAGCTGCGTTTGATGACACAGTGGAGGCAATTGATGGGCATAGTAGCTGCGTTTGGGCACAGTAGCTGCATTTGATGGCACAGTGACTGTCTTTGATGGCACAATGACTGCGCTTGATGGGCATAGTGTCTGCATTTAATGGGCACAGTGACTGCATTTGATGGCACAATGGCTGCATTTTATGGCCACAGTGGCTATGTTTGATGGCCACAGTGGCTGCATTTTTGGGCACAGTGTCTGCATTTATTGGGCACAGTGTCTGCATTTATTGGGCACAGTGGCTGCGTTTGATGGGCACAGTGGCTACATTTGACGGGCACAGTGACAGTGGTTGCATTTTATGGCACAGCGGAAGCAATTGATGGGCACAGTAGCTGCGTTTGATGGGCACAGTGGCTGCATTTGATGGGCACAATGGCTGCGTTTGATGGGCACAGTGGCTTTGTTTCATGGGCACAGTGACAGTGGCTGCATTTGATGGGCACAGTGACAGTGGCTGCATTTGATGGCACAGTTTCTGAGCTTGGTGGGCACAGTGGCTGTATTTGATGGGTACAGTGGCTGCGTTTGATGGGCACAGTGGCTGCGTTTGATGGGCACAGTGACAGTGGCTGCTTTTGATGGGCACAGTGACAGTGGCTGCTTTTGATGGGCACAGTGACAGTGGCTGCGCTTGATGACACAGTGGAGGCAATTGATGGGCATAGTAGCTGCGTTTGGGCACAGTAGCTGCATTTGATGGCACAGTGACTGTCTTTGATGGCACAATGACTGCGCTTGATGGGCATAGTGGCTGCATTTAATGGGCACAGTGACTGCGTTTGATGGCACAATGGCTGCATTTTATGACCACAGTGGCTATGTTTGATGGCCACAGTGGCTGCATTTGTTGGGCACAGTGTCTGCATTTATTGGGCACAGTGTCTGCATTTATTGGGCACAGTGGCTGCGTTTGATGGGCACAGTGGCTACATTTGACGGGCAAAGTGACAGTGGTTGCATTTTATGGCACAGTGGAAGCAATTGATGGGCACAGTAGCTGTGTTTGATGGGCACAGTGGCTGCATTTGATGGGCACAATGGCTGCGTTTGATGGGCACAGTGGCTTTGTTTCATGGGCACAGTGACAGTGGCTGCATTTGATGGGCACAGTGACAGTGGCTGCATTTGATGGCACAGTTTCTGAGCTTGGTGGGCACAGTGGCTGCATGTGATGGGTACAGTGGCTGCGTTTGATGGGCACAGTGGCTGCGTTTGATGGGCACAGTGACAGTGGCTGCTTTTGATGGGCACAGTGACAGTGGCTGCGCTTGATGACACAGTGGAGGCAATTGATGGGCAAAGTAGCTGCGTTTGGGCACAGTAGCTGCATTCGATGGCACAGTGACTGTCTTTGATGGCACAATGGCTGCGCTTGATGGGCATAGTGGCTGCATTTAATGGGCACAGTGACTGTGTTTGATGGCACAATGGCTGCATTTTATGGCCACAGTGGCTGTGTTTGATGGCCACAGTGGCTGCATTTGTTGGACACAGTGTCTGCATTTATTGGGCACAGTGTCTGCATTTATTGGGCACAGTGGCTGCGTTTGATGGGCAGAGTGGCTGCATTTGATGGGCACAGTGACAGTGGTTGCATTTTATGGCACAGTGGAAGCAATTGATGGGCACAGTAGCTGCGTTTGATGAGCACAGTGGCTGCATTTGATGGGCACAATGGCTGCGTTTCATGGGCACAGTGTCTGCATTTCATGGGCACAGTGACAGTGGCTGCATTTGATGGCACAGTTTCTGAGCTTGATGGGCACAGTGGCTGCGTTTGATGGGCACAGTGGCTGCGTTTGATGGGCACAGTGACAGTGGCTGCTTTTGATGGGCACAGTGACAGTGGCTGCGCTTGATGACACAGTGGAGGCAATTGATGGGCAAAGTAGCTGCGTTTGGGCACAGTGGCTGCAATTGATGTTTTTTTTTTTCAGTTTGTTTGCGCCCCCCCAAAAATTTGGAGCACCAGCCGCCACTGACGGGAGATGATTGTCCAATTGTAAACCCGATGTTTCGGAGAATTGTTTCTCTTTCCTCAGGGGAAAACGAATGGATCAGCCCGTGATCTACAAAATGTACATAAAGCATTAGCATATGCAGATATAATTCAAAGTAAATAAGGTTGTTAAATACAACAAATTTAATCATCGCAATACTCACAACTTGGTACATGTTCTCCATATACAGTATTACTTTCCATATAACGTGTTAAAAGCAAAGAAATAAGCAATGTACCGCCCTGGAGTTGCTGGTGAATTTGGAAAAATGGGTATATAGAATTCAATTGGTGCTAGATGCCTGCTGGCACCTGAATGTTCGGGTTCGGCGGGTTCTGCCGAACTTCGGAAAAAAGTTCAGGTTTGGGACCCGAACTTGACCCGAACCCGAATCCCATTGAAGTCAACGGGGACCCAAATGTTTGACTACTAAAATGTCTCTAAAAAACTAAGGGAAAGGGCTAGAGGGCTGCAAATTGCTGCAAAATGTTGGTAAGAGCATGACAAGTACTCTGCAATCAAATGTGGATAGGGAAATAACTTAAAATAACATAAAATACATAAAAGTAAAAATAAATAATCTTGACAAGCAGGAACCTTCCCCGATGATGGAACACTATTCCTCCCACTGATACCAATGATGGGGCACTATTTCTTCCACTGACACAAATGATGGGGCACTATTCCTCCCAATGATACCAATGATGGGGCATTATTTCTCCCACTGACAATAATGATGGGACACTATTCCTCCCAATGATACCAGTGATGGGAGACTATTACTCCTACTGATACCAATGATGCGGCACTATTTCTCCCACTGACACAAATGATGGGACACTATTCCTCCCAATAAAACCAATGATGGGGCACTATTTCTCCCACTGACACAAATGATGGGACACTATTCCTCCCAATGATACCAATGATGGGGCACTATTTCTCCCACTGACACAAAAGATGGGACACTATTCCTGCCAATGATACCAATGATGGGACACTATTCCTCCCACTGATACCAATGATGTGGCACTATTTCTCCCACTGACACAAATGATGTGGCACTATTCCTCCCAATGATACCAATGATGGGGCACTATTTCTCCCACTGACACAAATGATGGGACACTATTCCTCCCAATGATACCAATAATGGGAGACTATTCCTCCCACTGATACAAATGATGTGGCACTATTTCTCCCACTGACACTAATGATGGAACACTATTCCTGCCAATGATACCAATGATGGGACACTATTCCTCCCACTGATATCAATGCTGCGGCACTATTTCTCCCATTGACACTAATGATGGGATACTATTCCTCCCAATGATACCAATGATGGGGCACTATTTCTCCCACTGACACAAATGATGGGACACCATTCCTCCCAATGATACCAATGATGGGGCACTATTTCTCCCACTGACACAAAAGATGGGACACTATTCCTGCCAATGATACCAATGATGGGACACTATTCCTCCCACTGATACCAATGATGTGGCACTATTTCTCCCACTGACACAAATGATGTGGCACTATTCCTCCCAATGATACCAATGATGGGGCACTATTTCTCCCACTGACACAAATGATGGGACACTATTCCTCCCAATGATACCAATAATGGGAGACTATTCCTCCCACTGATACAAATGATGTGGCACTATTTCTCCCACTGACACTAATGATGGAACACTATTCCTGCCAATGATACCAATGATGGGACACTATTCCTCCCACTGATATCAATGCTGCGGCACTATTTCTCCCATTGACACTAATGATGGGATACTATTCCTCCCAATGATACCAATGATGGGGCACTATTTCTCCCACTGACACAAATGATGGGACACCATTCCTGCCAATGATGGGACACTATTCCTCCCACTGATACCAATGATGTGGCACTATTTCTCCCACTGACACAAATGATGTGGCACTATTCCTCCCAATGATACCAATGATGGGGCACTATTTCTCCCACTGACACAAATGATGGGACACTATTCCTCCCAATGATACCAATAATGGGAGACTATTCCTCCCACTGATACAAATGATGTGGCACGATTTCTCCCACTGACACTAATGATGGAACACTATTCCTGCCAATGATACCAATGATGGGACACTATTCCTCCCACTGATATCAATGCTGCGGCACTATTTCTCCCACTGACACTAATGATGGAACACTATTCCTGCCAATGATACCAATGATGGGACACTATTCTGGTGCAATTAGATTTGTGAAGTAGGACTGACTCCTAACTAATTCTCTCCCTATAAGCACAATCAGGAACCTTTCCCTACCGTAGCTAATGCAGAGTATGCTACAGGAACATATTCAGTGCTGGTGCAATATGCAGAGTATCTGACAGCAACATATGCAGTGCTGGTGCAATATGCAGAGTATCTCACAGGAACATATGCATTGCTGGTGCAATATGCAGAGTATCTGACAGGAACATATGCAGTGCTGGTGCAATTATATTTGTGAAGAAGGAGGGTGTGGCCAACTTCCGTTATGTGAGGACGCGTCTCTTTAGAGCTCCGACCGTGTCATTATCCGAAAGTATCCTGACAGACCCTGGACTTGTTTTTTTTTGTCCACAAACTGATCGGCATAGAGTGGGGAGAGCGCTGAGTACCTGAGAATGGTGAAGTATGGCCCCAGTATCGTGCCCACGCCCGCAGAGAAGCTGGCCAAATTCGCACATGCGGCTTCCCAAGATGGCGCCCGATTGTCCCGACGAGCCTCCTCTGTTCCTCCGGCACGCAACCGCAACAGAATATGCAACAGAATATGGCGTCCCGTCCTGTGGGAAAACATGTGCTCCACCCGGTCCACCTCAGATCCCCATTTTAATATGTGGGGACCTGACGAAGACCACATTTTCCTAGGCAGGGACCTAATTCCCCAGCCTAGGAGGTATTCTGAATATCTACTTAATGTACTGTATTGCTACACCATAATTCTCTAACCCATGTTGTTTTTTCTTTCCCTACTGTGTTCTCCTTCCCAGGTACCTTCCCATCCTCTCACCCCATCCCGTCTGCATGGAGTGGTCCGGACATCAGCTGCACGTGGAATCACGGTAAGGCGAAAACCTTGGTTTGGCTACCATGGCACCTCTGAACCTATTATCTCTCAATATACAAGGCATGAATATACCACAGAAGCGATCCAAAGCATTTAGGCTTTTCCAATCAAAAAAGGCTCATATAGTATGCTTACAGGAAACACATTTCACCCCGAACACAACCCCTAAATACTTCCATTCAGCCTACCCACAAATATACACTGCATCAGCCCCAGTAAAGAAGAGAGGTACTCTTATAGCTATCCATCGCTCTACCCCATTTACTTTGAACTCAGATCTTAAAGACCCAGAGGGGAGATACCTGATTCTAACAGGTTATATCCTGGACACAGCAGTCACGATAGTTTCTTATTACGCCCCCAACCTTAACCCATTACCATTCATGTCCCACCTCCTTCAAACCATTAACTCCCACAAATCAGGGTCCCTTCTAATATGCAGAGACTCCAATCAAGTCCTCCTCCCATTCCTAGACAGGTCGCCTTATGTCCAACAGAAACAACAACCCAAATGGAATCTCCCCAACCTTTTTTCAAAATACAATCTTGTAGACTCTTGAAGAGAAATGAACACCACTAGACTAATTATACATACTTTTCTAATCCACACCAGTCATTTAGCAGAATAGATCACGTATTCCTAACAATCGGAATGCTACCTGAAGTTCTCACCTCAAACATATTACCTATCCCATGGTCACGCTATCCTCACGTCCTCACGTCTATAGCATCTACTATCCCCAAAAAACATGACCGCTCCTGGTACATGCCAGAAATTTTACCCAACCATCCCTCCCACAGTTTAGTAATTGAACAATCCTTGAGAGACTATTTAACTCATAACACAAGCCCGGACATATCGGCTCTCACACTATGGGAGGCTCACAAACCGGTCCTAAGGGGCACCTTCCAAAGACAAATAGGGATCCTCAAAAAAGAAAGATTACAAATGGCAACAAAGCTGGAAACAGAATTTAACTTAGCCCACATGGACTTCCAAAACAATTACTCGCCTAGAACCAAAGACCGACTGGACAAAGCCCGCCTTGAATACGACTTATTTCTCACTGAGTCAGCCAACAAACACTTAAACAGATCCAAGCACACTTTCTATAAATCTGCCAACAAACCGGGGGCATACTTAGAGAGATCACTCAACTCAATTAATAAATCCTACTCCCCTGTAAAATTGAAATTGGCTAATAGTGTCTTATCCAGTAACCCCCTAAAAATCGTACAAAAATTCAGCGCCCACCTGAAAAAGTTATACTCGGAAACAAACACATTTAGTGTACAGGACGCAGACCTCTTCTTTTCAGACCTCCACCTACCACAAATGACTGACCCCCAAAGATCGCAGTTAGAATCACCAGTCTCACAAAAAGATGTAAGTGACGCGATAAAATACCTCAAATTGAATAAAAGGCCAGGTCCTGGCGGCTTCGCAGCTAAATATTACAAGACATATGCAGAGCTTCTTTCACCAAGATTAGCCGATGCATTCAATGACCTGCTAACGCAGAAGTCATTCCATCAGGAGTCGCTCCTCGCCACAGTCTGCATGATCCCGAAACCTCAAGCTGACAACACCCTGTGCGAAAACTTTCGCCCCATCTCAATGCTGAACATTGACATCAAAATTTTAGGAAAAGTCTTGGCGTCCCGCCTAAACAAAACAATTGGGTCCCTGATCCACCTCGATCAGGTAGGCTTCATCCCCAACCATCAGGCGGGGGACAACATTAGGAGGGCAAGCTTGTTGGCACATTTCGCAAAAAAAAGAGGTATCCCAGCATGCTTCCTCTCTCTGGATATAAAACAGGCGTTCGATTCTGTATCCTGGTCCTATCTAAATTATGCATTACAAAAGTGAGGCTTCGGTCCCAATTTCATGACATGGATAAGGAAATTATATGATAATCCAAAGGCCTCTGTCAAGTATGCAGGATACAGATCGGACTCGTTTTCCATTGAGAGGGGCACAAGGCAGGGATGCCCGCTTTCCCCGCTCTTATTTGCCCTCCTGATAGAGCCTCTCGCGCAAAAGATCAGGCTGGACCCCAAAATCCTAGGCTTAGTAGGTGGCCATAAACACAAACTATGCCTGTTTGCGGATGACATCTTACTCTCTCTCGCATCTAAGTAACCAAGTAACGGGCCAAAATTTAACGTCCTTACTAAAAAAAATTGCGTCTTTTTCAGGACTGGTTATAAATCCCAAAAAATGCGTAGCCCTTAACGTATCCTTCCCACACACGGAACTAATTGCAGCTAAATCTGGCCTTCCATTCCAATGGTCAGACAAAAGCATCCCATACTTAGGAATCCACCTCACAGCCTCCTATTCAGATGCTTTTTCATCTAACTACCCATCCCTTTTAAAACAATTTTCAAACCTTCTAAACTCCTGGGCCCATTTACCTTTGTCGTGAATCGGCAGAATTAACGCAACCAAAATGTCAATACTACCTAAACTCCTCAACTTCTTCAGAGTACTCCCTGTCCCAGTCCCTCCTCATTATCTAAGGTTGATACAGAAAAGAGTTTCCAATTTCATATGGAGATCCGTCAGACCAAGGATCAAACACTAAGTCCTACATCTCCCCAAAACAAAGGGTGGATTGGGGCTACCCAACTTCGCGAATTATTATAGAGCAGCACAACTAACCGACCTAGTGAAATACCACGCCACACATGACCCTCCCCTCTGGGTATCTATCGAAGCGGTGGACTGTGACCCCACTTCAATTTCCAACATATTATGGATCCCCCAAAACGCGTAAACTCATCCACAACCCTAACATTAAGCACTCTCTCTCCCTATGGGATAAATCAAAAACCAAAAACAATCTCCTATACCCTCATATCCCACTCTTATCCTTCCACAAAAACCCGGCATTTTACCCTGCTTGGGTATACCCCAACTCATTCAAAGAATGGGCCAAGAAGGGCTGCACAAATTTACAAAAGCTAATGGACTCATCGACGTTTAAATCCTTCCCCAATATTTGTAAGACCTACGACTTACCACAATCTGAACTATTCAGATTCCTACAAATAAAGAACTTCTTCAAACCATACGTCGATTCCGCACCTCACCCTCCTCGCTTAACTGCCTTTGAAAAGCTTTGCACAAATGATCCCCCCACCAGGGGTAGGATCTCGATAATATACTCTCAGTTACTGCTCAACTCCGCACCAGAAAAACTTCCCTACGTAAGCAAGTGGGAAAAAGACTTGGATCTAGAACTAGAAACATCAGAATGGAATCAAATTTGGAGCAACACGAATTTAGCGTCTTTAAATGTAATAGCAAGTGAAACTAATTATAAGGTACTTACAAGGTGGTATCTAGTTCCTACCAGAAATGCAAAATATGTACCAAACTACCCTGATCAATGTTTCAGGGGTTGCTCTTCCCCAGGAACATTCTTTCACATCTGGTGGTCATGCCCTGCAGCACATTCGTTCTGGTCAGAAATTTTAAAAATAATAAGCCATCTCGTGGGTATCAATGTCCCAATTGATCCTAAATTGGCATTGGTAAATCTGAAACCGGAAAATATCCCACACAAACAATTTAAACTAATCCTACAGCTTACCACAGCTGCGAAACAAACACTGGCCAAAATGATGGCAATAGACCAGGACTCGATAACCGGATTTGAAAGAACATGGAAACCTTGGTTGGATTATGTTGTACCCAGTGTAAATACTGATGCTGTTACATTGCCATGGTAGCCCAGCCAATCTTAACAAAATTCCACTTACAGTAACAACAGGCAACAAGATCTGGACCACTCCTGCAGACACCCCTCCCTCCCCCCTTTTTCTTTATTTTCCCCTACCCCCCTCCCGCCTCCCCTCATTTTGGATCACAGTTTGGAAAGATATTGTTATTAACGTTATTAACTTCACTTTACGAGTAGGTTTTGTTGAATCTCTTAGTTCTACGCAGTAGCGCGTCTGATTGACCTACTAGCCCAGCCATCCCTCGGGCTTCTCACGATAAACCAGGTATTCTATAAAAGCTCAGGTACAAACAGTCCGATGGGCTCCTACACATATGTACACTTTTAGAGATCATTTGTAATGAACGTTTCTCCAGATGTGCAGTGATTTTTATTATATGTTATAAACTTACTCTGTAACCTACCTACTTTCTGATCTTGTACAAACCATAAACTTCTCAATAAAGACTTTTTGACACGGAAAACATTTTATACTGGACATATTTCCAGGACACTGCTGAGGAATTGTTTAGAGTGTACTCTTTTAATGATATGTGGCAGTTTTATTTGCACTTATACATGTATATGGTTATAGAAAATTATGATTGTTACAATTCCAGTGTATCATTTGTGAAAATAGTTTGATGGTTTGGAAAGTTTGAATACATAGTTGGTATTTATTTAGTAAGAGAGAACTAGGAGCACTAAGCTATATATTTAAAGCTTGTATTCATTGTCATCACTGATTATTAGCACAGCAGTTTAATTGAATCCTTTTAGGTTAGGAATTATAGGGAAGCACAGAGGTAAATAAAATTCTGACAAAATAGTTTTACACCTTTTTATTAGGATTGTTATACCTCTACAGCTGTGGTGGATATCTCTGATTTCATTAATGTGAAGGTAAATTTATATTTTTGGGATAAAGTGGCATGCACTCATTTTAAAATATTAAGTATACAATGGAGAAACAAATCCAACATGGGTGGAATCATATTGTGTTAGAAAAATATATAGAAGAGGGAACTACTCCTAAAAGACTCTGGGGTTGTTCCACATTACAGTGGGTCGAGAAACAGAAGGGAGATCCCCTAGTGGATTTTAAAGGCACCAAGATATATGAACTCAAAGGCCGCGTACACACGATCAAATCTATCTGCTGGAAACGGTCTGACAGACCGTTTCAGCAGACAGATTTGATTGTGTGTACGGGCGGACAGACAGATCTTGCCAGCAGACAGATTTTAAAGCATGCTTTAAAATCTGTCTGCTGGGAACCTGTCCGTCCGACATGTCTGCTGGTTAGTACGCTAACCAGCAGACATATCTGCCCGCGCATGCGTCGAAGTGATTTACTTCCTGGTGCGGTGACGTGGCGGCGTCAACATCACCGCCACGTCACCGCGCTGTCTGCCGGCGGGGATTCTGTACACACGATCAAACCAAAACAGCCCAGCAGACAAATCTGATCAAATCGGTCTGTCAGACCGATTTGATCAGATTCATTTAACCGTGTGTACGAGGCCGAAGAGTAAGGTATAAATATAATTTATTCTGCGTATACCAAAGAGTTTGTTTATACATTAAAATTGAATCAAATATGGAAAAGTTATGAAACCACATGAGAACAATGATATAATGAAGCAAAAAAGTATACGGGAGACAGTGGCGGCCCGTCCATAGGGGCGCTCTGGCGCCGTCCCCCACCCCCCCCCAAGCTGTTTTAAAAAAAGTTAAACAAAAACATTTAAAAAAAAAATAATTTTAAGAGTGACCAGGCTCCGGACATACGGCAGTCTATGAGAAGCTTCCCAGCCTGCAATCATCTGATTGCAGGTTGGAAAGCTGATTTGCCAGTGTGCAGGGCATGTGCAGGGTGCACTCGATGCGCCCTAAACACTCCCCACTCTCCAGTGATTTGTCTCTGTCCTCTAGTGCATTATTCCTATTGGCAGGGACCGGAGGATTGGTGGGTGGTGCTTTTTGATGCACCTCTTCCGGTTTCCCAGCTCACTGCTAGTGTGCTATGGATTGTCGACAGTAAGGGACCCGTGGAGTGGAGTGGACTGGACAGGAGCTTATCCCACCCTGGGGATCGCTGACCCTTTACAACATGGGACTGAATTCCCCTGGAGAAGCCAGCAGCAGCAGGGGTCACGGACCACAGTAAGTTTGTGTTGGTGTGGAACATCAGCCTCTGCTGACAGGACTGATAAGACAGACAGTGAGAGCAAGGGATCGGGAACAAGTGCACTGTGTGTTATAGAGGTATGACAAGAAGCCAGCAATGTGTGGGCACTGGGCAGCTGTGTACTTTCACTTGCTCCACTTCCCCCCTCTCCCTTACCTCCCTGCTTGGAATGTGTGGCTGTGCTGGAAGACTAATTCCTGGCTGTGAGGGGACTGTGAACAGATCCGGAGGGGGGGAGTACATGTCTGCCTGTGTGTGCTACAATGAGACATGTAAGAACGCTGACTGCAGGCTATGAGACCCCTCCCCTACTGTATACACAACATGTCACAGTACAGAGTCCCTGACATGGGCACACTGGCATCATTTGATGGGCACAGTGTCTGCGCTTGATGGGCACAGTGGCTGCGTTTGATGGGTACAGTGGCTGCATTTCATGGCACAGTGGCTGCGCTGGATGGGCACAGTGGCTACATTGGATGGGCACAGTGGCTGCGCTGGATGGGCACAGTGGCTGCGCTGGATGGGCACAGTGGCTGCATTTGATGGCACAATGGCTGTGTTTGATGGCACAGTGGCTGCGTTTGATGGCACAATGGCTGTGCTTGATGGGCACAGTGGCTGCGTTTTATGGGCACAGTGACAGTGGTTGCGTTTGATGGCACAGTGTAGGCAATTGATGGGCAAAGTAGCTAGTAGTAGAGTTTGGGCACAGTGGCTGCGTTTGATGGGCACAGTGGCTGAGTTTGATGGCACAGTGTCTGCGTTTGATGGCACAGTGCCTGCGTTTGATGGCACAATGGCTGCGTTTGATGGGCACAGTGACAGTGGCTGTGTTTGATGGCACAATGGCTGCGCTTGATAGGCACAGTTACAGGGGTTGCGTTTGATGGTGCAGTGGAGGCAATTGATAGGCACAGTAGCTGCATTTGATGGGCACAGTGGCTGCATTTGATGGGCACAGTGGCTGCGTTTGGCACAGTGGCTGCGTTTGATGGCACAATGGCTGTGCTTGATGGGCACAGTGGCTGGGCACAGTGACAGTGGTTGCATTTGATGGCACAGAGGAAGCAATTGATGGGCACAGTAGCTGCGTTTGATGGGCACAGTGGCTGCATTTGATGGGCACAATGGCTGCGTTTGATGGGCACAGTGGCTTTATTTCATGGGCACAGTGACAGTGGCTGCATTTAATGGGCACAGTGACAGTGGCTGCATTTGATGGCACAGTTTCTGAGCTTGATGGGCACAGTGGCAGCATTTGATGGGTACAGTGGCTGCGTTTGATGGGCACAGTGGCTGCGTTTGATGGGCACAGTGACAGTGGCTGCTTTTGATGGGCACAGTGACAGTGGCTGCGCTTGATGACACAGTGGAGGCAATTGATGGGCAAAGTAGCTGCGTTTGGGCACCGTAGCTGCATTCGATGGCACAGTGACTGTCTTTGATGGCACAATGGCTGCGCTTGATGGGCATAGTGGCTGCATTTAATGGGCACAGTGACTGTGTTTGATGGCACAATGGCTGCATTTTATGGCCACAGTGGCTGTGTTTGATGGCCACAGTGGCTGCATTTGTTGGACACAGTGTCTGCATTTATTGGGCACAGTGTCTGCATTTTTTGGGCACAGTGGCTGCGTTTGATGGGCAGAGTGGCTGCATTTGATGGGCACAGTGACAGTGGTTGCATTTTATGTCACAGTGGAAGCAATTGATGGGCACAGTAGCTGCGCTTGATGGGCACAGTGGCTGCATTTTATGGGCACAATGGCTGCGTTCATGGGCACAGTGTCTGCATTTCATGGGCACAGTGACAGTGGCTGCATTTGATGGCACAGTTTCTGAGCTTGATGGGCACAGTGGCTGCGTTTGATGGGCACAGTGGCTGTGTTTGATGGGCACAGTGGCTGCGTTTGATGGGCACAGTGACAGTGGCTGCTTTTGATGGGCACAGTGACAGTGGCTGCGCTTGATGACACCGTGGAGGCAACTGATGGGCAAAGTAGCTGCGTTTGGGCACAGTGGCTGCAATTGATGTTTTTTTTTTTCAGTTTGTTTGCGCCCCCCCAAAAATTTGGAGCACCAGCCGCCACTGACGGGAGATGATTGTCCAATTGTAAACCCGATGTTTCGGAGAATTGTTTCTCTTTCCTCAGGGGGAAACTAATGGATCAGCCCGTGATCTACAAAATGTACATAAAGCATTAGCATATGCAGATATAATTCAAAGTAAATAAGGTTGTTAAATACAACAAATTTAATCATCGCAATACTCACAACTTGGTACATGTTCTCCATATATTACTTTCCATATAACGTGTTAAAAGCAAAGAAATAAGCAATGTACCGCCCTGGAGTTGCTGGTGAATTTGGAAAAATGGGTATATAGAATTCAATTGGTGCTAGATGCCTGCTGGCACCTGAATGTTCGGGTTCGGCAGGTTCTGCCGAACTTCGGAAAAAAAGTTCAGGTTTGGGACCCGAACTTGACCCGAACCCGAACCCCATTGAAGTCAACGGGGACCTAAATGTTTGACTACTAAAATGTCTCTAAAAAACTAAGGGAAAGGGCTAAAGGGCTGCAAATTGCTGCAAAATGTTGGTAAGAGCATGACAAGTACTCTGCAATCAAATGTGGATAGGGAAATAACTTAAAATAACATAAAATACATAAAAGTAAAAACAAACAATCTTGACAAGCAGGAACCTTCCCCAATGATGGAACACTATTCCTCCCACTGATACCAATGATGGGGCACTATTTCTTCCACTGACACAAATGATAGGGCACTATTCCTCCCAATGATACCAATGATGGGAGACTATTCCTCCCACTGATACCAATGATGGAGCATTATTTCTCCCACTGACAATAATGATGGGACACTATTCCTCCCAATGATACCAATGATGGGAGACTATTACTCCCACTGATACCAATGATGCGGCACTATTTCCCCCACTTACACAAATGATGGGACATTATTCCTCACAATAAAACCAATGATGGGGCACTATTTCTCCCACTGACACAAATGATGGGACACTATTCCTCCCAATGATACCAATGATGGGGCACTATTTCTCCCACTGACACAAATGATGGGACACTATTCCTGCCAATGATACCAATGATGGGACACTATTCCTCCCACTGATACCAATGATGTGGCACTATTTCTCCCACTGACACAAATGATGTGGCACTATTCCTCCCAAAGATACCAATGATGGGGCACTATTTCTCCCACTGACACAAATGATGGGACACTATTCCTCCCAATGATACCAATAATGGGAGACTATTCCTCCCACTGATACAAATGATGTGGCACTATTTCTCCCACTGACACTAATGATGGAACACTATTCCTGCCAATGATACCAATGATGGGACACTATTATGGTGCACATAGATTTGTGAAGTAGGACTGACTCCTAACTAATTCTCTCCCTATAAGCACAATCAGGAACCTTTCCCTACAGTAGCTAATGCAGAGTATGCTACATGAACATATTAAGTGCTGGTGCAATATGCAGAGTATCTCACAGGAACATATGCATTGCTGGTGCTATATGCAGAGTATCTGACAGGAACATATGCAGTGCTGGTGCAATATGCAGAGTATCTGACAGGAACATATGCAGTGCTGGTGCAATATGCAGAGTATCTGACAGGAACATATGCAGTGCTGGTGTAATATGCAGAGTATCTCACAGGAACATATGCATTGCTGGTGCAGTATGCAGAGTATCTCACAGGAACATATGCAGTGCTGCTGCAATTATATTTGTGAAGAAGGAGGGCGTGGCCAACTTCCGGTATGTGAGGATGCGTCTCTTTAGAGCTCCGACCGTGTCATTATCCTAAAGTATCCTGACAGACCCTGGACTTGTTTTTTTTGTCCACAAACTAATCGGCATAGAGTGGGGAGAGAGCTGAGTACCTAAGAATGGTGAAGTATGGCCCCAGTATCGTGCCCACGCCCGCAGAGAAGCTGGCCAAATTCGCACACGCGGCTTCCCAAGATGGCGCCCGATCGTCCCGACGAGCCTCCTCTGTTCCTCCGGCACGCAACCGCGCTGAGGTGGATGATGACTGGCCAGACCTGACAGATCCTCTGGCGTCTCCCCTGCCCTCTCCCCAGACTGACGGTGAGGAGGGAGGCTCCGGCGCAGGCACAAAGGAGCCAACGCTGCTGCAGATCATGGACACCATAAAGAGCTGCCACGCTGCCTTAACCACTCACATCGAAACCATTAGAGTGGACTTTGCCATCCTCAAGGATGATGTGCAGAAAGTGCGGCACCGAGTGTCACAAACTGAACAGCGTATCACCACAGTAGAGGATGATCTTAACCCCCTGATGGTGCAGGTGAGGAAATGGCGGCGGACCACAAGTCCCAGGAGGCCAAGTTGGGAGACATCGAAGACAGGCTTCGAAGGAATAACCTGCGGTTCTTGGGATTCCCTGAGGGCTCGGAGGGGAAGAATCCTGAGGAGTTTCTGCTGGTGTGGCTCAAGCAAACCTTTGGCGAGGCAAGTTTTTCCCACATAGGGTCCCCTTGCGTGCACCCCCACCAGGGCGGTTTCCCAGACCTATGCTGGCCCGCTTTCTTTATTTCCAAGACAAAGAAACTATCAAAGCCCCCAATATGCCTGACCTGCTCTATAACAACAACCGTATTTCAATTTTTCCGGATTTTTCGGCGGCCACACAGAAGCAAAGAGCAGCTTTTCAAAGCGTTAAACAGGGGCGTGGCTTGCGCGCGCATGAAGATGGACGCTTGAGCCGTGAGCTCCGCTGACCCGACCGGACCAAAGCGACGAAACAGGGCGACCATCGCCGCAGCTGCCACATAGTGTCTGCCCGATCACCCTCCCATCACTCCGCCGCAACGATGTCCCGCAAGAGGGTTCAGGAAAAGGGGCTGAAGCGGCTGGAGGCCTTCTCCTTCCAGCCGCGCCGCAGAGGCCAAGATGGCGCCGACGGAGCGGCAAGCAGGCAATCGCTGTCCTACGGAGACTCCCCGGACCTGCATCCACAACATCCAAGATCAGGACTCCACTCTCATGTGCCCCAGGACGACTCCCTGCTACCCCGATAACACAGAGCCCCGCGAAGTCGAGGATGCGACTGGACGCCTCCAACCAGGCCTCAGACACAGTGAGTACAGGCCTACACAACCCTTCTGCAATCTCCTCACTGCAATCCTCCATAGCTCAATTCCCAACATCTGGCCAACCAGTGCTGGACACCACTATGAAGGACATGCTCATGTCACTACAATCTTCCCTTATGACCAATCTATCATCACTGATTAACAGATTCTCATTAGAAATGAAACACATGGACAATAGGGTACAGTTTATAGAAAGCAAGATGGAGGAATGCACGGAGACGGTTAATGATCTGGTGGATGCATGTAATGATCAGAAAGAGGACTCCCTCTGGATCAAAGCAAAACTCGCAGATTTAGAGGACAGGTCCAGACGCAATAATGTCAAAATGCGTGGGGTCCCTGAATCAGTCCAACCTAAAGACCTGCACAACTTTGCCGCCACGCTATTTTCCACTATGCTGCCAGACCTCTCCCCGATCGAATTAACGATCGATCGCATACACCGCATCCCCAAACCGCGCCACCTTGAAGCAGACGTCCCCCGCGATGTTCTACTTCGTGTACACTTCTACCAGGCAAAAGAACAGATCCTTATGAAAGCCAGAGAACTATCTCCGCTCCCAGCTCCGTACTCTGACATCCAACTATATGCCGACCTGTCCCAGTACACGCTGCAATTGAGGAGACAACTGAAAACCATAACCAAAGCCATGCATAACCACAAGATTGTCTACAAATGGCGCCATCCAGCGACCATTCTGGTCACGCACAATGGCGTGCCACACACCATCTCCACACTGGAAGGAGGAATGAAGCTGCTACACTCATGGGGCATCCTGCCTGACCCCTCTCCTAACCACCCAGGCCCTCATGGCCCTCCTAATCCGTTCACGTTCGGGTCTGATCGGGAGAAAAAGAAGACCACCCACCGTTGATCAACCAGCCCTATACTACTACTACATACAACGTATGACCTGGTCCGGTCCGGCTATGCGATTGTACACCTGCTCGCTGAACTTTCCCCATTACTAGTCAGCTGCTCTTATGAGCGGTTCTTGCTGACGAATTTGTGCTTGTTTTATTTTTCTTTGTTCTGCAGTTATAGACTTTTTTTTCTTATCCTCCTATCCCCCATTGCTCATATTGTTACACGCAAGTTGATATTCCATTGGTGCAGTAACCAGGCTTGGACTGCCCTGGGACTTTTTTCTTTTTTTTTTTTTTGTAATCTCATTAAAATTCTGTACTAATACATTTTATTTCCTAGAAGGCTCAACATCTGAAAATCTCCTTGTACAGAAGCACGTCTACCCCCCATCACAGCCACCACCACCTTCTGCCATCTGGACTATTGCATCACCATCCACAACTGTGAGTAACTACACCCACGCCACACCACCACCCACCCACAATGGGGATCACTGTTCTTTCCCTCAATGCTAAAGGGCTGAATCACCCTGTAAAACGCTCCTCTCTTTGGAAATCCGCACTCGACTATAAATGTGATGTATTGTGTGTCCAAGAGACACACTTTGCTACGGGGGCCTCCCCCAAATGCCAGCATAGGCAATTCCCCCATGTTTTCCAGTCATCCTTCTCTAAAAAACAACGAGGAGTTATGATTGCCGTCAAGAACACTGTTATTTTTCAACTATTGACCTCGGTTATCGACCCGGACGGGCGATACATTATCCTGGTCTGCATCCTCAATAACGTCACCTACACCCTGGTCTCGATCTACTCCCCGAACCATGGCCAAATGCCTTTTCTCAGAAAAACCTTGCGAGCGGCCCGCAAAGTACAACAAGGCCATTTGATGATCTGTGGCGACTTCAATATGGTACCAAATCCCGTAATGGACTCCACTGCTGGCAACAAACGCTGTTCTTCACCTCTAGAAACTTTCATTAATGCTAATGACTTGTATGATGTTTGGAGGTGCTGTCATGCGAGTGAGAGGGATTACACGTTCCTTTCGCCGCGTCACAACACCTACTCACGTATCGATTTGTTTATGACTGACAGCCGATTGCTACACAAAATTTTAGACTCCTCTATACATGCCACCACCTGGTCGGACCACGCTCCTGTTAGCATTACTGTCACCGATGACGCTCGTCATCCTAATTCCTATATTTGGAGGGTTAACAACCACCTACTTAAGGAAGTGGAAGGACCCTGACCCTCCCACGGTGGTAGATGTTATCCGCACCACACAGGAACATTTCATTTACGAGACGACTCTAGCTTTGAAACAGGGGGACAGACTGATGCAGCTCCACTTATGGCAACAGTGGAAGGACTGGACGGAATCTCCTTCCTTTGTCAAAATGTTTAACCTGTAACGTTGATAAATGTCCTACTCGCCCTCCTGACTAACTTCCCAACCTATGACCCCCAAACGGGACCTGGTGGGGTGGAATACTCGAGCACAGTCTTGCTCCCTTAGAGGGGTGCTTGAGTGGTTCTGCCCTTCACACGCCCCCCGATGTTGCACGGTAAGAAACAATATAAGCTTTAATATGAAACTTCACCGCTTCAATAATTCCAAATGTTACCTGGATGGTAGATATATGAATGTTGCTGCACTACTAAGGTTACCAATGTTACAATGACAATCTCTATGTTCCTATTTGTTGCATACTATGTCTATATTGTAAAGCGTTTAGACCGCTTGCTAACTGTTTACATTACTCTGTTTTATGTGAAAATTGACAATAAAAACTATATTTGAAAAAAAAGCGTTAAACAGCGCCTGCGAGAATGAAGCCTTCCATACAGCATGCTTTACCCAGCCAAAATTCGGGTCGTGCACAAAGGGCAGACACAGATCTTTCTGTCACCCCGGGAGGCGAATCGTTGGCCGGAGTCGGTAGGACATGGGTAAGACTTATTTGAGTCCTTTCTGATGGCTGTGTCCCCGAAGGGCCTGAGGGAGATCCCCCAGGTGTGACTGTCCTTACTTTCAGTTGCACTTTGTGCTCCCACTTACGTTGTTGTTATTTACCCAGACTGTCTTTCCCCATTCTGGATGATCCTAGCAATTCCAAGTTGTGGATGAACATTGCTCCAGGGTCCCATACCTATTACGGTCCTGGTTAGGCTCTATGTGAACTCACATTTTACCCCTAAATTTTCCTGCCTGGCTGGTGCAGGGAGCATACCCCCCTTTAGGGAGACTTTAGTAGTTTGCTGTTTGGGGAAACAAAGCCTGTGGAATGTTTGGGGCTACAGGCAGGGTGGGGGGTGGGGTTGGTAAGATCCGTTGTTTTGGATCTGAGATGGTTCTATTTTTTTGTGTTTTTTTTATTTTATTTTTTTCCATTTATATATTACTGTCAATGTTTTTTTCTTCCATGCCTCCAACGTCTGAGGGCTTTGGCCCCGATTTGTGCTGGTTTAACCTGTACTGTGTCCAGCTACCTCCGTGTCTCAGCTCTGCAAATGTATGCTGTGATGCCCTGCTGTATACTGTATGTCTTTGTGGATGTATCTGCTGTGTTTCTGCTTGGGGGGTGCTCAGCTGTTAATATGTCCCGTTTTATCTGATCCTGTCCCTCAAATTACTTGTACATCCCCTCATGCAGACCCTTTATTTGCTGTCCTGGAACGTACGGGGACTTCACTCTAAAATAAAACGAGCACTGGTGTTTAAATATATGCTTAAACGCAGGCCGCAAATTATTTTCCTTCAGGAAAAACATTTGGTGGGTTCCAGGACCATGGCGCTTCATAGGGCGTTCATTAGTAAAGCATTTCATTCTACATATTCAACATACTCCAGGGGGGTGTCTGTTCTTGTTTCCAAGTCCCTACTTTTTACAACCAAAACAGTGAGACTGGACCCCCTGGGTAGATTTGTTGTTCTGGTGCTAATCATTCATGGCCAACCTTATACCTTTGTGGCGATTCATATACCGCCTCCGTTCACGGTTAAAGTGTGGGAGGAGATGATGGTGGTGGTGGTCCAGGTGGCGGAGGGCCCTATTATGCTCGCTGGGGACTTGAATGCAGTTTTATCCCCTGATAGAGATAGGTTTGGGATGGCGGCCGTTAGTGGGTCCCCTCTAGAAGCATGTGTGCAACAATATGATTTGGAGGAGGCTTGGAGGTGGAAACACCCGGATACTAAGGCATACTCCTGCTTCTCTTCCACGTATAATACACTGTCTAGACTGGATATGTGCTTTGTATCCCGGGCTCTTCTCCCACGGGTGGTGAATGTCCAATATCTACCTAGGGCTATTTCAGACCACTCCCCCCTGCTTATCTCACTTGACATGGAGAGACCTAGAGGTTACACCATGTGGAGATTAAGCCCACTGTGGCTCAAGGAGGAGTGTTTCGAGAAATCCACAGCGAGGTCCATTAATAACTTCTGGCAGGAAAATAGAGGGGAGGTGCCGACAGGAGTAGCATGGGAGGCATTTAAGGCCACACTTAGGGGAATTGTCAAATTAAGCAGGTTCAATCGGATAGGGACTGGAAGGTTAGAGAATCCAAACAAAACCCCGGGTATTGATGGATTCCCGGTAGAATGGTATGCCACATATGGGGAAAGCCTGGCCCCCCAACTGCTCAAAATGTACATGGATGCTTACAGGGGGGGGGGTGCTTCCTGAGTCTTTGAGGGAAGCACTTATGGTTCTGATCCCTAAGCCGCACAAGGACCACGATTTATGCGAATCTTACAGACCGATATCCTTAATAAATGTGGATGCAAAAATTCTAGCTAAATTATTGGCTAAACGGTTGAATACGGTGATTGCCTCAGTTATCCATCCGGACCAGACAGGTTTTATACCTGAACGTTCGACGGCTATAAACTTGCGCCGGCTCTTTACTATCCTACAGTCTGAGGGTCCAACACCGGATACTCGCGTAGTTCTCTCCCTAGATACGCATAAAGCGCTTGATTCTATTGAATGGTCTTATCTCGTGGCAGTCCTTGAGCGGTTGGGGTTTGGTCCTAGATTCATAAAATGGGTCCAGATATTGTATGCTGAGCCCCGAGCTCGGATTAGGGTCAATAATACCATTACGGAATCATTTCGTATAGCTAGGGGCACGCGGCAGGGGTGTCCACTTTCGCCCCTCCTGTTTGCCCTGGCCATAGAGCCACTAGCGGCTCTGCTGAGGGCTGATAAAGAGGTCAAAGGTTGCATGGTTAATGAGCTGGAGGAAAAAACTTCCTTGTATGCTGATGACATGCTCTTGTATCTAGCGGAGGCGGGAGGCTCTTTGACCTCGGCCTTTGACAAAATCTCTGTATTTGGTCGATTCTCAGGTTTTAAGGTGAATTGGGATAAATCAATTATTTTCCCCTTTGATTCCTCTTATGCCCCGGGGCCGCCCCCCGGAATCCCCCTGAAGGTGGTTCCTAAGTTCCGTTATTTGGGGGTGGATGTCCAACTGCCACTTAATACCTACATGGTTAATAATCTAACGCCTATGAAGTTGAGATTATGGGACAGCCTGCAGCTGTGGTCCAAGCTACCGTTGGGCCTCCTCGGGCGTATCAGCATATTTAAAATGGTTTACCTGCCTAGATTTCTGTACCTGTTTTGGCATGCACCGGTTTATATCCCTAAGAAATGGTTTGCAGGCATTAATACAATGCTTGCGGCATTTTTATGGGGCCCTAAGCCGGCTAGAGTGTCTTTGGACACGCTTCATTTACCTGTCAGGCTGGGAGGGTTGGCACTGCCGAATTTGCAGTGTTATTATTTGGCGGCCCAATTGACGCACGTACACTGGTGGGGCTTCCCGACTCTGAACATTGCATCAGTGGCGACCCAGGCAGCCCTGGTCGGATCATATGAGGGACTGATTAATGTCTTGTAGAGGAACAGACCCTACCCAGCACAAGAGGCAGGTTTTTTGAAACTCTCCTACAGAATATTCCATATATGTAATGCTAGGGGAGGTGGGACCAGTCTGACGACCTCCCCCAATGCGCCTTTATGGCACAACCCCCAGTTGCATGAGATTGCTAAGATCCCAGAGGGCTCATGTTGGGTGACTTATGGGATTAAGTATGCCCATCAGTTGTTCAGGGATGGGGTTTTTAGGACCTTTTCTGACCTACAAGCTGAATGTGGAGTCCCCAATACGTTCTTTTTCCGTTATCTACAGCTGCGTCATGCGGTGTCGGCTCAGTACGGTGGGGGTGTGGTGGCGCTCTCCCCTTCCAGTATGGAAGGGGTACTAACCGATACAGATCATTCAAAGCTGATCTCTAAATATTATTTCATGTTATTGTCATCCTCCTCCCTTAGAGTGGAGAAGGTGGCAACACAATGGCGTAATGATATTCCGTCCCTGTCGGAGGAAACCTGGTCGGAGGCCTTGGATACACTGGTACCTTCAATGATTTCGGCTAGGGATAAGCTGAGCCAATTTAACTTTTTGCATAGAATATACTTTACACCCCTGAGATTACACAGAATGGGTAGGGGGGACTCTTCGGAATGCCCTCGCTGCCACGCAGCCGTGGGTGACTTTTTCCATATGGTATGGCAGTGCCCCCGGGTGGCGAGCTTTTGGAGAGAAATCTTAACGTTTTTGGAGCATACCCTGGAACCCAAAAACATTTACCCCCCAGCCAGATGCCTTTTGGGTAATCTGGAGGAGGAGGATATGTCTACTTCGCAAAAAACCCTACTTAGGATTCTGTTTTGTTATGCTAAGAAAGCGCTGGCTCTCAAGTGGCGGAACCCATCGCCTCCAACTCTGCAGGATTGGATGTCATTAGTGAATAATGCCTTACCAATGTATAAGTTAACTTATATGGCTAGAGGATGCCCTAATAAATTTGAGAAGGTGTGGACGGATTGGATGGAAAAGGTGTCGGGAGAAGTGGTGGTGTGATAGAGAAGACATGAAGAGGGCTGGGTGAGGAGAATAGGTGGCACGATAGGCAGTAGGTTTGTAGGTGGTAGTAATCAATGGAGAGTACATGAGAGAGGTTTGGAAGTCATCCCACTGTTTTTCCCCTTTTTTTTTCCTCTCCCTTCCCTTCTTTTTGTTGTTGTTGTTTATCTGTTTGCTCATTGTTCTTTGAGTTTGTATACTTGTATAATATAAGATCTACCTGTTGTATCTACCTGACTCCCTGTTGGAGTACTAATGTGACAGGACTATAATGTCTGGAAATGTGTACTGTCATATGTCTTTGTATAATGCAGATGTTATGTACAATAAAATTTACCTTTTAAAAAAAAATATTTGTGAAGAAGAACTGACTTCTAACTAATTCTCTCCCTATAAGCACAATCAATCAGGAACCTTTCCCTAATGTAGCTAATGCTATGTAGATCGATCGCTGAGTATTGTAATTTGATTTCTCAAGGAGGAAAATCCTATCTAAATCTGTCCCTGAGAGCAGCTGCAGCCTTTACCTACCCTAGCTAAAGCAGAGTGACGGGCTGTGCTGTGTACCTCTAGCTTATATAGAGGCTGGGTCACATGCTTGGTCACATGCTGCACTGGCGGTGGATAGGTTGGGTGAATATCGCGCTGCTTAAGATGGTATACAGTAAGCTGCTAAACACGGCTAATAGAAAACAATAAGCAAAGAAATACAGTGGATAAAAATTGTGTAGCGCTAAATATAGACATATATAAAATAAAATACAATCAGTCCATATATTAGATAGGTATGTGTGGATGGTGGGTGTAGTCAAACCACACCAGATAAGAAAAAGTGTCCAAACATAGATAATGCAATAAATGTCCAAATAATAAGGACTAAAAGTGCTCAATGTAGACAAGTGTTGTCCTTTTAAGGAGTATCTTGCTGGGTGGAAGTAAGAAAAGAAAACCTTCACCAAATGAAGAATGGAGGCTTACCGGATTAAATGGACTCTACAAGCTATATAGACTTGAGAGTCATAGGAGCTTTTGAAACATCCAGCATGGATCGGGACACCATCAAGCTGCAGGTAACAGAGATGTACATCTACGCCGTGGTATGGGAGGAAAACTTCTGCTGTTCAAGGCTTGATGCTCCGTGAGTGTATAATGAAAAAAAACGTTTTTGGAAGAAGAGAAGGAGCAATATAGTGTGATATCGTCAAGGTAAATAAAAAAATGTAATAAGTATTGCACTTACATAAATTCAGGATAAAAAAGCGCTTGTAATCATAATGTGGCGACGGTAGGGTCTTCCCTATAATGCAGATGTTATGTACAATAAAATTTACCTTTTAAAAAAAAAATATTTGTGAAGAAGAACTGACTTATAACTAATTCTCTCCCTATAAGCACAATCAATCAGGAACCTTTCCCTAATGTAGCTAATGCTATGTAGATCGATCGCTGAGTATTGTAATTTGATTTCTCAAGGAGGAAAATCCTATCTAAATCTGTCCCTGAGAGCAGCTGCAGCCTTTACCTACCCTAGCTAAAGCAGAGTGACGGGCTGTGCTGTGTACCTCTAGCTTATATAGAGGCTGGGTCACATGCTTGGTCACATGCTGCACTGGCCAATCACAGCCATGCCATTAGTAGGCATGGCTGTGATGGCTTCTAAGTCACAAAAGTAAAAGAAATGCAGATTGGCTGGCCTGCAGCGCGCCGTTACATAGCCGAACTCCGAGCCTAAACTTTCAGCGAATTATTCGGTCCAAAAAAAAACAAAGTTCGGTACGAACCCAAACTTTACAGTTCGGGTTCGCTCAACCCTACTGCTGGCGTTTCCTATTCACCCATGCTGGAGTCTCATTAATTGGATGTGGCACTTTTTCTTAGAGACGACTACCGATAACATTTTTGTTGACCTTACAGTGGGTTAACAGACAATGAATCTATGAATGAATATTAAATATAAAAAATAAAAAATATGTAAAAGACATCAGTCAGTATTGAGTACAAGAGGTTTCAAATGGCAGACTACCAAACAACCTAAAAATACACCAGAATATCCAACCCTGTGTAAAAACAGGAGGAGAAACAAGTTCAAAACCATAAAAAAAAAAACAATAATAGAAAAAAGAATGAACAAACACAAAACAGATTAATTTCAGCTCTAAAAATAAGAAAACTACATAATGCCAACATATAACACATTTCACCCATTGAGGGACCAATCATCATATTTTTATCAGAAGGGAGAACTGGGATCAACTAATAAGGAACAGGATGTACAGTCCAGCAACTGGGACCAGACAACCTAAAACTAGACCAGACAACCTAAAACACTCCACCTAGGGACCCTCAAACTAGAAGACCTCCACAATGGGTAAACTGGGGAATATTAGCATAACCAAGAGAGGATGTGAAGGAGGTAGGCCCAAAGGAAAAAAAAAGAGTGATAGAAAGGGTTATCCTTAATATGAGTTTAGTATTGCATTTTATATAGCAAAATAATGTGATCGATTACTTTTTAGTGGAGGTGTTACATTATATTTATCACTGTATGATTATTAGTTTTGGATGGAGCTGATAAACAGCTGTGATATTTGTAAGATTTTAGGTATTTAGCATCCTTAGGTTATTATTTATATTAAGTAGGGGTAAATCATTCTATTTTGTATGCAAAATATAGTGGAAGGTACACCAATTATATAAAGTTATATGTCAAATTATCGTAATCCTCTATTGGAGATATCTAATTATGTTGGGAAACTGAGGGTTTAATTGTGGCAGGAAGGATGAGTTTTTTTTTATATATATAAGAATGCCCAGATGACAGCACAGACTCCACTCCTGAGGAAGTCATTATTTGATGAAACATGTTGAATGTGGAGTAGTCTGTAATGTCCTCACTTCCTACTGGAAATATTGCTAACCCTATTCATAATGCACAGAGGGAGCAATGCCCAAAAAGGTGTTTGTCAAACAGTGCTGTACAGCACATGATAGGAATGTGAGTTCTTTTTATATTGGTTATAAATGATAAAGTATACATTTTAAAAGGTTTTACTTTATACAAGCCTCTTTTCCCTTATTTTTTTCTGTATTACTACTGAACGGAGAGCATGTTCATTGGAGGAGGAGAAGGGAGTGTAAAGAGAGTGAATCCACCTAAAATGAAATTTTTGATCAACTTGGAGGTAGTGGTAAAAAATCAAAAATGGTGCATGCATATATGTTAGCGCGTGCACTGTGGTGAGCAATTCATGAAATTGGTGGAAAATCCAGAGCCGTACTTGGAAACTGTTTAAACACATTTTACACTAGGTATATTATTTCCAAGGACACTGTTATGCATAATCAGTCCAATGAATAGTAGAAATGTGCCTTGATAGTTGAAATCAGTGAGAATACCACAAATGACACCACAACAGACGTGTGCACCTCCACCACATAGATTGTGTGCTTACCAGAAGGTAAGCATAACGTGCTTGCGGCTATCAACCCAGCAAGGGTCTTTATCCTGGAAGTTTGGGAAATGTCAGCTCTCAATGGGGTACTTGAATGTTGCAACTAAGATGTGCACTAGGAGTCAGTATACCTCGGTATCTCCAGAGCTTATGGACATGCATCAACCACATATACCCAAAACCAGAAAAGGCTCTCCATCGTGTAAATCACATAAAACATCGATATTTATTGATAAAAAGTTGCACTTACATAGACAGCTTTAAACAAAGCAATGGCTTGAAAAAGACTAACCGGCCAGCTTCTTTTTTATTACATATTTACCAGCACCTTTTCTGATTTCCATCCTAACACACCCCCTGCAGCAGTTGGTGGGAGAGGAGAGTGGGGAAGCCAACAGAGCTGCAGGGGGAAAAGGGGGGGGGGGGCAGGGGAGCACACAGGGACTCAGGGGCAGCATAAAAAAATAGGAAGTTGGATAATAGGAGTTGCAGCAATGGCATATAGAGGGATCAAGCTCCTTAATTTTCTTCCTGCAGCCACTAAATGCCTGCGGGATTGAGAGGAGGAAAACCTGGCTTTCAAAAGCTGCAAAGGGGAAAATGGAGGGGATCGGTTCCTCGATATACCACCCGCATCACCCTTCTTGTCCTGGTGTACAGGAGAGCCACATAGGCCCCCTGAAGCATGGGGTTGGGTCACAATTGTGATCCATGGGACCCCTGTAGTTACAGCTAGAGCATGGTAGTTATAGCATGGGGGAGCATATCATTGCTGCAGTTGAAATAAGGTACAGTACATTTGTGCACCTAAAATGCCTTCCACAGTAAGTCTCTCACCATCTTCTTCCTTTCTAAATAGTATAAGTCTTTCTAGATCTAGCATTCAGGTCTCCAATGTAGGGGTGATTATTGAATATTATTGCTAACATTACAGCAGTGAATTTTGACCAATTAGAATACCAATACTACATGACTTAGAGGATTTCATGAAGTTGTATCATCATACTTTATATTTAATCTATATGTAATTATTTTGTTTTCTTCTTAATAACCCAAATATATGTGAAGTAAACCTATTTACTGAAGTTTTTAATATAATATAGATTTGACTACCTAAAATAACTTCCAGGTCTTTAAGGGGTGTTTATACTTTCATATATGTATAGTCCCCATGTAGTATTGAGTCTTGCATAAGCACTTTAAAACACCTGGCCATGCTTTTATATAACCAAATCTTACAGATCTCAAGGATCAAGCGGCTTTCTAAATTGTTAAAACTTGCAGGGATAAAAAAAAAAAAAAAAACATTTTCTGTGGGTAGAATTATTTGCGTATTTACCTTTATTGCAACCAATCTATGGAGTAAGAAGTGGTAAAATAAAGGTTTTATAAATGATTCAGTGACTACTCAATTTTATTGGCCTTTCTAAGGGACTGTCACTAAGATAAATTGTGGGTCCTATTTTCCGAGGACATGCCTATTTGTTTTCTAGCCCATGATTTGGAATTCAGATTTTCATGTAAGTTTGACTAGTGAAGCATATAATTAACCACCTCAGTTAAATTATTTCAGTTGACCCCTTTCTTGTGATCCCTTAAAGGGCACATGGCAAGCATACATTCCTAGGGCTGAATGATCATAAGAGGTTCAGAATGTATTACATAATCTAAAGCACATTTACACTTATACAATGCAACATCCATAGCCATAGCCACTCAAAATGTTAATTGTTGTCAGCATGAAGGGTGTGTTGTATAAACTGCTGTTATACCACACACATAAATCAGTCAGAAATATCTGCTATTGTCATCCAGGTAAAGTATTTGAATTAATTTTAACAAATATTCTTGCATCTGCTTCCACTTTGTAGCTTAAAAAAATACCATAAACTGTATGGATTTCCAGGGGTCTGGAACCAAGTTGGTACAACATTCCCAACCTTACCAGTTTTAGCAATCGATAGTGTAGCTTTCTAAATGAACATTGTGTTCCTAATGTGGACATTCCTTTACTGTATGTGGATTTATGGGGGCATCAAACATCAAACTGTTGTTTTGAAAACAATAGTGACACCCTATTGGTAGATCCATTTCAACACCATGGGGGTTATTAACCACTGAAGACCCGGACCAAAATGCAGGTAAAGGACCTTGCCCCTTTTTGCGATTCGGCACTGCGTCGTTTTAACTGACATTGCGCGGTCGTGCGACGTGGCTCCCAAACAAAATTGGCGTCCTTTTTTACCCACAAATAGAGCTTTCTTTTGGTGGTATTTGATCACCTCTGCGGTTTTTATTTTTTGCGCTATAAACAAAAATAGAGTGACAATTTTGAAAATATATATAATTTTTTTTCCCTCACTTTAGGCTGATACGTATTCTTCTACCTATTTTTGGTAAAAAAATCGCAATAAGCGTTTATCGTTTGGTTTTCGCAAAATTTATAGCGTTTGTAAAATAAGGGATAGTTTTATTGCATTTTTTTTTTTTACTACTAATAGCGGCGATCAGCGATTTTTTTTCATGACTGCGACATTATGGCGGACACTTCGGACAATTTTGACACATTTTTGGGACAATTGTCATTTTCACAGCAAAAAAATGCATTTAAATTGCATTGTTTACTGTGAAAATGACAGTTGCAGTTTGGGAGTTAACCACAAGTGGGGGCGCTGTAGGATTTGTGTGTTCCCTGTGTGTGTTTACAACTGTATGGGGGTGTGGCTGTAGGTGTGACGTCATCGATCACGTCCCCCTATAACAGAGATGACGCGATCGATGCTGCGGCCACAGTGAAGCACGGGGAAGCCGTGTTTACACACGGCTCTCCCCGTTCTTCAGCTCTGGGGACCGATCGCTGCACTCCAGCGGTGATCGGGCATGCGAGTCCCGCGGTCCCGTTCCGGAGCTTCGGACCGGGTCACGGGAGCGCGCCGCGGGTGCGCGCCCGTGACCCACGGCTGGGTACTAGAACCAATGTAAATATACGTTGATGTGCCCAGCCGTGCCATTCTGCTGACGTAAATGTACAGTAGGCGGTCCTTAAGAGGTTAAAGGAAAATCCACTTTGCACTAAAATTTGCAGTGCAAATTACAAGTGCAAAGTGCACTAGGAAATGCAGTCGCTGTAGATCCGAGGGGGACATGCAAGGAAAATAAAAAACAGCATTTTAGCTTGCACATGATTGGATGATAACATCAGAAGAGCTTCCCTTCCAATTTACAGTGACGGCACTTCCAAGTGCACTTTTAGTGCAATTTCAAGTGCAGTTTGCACTTGTAGTGCAAAGTGGATTTTCCTTTTGTAAATAACCCCCAATGCCATCATAAAAAAATGCAATTCACCTAAGTAAGTTAGGGATAGATGTCTGTTATGTGTCCTTCGTGGTATACACAATATTATGAAAGTCATTAATAAGTGGATATTCAGAATAAGCTGAATGCTTCTGCTAGTACAAATTTTAATGTTTAACTATTATATTCACAGCTACATCAGTTTTATAGTGTTTAATACTTAGAATGCTTTTACACATTCTACTGGGAGTTCAATGCCATTCCAATACAACTATTTATGGTAAAGGTCTGATACAGGCAAAGGAATGCGCAGGAGAGGGGTAATTAGAAATTGTCTTGAGCTTCTATTGGATTGCAGCATCTCTGATACTATTGATGTTGTTAAATTGGTAGCTAGCTTCATCTCCTATTTTGCCTGCTAGACACCTTTCCTTTTATATGTTTTAATTGTTACTATGCCCCAGTTGAAGACGAGCCATATCTCGAAACATGTCTGGTACATAGCTTGCAAAAGCTCTGGTTCCCTACGCTTTTTTACCTTATTTTTGTGATCAATTTATACACGCATCTTCATAGTTGCTTGTACCATGTATATTATTTTTATCTCTGGTTTTTGCCAATAAAGGCTTTTTTACAATTTCCATCTTGGAAACATCTATACTATGTGGAGCTTTTTTTGTCTCTTTTCTTTCAAAGATTGTTATTGATTATAGAAAAGAGACAAACAAACAAATCAAAAACATACATTACATAAGAAAAAAAAGGACATAGTAATCTTCATGACATCTGAGATAGGCTGTCAGTGTCAGACCAGAGAGCTACAGAAAAAAACACTTGAGTACAAAATGAAAAAGGAAAAAGAAACAGGGAGCAGTAAAAAAACAATCTCGGGACTCAAAGAAACCACTCCGGCACCCCAAACGGGACCTTCACTGTGTCAGAGTAGAACTCAAAGACCCTCCAAAAGTAATCAGCACTTCAGCCCGTAACTAAAGCAAAATAACCCGAGGACCTGAAAAAAAACCCAGATGTTATATAACCTCTCCGGTGTTGTGCAAATTAATGATTAAATTGCAACCATAACATAAGGCAAGCATGACACTTTCCAATTGGAGAGCACGCAAAAGAAAACTAGGAAGCCTCAGACGAGGAGAAAAAAGGAAAATGGAAAAGGAAGAAACAAGAGAAAAAAGGGAGGGAAGAGGAGCCAGTCTACGGGTCTGCATCCCAAGAAACGTCTGGTTAGCTCGAGGTTTAGGCCGAGACCCCTGGAAACAAAGAAATGCCAACAAAATGAGCCAACGGTTCCCAAATGGATTCAAACTGATCTTTAGTGTCAAGCAAAATACTAGACAATTTTTCTTGGGACATAATCCAGTAAATTTTGCGCTTCACAGCTAGAAAAGATACCGTGGGCTGTTTCCATGCCATAGCTAACGTTGCCTTAGCGCCTAACAAAATGAAGTGAATCAAAGTTTGCGTGAATTTATTAATTTTGGGAATGTAAGCGTTGAGAAGGGCGACATCAGGGGTTCTAGGGATCTGAAAACTAAATTAAACACTCTTTTCCAGAAAGGTCTAATTCTGGGGCATTCCCACCAAATGTGGGCCATAGAACCAATAATGTCACATCCTCTAAAGCAAAAAGGGTTAGCGGAGAGGAACATAAGAGATAATTTTGCAGGGGTGAAATACCATCTTGTAAAAACCTTTAGATTGGCCTCGATCAGGGAGACATTTTGGATTCCTTTAAATGCTTTCGAAAAAGCGGGCGACCAAGAATCCAGATCCCACTGAAATTGGAAGTCGTTTTCCCAAGCTGACATATATGACATCTTATAAAAAAGAAAAAAGTTTGCGCTAACATAAAGTCCAATATGAAAATAAAGTCCAATATAAAATATTATTTTGTGTATCACAGGAAGCACCCCAGTGCACTTCAGACAGTCGTGAACCACCACCACATGGACAGGAGCTTACCAAATATAAGCTATAAGAAAGCCTGTAGAATCCACAGCAGCATATCGCAGAAATCAATCACACGGCTTCTCAAGGAACAGCTGATTCTCAGGAGCCTCGCCAAGTAATCACCGAATGTCACGTTGGTTTAGTATGCATAACATGTAGGCAGCGATGAACCAAAAAATAGGAAAAGGAGACCTCACATAGTGCATTACCAATGCGATTTATTAAAAGGATATAAAAAAAGCCACTTACATAGATGATCATGGGAAGTAGCAATAAGAAGCAATAAGATAAAATGCCGGCCGGCATATAGCAGGAGCCCTTCCTCCTCACGCGAACGCGGTGACGTCACTGCACGCCTACGTCCCAGACGCGCTTCGTTATAGGTTAACGTTGTCAATGGGGATACCCATTGACAACGTTAACCTATAACCTATAATTGTCTATGTAAGTGGCTTTTTTTATATCCTTTTAATAAATCGCATTGGTAATGCACTATGTGAGGTCTCCTTTTCCTATTTATGGTTCATCGCTGCCTACATGTTATGCATACTTAACCAACGTGACATTCGGTGATTACTTGGCGAGGCTCCTGAGAATCAGCTGTTCCCTGAGAAGTCGTGTGATTGATTTCTGCGATATGCTGCTGTGGATTCTACAGGCTTTCTTATAGCTTATATTTGGTAAGCTCCTGTCCATGTGGTGGTGGTTCACAACTGTCTGAAGTGCACTGGGGTGCTTCCTGTGATACACAAAATAATCTTTTATATTGGACTTTATTTTCATATTGGACTTTATGTTGGCGCAAACTTTTTTCTTTTTTATATCTATTTGTGTTAAGTCACGTGATTGCTGCCTTCGCTATATTTGTTTGTTTTTATTTCTTATTTAGGTTAGCGCAAATTTTTTTCTTGATATATGACGTCTTACTATCTTGGTGGGCAAGAGAGTGATATATGACAGAAATTCCACCCCTCTGTTGAACTGCCTCCCCACACCACCTTTAATAAGCCGTAAACCGAGGCAGAATGGGTTTCCCCTTCCAAAGTTTGTGAAGGAAGTGTTGTATCTGACCAAACCTAAAAAGTTCTGACATCGGGAGCTTAAGTTGTTGCTTACAAAATTTTGAAGTAATAGGACCCGAAGCCAAAAAGAAATGTTCAATTCGGTACAGTCCCTTATCCAACCACCATCTGAATGAATTGATATCCAGACCTGGGATAAAGTCAGGATTATTAAAAATGTGGGCAAGGGGATGACAATCTGAAATCAATGCTGCATTGGACCTTAACCTGTCCCAAAGAGAAAGGGATTGTGAAAGGATAGGTAAAAGAATTGGGGGGCGATCCCTGGAGGGGACCCAAAGTAAGAAATCTAGAGTGTAAGACGGGGCAGCTTGCCTCTTAATCTGGATCCAGTCTGGTTTCTCAAACTTGGAATAGACCGCCGAGAGCTGAGACAATCGCACCGCCTGAAAATACCAAAACAGTCTCGACAGGCTTATTCCCCCAAGTCCTTTTGGGTCTGAGAAGGGTGGAACATGGCAACCTGTATCCTGACCCACCCCATACGAACTGATTCACTTTCCTCTGTAGAAATTGTAGGTGATCTTTCCTAATATTAATTGGGAGTGCTCTAAATAAATATAACAGTCGGGGAAGGAGAGTCATTTTGACTGAATGTATTCTGCCTAGCCAAGAAAGATCGCCCCTAACCCAACCCTTCAGATCTTATTCAAGTTTTTTATAAGTGGGGGGAAAATTTGCCAAATATAATTGTTCTATTTTATAGGTAAGATTATTTCCCAAGTATTCTAAGCAAGTGTCCCTCCATCGGAAAGGAAAGGAGCTCCTTAATGTTGCCACCGTGTCAGGAGTTAAGGAGATATTAAGGGCATATGATTTTGTAAAATTAACATTAAGACCTGAAGCCGAAGAGAAATCTTTTAAAACTTTGCAGAGATTGGGGAGAGAGGTAATAGGAGAAGTAACAAACAACAACATATCGTCTGCAAAGAGGCCACATTTATGGGTCTGGGTTTCACAAGAGACGCCCATAATATTCGGATTGGATCGAATAGCAATTGCCAATGTTTTGATAGCGATAGCAAAAATTAAGGGGGAGAGGGGGCATCCCTGCCTAGTCCCTCTAAAGATACTAAAAGGGGAAGAGTAATGACTTGGAGGCGAATCATCGCTCTAGGGGTAGAATACAGAGAATGGAGGAGACCCAAGAACTTGCGACCAAACCCCCCAACATTCCAGAAGAGAAAACAAGTAGGGCCATTCAATGGAGTCGAAAGCCTTGTGCAAATCAAGAGACAAGAGCATTCCTTTCTGTTCAGGACCACCAGCCCAGTTCGACTGCAGAAGAGAGACAACTTCAATGGCCCTTCTTTTTTGATCCGGTCCCTGACGTCCTGGGATAAAACCCACTTGGTCCTTATGTATGTACAGTGCAGAAAATAAGTATTTGAACACCCTGCTATTTTGCAAGTTCTCCCACTTGGAAATCATGGAGGGGTCTGAAATTGTCATGGTAGGTGCATGTCCACTGTGAGAGACATAATCCAATTTTTTTTTTCCAGAAATCACAATTTATGATTTTTTAACTATTTATTTGTATGATACAGCTGCAAAGAAGTATTTGAACACCTGTCTATCAGCTAGAATTCTGACCCTCAAAGACCTGTTAGTCTGCCTTTAAAATGTCCACCTCCACTCCATTTATTATCCCAAATTAGATGCACCTGTTTGAGGTCATTAGCTGCATAAAGACACCTGTCCACCCCATAGAATCAGTAAGAATCCAACTACTAACATGGCCAAGACCAAAGAGCTGTCCAAAGACACTAGAAACAAAATTGTACACCTCCACAAGGCTGGAAAGGGCTACAGGGAAATTGCCAAGCAGCTTGGTGAAAAAAGGTCCACTGTTGGAGCAATCATTAGAAAATGGAAGAAGCTAAACATGACTGTCAATCTCCCTCGGACTGGGGCTCCATGCAAAATCTCACCTCGTAGGGTCTCAATGATCCTAAGAAAGGTGAGAAATCAGCCCAGGACTACACGGGAGGAGCTGGTCAATGACCTGAAAAGAGCTGGGACCACCGTTTCCAAGGTTACTGTTGGTAATACACTAAGACGTCATGGTTTGAAATCATGCATGGCACGGAAGGTTCCCCTGCTTAACCACTTAAGAACCCCCGCACGCA
This sequence comes from Rana kukunoris, assembly GCA_029574335.1. Lineage (NCBI taxonomy): Eukaryota > Metazoa > Chordata > Amphibia > Anura > Ranidae > Rana > Rana kukunoris. The sequence goes on from CM056052.1 coordinate 426,952,608, forward strand.
CATATACGGCCACAGAATGGCTCGTACAGGCACAAGGGCGTAAATTTACGTCCCCGCCCAAGTGCGGTTCGGGGGTCCCATCGGGACCCCCTCCGCGGCGTGTGGGGGTCCCCCTGGCTCCGGGAGCGATCCGGGACGAGCGGGCGGATGTCTGTGTTTGCCCGCCCCCCCGCGATCGCTCCCAGCCAATGCGCGCGCTCCCCCTTTGTGTCACTTCCTCCTCCTGTGTAAACACAGGAAGGGGGAAGTGATGTAATCTCCCATCGCAGCGGTATTTCCAACCGCTGCGATGGGAGAAACACCTCACAGTAAGTGTGCACCAACATTATACTGACACACACTCACATAGGCATACTTAACCCCTTGCGATCTGCCCCCCCACCCCCCCTGTCACAGTGTCACTGAATGCAGTGATCTAATCACTGCATTTAGTGTCAGTGTGACAGGCAGTGTAAAATCAGTTAGTGTTATGTTCAGGATGGCCCCCCCACCCCCCCTTATAAAGTTTTAACCCCCTGATCACTGCCCTAGTTAACCCTTTCACTCCCTATTGCCAGCGTCACTAAGCGATCATTTTTCTGATCGCTGTATTAGTGTCGCTGTTCCCGCTAGGTAGCTATTTTTTTTTTTTTTATCGCTATTTTTTTTTTTTTACTAAAGACATGTGGCTAAATAAATTTTGGCCTAAATGTTTGACTAAAATTTAGTTTATTTGATTTTTTTTTAACAAAAAGTAAAAAATAGTGTTTTTTTTTCAAAAATGTCGCTCTATTTTTGTATATAGCGCAAAAAATAAAAATCGCAGAGGTGATCAAATACCACCAAAAGAAAGCTCTATTTGTGGGAAGAAAAGGACGCAAATTTTGTTTGGGAGCCACGTCGCACAACCGCGCAATTGTCTGTTAAAGCGACGCAGTGCCGAATCGCAAAAACACCTTGGGTCATTTACCAGCGTATTGGTCCGGGTCTTAAGTGGTTAAACCAGCACATGTCAAGGCCCATCTTTTTTTTTTAACAGAAAAAGTTTTTATTGTCTTTTCAAACAAACAACAAACATACACACAAACCAATGACAGTACAGAGATTACAGAGGTAGCGGAATGATTGTACCAGAGCATATCAAAGAAAGACATAGAGTACACACATAACCGGTGATACAGAAAGCTAAGGAGACACAGACAACCCCGTCCCCACAGTTATAAATATTAGTCGCCACTCGTGAGGTCACCCCCCGCGAGGGTAGGGTGGAGAACCATCAGGGCACCCCCTCCAGCACCACCGACCCCCGCCCCCCAAAAAAGGGGAGGGCGAGGGGGGGAGGATCGGAGGGGGGGGGGGCGACTCCAAAGAGGGGGTGAGGAGAGGGGGAGGGAGGGGGGGTAAGGGGAAGGTGAGGGGGGAGGAGGGAGGGGGAGGGGGAGAACAGCCGCCCACCACACTGTACAGATAGGATGCGCCACAGGGGACCCGTCAGTCACTCAGGTAGATGTGTCGATCCAGTTTGACCAGATCTTGTCAAATTTTGCCGGGCAGTTTCTGCTTTCATACGTTAATCTGTATAATGGGAGGACTCTGTTGATTGTTCCCAGCCAGGAGGACACAGTTGGGAGGTCAGTGACCCGCCAACGGAGTAGGATTTCCCTCCTGGCGTAGAACAGGGCAAAGGTGATGCCCAGTTTGGTATATCTGTCGCATTCAATCTCACCCAGGTAGCTAAGGAGGAACAACTTCGGGTCCATCGTGAGTTCCACCCCGTAGCGGTCTGACAGAGTACCTGCCACCTCTCTCCAGTACGGCTCCAATTTGGGACAGGACCAAACCATATGAATGAACGACCCAGTATCCCCCGAACATCTAGTGCACAAGGAGCTCCTGGAAGGGTAGATCTTAGCCAGTCTCTGCGGGGTGTAATAGGCCCTGTGTAAGAATTTTAGTTGGATAAATCGGTCTCTAGAGGCGATCATGGACGGGAGGAAAGAAGAGACGCATTCCTCCCAGATCTCCTCGTCCAGATCAGGAATGTCAGCGTTCCATTTGGCCAGGACTCCCACTGTGTCCGCGTCGTATGCCACCGTAAAGCGCAGGTAAAGGGACGAGAGGGGTTTCCCCATAACACCCGAAATCAGGAGGCGCTCGACCGAGTCCCACTCGAGCGCAACCGGATCCGGGAATTGGGCCGCAAGCGCGTGTCTCAGTTGTGCATATCTAAATCCCAGGGAGGGGGGGACCTTGTAGCGACGGGCTAGGTCTCGGAAGGACAACACCACACCGTCCGGCATAATATGCCGGAGGGTTAGGATGCCCCGCCGCGCCCAGACCACCGGGTCGGGGACCATGTCCAGGTGAGGAAGGAGAGGGTTCCCCCAAAGCGGGGTGTGTGGGGATATTGTATTGGGCTTCAGCATACCTGGAGGTCCGCCACACCCGAACCACAGTAGCCATAGGACCCGTGACCGATGGATGGGCCCCAGTCCCCCGAAACACAAGGCTAGATAAAGCAGCGTAAGAGCCCAGGATAGCCGCCTCAAGGGTCACCGCTGGGTTCCGACGCGTCTGGGAAAACCACCAACGGACTGTCACCAGGACCGCCGCCCAGTAGTAGGCAAGGAAGTTTGGGAAGGCCAGACCCCCCTGGGACAGGGGGAGATAGAGGAAGCGTTTGGCAACCCGGGGAGGGCTGTTCGCCCATAGGAACGCCGTCACAATGCTGTCGAGTCGTCGGAAGAAGGACTTCGGGATAGTAACAGGGGTCTGGCGAAAGAAATAGAGTAACTTGGGGAGTATCACCATCTTTATGAGGTTACCCCGTCCGACCGGCGAGAGGGGAAGGGTACGCCAGACCGCACAGCGTCCGGACAGATGTTCTAACGTCGGGAGAACATTTTTCTCCATGTATGACCTCGGCTTGAGGCCCACTCTAACCCCCAGATACGTGAACTCATCCACCCAGCGCAGGGAGGTGTGTGAGTCGGAGCGAGACAGCGATGGGTGGAGAGGAAGGAGCACTGACTTGTCCCAGTTGATTCTCACCCCCGAAAATGATGCAAATTTCTCAAAATGGGACAGTGCTTCACCGAGTGAAGCAGACGCATCCGCCAGGTACAGAAGGGCGTCGTCAGCGTAAAGTGATAATTTCTCCTCTAGGGATCCCACCTTGATCCCCCGAAACTCCCGGGTCGCGCCTAATATGCGCGGCCAGGGGTTCCAGGGCCAAGGCAAATAGAGCCGGGGAAAGTGGGCAACCCTGCCTGGTCCCCCGCTCCAAGGAGAAGGGGGGCGACAGGGTCCCATTGGTGCGAATACGCGCCCTTGGACGAGCATACAGCATTTGTATCCAGGACAAAAACCGGGGTCCAAAACCGAAGCGTGACAAAACCACCCAGAGGTAGCCCCACTCGACAGAGTCGAAGGCCTTCTCAGCGTCGAGCGAGGCCACCACGCCGACACCGTCCGGGACCGCCACCGCGAGGTGAGTGTGTAAACGACGAAGGTTAATGTCGGTCCCCCGACCCGGCATGAAGCCCGTCTGGTCAGGGTGGACCAGGGCCGTAATAACAGTATTAAGCCTATTGGCAAGGATCTTCGCGAAGAGCTTCGCGTCGACATTGAGGAGGGAGATAGGACGGTATGAGGAGCACAAAGTGGGATCTTTACCGGCCTTGGGGATTACCACAATGACCGCGTCACACATCGAGTCCGGGAGTGCACCCAGATCCAAGGCCGACGCAAACAAAGATATTAACCTAGGGGCCAGGTCTTCTCCATAAGTCTTGTAAAATTCAACCGGGAACCCATCCGGACCCGGCGTCTTACCCCCCTGCATCATTTTTAAGGCGGCCTGTATCTCCTCGAGCTGAAATGGCGCGTCCAATTTACGCGCTGCAGAGGACGTGAGGATTGGGATGTCCACCTCCTCCAGATAGGTCACTAGGTTCGGGAGGTCATACTTTACTCTAGAGGTGTACAATTGCTGGTAATACTCCGCAAAACATCGGTTGATTTCCTGCGGAGTTGAGTGTAGGGTCCCCTCTCCATCCCTCACCTGGGCAACGGCAGACGCACCCGAGTGCTCCCTGGACAGCCAGGCCAAAAGCCTCCCCGTCCGCTCCCCTTGTTTGAAAATACGCTGAGTCTGATGAAGAAGCTTCTTCTGAGTCAAGGCTGTCCGGAGGAGGACTGCCTGCCGCGTCAGGGATTGCAGGGAGGAGAAGTGTTGCGGGTCTCGGGTGTTGACATACAGGGCCTCCTGTCAAACCGCCTCCCCTTCCACCCTGGTGAGTTCCGCCCTGCGCTCCCTTCCGGACCCCCGCAATCAGGGACTGGTAGTGTCCCCGGGAGGAGGCCTTAAAGGCATCCCACACCGTGTTCTCCGCAGCCGTACCCGGGTTTTCCGCCCAATAGGATCAGAGTGTATCATGAAACTTGGGCTCCACCTCCGGATCTGAGATCCAGAACCTGGAGAGCCGCCAGAGGTTGCTGGTCGGATCCGTCATCAGAGTCAGTGAGAGGAGGAGTGGGGCGTGGTCCGAGATCCCGCGAGGGAGGATAGTAATGTCACGCACCCGGGGTAGTACTGGAGTCCCCACATACGCTAAGTCAATTCGGGAGAAGGATTTATGGGTGGCTGAGTGGCAGGTGAAGGCCCGAGTCCCCGGGTTCCTCCTGCACCAAACGTCCGTGAGCCCGTACGTGTCAGCCCATTCCGCCAGTCCCTGGCGAGTGGTGCCTGATGAGGTGAACCTGTCCATACCAGTGTCTGGGACTAGGTTGAAGTTACCCATTAGGACCACATTTTCACAGGGAAACTGCGCCAACTTGGCCGCAAGTATTCCCAGGACCGCCAATGAGGCAGGAGGGGGCAGGTACAAGCCCACCAGTACCCAGGGGAGGTTATAGATCAAAGCATGGACCAACACAAATCTGCCATCCGGGTCAAGAACTAAATCAAGGAGCTTAAAGGGGAGGGATTTGAGCACTAAAACACTAACCCCCCTGGCATAATTAGAATAAGTGGAATGATAGTGGTGACCTACCCAGGGTTTTTTGAGGCTGAGGGTTTTGCTACCCACCAGATGTGTCTCCTGCAACACACAAACATGCGGGCTATGCTTTTTAATAAATTGGAACACTAGGGACCTCTTGACTAGAGAGTTCAGGCCCCGTGTGTTCCAGGAGAGGACATCAAGAGTAGCCATTGCAAACCATCAGGCAGATCACCACAGGAGTAGAGCTACATAGGAGCCTCCAACCATTCACCCGACCCATCACAGGGGTGGGGGAAGGGAGTCGGCCCATCTCCAGAGCAATCAATATGCAAGAAATCAACAGTACTGTCATAGAGCATAAAACAATCAAACATAACAGGGCGCCAACCGGGCTTCCCAAAACCCCCTCCCCCCCCGCCCCCCCCCGAACATGGAGGAGGACTTGCATCCCAAAACAAACCCCAGCCCTAAGGCCGGACATGAGGGCAGTGTCCGAGCGGCTACCCGCTACTGTAGGTCAAAACAGTTAGTGGTCCTGAGAATCCGCAGGAGGATGAGGTGTGTGGATCACCCGGAGTCCCGGGGGTGCAGTTCTTGAGTACTAACAACAAGGACATCCAACAGGGAGTCAAAAAATAAAAATAAAAATAAAAGGGGGAAAAACAGATGTGAGTCAACCTTCAGGAGGAGGAGAAGAGAGGGGGGGGCGCCCTCCATCGAAAAGTCAGCAGGATGTGAGACATGGGGGTGGTGGAGGGGAACGGAGAGGAGGATCAGCTATAGCTCCTGGCCCACTGCTGGGGAGATGCAGCCGGGGGGGGAAAGGCGGCAGCCAAACAAGGTGACAGGGTGGGGTCCGGCCCTCCCAACCCCCCAGGAACAGAGGAGGATGCCTCCGCATTGTTAGTTAGGTAGGGGAGCTGTGGTGGGGACAGTCAGTAGGCCTCATAGCTGCAGCGGGGCCCGCCAGGACCCTAAGGAACCCCCAATACCCCGGGGGGAAACCCTTGAATAGGTTACTCACAGTCAGTTGACAAAGTTGCAGAAGGGATGAGTCACAGGTCTCTCAGCCAGGGAAGGATTCGGCCCAGGCCGCGGCATCCCTCGGGGAAGTGAAAAAGTGGACTCTCTCACCATCTTGAACTCTGAGCCTGGCAGGGAAGAGCATGCTGTACTTGATCCCCCGTTCTCTCAGCATGGCACGGACGTGGTCAAAGGACTTGCGCTGGCGCTGTGTCTCCACCGAGTAGTCCGGGAAAATCAGGAGCCTGGCGTTCTGGTACTTGAGGTCTCCTTGCAGACGCGCAGCCCTGAGAACAGTGTCCCTGTCGCGGTAGTGGAGAAACTTGAAAATAAAGGTGCGCGGCGGCGCTCCTACAGGGCCTCTGGTCGCCGGTATGCGATGGGCTCTCTCAATAGAGAAGTAGTGGGAGAACCGGGCGGCCGGGAGAATAGTGGGGAGGATCTGCTCCATGAAGGCCACAGGATCAGTACCTTCTGCCCCCTCCGGGAGGCCAAGGACATGGAGATTATTGCGGCGGTTCCTGTTCTCGGCGTCTTCCGCTCTGTGCTCCAGGACCTTCACCCTGGCTTTCAAGGACTGGATGTCAGTGTGATGATCCCTCTGGGTGTCCTCCAGGTCCGAGACCCGTCTCTCCGCCTCCGCTACGCGGTCCCTGAACGCATCCAGGTCGCGGCGTATGAGCGCTGTGTCCGCCTGGACATGGTCAATCTTAATCGTTAGGGCTGATTGGCAGGTGGAGATCGCCGCCATGAGTGCCTCAAACGCCGCCGAGCCGGCCTGGATCGCGTCGTCCCGCGGGATGTCCGGATGGGACGCCATGCCGACAGAAGGGGAAGGCCGCAGAGGGCCAGGCGTGTGCTTAGGCCCGGACTTCGGCGGGGTGGGCCCTGCGGCGGTGTTGTGGCGCGTCCGACAGCCCCTGCTATTCCGGCGCATTCCCCGGGAGACAGGGGAAGGATTTGCGAAAAGGTGGCCCAGAATCCACACACGGAAAACAAGGCAGAAAGGATTCTCAGAGCGGGAGCTCAGTCACTACACGTCCTCTCCCGTCGCCATCTTGGACACGCCCCCGTCAAGGCCCATCTTAAGTTTGCCAATGGCCATTTGGATGATCCAGAGGAGTCATGGGAGAAAGTCATGTGGTCAGATGAGACCAAAATAGAACTTTTTGGTCATAATTCCACTAACCGTGTTTGGAGGAAGAAGAATGATGAGTACCATCCCAAGAACACCATCCCTACTGTGAAGCATGGGGGTGGTAGCATCATGCTTTGGGGGTGTTTTTCTGCACATGGGACAGGGCGACTGCACTGTATTAAGGAGAGGATGACCGGGGCCATGTATTGCAAGATTTTGGGCAACAACCTCCCTCCCTCAGTTAGAGCTTTGAAGATGGGCCGAGGCTGGGTCTTCCAACATGACAATGACCCGAAGCACACAGCCAGGATAACCAAGGAGTGGCTCTGTAAGAAGCATATCAAGGTTCTGGCGTGGCCTAGCCAGTCTCCAGACCTAAACCCAATAGAGAATCTTTGGAGGGAGCTCAAACTCTGTGTTTCTCAGCGACAGCCCAGAAACCTGACTGATCTAGAGAAGATCTGTGTGGAGGAGTGGGCCAAAATCCCTCCTCCAGTGTGTGCAAACCTGGTGAAAAACTACAAGAAACGTTTGACCTCTGTAATTGCAAACAAAGGCTACTGTACCAAATATTAACATTGATTTTCTCAGGTGTTCAAATACTTATTTGCAGCTGTATCATACAAATAAATAGTTAAAAAAATCATACATTGTAATTTCTGGAATTTTTTTTTTGATTATGTCTCTCACAGTGGACATGCACCTACGATGACAATTTCAGACCCCTCCATGATTTCCAAGTGGGAGAACTTGCAAAATAGCAGGGTGTTCAAATACTTATTTTCTGCACTGTACCTACCTATAAAAGGAAGCTAAACGGTTTGCTAAAATCTTGGTTAAAATCTTCAAGTCGTTGTTAAAAAGGGAAATGGGCCTGTAGTTCTCCACCTCCTCCGGGTTCTTATTAGGCTTAGGAATCAAAGTAATAAATGCGGTATTGAGATGGGGATCTAGAGGAGTTCCTTTGGTCTTTTCATTAAAAAATTTAGCCATATAAGGTGCTAAAACTTCAGAGAAAGCTTTATAATAAGGCGCCGATAAGTCATCTGGCCCAGGAGCTGAACCCGTCTTCAGGTTCTTTATGACCTCCACTATCTCCTCAACCGAGAAGTCTGCCTCTAAAACCTCCTTATGATTAGAAGTAAGAACTGGAATAGGAAGGCCCCGGATAAAGGAAGAGACCTCCAGGCTGCCATCAACCTGAGTCCAACTGTAAAGTTTAGAATAAAACTCTCAAAAGACCAAAATAATTTTATTGGGATTGGTTGAAAGGGTCTGGCCTGCGACTCTAACTTTGGGGAAAGAATGGGAGCGAAAACTTGGGGACAACTTGGACGCCAGCATGGATCCAATTTTGTCCCTACAGCTGTAGAATTTCGCCCCGCTCCAGCGGATTTCCTTCTCCGCTTTCACTGTTAGAGCCAGGTTAAATCCTAACCTGGTGGCATCCTATTGATTATTGAGGTCTTTGGAGGGAAACTTTTTATGTTGGGTCTTCAGGGTTAAATATTTACTCTCCAGGGTTTTGATATCCATTAGTCTCTCCCTTTTGACACGAGTGTCAATTTCAATTATTTTACCCCTGATCGCTACCTTATGGGTCGTCCAAAGAACTTCCGGAGAAACATCCTCGACATTATTTAGAAGAAAATATTCCCGTAAGGAATTTTCCATGTCCTTAACATTGGAGGGGTCACTTAAAATGGACTTATTAAGTCGCCAATGGGTCCTAGCTGATTTAAGAAGGGAATTTCGTAGATAAAGATAAACAATGGAATGGTCAGACCAAGAGATATCAGCAATAGACACCTTGTTGACAGAAGGGATAAGGCTGGGAGGAACTAAAATATGGTCAATTCTAGCATAGAAATGGTGTGGGGCAAAATAATGGGTATAATCCCTTTTAGTCAGGTTCAACTCTCTCCAGATGTTAACATATCCATGAGAATGAAGGGACTTGACTATATTCAAACTGGCCTTAGTAGGACGCGTTAACTGTGACTTGGGGGGTCTGGACCTGTCCAGGCCTTGATCGAAGGCAGTGTTCGAGTCCCCACCCAAGATCAACTTACCCTCCACGAGCGGAAGTAAGGTCTTAAAAGGGCTTGAAAAAAGGTCGCTTGGCCCTTATTAGGGGCATAATAAGAAATAAAAGAATATAGGATACCCTCTATCAAGCCCTTAACAAGAATGTACCTGCCCTCTGGGTCCCTATGTGTGGCTGTGTGATAGAATTTGCAATTTTTAGAGAAAAGGATCGCTACCTCCTTGGTCTTGTTTTCTGCATTGGCTGTATAAAAGGTTGGGTAATAAGAATGGAGGAATTTGGGACTGTACCGTATCGGGAAATGTGTCTCCTGGAGCAAGACGATGTCAAATTTCAAAGAACGATAGTGATCAAATGCCAATCTCCTTTTCCTGGGAGAATTCAGCCCCTGTGCGTTATGTGAAGCAATCCTAAGCTCCCCACCGGGAAGATTTGGGTCAGACATTGATACAGAGGGGTGGAAAGCTACTAATACATCACTTACCCTTCGATGTCTTCTCACTACGACTCTGAATGGCGAAAGCTGGGAAATTCGCAAACCAGAAACGACCTCTGAGGTCTTGTGATGCCCGTAGACTAGCTCGAGAGAAAAGAAAAAGTAAGAAAAAGGGAAAAGAAAAAAGGCAAACAAAAAAAACAAAAACATTCTTCCAAGAAGATTCAGGAGCTGTAGCCAGAAAAATCTGGCCAGGAACCCGAGACAAAAGAGTCGACGACCTCTTAATGAGGGCTGACTATCTGTCCCCCAAAAACGGAAAACCGCCTGTAAGGGAGGGGTGGAGACGCATGGGTGACACCCCAGCCCCTTGCTGAAAAACAATATGAACAAAGTAGCGAAGCAAACAAAAACCTGCAAAGAAAACTTTGTTAAAACATAACATAGGACATAAAAACGAGAAATCAAAGGTACATCCCAAAAATGGTTAGGAGCAAAAAGCCTCTTCGGAGACTAAAGTCCCAGAGCGAACAGGAGGACCAAGACTAAGATGACAGAAACTATTCATCCATTTCGAGAAGATCCACCGTCTTTAGATTTCTTTCCAGTGTTCCACGTCGGGGAAATTGGGCTCATGGGGGAGGGGAGCTTGGAGGAATTTGCCGAGTTCACTGAAACATCCATAGAAGCTTCCTGATTTATCAATTTAAGATGAAGCAGAAATCTCTGAGGCCGCGTACACACGATCAAATCTATCTGCTGGAAACGGTCGGCCCGACCGTCCCAGCAGACAGATTAGATCGTGTGTACGGGCGAGCCGACGGATTTGGCCACCCGACAGATTTCAAAGCATGCTTTGAAATCTGTCGGCTGGGAACCCGTGGGCCCGATATGTCTGCTGGTTAGTACACTAACCAGCAGACATATTTTCTCGGACATGTGTCGAATGAATTCGACGCATGCGCGGAAGTAATTCACTTCCTGGTGCGGTGACGTGGCGGTGTCAACGTCACCGCCACGTCACCAACACGTCAGCGCGTCGTCTGCCTGCGGGGATTTTGGTTTGATCGTGTGTACACGATCAAACCAATACATCCCAGCAGACAGATTTGTTAAAATCGGTCTGTCCGACCGATTTGAACAAATCTGTCTGCTCGTGTGTACAAGGCCTCACCCTCTTGCAGGCTAGAAAAAGCATAAGCTTTGCCCTGAAAGGAAAATTTAACTGGGAAGGGGAAGGACCAATGATACTTGATGTCCTGTTTAGAGAGAACGATGAGTAGTGGTTTAAGAGACCGCTGTTTTTGGATGGTGGACGGAGATAAGTCTGCAAAAATTTGAATCTGATGACCACGGCAAGAGATTTGTTGCTTAACCCGGGATTGCTTCATGACTTCTTCTTTGGTGGCATAGAAATGTGGCTTAGCAACGATGTCCCTCGGTGAACCATCCTTTCTGGGAGGACCCAGTGTTCTGTGGGCCCGGTCCAATTCAAGGCGATGAGGCGGAATATTTGGAATAAGATTTTTAATAAGATCTTGCACTACCTCAGTGATGTCAGAGATGGACACAGGGAGACCCCTGATCCTAAAATTGTACCTCCTGGACCTATTCTCAAGTTCATAAATCTTAGATAGGGCTGTATCCAACTGGTCCTGGAGGGTCTGGATATGGGCAGCATTTTGATTGGCGCGAGATACCGTTATGTCAAGTTTACTCTCTATAGCCTCCATTCTAGTGCCCAAATTAGCAAAATCAGCTTTCATATCCCTTGAGATCTGGGCTGCTGTGTTGGCTAAACCTCTTTCAAGCAGGGCTGAAAATTTAAGAAATAGGTCGCCCTGTGTGGAACACTGTTCTTGACCATGCATACTTAAGGCAGGTGTTACAGGCATAGAGGAGAATGTAGGGCCTATTGGGGACAGGGCATATCCTTCCACTGTGCCCAGGAGGGATTCCGTGGAGGCCGGGGAAGGAGCTTGCAGGATGAGGTGGGAGCCCTGGGCAGCCTGTGCATAAGTGAGATTGGCCGGGATGATCACTTGCCTGTTATCCGGCTTCCTCTCCCCCGTGGACACGAGTGGCTGTGTAGGAGCCTCATCTTGGAGCTCCCGTCCCCGTCGGACTTATCAAACTCTGGCCCCAGATCACGTCTGGCTGCCGGTCCGGACATCCAAGGGGAGGCTCTACAGGATGCCCGAGGTGCAGGCAAAGAGGCTGGATCGAATGGGAAGGTGCTGTGCCCGCTAATGCGATTGTGGTGCTGGGGTGATGCGGAGCTCCTTGCTTAGGCAGCCATCACGGAGCTCCCGCGCATGCGCTCCCCTCTTTTTGTCTCTTTTCATGATAACCTTTCTTTAAACTTTGTTTGCTGAGTCCCTGCTTGTTTTTCACTCTGTAGTCTACGTCCGGGATTGATGGTATTGTATTCCAGCAGTGCGGTTTGGAGCATACAGTGTCCTGTCCGTGGAACCCAAACTTGAAGGATATCGTACATGCCTGACTGACACACCGTCACTGACAAGTGTGTCCAATACGTCTGGTAAGAGTACCTATTTCTTACCCTTTTATCTGATGTTGGATTTCATACAAAGTTCAAGTACCTTGGTTGATGTGATTCACCCAATATGCACATCACAGTCGCATAGTAGAGAATCCCACTCTCTCCTGTTCCCCTTATAGGAAACCATCAGCTGCATATATACAGAACTTTACCATATAGACCTCACACTATTGGCGATATTCACATTGATTTCCATCACCCAGTTTGTTTCAACCCCGATGGTTATTTTCATATGTTAGCCATTTCTTTTTGATATTCATTGTATTGTGGCACTCACAGTCATTTTTGCACACTCTTGTGTTTATATATTTTTTATCTGCACTTTGTCTCAAGCAAGTGCTATAATTTTAGTAGCGCTGCATTTTTCTGGTTCTATATTTGTGTACAATATTCTCATATTGTTGGTGCTGGCTGCTATATCACTTCTTATTTATTTGTAGCGCAATTTTGCTTTTTACTTGCTTACCATGTATGGTGATAATTGTACTGTGATGGTGAGCATCATACTAACAACGGCCTGCTTTGTGCTGCTGTCAGAAAGGTATATAAGGATGCATTTTAAGCTGGAGCTCTTCCGTTTGGACCAGCTACACACAAGCAAGCTTGAGCTATACCACAGGTCTGGAGCCTAAGATGTGTCACTTGCCACTTTTGCCAGAACCATGCAGAGTCTTCAGCAGCAGAAGATTCTAGCTGAATATTTGCTATCATCTCCTGAAAGGAAGAGGATCAGTGCCTGAGAGAATTGAGCAACTGACTGGTTTGTGCCTGAAGACCTGTGGGAACAAAGATCTGTTGCTGGGAACAGAGTGGCATGAAAAATATAATTGGAAGAGGAGAAAAGCCTATTCCCATTTACAGAAGGTAGGGGGATTTAAAAATAATGTCTTGCCTGTGATCTCCTTGGTGACTCTTTGAGCTATATCTACACTGGCAGCATCACCTATGTAACTGTTGACACTTACACCAGCCACCCTAAATTTTTTGTAGACAATTCAGCTACTGTTGGTCCGTCAGCTAGCCCCCACCCCAAAGCACCCCACATGCTGAGGGCATGTGGTCTGGTATGGTTCAAGGGGGGGGGGGGCGCTCGCTCGTTCCCCCCTTTCCTGACTTGCTGGGCTGCATGCTTGAATAAGGGTCTGGTATGGACTTTGGGGAGGTTTAGCGTGGGGTTCCCCTTAAAATCCAAAGAACACCTTTTTTGTTTAAACATTTTTCTATTGCCGGCATTTTAAATGTAATTTTTCTTCTTTATAAATGTCAGTTTTGCTGCAGTACGTTCTATACACGGTACAGATGCGCTACTTTACAGGAAAACTAAGGGGACCTCCCAGACACTATATTTAGGATTTTTTTTTTGTTTAGATTTAGGCATCATTAACCACTTGCCGTCCTCCCACTGTCAAATGATGGAGGGGCGGTGCAGCTCATGTTCTGGGGCAACATCATATGACATTGTCCCAGATTGGCCACGTAAGTCCCGCCGACATATGTGAACACCGTTTAAACCACATATGTGAGTTATCGCAGCGTGCGTTAGAGTGCCAGCAATAATGCTAGCACTAGATCTCCTCTGTAAATCTAAACTGGTAACCTGTAAAAATTCAAAGCGTTGCCTATGGAGATTTTTACGTACCAAAATTTGGCGCCATTCCATGAGTGTGCGGAATTTTAAAGCGTGACATGTTAGGTATCTATTTATTCGGTGTAAGATAATCTTTCATATTTTACAGAAAAATTTGGCAAACTTTACTGTTTTGTTATTTTTTGAATTCATGAAACAATAAAAAAAAAAAAAAGGCGTTTGAAAAATTATTGCGCAAATACCACACAAGATAAAACATTGCAATGACCGTTGTTTTATTCCCTAGGGTGTCTGCTAAAAAAAATATATATAATGTTTGGGGGTTCTGCGTAATTTTGCATCGTTTTCCTCGACAAGCTGTCTTTGCGTACACACAGTCAAGACCAAATTTCCTCGCTCTCAAACGCGGTGACGTACAACACATACGAAGGCAGGGGAAGTTCGATTCCACCGGCACAACCCTTGGGGCTGCTTTTGCTAATCTCACGTTACTGCGTGTAAAAGTTTGTTAAGAGACGATTTGCACTTTTCAGTCTGTTACAGCGTGACAAATGTGCTATCTCCATTACAAACGCTACTTTTACCGAAGGTGCGCTTCCGTCTCATACTTTATTCTGAGCATGCACGGGTTTAAGCATACACACGAACGTGTTTTTCGTCGAAAAACCAGCCCGACGAGGAACACGACGAGGAAATTGAGACTCCCGTCGAGGAAAAAGAGAACTTGTTTTCTCGACGAAATGCATACACACGACCGTTTTCTTTGGAAAAAAGCTCTGCCACCAAGTTTCTTGATGGATTCTGTTGAGGAAAACAGTCGTGTGTATGAGGCCTTAGAGTAAACAATCTGCAAAGGGGATTTATGATCTTTCCTTTTTTTTATTTACAGTTGACTTTATTAATCTAAAGAGAAAAGTGACGATAGGCCAGATGACACAGATTAAGACATTGAGAACTTTTCACAACTGGTTACAGGATATTTTCTAGTGTGAAGCATTCCCTCAAAAGAATGTTGGTATATTTTATTATATTAACTTCATACTTGTGGCATATAAGTTTATTGTAGGTTTTGCATGGTTCATGTTTACTGATCCCTTTCAGCTATACCTGGCAGTTTAGCCTTCTCTAAAATGGGGATTTAGTTGCTAGATCAGTGGTTTCGTCCACTGTCTTGTAAGTCCTGTAGTACTGTACTAGCCATAGCGTGCATTAGAATGAGCAGATATTCAGTATACTTAACTACTTGCCGACCGCCCGCCATCATATTACTGCGGGACGGTGGCACTGCTATGCGAGAGCCCGTAGCTATAAGGCCGCTAGGGGGAGCGAGCCCCGCGCGCATGCCCAGCGGGTACGATCGCCGCTGGGCACACGCGATCGCTCGTTACAGAGCGGTGAACGGGAGCTTTGTGTGTAAACACAAAGCTCTCATTCCTGTCAGTGGGGGAAATGCTGATTTTCTGTTCATACAATGTATGAACAGAAGATCAGTGATTTCTTCCAGTGAGTCCACCCCTTCACTGCCAATGGCATTTTTATAGTAGTACAATGCATTTTTTATAGCATTGATCGCTATAAAAATGCCAATGGTCCCAAAAATGTGTCAAAAGTGTCCGAAGTGCCCGCCATAATGTCGCAGTACTGAAAAAAAAATGCTGATCGCCGCCATTACTAGTAAAAAAAAAATATTAATAAAAATGCCATAAAACTACCTCCTATTTTGTAAACGCTATAACTTTTGCGCAAACCAATCAATAAACACTTATTGCGATTTTTTTAACGAAAAATATGTAGAAGAATACGTATCGGTCTAAACTGAGGAAAAAAAATGTTTTTTTATATATTTTTGGGGGATATTTATTATAGCAAAAGGTAAAAAATATTGCATTTTTTTCAAAATAGTCGCTCTATTTTTGTTTATAGCGCAAAAAAAAAACGCAGAGATGATCAAATACCACCAAAAGAAAGCTCTATTTGTGGGGAAAAAAGGACGCCAATTTTGTTTGGGAGCCACGTCGCACGACCGCGCAATTGTCAGTTAAAGCGACGCAGTGCCGAATCACAAAAAGTGCTCTGGTCATTGGACAGCAATATGGTCCGGGGCTAAAGTGGTTAATAGTGCTTAAATACCTGAAGTGGTAAAGGTCAGCATACATGCTCTTCTTTTAAAGGTTTGGCTATCTATATACGTGACCCTGTAGTGACAACATAAATCCGACCAAGTGTTTACCCCATCGGAGTAATTCCATCCAAAATTCTGATTAATTCCATCAGAGTTTACATGTTCTCTTTTCCGCCAATTACATTACGTCGGAATTCCGATGTGAATTTGGTCGGCCAAAGTACAGATCGTGTGTACGGGGCATTAGAGATAATACTCAAACAGTGATCCATTTTTTTCTTTCATATTGTAATTTATAAATACAAAATGCTGTGTGATGCATATATATTGTAAAATAAAAATTTTCATTGCAATAATTTGAACACTGTGTAGGATGTTAGATGGGTTAAAAAGATATTGTCCATTTATGGAAAGAAAAAACAGTTATATGTGAATAGTTCCTCCAAATTCACACGTCAGTTTCCACTTCATAAATTGCAAGGCTTTTGTAGTTCATTCACTGAAACATCTTTTCATAAAGGTTAAGGGTTCTAAATCTGAAATACTTTATATGCTTACTCTCATGTGCAGACTGAAATCTATTATGCAGTGGCAGGAACAGAATATCTAAATGATAATTCAAGCGTAGGATACAAATGATTAAGTTAATTATGAAATACACAAGCAATATCTGAAGTGCTTTAAAACAGCATCATCCCTTAGATTTTCATCATATGGCTTTCTTTTTTATTACAGAAACATAGAAAAAAAATGGATTGAAGTTCTAACAATCTTGACCTATCACTTTTTTTTAATACAAATGAATGAAGAGTGGGAAGATACTTGGCATAGTGAAAAAAATAACAACGTGAATTTAATATGCTTGCAGGTTTCTTCAATCATTAATCTTCATGAAGTCTTCCAACCTTGTTTAACTATAGCATTGCAGCAACTGAAAGATACTGAGAGGCTCAAACATACTGTATTAAATTGCACTGCCTGGACTGTATACACATTCAGAATCCTTAATTAGTATTCTAGGCTCTATAAAAACACCCCTGAGGTCTCTTTAACAACATTTTTTTTTTCTGGAGGAATTTAAACTGACATAAGAAATGTATACAGTAACTTGCTAAAACAATTTGCTATGCTATACACAATATATTGATCTCATTAGTGATAATTTGTTCATGTATATTGGAATGATATACTATGACATTAATCGCACATGGGTGGCTTTGGTAAAAATGTATAATTGTGATATTATTCAATTTCAATCTTTTTTTGCTGTGGTTCCAAATTAAGGGATAGGCAATATTTCAAATGAAACATGGTCCTTGGTCAGGTACCCAGACAAAGTGCCATATAAATATCATATAAATATCATGTAATTGTTAAAAACATAAGCATTTATACATTTTTGAGTGCTTTTGCCAGTCAATTGGTTGTAATAATTAAAAATGAAAAGTCAGCATCCTGCATCACAAAACAATTATTAATAATTCTAACATATAACATTTTCAAGGTGAATGCTTTGAGGTTGTTTTACTAAGACTAGAGAGAGCAACATTTGGTGCAGCTCTGCACAGAAACCAATCAGCTTCCAGGGTTTATTGTCAAAGCTTAATTGAGCAAACTGAATTTAGAAACTGGCCACCATGCACAGCTGCACCAGACTTTGTACTCTTAATTTTTAACCACTTAACGACCGCCGCACGACTATTTACGTCCACAAAAGGGAACGTACAGGCAGATTGGCATATATATACGTCTCTGCCTTTCCTGCGGGTTGGGGGTCCGATCGGGACCCCCCCGCTGCGTGCGTGTGGTCGGTAAGTGGTCGGGAGCGATCCGGGATGAGGGGGGCAACTATTCGTTTCCAGACACCCCCTCGTGATAGCTCCCAGCCAATGGGCGTCCTGGTCAGCCCCTTTCTGTGTTAAGTGTAAACACAGGAAGGGGGAAGTTATGTCATCTCTCCTTGTGTGGGTCTTTTTGTCTGAACCCAGAGGAGAGAGGACATCTGTAACCGTGAGTTGCACCAACAGCACACTGACACAGTTACACATAGGCACACAACCCCCCCTCAGTCACTGCCAATCACCCCCCCCCCAGCCCCCTGTCACACAGTGTCACTATTGCAGTGATCATTTATTTTCTGATCACTGCAATTAGTGTCATTTGTGACAGAAAAAAGTGTTAGGGACATTAGCTTTAGGCCCTCTTCCCCCCTAATAAAGGTTTAACCCCTTGATCACCCCCCTAGTTAACCCTTTCACCCCCTGTTGCCAGTGTCACTAAGCGATCGGTTTTCTGATCGCTGTATTAGTGTCACTTTTGCCGCTAGGTAGCTATTTTTTTTTGAGGTTCGCCGCCAGGTTTATATAGCGTTAGGTACCCCCATAAATAAAGGTTTTAACCCCTGATTGCCCCTAAAGTTAACCCTTTCACCAGTGATCACTGTATAAGTGTCACTGGTGACGCAGGTTAGCCAGTTAGTTATTTAGGTTTTTAGAAAGCGTCAGGTACCCCTATATATTACCTAGTAAAGGTTTTAACCCCCTGATTGCCCCCTAGCTATCCCTTTTACCAATGATTACCGTATAAGTGTTACGGTTGACGCTGGTTAGTTAGTTTGCTGTTTATAGCATCAGGGCACCCGCCGTATATAACCCAATAAAGGTTTAACCCCCTGATCGCCCGGCGGGTGATATCAATTAAATTTTAGCGTCCGTCAGGGTCTGCGTCGCCCCAAGCATCGTTAGGTTAGTGCCAGTAATGCTTACACCCACTCGCAAAGCATACACCCCCCTTAGTGGTATAGTATCTGAACGGATCGATACCTGATCTGATCAGATCTATACTAGCATACCCAGCAGTTTAGGGTACCCAAAATTGCATTGTTAGCGGAATCAGCCCAGATACCTGCTAGCACCTGCGCTTTGCCCCTCCGCCCAGCCCAACCCACCCAAGTGCAGTATCGATCGATCACTGTCACTTCAAAAACACAACACACACAACTGCAGCGTTCGCAGAGACAGGCCTGGTCCCTGCGATCACTAACAGTTTTTTTGGAAGCGTTTTCTACATTTGCTTTTCTATAGTCAGGTGCTTTTTTTACCTGTGAATCATCACCAGTCTACGACAAAATTTAGAGCCCAAAATGGCAAAGCAAATGTACACTGATGAAGAGGCTTTTAGGATCCTGAGCATGTCAGATAGTGAAGAGGAGTTCACGCATCTGTCAGATTCGGGCTCAGAATATGATCCTATTTACGACAGCGGCTTCATGTCAGATAGCTCTGACGACGGAGTTGTGGTCCCTGCTAAGGCCAGGCGTACCCGTTCCCGTTCTGATGTTGTTGAGCTGCAAGAACCGCAGGACCCTTGGATGGAGCAGAGAGCCAGTACTAGCGCCGCTATTCCTTCTGGTGGATTGGCAAGCACCAGCGGCCTAGTACACCCTGGTCATTCATCCAGCACTGCAGTAACACTTGGTGACGTGGCGAGTCCCATAAGTGCAGTTCAAGCTGGCGAGGTGGCACCAAGAAAGAGACAAAGACAGGCCCATCGTGCCCATAGTGCACTTCCTGCAGAATTCGCCTATACTGATTGGGTCCCCACCACTTCTGCAGCACCCGTACTTCCCCCATTCACTGGCCAACCCGGTATTTAGGTGGATACAGCGAATTTTATGCCACTTGATTTTTATTCGCTGTATTTCACGGAAGATCTCTATAGGTCTCTATAGGTCTATTGTGGACCAGAGTAATTTATATGCTGGTCAATACATCGCCGCTAATCCCCAGTCCTTCCTTGCCAAAGAATGGAAACCACTTACGGTTTCCGAATTTAAGACCTTTCTGGGCCTTACCCTCAACATGGGCATACACCAATTTCCGAATTTGCCGATGTATTGGTCTACACATCCAATTCACAATATGCCCATATTCTCTGCTCACATGGCCAGGAATCGATAGGAGGCGATCCTGTGGTTCCTGCATTTCAGTGACAATGTACTTTGTCGTTCAATTGGAGACCCTGAATTTGACCGGCTCTACAAAATTCGGCCCCTCATAAACCATTTCAACTAACGTTATGCAGCCTTGTTTAATCCCCAGCAAGTTGTATGCGTTGATGAGTCCCTGATTACATTTTCTGTCCGCTTGTCCTTCAACCAGTTCCTTCCCAGCAAGCGTGCCAGATACGGGGTCAAGCTACACATGGAGCTTTAGGGTTTATGAGGGTAAAGATAGTGAGGTAGAGCCGTAAGGATTCCCAGATAACATGGGGAGCGCTGGCAAGATCGTTTGGGACTTGGTGTCACCCTTATTCGGAAAGGGGTACCACTTGTATTTGGACAATTATTACAGCAGCGTGACACTTTTTAGTCACTTGTTTGATCATCAGATTGGAGCATGTGGCACAGTGCGACCTAATCGCCGGGGCTTTCCCCAGCGGCTTGTAGATGCCCGTATTAGGCTGGGGCAAGAGCCTGCTGCAGATGTAATAATTTGCTCGCTGTGAAGTGGCGGGACAATAAGAATGTTTTCGTTCTTACCACTCTTCACGCAGACACAACAGTACAAATTCCTACGGCGACTGGTGTTGTGGAGAAACCCCCCTGTGTCCACGAATATAACCAAAATATGGGAGGGGTGGACCTCAACGACCACTTGATGGTGCCGTATCATATTGCCCGTAAGGCGAGACGCTGGTACAAAAAAGTGTCTCTATATTTATTTCAATTGACTTTACTGAATGCTTTTGTCTTATACAAAACTTCAGGACAGAATGGAACGTTCCTTCAATTCCAGGAAGAGATCGTCACAGAACTCCTGTGTCCAGGCGGTTCTGCACCTCACTATTCCCTACCAAATGCAGTAAGCCGACTGCATGAGAGGCATTTTTTGTATGCCCTCGAGAGTACCCCTACCCAACGAGCCCCCAAAGAAAATGTTTTGTCTGTACCAAGCGCGGATTTAGGCGTGACACCCGTTATTTTTGTCCCCAATGTCCTGCCGATCCTGGTCTTTGTATTGGTGAATGTTTTGAACGCTTCCACACACAAGTGAAGTATTAGCGTAGGGTAAAACATTTCACAGGCTAGGCACACTTATACAGGGTCTTCCAAGATGCCATCGCATTTTGAGACCCAAACCTGGAACCGAAATGTTGAACAGTTAGGCCACGTACACACAATCAAATTTATCTGCTGAAACTGGTCCGACGGTACAAACCGGACCGTTTCAGCAGACATCTCCGATCGTGTGTAGGGGCTAGCGGACATGCTTTCCCAGCGGACAAATTTCAAAGCATGCTTTGAAATTTGTCCCCCGGAGACATGTCCGTCGGATCTGTCCGCTGGTTAGTACATTAACCAGCGGACAGAAATCTCCACGCATGCATCGAACGGATTCAACGCATGCGTGGAAGGATTTCACTTCCTCGTTTGGTGACGTGGCGGCATCAACTTCACCGCCACGTCACCGCGTTCCCTGGCCGAGGGGATTTTCATCTGATGGTGTGTACTCACCGTCGGACGAAAATCCGGAGGAGACATGTCCGCTGGAAACGGTCCATCGGACATGTTTCAGCGGACATGTCCCTCAGTGTGTACGCGGCCTCACAGTTACAAAAAAAGTGTTAAAAAAAGTAAAAAAAACACTAAAAAAAAATAAAAAAAAATAAAAATAGTTGTCATTTTATTGTTCTCTCCCTCTCTATTCTCTCTCTATTGTTCTGCTCTTTTTTACTGTATTCTATTCTGCAAAGTTTTATTGTTATGTTTTTTCATGCTTGCTTTTCAGGTATGTAATTTACTTTACTGTTTTCAGGTACGCCATTCAGTTGCAGCGCGGATTTATTTAGCGTGACAGCACCAGCGATTGCTCCCACGATATATATAAAGCCGCGACTCCAACGCTGTAGGAGGTGATTTCACCACCACAGTTAAAAAAAGAGCATATATGCCTGGGGGCATTAGGGGCGGAGGAGCGATTTTGCTCCTAATGCCGCGTACATACGGTTGACATTCCTACTGAGGCTTTCCCGTGGAAAAGTCTGACCATGTGTACACGGCATAGAAAAGTCCGACCGTGTGTACGCGGCATAGAAAAGCCCATGCTTCGGCATATATAAATGGTGCATGTATGCCCATCATTAGAAGTGGGTGGATGAAGGGAGGTATTCTAATGGTGGACATACCCACCGATCAATCCATATGTGGAATTACACCCCAAAATACATTCTGCTGCTTCTCCTGAGTACGGGGATACCACATGTGTGAGACTTTTTGGGACCCCAAAAACCAATCACCGCTTTCAGGCTTTCTAAGGGTGTAAATTTCACTCCTCACTATCTATCACAGTTTCGAAGGCCATAAAATGCCAAGATAGCACAAAAATCCCACAAATGACCCCATTTTGGAAAGTAGACACCCCAAGGAAACTGCTGAGAGGCATGTTGAGTCCATTGAATTTTTTTTTGTCCAAAGTGATTGAATAATGACAAAAAAAAAAATATACAAAAAGTTGTCACTAAATGATATATTGCTCACACGCCATGGTTATATGTGGAGTTGCACCCTAAAATACATTCTGCTGCTTCTTCTGAGTACGGGGATACCACATGTTTGGAACTTTTTGGGATCCTAGCCGCGTATGGGGCCCCAAAAACCAAGCACCACCTTTATCATTTCTAAGGGCGCAAATTTTTGATTTCACTCCTCACTACCTATCACAGTTTCGAAGGCCATAAAATGCCAAAATAGCACAAAACCCCCCCAAATGACCCCATTTCGGAAATTAGACACCCAAGCTATTTGCTGAGAGGCATGTCGAGTCCATGGAATATTTTATATTTTGACACAAGTTGTGGGAATATGACAAACTGATTTTTTTTTGCACAAAGTTGTCACTAAATGATATATTGCTCACACATGACATGGTTATATGTGGAATTGCACCTATAAATACATTCTGCTGCTTCTCCTGAGTACGGGGATACCACATGTGTGGGACTTTTTGGGAGCCTAGCCGCGTATGGGACCCCGAAAACCAATCACCACCTTCAAGATTTCTAAGGACATACATTTTTGATTTCACTCA
Organism: Rana kukunoris; assembly: GCA_029574335.1. Classification (NCBI taxonomy): domain Eukaryota; kingdom Metazoa; phylum Chordata; class Amphibia; order Anura; family Ranidae; genus Rana; species Rana kukunoris. The sequence continues at coordinate 426,975,598 of CM056052.1, forward strand.
CACAAATCTTGAAGGCGGTGATTGGTTTTCGGGGTTCGGTACGTGGCTAGGCTCCCAAAAAGTCCCACAAATGTGGTATCTCCGTACTCAGAAGAAGCAGAAGAATGTATTTTGGGGTGTAATTCCACATATTCCTATGGCATGTGTGAGAAATATATCATTTAGTGACAACGTTTTGTAAATTTTTATTTTATTTTATTTTTTTGTCATTATTCAATGACTTGGGGCAAAAAAAATTAATAATCCATGAACTCAACATGCCTCTCAGCAAATAGCTTGGAGTGTCTTCTTTACAAAATGGGGTCATTTGGGGGGGTTGTGTGCCATCTTGGCATTTTATGGCCTTCGAAACTGTGATAGATAGTGAGGAGTGAAATCAAAAATTTGCGCCCTTAGAAATGCTGAACACGGTGCTTGGTTTTCAGGGTCCTGTACGCGGCTAGGCTCCTAAAAAGTCCCAAACATGTGGTATCACCGTACTCAGGAGAAGCAGCAGAATGTATCTTGTTGTGCAATTCCACATATAACCATGGCATGTGTGAGCAATATATCATTTAGTGACAACTTTTTGTAAAAAAAAAAATATTTTATTTTTTTGTGTCATTAATCAATCACTTGGGACAAAAAATAAAATAAAAAATTCATTGAACTCAACATGCCTCTCAGCAGTTTCCTTAGGGTGTCTACTTTCCAAAGTGGGGTCATTTGGGGGGGGGGGGGGGTTGTACTGCCCTGCCATTTTAGCATCTCAAGAAATGAGATAGGCAGTCATTAAATAAAAGCTGTGTAAATTCCAGAAAATGTACCCTAGTTTGTAGACGCTATAACTTTTGTGAAAACCAATAAATATACGCTTATTGTGATTTTTTTTTACTAAAGACATGTGGCTAACTACATTTTGGCCTAAATGTTTGACTAAAATGTAGTTTATTCTATATTTTTTACTTTTTGTTATAAGAAAAATCACTTTTTCAAAATCTACGGTCTTTTTCTGTTTATATCGCAAAAAAAAAAAAAAAATCGCAGAGGCAATCAAATACCATCAAAAGAAAGCTCTATTTGTGGGAAGAAAGGGACGCAAATTTCGTTTCGGTACAACATTGCATGACCGCGCAATTACCAGTTAAAACAGCGCAGTGCCAAATTGTAAAAACACCTCTGGGCATTTAGCAGCATATTGATCCGGGGCTTAAGTGGTTAATAAATCAACCCCTGTGTGTCTTAAAGCATACACTGTACAGGGTATGAGTAGCAGCCTTTCTTTACTGTACTTGATAGAGTCAAGAGTTGGAAGGGGTTCACATGTGTGCCTAACATCTAATGTTAGAATTTCAATTTGGGATAAAGACACACACACACACACACATTTGGTAACACGTGTTACATTATATTTAGACATGGTACAACAATAAAACTGAACAACAAAATCTGGCCAATAAAGAATTATACTCAGCACTATGTACTCATTCACATAGGAGGGGTGGGAACTGAACAACAAAATCTGGCCAATGAAGAATTATACTCAGCACTATGTACTCATTCACATAGGAGGGGTGGGATCTGGGAGCTGCCTTGTTAAAGGAGGCTTCCAGATTCCAATAAGTCACCCCCACACCCCCACAACCCTGACACAGCCTTTGTCCTTATCAAGAGACCAGAACAAGCTTTGCTGGTGGCCCCAAATGTCAAAGAACTCCCCCCATGTTGAACACATGTGGCCTGGTATGGTACAGGAGGGAGGGTGCTCACTCGTCCACCCTCCTTCCAGGCCTGACAGGCTGGATGTTTGCATAAGGGTCTGGTATGGATGTTTTTAAGTGGTAGATATTGTTTCATGAATTGAGACCACTGTTCTTTTTTTGATGTTTTTTAAAGCAACTGCTCACTGGCTCCAAAAAGAAGTTACTAGAATTCAGTTTTTCTGGATTCTAAACTTGATCTAACACATTCTGCTACTCCAGTACCATATTACATTTGGTAAGGTTAGTATTTAGATATTGAATACATTGTTTACGATTTGTAAGAAATAGGTTCTTGATAGACTAGTAGATCCCCAGTTTTGCTGTGGTGGTTGAGAAGCACTTCTTGTACAAAATCGCTAGTAAATACAGGGAGGACACATGCCTGCTTTTACTTTTGACTTTGAAGATCATTTCAGAAATGACTTCTATTGTAGCAGTAAAAAAAAAATGTTAACATTAACATTTAATACCCCTTTGGATGCATTAATACAAAACAAAATGTTAATAATTGGGGGTGTAATGTTGGCACTATTTTAAGTACAGGAATAAATACTAGTGAAAAGATTTAATGTTTCCAAATATTACTTTTTCAATTCAATCCTTGGTGGAAAATGTATGGTTGCGGGAGTTCTCTAATATTGCACAGGCTGGGGACATTGGGAGCAGGAGTTGGGAATGGCACCAATGTCTATAGAAGAAATCAATGTTCATCAGTCTTCATCTTGGCAGTGTAGTACGCTAACCAGCAGACATATATGGCCGCACATGCGTCAAATGGATTCGACGCATGCGTGGAAGTATTTTACTTCCTGGTGCGGTGATGTGGCAGCGTCAACGTCATCGCCACGTCACCGCGCTGTCTGCCGGCGGGGATTTTGGTTTGATCGTGTGTACAGCGATCAAACCAAAACAGCCCAGCAGACAAATCTGATCAAATCGGTCTGTCAGACCGATTTGAACAGATTTATTTGGTTGTGTGTACGCGGCCTAAGTGTGATGGGTAAGAGAGGGAGTGATCTCTAGAAATGAGACATGAGACACAGTTACTAAAACTAAAGAGTGAAATATCTGGTGCAACTCTGCATAGAAACCAAATCTTAATTGAACAAGCTGAATTTAGAAGCTGTTTGACCACCATGCTCAGTTACACCAGATTCTGAGTGCACCAGTTTTTAGAAATCTACTCCATAGAGCACCAGAAGGCAACATAGTGGGAGTTTGTGTGCAGCAGCTTGATAGAGGTAGCCAGGAATTTGTGGTGAGCTTAGGGATAAGAAATTACATGGAGGGTTGTGAGTATTCGTATAGATCAACTACTTTTATGCTTTTTGTAAAATCGTGAATCTGCTATTTTGAGGAATCAGGCCATGTACACACGATCAGACCAAACCGATGAGACTGGTCCAACGGACCGTTTTCATCGGACCACCACTGAAGTGGTCTAATGGTATGATTTGCGTACACACCATCAGTCCAAAATCCCATCGGGCCAGAACGCGGTGACGTAGAACACAACGACGTGCTGAAAAACGAAGTTCAATGCTTCCAAGCATGCGTCGATTTGATTCTGAGCATGCACAGGTTTTTGGTCCAATGCTTTTGTGTACTAACCATCGTTTTGGTCCGATGGACAGGTGTCCATCGGACAGATTTTAAAGCAAGTTTTAAAACTTTGGTCCGATGGACAACGGTCCGATGGGCCGTAAACACGATCAATTTGGTCTGATGAAACTGGTCTTCAGGCCAGTTTCATCGGACCGGTCTGATCGTGTGTACGTGGCCTTAGATTTTAGATTTTATAGGGCAAGTTCATGAATGCAAATCAGTTTATTTACAATTACTTACCCAGTATACATTTTTTTCCTATAGAGTGCATAGAGATAGGGGGAGTGGAAATAGTGTTGATGTCACGGTTCGTGGGAGTGCAGGGATTTAGTAACAGGAAACTAATCAACTAGATCATAAAGCCATTCAAAGCCAGGAAGCTTATTATGCAGCACCTGTGCATGCTGTGTCAATTACACCCTGGTTGACGTCACCAGATGGCCCCGCCACTTACCTATTTAAGAACTGTTCTCTTCTAGAGCTTTTTTTATTTTTTCAGGTCCAGCGGTGTGGTATGCATTATGATTGAAGATGGATCTACAGGTGCATCTTCTCATAAAATGTAAATATCACCAAAAAGTTCATTTATTTTAGTATTTCAATTGAAAAAAGTGAAACTTGTATATTATATAGTTTCATTAAACACAGAGTGATATTTAAAGCATTTCTTTCTTTTAATTTGGTGATAATGGCTTACATTAGTGAAAACCCAAAATTCAGTATCTCTGAAAATCGGAATATTACATAAGACCAATAAAAAAAAAGGATTTTAACCGCTTAACGACCGCCGCATGTATATATACGTCCACAGAATGGCACATACAGGCAGATGGACGTGCCGACACGTTCCCTGCCTTCCCACGGCTCGGGGGTCCGATCGGGACCCCCCCCGCTGCATGCGGCGGTCGGTAAGCCTCTGGGAGCCATATGGGATGAGGTAGCGGCTGTTTATTTCTGTCCGCCCCCTCGCGATCGCTCCCCCCCCTCTGTCCACCCTCTGCCTATGTAATGTAAACACAGGCAGAGGAAGTGATGTCACCTCTCCTCTCGGCGGTATTTTTGTCCTGGCGAGAGGAGAGAAGACATCACAAGTGAGTTGCACAACACTACACTGACACCAGTACACATAGGCACACTTAAGCCCTTCAGATCATCCCCCCCCCATCCCCCTATCACAGTGTCACTGATTGCAGTGATCATATATTTACTGATCACTGCATTTAGTGTCAGTGTCAGGCCGCGTACACACGTACGAGAACCTCGTCGGGCTAAACTCATCGTTCCGCCCGACGAGGTTCTCGGCCGGCCGGCGAGTTCATCGACCAGGCTGTCAAAAAAGGCGTCGAGCCATTAGTCCCAATGGCCCATCGAGGAAATAGAGAACCTGCTCTCTATTTTGGCTCAACACCTTGCTCGACAGTTTTCTCGGCGAAAACGTACACACGATCGAGCTTCTCGTCAGAATTTAGATCCCAGCGAGCTTCTTGCTGGATTCTGTCGAGAAGCTCGGACGTGTGTACGGGGCCTGACAGTTAGTGTGACAGGCAGTTAGTGTTAGGTCCAGGGTAGCCCCCTACCCTCCCTAATAAAGGTTTAACCCCTTGATCACCGCCCTAGTTAACCCTTTCACCCCCTATTGCCAGTGTCACTAAGCGATCGGTTTTCTGATCGCTGTATTAGTGTCACTGTTGCCGCTAGGTAGCTATTTTGTTTTGATATTGCGATTTTTTTTTACTAAAGAAATGTGGCTGACATGTGGCTGAATAAATTTTTACTTATAACGAAAAGTAGAAAATATCTTTTTTTTTCAGTCTTTTTCCGTTTATATCACAAAAAATAAAAATCGCAAAGGCAATCAAATGCCATCAAAAGAAAGCTCTATTTATGGGAAGAAAAGGACGCAAATTTTGTTTTGGTACAACATTGCATGACCGTGCAATTACCAGTTAAAGCAGCGCAGTGCCAAATTGTAAAAACACCTTTGGGCATTTAGCAGCATATTGGTCCGGGGCTTAAAGGGGTTGTAAAGGTAAAAAAAACATCTCACAGCACCTCCCCCCCCCAAGTCCCCGTTTTACTTACCTCACCGTTTAAAACTCCCGGGCGCGTTGGCGTCATCCTCTTCGGTTCCCAGCCTGGCCATTGATTGGCTAGGCTGGGCGGATTGATAGCAGCGCAGCCATTGGCTGGCGCTGCTGTCAATCACAGCGGATGACGAGGCGCGCTGGGGGGCAGAGCTGAGTGATACAGTCGGCGGCCATGGCCGCCACTGTATCATGGGAGCACGCTCGCAAAAGCTTTCCACCGTGCGAGCGCCCTTGCATGAAGATGGAAAGCTTTTGCGAGGAGGAGCCCAGACAGCCGCCGAGGGACCCCAGAAGACAGCTTTCCGGGCCACTCTGTGCAAAACGAGGCGATCGCACTGTGACCCTGCTGAGGGGTTATGGAAGCCCAGGTTGCTTTGATTTCGGCCTTCAGCTCATCTGCATTGTTGGGTCTGATGTCTCTTATCTTCCTCTTGTCAATATCTCACAGATTCTCTATGAGGTTTAGGTCAGACGAGTTTCCTGGCCAATGAAGCACAGTGATATCATGATCATTAACCCCCTTAGCGGTGATCCCGAGCGTGACTCGGGGTGTTTTTTTATGCTAGGAGCGGTAACCCCGAGTCACGCTCGGGGTAGCTGTGCAGAGCCTGCAGCGGCGCGGCTTACCTTCTCCTGGCGATCCAGTGATGATCTCCATTGCTGTGATCGCCAGCGAGATCCCCGCCGCTCCGTCTGTCGGCATCTGACTTCCTGGTTTCGTTCCCTGCAGCAGCAATGGTGCATGGGAGCGGAACTGGGAGGGAAATTCAAATGTAGCACAAACACATAAAAAGGAGGTGATACAATGTAATCTGAGAGGATTACACTGTATCACCTTAGTATCTGACACAGTGCCCTTTCAGTGTCCCTTGCCATTGTCATTTGTGACAATAAAATCTTTTGAAAATGGCATCAAAAAAGCGCTGTCCTACAGAGGCGCTTTTGGATCAGCGACAGAGGCAGCAACACGGAGGTGCTTGCAGAACAGAGCGATAGTGAGTCGTGGGGAGATTTGTCATCTGACTCTGACACTGACACTGATCCAGAAAGTGACAACGGCGATGATCCCGCACCTGACCTAAGCGATGTGCGCACTTGGTGCCCTATAGACAGCGATGCGGTCCAGGCAGTGCTCCCGAGATTCCGATTCACTGGATTACCTGGGATGAAGGTAGATGTGGAGAGTGACAACCCTCTGGCGTACCTGAAATTATTTCTCACTGAGGAGGTAATTTTAAAAATTGTCACAGAGACCAACCGCTACCATAATCAGCAATCCTCTACACTGCGTGCCAGGTTTTCCAGAACCAGAAAATGGGAACCGGTCACTAAAGAGGACATCTGGCAGTTTCTGGCACTCATCATCCTTCAGGGGGTGGTGGGCAAACCGCTCCAGAAATGGTATTGGACCACCAATAAGTTACTGGCCACTCCATTTTTTGGCACCGTACCGTTTTTTGCTCATCATGAAGAATTTACACTTCACTAACAATGAAGAGTTTGATGAGGCCATACATCCTGCGCCCAAACTAAAAAAAATCTGGGAGGTAATATGGCAAATGATTGTCACCAACTTCCAGCGGACCTACGTGCCAGAAAGGGACATCAGTGTGGATGAAAGTCTGATGGCCTACAAGGGATGCCTGAGCTGGATACAGTTTATTGCATCCAAAAGAGCACGGTTTGGCATCAAATTTTACATGCTCTGCGAATCATCCACCGGATATATCTGGAATGCGGTCATTTACACCGGTAAAGGCACCAAGTTCAACCCCAGGTACAGCCGCTATGGGATGGCCACATCATCTGTCCTTACACTGCTGGACCCATTGCTGAACCAGGGACAGTGTGACAACGGACAATTTTTACACATCTCCGGAACTGTATGAGGTTTTGCTCCTAAACAAAACTGTTGGGTATGGTACCGTTAGGCCAAACCGACGTGCCATGCCATCTATGTTTGGCAAAAAAAAAAGAAGAAAAAACGGAGAACAGCACTGCCATGGTCCACACAAAACATGGGAAAGATGTGCTGAAGCCGCAAGTCGAGATCGACTATAATCACACCATGGGAGGTGTCGACCGAGCCAATCAGGCAATGACATTTTACCCGGCGATGCAGATACAGCAGAAGAAATATTACAAAAAGATTTTCAGGCATCTCCTGGAACAATGCCTTTGGAATTCTTATATCCTTGTTAAAGCAAACACAAACATACCTCTTGTTCATTCTGACTTTACCTGGAAGGTACTAAGCAGATTTTTGTCAACCACCAGACGCCATCAGTAGCTGCTAACAGACCTGGACGATGTGCGGTTGATGTTAAGAACCCAGAACACCTGACAGGCTGTTATTTTATAGACTACATACCGCCAACCGCAAGAAAGGCAGCGCCTACCAGGATGTACGTCGTTTGCTGTTCAAAAAGAGATGGCAATGGAAAAAAAGTGATATAGAAAAAAGAGAAATGACACATAATCAAGGAGATGAAATAGGCTGCTAGCCCCAAAATTGCATGAAAAAGAAAGGTTCCCCAGTTGGGCTTGTAGGCAGCAATAATAAATTAGATAGATGTTGAATATATAAAACTGTGTTTATTGCCGAGCATCTCGGATTCCCAATTGAGTAAAACTAGGTAGATATAACAATTGTATTAGAAAAGTCACATTTCTGGATACAGTATACATAGGTCATAGTACATATAATAATAACATATGTGCGAAGATGATCCCCGACGCGTTTTGACCAGTTGGGTCTCTTCAGGGGGCACGGTTTCTAAAAAATAACAATAATTACAAAGTTACAAAATGAATGAAAGGACACATGTCAACATACATTACATTGGTGATGAAGAAAAGAGGGAAGGACGGCCGCACTCCAAGGATTTTCAAACGAAAAAAGTTGTCTTTATTGTAAATCCAAAACATGTACAGTCACAGCAATCACAGAAAACAGGACAGCCGACGCGTTTCGCACTCGATCAGTGCTTAGTCATGACTAAGCACTGATCGAGTGCGAAACGCGTCGGCTGTCCTGTTTTTTGTGATTGCTGTGACTGTACATGTTTTTGGATTTACAATAAAGACAACTTTTTTCGTTTGAAAATCCTTGGAGTGCGGCCGTCCTTCCCTCTTTTCTTCATCATCATTGCCATTTGCATCGCCAGCACCTTGGTAATCTAATTATCCTTGATCGTCTACAGGTCTCACCTGGAGCGGTGATTTCTTTTCTTTTGTTTTTTTTGGATTATACATTACATTGGTTACTCAAGTATTATAATTACCACTGAACCAGAAAGTCAATGTTGTGTTAAGCCGCTAGATACTCTGGGGGGGGGCCCTAGGCTGCCCCCGCCCGTCCAATGGTGGAGGGCCAAGCCAGGATCACTTACAAGTAGCCACATTAACGACGCCCCCCAGGGGCAACGAAGGAGCAGGCGCCTGCGAAAAAACCCATGATCCCGTGGTTAACAGGGAACAATTCTTTGAAGTAAGTAGGTTCAAAAAATATAGCTGCTGGAGTGACAGCTAGGTATGTATGTAGATAGATATAATGAGATATTGTATTATGAAAGGGCTGAGGCAAAAGTTAATTGCCAACATAAATAATGAGAGTCAAGGCATCCTTGAAGGTCCAATGGGGTTAAATGGTTGAATAGGGAATGTAGATAGGATTAGGTGTTGGTATAATAATACTAGGTGAGTGGATGTTGATATGTGAGCATAAGAAAGAGGGTGATTGCTAAGTTAAGACAATGGATTAGAGTGCGTAGAGTGTGATTGTAACAATGGATCAAACAAAAGAAAAGTGTGAGAAGGATGAATTAAGGCAATTGCATAGTGTGTTCCCAAATGGGGGGGGGGGAGTTGAAGATTAATAAAATAAGTGAACATAGTGACTGTTAAGGTAGTATTGAATTACATAGACACATAAGAGGTGGGATGAATTACCTGATACGGTGAAGGGTTGGAAGTGGAATATGGTATGAGTGTAGAGACCTGAATGCAGTTATGCACTCAAGGAAAGGACAAGGTGCCAATAATTAGGAACAGAGATGAGGTAACATCCAACCTGACCTAGATTGAGTCTGTGATGATTCCCTGATGGCTACTCATTATATGTGCCCCATGGGTGGTGGTGATCAAGTGATCACGTGCCGGCTGTTTGCCTCACTCACATTCACCCAATGGGAGGTGTCCCGGCCGCCAAGATGGCAGGCCACGTGTGGCTCCCTCGGCGTCCCAAAAGGGCTGAACAGCCCCGACAACTGTCGTCCTCTCCGTCGCGGCCACGTGACGTAATGACGCTGCGCGCATGCCCGGGAAGTGTGCACGCGCGCCGCGCCCGTGCCAGTCCGGGGAGGATTCGTGGGACGCCACCGGCTGGGTGACACTCGCGCGGGCGTCAGGGGGGGCTCCCCCCGGGCACCCGGCGAGCGGTAAGAGGGGGATAAAGGGGCGGAGCCACGAGTGGCCCCCACCCCCCCTCCTTGTCTTCCACCCAGCCGGGAAGCAATCCTGGGATTGGCTCCACCCACCAGAGGGCCGGGCAGTCTCAGCCCTGCCCCGCCGGGAATAAAAAACGGCCACAATAAATTGAACTAATTATTATGTGACAATTAGGAACAGTATATCAAAGCTCAAAAGGGGTAATATACAAACATATAAAATATAAATAGTATTTACACATAGACTGTGTGTGTGGATGCCATGACTAAAAGCTCCTTCCATATATATTAGTAAATTAATAGGACAAATAATGAGTAACATATTTGAACATGCTACACTACAGAAGTCTGTAAACAGTTACTCCTGATGTGAGCAAAGGGGGATTTTTAAAGGGTCCAAACCCCCCAAGGGGAAGGTAGATACACCTTCTGGGTGCCTAGAGAGTTAGGCTGACCCATAGTACACCTAGGTGTGGGTCATGGGTAAGGAATATAGGAGTTAATAGAACATGGAAAAACACACAGTTAGTGTCTTATCTCTATGTGTCAAGGAGGAGGGGGTGTGTTATCCACCCAATATAAGGAATATAGAAAAAAGAGAAATGACACATAATCAAGGAGATGAAATAGGCTGCTAGCCCCAAAATTGCATGAAAAAGAAAGGTTCCCCAGTTGGGCTTGTAGGCAGCAATAATAAATTAGATAGATGTTGAATATATAAAACTGTGTTTATTGCCGAACATCTCGGATTCCCAATTGAGTAAAAGTAGGTAGATATAACAATTGTATTAGAAAAGTCACATTTCTCGATACAGTATACATAGGTCATAGTACATATAATAATAACATATGTGCGAAGATGAGCACCGACGCGTTTTGACCAGTTGGGTCTCTTCAGGGGGCACGGTTTCTAAAAAATAACAATAATTATAATAACAATGCGCGCAGCGTCATTACGTCACGTGGCCGCGACGGAGAGGACGACAGTTGTCGGGGCTGTTCAGCCCTTTTGGGACGCCGAGGGAGCCACACGTGGGCTGCCATCTTGGCGGCCGGGACGCCTCCCATTCGGCGAGTGTGAGTGAGGCAAACAGCCGGCATGTGATCACTTGATCACCACAACCCACGGGGCACATATAATGAGTAGCCATCAGGGAATCATCACAGACTCAATCTAGGTCAGGTTGGATGTTACCTCATCTCTGTTCCTAATTATTGGCACCTTGTCCTTTCCTTGAGTGCATAACTGCATTCAGGTCTCTACACTCATACCATATTCCACTTCCAACCCTTCACCGTATCAGGTAATTCATCCCACCTCTTATGTGTCTATGTAATTCAATACTACCTTAACAGTCACTATGTTCACTTATTTTATTAATCTTCAACTCCCCCCCCCCCCCATTTGGGAACACACTATGCAATTGCCTTAATTCATCCTTCTCACACTTTTCTTTTGTTTGATCCATTGTTACAATCACACTCTACGCACTCTAATCCATTGTCTTAACTTGGCAATCACCCTCTTTCTTATGCTCACATATCAACATCCACTCACCTAGTATTATTATACCAACACCTAATCCTATCTACATTCCCTATTCAACCATTTAACCCCATTGGACCTTCAAGGATGCCTTGACTCTCATTATTTATGTTGGCAATTAACTTTTGCCTCAGCCCTTTTATAATACAATATCTCATTATATCTATCTACATACATACCCAGCTGTCACTCCAGCAGCTATATTTTTTGAACCTACTTACTTCAAAGAATTGTTCCCTGTTAACCACGGGATCATGGGTTTTTTCGCAGGCGCCTGCTCCTCCATTGCCCCTGGGGGGCGTCGTTAATGTGGCTACTTGTAAGTGATCCTGGCTTGGCCCTCCACCATTGGACGGGCGGGGGCAGTCTAGGCCCCCCCCCCCGGAGTATCTAGCGGCTTAACACAACATTGACTTTCTGGTTCAGTGGTAATTATAATACTTGAGTAAACAATGTAATGTATGTTGACATGTGTCCTTTCATTCATTTTGAAACTTTGTAATTATTGTTATTTTTTTATAAACCGTGGCCCCTGAAGAGACCCAACTGGTCGAAACGCGTCGGGGCTCATCTTCGCACATATGTTATTATTATATGTACTATGACCTATGTATACTGTATCCAGAAATGTGACTTTTCTAATACAATTATTATATCTACCTACTTTTACTCAATTGGGAATCCGAGATGCTCGGCAATAAACACAGTTTTATATATTCAACATCTATCTAATTTATTATTGCTGCCTACAAGCCCAACTGGGGAACCTTCCTTTTTCATGGAAAAAAAGTGAGGCCCCGTACACACGACCGAGTTTCTCGGCAGAATCCAGCGAGAACCTCGATGGGAGACGTATTCTGCCGAGAAAACCGGTCGTGTGTACACTTTTCGCCGAGCATCCCGTCGGGAAGCTCATTGAGCCAAAAAGAGAGCATGCTCTCTATTTCCTCGTTGTTCTATGGGGAAATTTGGCTCGATGAGCTTTTCGACAGCTGAACGGGGACCTCGACGGGCGGAACGATGAGTTTAGCATGACGAGTAACTCGGTCGTGTGTACGGGGCCTCAGAAAAGAAACAAGGTACTATTGTCCTGAATGCGACGTCAGACTTTGCCCAGTTCCATGCTTCAAAATGTTTCATACTCAGGATGTGTATTGAATTTCTTTGTTTGACAAATTTCATTATTTTTCATTACATTATTGAATAAAATTATATTATTTATTAGATTATATAATTCATGAGTTTGTGTTTCAAATTTATCACATCTGGAATGTCTACTAGAGTCTTGTTTGGTCAGGTTTAAGTAAGTAATTACTAAGATTTGCAGACCTATAATACATATCACCAAATTTCCATGCAAAAAATTGTACCGCTTTTGGTACAAAATTCCAGACAGAATCATACCGCCAGGGAGGTTAAACCAGATATTCAAAATCCCTCCAAACATCAATGGCAATGATGGAGGGGTGCAAGAAGTGATGATAATGTGAATAATTAAACTGACTAAGTGGTGTGACTACCACGCAACACGTCAGGAAGGAGGAGAGCCGTCGGTGACGTCACCTCCGCTCGCGGCCGAGAGCGGAGGTATCCTGTTGTACATTGTTTATGCTGCTGATTACACTGCTCGCATGTGAGTGTATTTCTCTTATTTTAATAAAACTGTTGACATTGGTTGCGCTATGAGGTCTCTATTGTTTGTTCACTGAGAGCCACCGGATCCTGGGAGACTTGTGGGACTACAGTGAAGGAGCAGGCTGACCGTGGGACGCTGACCCACAGTGGAATCTGCCTTTTCCTACAAACCAGTGGTGTTTACTAGGCTGTTGTATAGCCTCTGGAAGGTGAGGGGCTTGTATTTACGTTCACACTGGGTGTCATTCTGCACAGCTACACTGGTTGATCATGTGGTGTATTGCAGATACCTATTAAGCACATATTGCACTTTGGACTTTTGTATTCAGCACCTTTATATTGGACTTTTTCTAAGCACTTTGCACTTTGGATATTTTTGGAAGCACTTTAATTTATTTATTGAATATTGTTATTTATCATATTTATTGCATTTCTTGTGCATCGTTTCCCATTGGATTGATTCATGTTATCACCATATGAATTAGGAATGCCTATCTACTATCACATATTTTTTATTTAATTATTCACATTATCATCACTTCTTGCACCCCCCCATCATTGCCATTGATGTTTGGAGGGATTTTGAAGGATTAAGGAGTGAGACACATTGTTTTACATTATTTTTAATATTGATTTTCTATCATTATTATTTAATTAGTAAGCGCCACAACACCCCCCCCCCCATTTTTGATTTATCTGTGTGTGAGCACTTATCTGGTGGCTGCTGCGCTATTGTTAATATTATTTATTTAGTATTATTTGGCCAGATTGGTATTGTGCATTAGTTCCCCCCATTTTACATAAACCAGATATTGGTACTTTTTGGAAGTGTGGGCAAGTGTTAAGTCCTGCCAGAAAATTAAATCAGCTTTTCCATAAATCTGGTCAGCAAAGGGAAAGCATGAAGTGTTCTAGAGTTTCCTGGTAGAGGGCTGTACGGACTTGTTAAAACTTGTTAAAACATATTGAACCAACAGCAGCAGATGACATATCTCCCCAAGTCATCACTGACTGTGGAAACTTCCCACTGGACCTCATACAACTTCCACTCCAGAATCTGGGACCTTGTATTCCAAATGAAATGCAAATTTTTCCACAGTCCGTGATGATTTGGGGAGCAAACAACAAGGGGACCCCTCATGTGAATGAGTATGGGGTACATTGTACCTCTACTCATTCACCAAACAAAAGTGTCAAAAATAAATGAGCCAGTTTTTGAAAATTCCTTTTTTTTTAAGGTTTCTTTATTAATTTTCAAACATTACAAACAGATAAATAAATAAATTTACATTATTTACAATTACAAACATTGTACAGACACACATACACAGTCTCAATATAACCCCTTAATAAAGTTTAACTTATATTTATATTAATTGTTGTTGTAAAATAACATATCCCCTTATCTCCTACATATCCTCCACATTCCCATTCCTTCCGACCTCTCCGTCTAAATTAGACCCGACGTCAGGAGGAAATAGGCTAGAAAGATAGAGAAAGGCAAGGGAGGGACACAACTGGGTTAAAGAGAGATAAGGTACAGAGGGCAGAGAAAAAGGGAGAAATAGAGAGGTGGCAAAAAAAAAAAAAAAGAAGAAAGAAGAAAAAAAAAGGAAAGAAAGAAAGAAGAAAAAAAGAAAAAAGAAAAAAAAGAAAAAAGGGGATGACGATGTAAAACACTCATATGTATAGTGGGGAAAAGAATATATTGAGAAAAAAAAAGGGGGGTAATTTTTTTTTATACATACATACATACATACATACATACATACATACATACATACATACCCACATACACATGCATACACATGAAAAAAAAAAAAAAAAGGAGAAAAAAAATGAGGAAGGGAGAAAGGGAAAGGGGGAAATATAGTGGGATGGCATACACTCCTCTAGAATATGATAACTATTAAGTGTTGAGTACTTTAAGAAGGTCTTCCTACCCAGACCTATACAGTATATATATATATATGTTTGAAGAAATAAAAAAAATAAAAAAAAAGGAAAGAAACAAAAAATAAAAAAAGAGAAGGGGTGACATTAGTGAGCACTCTTATATATAGTGAGAAAGAAAAAAAATGAATAAGAAGTGGTATCTAGATAAGTGCATAATGCTTTGGGTAGGTATTCCCTCCCATACCCATATATGTATACATATATACGTGCATACGATCTACAGTGAAAATCTACTATAGTGTACACTCTTATGTGTAGTGAAAAAAAAAAAAGTGCTATCTAATTAGTGTATTCCACTCTGGAAGGGCTCTCCGCCTATACCCATACATACATATACATACATACATACATACATACACATACACACTTACGTAAATATATATATATAAAATATATATAAAAGGAGGATACATATATATATACACATATATATATATATATATATATATATATATATATATATATATATATACATGGGAATAGAGGAGAACATACGCCCCTCTAAAAAAAGAGTTAAAAAAAAAAGAAAAAAAAGGGGGGTAAGGGGGGGAGACCTAGTTGAGGGAAGATACAAAGGGGAGTATGTCCCCCCTACCTCTCCCCTCCCCCACTCCTCAGCCTCCTCTACTCAGCCCCCCAATTCCCTAAACTCTCTCCATTTACTCCATATCCTGGCATACTTTCATTATGAATTGACATCAGTTCCTCCATCCTACCTATTCTATATATTTATTTTATCCACTCTCCCATTGATGGAGATTTCTTTTATTTCCAATTCCTTGGAATTAATGCTTTAGCTCCGTTCAATAGGTACGGGACCAAAGACCCTCTATACCTTTTCCCTGTCATCTCCATATTATGAAACAAGCAATGCCAGGGATCATATTTCACCTCCCAACCACTTATCCTCTTAATCATCTTTAAGATCTCTACCCAAAATGCCTGTATCAAGGGACATTGCCACCATATATGGGCGTGTGTACCCTCCATCCCAGTGTCTCCAGCATAAAGGTGATACCTCACTATTAATTCTATGAAGTTTCATTGGGACAAAGTACCATTTAGTAAGGAGTTTGTAGTTCATCTCTTTTACTTTTGTTTCTGTTGAAGTAGAATGGACAAGATCTAATATTTGTCTCTTCCTATCTTCAGATATAGTTTGGTTTAATTCTTGTTCCCAGCTTTCTAACATTTTCAGTGTATAATTCAGTCTCTCTTTGGGTATCAATGTTCTATATATATTTTATATAACCTGTCTTCCTGTTCGTCCCCACACTATACGTTTTTCCCATGGGTTTAATTCCTTCATGTCTCGTAGGGGTTTTTGGAGTGTACCTACAAGGTGTTGGACCTGTCTATACCTCCATTCATCTCCTGGAATTAATCCATATTTTCCTCTTAGTTCTAACAGAGAACACAAGATATTATCTTTCATTAAATCCTTCAGTTTTAATGAGTCCGAGGTTGTCCATCCCAGGAATGCTCCTTCCCCTTTTCCTGGGAAGTAGTCTGTCCCCGTAAGGGGCAACAGCGGACTTAAAAGGCCATTTTTTATTCTTACAAACTCTGTCCCATATCCTGAAGGTTTCTTTTGTTATTGATGGTATCTCTTGAGGTAAACCTCTATATTGCTTTGGGACCCATATTCTCTTTCCCAGATCCTTTTTACTTGAATTTTCCTCTACTTCTACACACTTTGGGCCAGATTCTCAGAGACGTTACGCCTGCATAAATGGATATGCACGGCGTAATTGTAAATGTGCGCCGTCGTATCGATGCGCCGTAAACACATAACCACATACGCCAGAAAATCTGCTTCGCCTGAGCGGCGAAAATGTTTTCAGCTAGCGCGGCGTAGGCGCATAGTTACGCATTGCACATCTTCAGCTCCCATTGAATTATCATGCAAATATGCAAATGAGGGAGATGCGCGGATTCCCGAAACTACACGCGTTCGGCGTAGGCTACGCGTAGTGCGCGTAACACGAAAGCCTTCAGTAAACTTACCCCTCATAAAAGCAGGGGTAACTTTGCTCAAGACCGTGTGCAAGTCAGCTGGAGAGCAACTACAGCAGCACCATAATGGACAAGCTGAGCAATCACACTTACTGGACAACACATTCGTATGCCAACATGCCAGGGGCAGGCATGGTCTTAGCACTACTAATGTATGCAGAGGAAGAGGAGCATAGAAGGAGGAGGAGGAGGAGGGGGGCACGTGAGAGGATCTACCGAGCGCGCATGAGCCTCTTTGGCATGGGTGAGGAGGAGGTGTATCGCATCTTCAGATTCAGCCCTGCTGCCATCCTGGAAATAACCACAGCCCTGCAGGATGACATCACCAGCCAGACATACCGCTCACATGCACTGCAGCCACTGGTCAAGGTACTGGCAACACTCCATTTCCTGGCCAGTGAATCATTCCAGCGTACAAGTGGAGTTGTGGCTGGGATGTCACAAACCAGCATGAGCAGATGTCTGCACCAGGTTATCCCCGCAATCCTCAGACGCATGTCCCACCACATCATCAGACCCACCACTGAGCAACTGCGGCAGAAGGCAATGACAGATTTCTACAGACTTGCCAGATTCCCACGCACCATTGGGGCCATTGATTGCACACATGTGGCACTACAGGCCCCCCGTGCCACAGAGCACATTTACCGCAATCTGAAGCATTGGCATTCCATCAACGTACAGGTGATAGCTGATGCCAAATACCTCATATGGCACGTCCGTGCCAAAGACCCCGGGTCCAGCCATGACAGCTACATATACCGTCAAAGCACCATCCCAGCAGATTTTGAGCAGAACGTGTATGGGGACAGCTGGCTGGTGAGTGACATGGGTGTCAGGCATGACTGTCCCCCCCATGATGCACACATCACAAGGGGCACATGCACTACTAACATCCTCCTGTCTTTTCCCTTCCAGGTGACGTGGCATATGTACTTGGACCCCATCTCATGACTCCTTTCCGGAATCCCCAAACCAGAGGAGAGAGAAGATACAATGAAGCACATATCAAAACCCGTGTAGTGGTTGAGCGCACATTTGGCCTCCTGAAGTCCCGTTTCCGATGCCTAGATAGGTCCGGGGGTGCCCTCTTGTATTCCCCAAACTTTGTGTGTCAGATCATCGGTGCATGTTGCATTCTGCACAACTTTGCCATGAGAAAGGGCCTGCAGATTGCCCTACGTGATGACCTGACCCCCCAACCAGACAGCCTCCCCCTGCCAGAGGAGACCTCATCTGCTGATGGAAGAGCAGTCAGGAGTTGCCTCGTGTTACGTATCTTTGACCGTTAAACACCCACAATCATCATGGCACACAGACAATGCATGCATGGACACCACTGTGGTCCCTAGCACACACACCACATCCACATCACATTGGATTAGCCCAAGTCCAGCAAGGCCCCAATGATTTTGCTGTCCATTCATACACCATTCACACAGCCGTGGGGATAACTTCTCCCCAATGGCCGAGGGTGACACCCCTTACTGGCAGGAGTGCCACCCCCACGTTCACACACCATTCACACTGCACCGTGTGCAGTATCAAGAAAAAGAAAAAAAGCTCTTCACCAGAGCAAAAAATAACATAAAAAGCTCTTCACCAGAGCAAAAAATAACATAACAAGCTCTTCACCAGAGCAAAAAATAACATAAAAAGCTCTTCATCAGAGCAAAAAATAACAAACCAAAAATTACTGGGCCTGGCGTGGGCTCCGCCTGGTGCCAAGGCTCCTGGCCCTCACTTGCCTGGGGGCAGCCTCAGGTGGGGGGGTGGGGTAGCAGGTGGAGGAATAGGATCCCCACGTCCCTCCCTGGCTGCCTGCATGCCGTCCAAGGCGACCGCTATGCGGGTCTGCACAGCAGTCTGCTCCTGGACTGCAAGCCGCAGGGCTTTGACCTCCCCCACAAGGTCTGAGGTGGTCGCCTGCAGCTCCCCCAGGCTGGTGACCGTCGCTGCACTGTTGCCAGCGACATCTAGGATGGCATCCGTAACGTGTCCCGAGGAGGCCAGGCTGTCGGCCAGGGGCCTCATCTCCCCAACAACCTCAGAAAGGTGGTGATTTTGCAGGTCCTGCTGCCTAGCCAGCTCTTCAGGCAGGAAGTGAGGAACACCCCTCGTCTTCCTAGTCGCCTTCCAGGGAGTGGCAGGGGACCTGGCATAAGGGGAGGATGTTGAGGGGCCGGAGATGACGGGGATGGAAACAAAGGGACTGGAGAGGTTGGGGGTGGACACTGAGGGGCTGGAAATATCTGGGGTGGTGGCTTGGGCTGATCCGGACAACCCTTGGTCCTCCTCCAAAACAGCCAGAGGTACTGGATGTTCGGGGGATGGAACCGAACGGGCCCTGGCAGCAACATATGGCCCCGCTCCCTCCTGCACATCTGTAGATGACACAAAAGATGCACATGTTGGTGGACCCACACACTTGGCACATGTTCCCTTCCACCCCCACACATGCTACACAACAGATAGTATATAAACACACTTACCTGTCCTCATGACTGGCTTTTCAGACTCGTAGCCCCCGACTCCCTCCACCTGCTCCCTCTGCAGGCAGCGGGCGACCACCTTCTCCTCCTCAGTAAGGCGGACGTTGCAGGGTGGGCCCCCTCCAGTGCCCCTGGCATGGCGTGAAATCGTTGCCAGTTTGCCCTTCACGAGACACCGCAGGTCATTCATTTTTTTTGAATGTCCTGTGGTGTCCGGATCTCGTGTGAGAGGGCATTCACCTGGCAAGCACCATGGAGCCGGGAATCATACTTTTCCATTGCCGCGATGACGACGGCCCTCTCCTCTGGGGAG
Organism: Rana kukunoris; assembly: GCA_029574335.1. NCBI lineage: Eukaryota > Metazoa > Chordata > Amphibia > Anura > Ranidae > Rana > Rana kukunoris. Next base: position 426,995,438 of record CM056052.1, read on the forward strand.
AAATTCTTCTTTCTTCTTTCCTTTCCAATAGCAGCCATGGTGATGCAAAAGATTTCCCGTGTCAATCCAAAAAATGGGAGACTTTTGCGCTGCACGGGCGCATGTGTGGGCGCATTATATACACAGCGCCGGCAAATTGTAGGGAGGCTTTGCCCATGCACAGAAGGCATTCACGTCACGGCGCGGGTCATCCACGTCACGGCGCGGGTCATCCACGTCACGGCGCATGCTCCGTTCATTTGCATGGGGTCACGCTTCATTAGAATGCAACACGCCCACTTCCCTCCTACTTTGGAGTTGCGCCGGATTACACCGATGAATTTCCGCTACGCTGGCGCATCTTGGAGCGCATTTGCTGCGAGAATACGGTACGTGCCTCTCCGTGTTACATCGGCGTAGTGCATCTGAGATGCGCTACGCCTGCATAAATATGCGCGCATCTACGAGAATCTGGCCCTTTTTCTTTTTCCCCTCTTCCTGGAACAAGTCAGTTATCCTTTTTAATACAGCAGCTTCATAATATCTTTTAAAATCTGGTAGATATACTCCTCCATCCTGTCTAGGTCTAATCAGGGTCTCAGCTGATATTCTAGTTTTTTTTTTCCTTCCATATAAACCTCCTTATTATCTTCACCAGAATTTTAAAATACTTATTTGGGATCTTTATCGGAAGTGTTTGAAAAACATACAGAACTTTAGGTAGTGTCATCATCTTAATAGTACTTAATCTACCCCACCAGGATATTTTATCAGTCAAATATCCCTTCAATTCAGATTTTACTTTATTCAGTAGAGGGATGTAATTATCTTCATATAGATATCTTTCTGTACTGGACAGGAATATCCCCAAATATTTCATCCCCCTCTGTTTCCAAGTAAATGGGTAGAGGGCCCCAAGATCTCTGCGTTCTTTCGGACTTATGGATATATTAAGTATGTCCGTTTTTTCTTTATTGATTTTTAGATATGAAATCTCCCCATATTTTTCATATTCAGTTATAATCCTTGGTAATGTCTACCTAGGGTTTGACACATAAAGCATCATGTCGCCAGCGAATGGAGAGAACTTATGTTCCCTCCCCCCCACCTTCAACCCTTCTATTTCCTGATTGATTTGTATTGTTGATAATAATGGCTCCAGGGATAGAACAAACATAAGGGGGTGAAAGAGGGCATCCCTGACTGGTACCGTTAAAAAGTGGGAAATTTTCTGAAAGGGTACCATTTACCCGCACCTGGCCCGAGGGTTTTGAATACAATGGGCCAGATTCAGGTACATTGGCGCATATTTTGACCGGAGTAGCGCACCTCCTTTACGTTAGACCGGTGCAATGTAGAGGCGCAATTACCGTATCCTTGTAGTATTTGCGCAGAAATTTGCGCAGGTGCAACGTAATTTCCGAGGCGTAAGGCAGAGTAATTCAAATTGGGAAGTACGTGGGCGTGTTACATTGAAACGAGCCGTGACCCTATGCAAATGAAGGTCCGGCCGGATCGCGCATGCGCACATGAAGCAGACCATGGTCAGCACCTCTCTACGCATGCTCACAACTCGGGAACAGCGCAATCAGTGAAATTGGAAGTGGACCCGGTCAACTTAGTGAGCTACGCAGAGAGCTTAAATAGACAGACACAAACGCACTTCCTTTGCAAAAGTACATCCCTTTGTATCCCTTCCTATACAGCAAGGTGATTTTGTTCTGTTGTTTGTTCGCATTTGTTGCTTTGTGACTTGTGTTTGATATATTTGTTGACTGTTTGGGCTAGTGTTTTGTATGATATATTTGATAGTGTTTTTTGCTGACTGTTTTTGAGACTTTTTTGTTGATAGATTTTGTTTGTTTGTTTTGTTGCTTGTTTTTTCCTGCTTGTTTTTGTGAGTGATTTTTGTTGATTGTTTGGGAGAGAGTTGTTGTATGAATATGACTGAAAGGAAGCGCAAGACCAATTTTTCTTTGGGGGAGAAACAAATTATTGCCTGGGCCCTTACCCAATATGGGCGTTTCCTGCACGGCCCGGAGAGTGCCAACACCACCCCGGCCAGGAAGAAGGAGATATTGCAGAACATTACCGACCAGGTAAATTCATTGGGGGGGGGAGACCCGGACATGAGAGGGGATCGCCAAGAAGATCAATGATCTCCGGCGTCTCATCCGTGGGAAGCTGGGGCAGATGGCAGCACATGCCAGGGGCACTGGAGGGGGCCCACCATGCCCTGTTAGGCTGACAGCGGAGGAGCGTGCGGTGGCCCAGACTTTTAACAGGCAGCAAGTGGAGGGCCTGCCTGGCTTTGACTCTATTGAGGAGGCCATGAGGACAGGTAAGGTTTTTTTTTTTCTATCTGGTGTGTAGCATGTGTGGGGGGGATGGGGAAGGGAATATGTGGCAAGTGTGTGGATCCTCCAACCTGTGAATGTTTTGTGTCATCCACAGATGTGCAGGAGGATGCTGGGCCATCTGGCCTGACCGCACCATCCCCGGGACAACAGCCTGATGAGGACCCCCAGACAAGGCCGGAGTCCTCGGAGGATCTTGAGGAGGAGTTTGAGTTGGAGGAGGAGGTCATGTCAGGCAGTGGCTTGTTATTTTTGGAGGACTCTTCCCCTCTGGCTGGCAGCAGCCAGCCCTCCATAAGGGGTAGCCCCTCCCACTCCTCCCCCAACAGGGCTCCCATCCAAAGGGGCTCCCCTTCTCCCCGGCCACAAGCATCATCTGGAGGCAGGAAGTCGTCCCAGAAGACCAGGGGGGTGGCCGAGGTTCTGCCTGCCAATCTCAGAATGGACCAGGCCCTTCAGACCCGCCATCTTGGACAGGTCAGCCAGACTTTGGTGCGGATGGAGGAGAGCCTGTCCTCCATAAAGGATACGCTTGGGGACATGGACTGCCACTCCCAGGCTCTTGCAAACGGTCTAAACGAACTGCAGACTACTACAGCAGACATTGGGCAGGATGTGATGGCCCTCCCCCAGGCTACCCAGGCCAATACGGCAACACTAAATGCTGGCCTGAACAGAATAGCAGTGGCCTTGGAGGGCAGGCCGCCAGGTGGGCAGAGACCAGGGGCTGCTCCTCCTTCCCCGGATTACCCCCCCATGAGTCCATCCTGAGGAGCCGGGGCCATGGCCGTGGGTGCCCCAGGCGTGGGTCACGCCAGCGGCATTAATTTTGTTTCCCCCCTTTTTTTTTTTTTTTGCTGGACATTTTTTATTTTTGCTGGACATTTTTTTTTTTGCTGGACATTTTTTTTGGTCTTGCCTGATTTTTGAATGTGGGGGTGACATTCCTGCCGGAAAAGGGGTGTCACCCTCATTTGTGGTGGAGAAGAGTTCTCCAGGACCAGGGAGAAGTGATCCCCAGGTCCGTGTGAATGGTGCATGAATGTTCAGTGACATAATTGGAGCCGTGGCGTGGCGTTGCTGCTCACAAGTCCTGCATGGTGGGTTTTTGCTAATCCAATTTGATGAGGATGTGGTGTGTGTGATCTAGGGACCACAGTGGTGTGCATGCATGCATTCTCATTGTGCCATGAGTAATGTGTGTGTTTAACGTGCAAAGATGCCTAATGTGAGCTGTCTCCTGGCTGCTCTTCCCTCAGAAGACGGGGTAGCCTCGGTTAGGGGGGGATTGTCTGGTTCGGGGGTCAGGTCATCACGTATGTCAATCTGCAGGCCCTTTCTCACTGTGAAGTTGTGCAGCATGCAACATGCACCAATGATCTGGCACACAAAGTTTGGGGAATACAACAGGGTACCCCCAGACTTATCCAGGCATCAGAAATGTGACTTCAGGAGGCCAAAGGTTCGCTACACGACTGCACGGGTTTGGGCGTGTGCTTCATTGTATCTTTCCTCTCCTGGGGTTTGGGGGTCCCGGATAGGAGTCATGAGATGGGGTCCCAGTGCATATGCAGAGTCACCTGGAAGGGAAAAGACAGGAGGATGTTAGTAGTGCATGTGCCCCTTGTGATGTGTGCATCATGTGGGGGGGGGACAGTCATGCCTGACTACCATGTCACTCACCAACCAGCCAGGTGTCCCCATACATGTTCTGTTCGATTCCATTGGGATGGGGCTATGATTGTATATGTAGCTGTCATGGCTGGATCCAGGGTGTTTGGCACGGACGTGCCATATGAGGCCTTGGGCATCGACTATCACCTGTACCTTGATGGAGTGCCAATGCTTCTGATTGCGGTATATGTGCTCTGTCTCACGGGGGGGGGCTGGAGTGCCACATGTGTGCAATCAATGGCCCCCACGGTGTGTGGGAATCTGGAAATTCTGTAGACATCTGTCATTGCCTTCAGCCGCAGGTCCTCCTGGGTGGGTTTGATGATTTGGTTGGCCATGCGTCTGAGAATTGCAGGGATAAACTGGTGCACACATCTGCTCATGGAGGATTGTGACATCCCAGCCACCACTCCACTTGTTCTTTGAAAAGAGCCACTGGCAAGGAAATGGAGGGTTGCCAGGACCTTGTCCAGTGGCTGCACTGCATGTGAGCGGTGTGTTGGGCTGGTGATGTCCTCCTGCAGGGTTGTGGTTAATTCCATGATGGCATGAGGGGTGAATCTGAAGATGCGATAAACCTCAGAATCACTCATGCCAAAGATGTCTATGCGTGTGCGGTATATCCTCTCCCGTGCCCTCCTCTGTGCCCTCCTCCGTGCCCTCCACCTTCTTTGCTCATCTAAAGTCAGTAGTATAGCTATGAGCATGGATTCCCCTGGCATGTTGGCATACAGTTTGTTGTCCTGCAAGTGTGGCTGCTCAGCTCGTCCTTAACAGTGTTGCTTTAGCTGACATGCACATGCACGCTGCACCAACGTACTTTTGGGGATCCCCGCAACTCCCTCATTTGCATATTTGACTAGCAAATCAATGGTGTGTCTAGCGCAGTTTTGCGTGCACGGATGCGCCGGTCTATCGAAATTACGCCGGTCGAAAAAAAAATTGATTTCATGCATATATCGTTTTGGGGATGCGGCACATCGATACGCATGCACAGATTTAGACTTACGCCGCGCATCTCCTGTAACGCCAGCGTAATGGCTCTCTGAATCTGGCCCAATGCTCCTATCCACCTAAGCATATTAGGTCCTAGACCTATATGTCTCAGTGTGGCTAGCATAAATTCCCAATCAAGCCTATCAAACACCTTTTCAGTGTCTAATGATATAAAGATCACTGGTTCCTTACTTTTTTTATCCTTTTGCAGGGCTTTTTTTCAGGGGGAACTTGAGGGAACTTGGTTCCACCACCTCTGGCTCAGACTCTTTGGTGCCTGCTCACCACAATCACTTGTAAACACAGAAGTCTGGTTTCTGTGTTTACAAGTGACAGCTCTGCACTCTGTGTGTAACCCCCTGAACTCTGCATTCTGTATGTAATGCAATCCTGGTATTTAATGCCCCTTTAAGACCCTTCTACTGTTTGTGAAATATGAATGTGGTCGTGGTTGAGTTCCTGTACCTATTTTCTGAGAAAAAAATCTCTGGCCTTTTGTATCAGGAATAATGCTCTTAGAACATTGTCCCTTGTTTCTCTACCCGGTACGAACCCTGCCTGGTCATTATCGATCAATCCTGACATAAAAGGTCTTATTCTCTCTGCTAAAAATTTCGCATAGATCTTTATGTCAACGTTGATCAAAGAGATAGGCCTATAACTAGCACATAATGATGGATCTTTATCTTCCTTCCCTATAAGGGTTATATGGGCACCTAAAGCTTCCTCCCGCATTAGCAGACCTCCCCCTATGGAATTCATATATTCCTGAAAAAAGGGTATAGGGGTTTCGCCAAATCTCTTATAGTATAGTGAAGTATACCCATCTGGGAATATTTTTTAATTACTTGACTTACCGTATTTATCTGGGTATAATGCGCACCGGCGTATAGCGCGCACCCAGTTCTTGGAGGGAAATTTTTCTAAAAAAAAAAAATTACTTTCGGTGTCACGCTGTGTCCTATCGTCGCTCAATGATAACGCCACCTGTCGCCTCTGCCCTCTTCCAAGATGGCGCAGAGAGAGCGGGATGCTTCCGCGCATGCACGAATGCGTCATTTCACCGCGCCGGCTGCAGTGAAATTTGGAAGCACAGTCCTATGTGAAGATTTTCAGTCCCAGTTCAGCTGGCCATACCTTATCACAGTAAAAGGTAAAAGGAAAAATATATTTACAACTAGGGGAAAATTATAATAAATTAAATAATTTAACCACTTGATAACCGAGCCTGTTTTTCAGATTCGGTGTTTACGAGACTAAAACAGGTTTTTTTGCTAGAAAACCCCCAAACATTATGGGCCAGATTTAGGTAGATGCGCGCATATTTTATCCGGCATGGCGCAGCGCATATAGGTTATGCTGACGCGAACTAGTGAGTAATTTACAGTATTCACCAAGCACTTGTTCGTTACTTTGCGACAGAGTAACAAAAATGCGATGGCGCAACCCGACGTAAGTGTAAGTGGGTGTGACCATATGTAAATGATGGGCGGAGCCCAGCGCAGAGACTTACGTTCAGCGCATCATCCACGGAGCATGCGCAGTGAGGGAGGGCTCCACTCACTCCCCTGGGCGCATGCTCACAACTTCCGTCGGCACCACTTAATGGGAAACTGCAGCGCAATGTGTTCCGTTGCACGTATAAAAGCGGCCACAGATGTGCCTTTCCGGCACAAAAGTATATCCGGTTCCCCCCACCCCAGGGAAGTAACTTTTGCTGTGCGATGGCTGCTCCCGTTCCCCGCAGAGAAAGAAGAAACCTCAACTTTAATGCCCAGGAGCTGTCTGTAGTCATCTCGGCTATGGAGACCTACAATGATTTCCTCCATGGCAGGAAAAGTCGCAAAACAAGCCGGGACAGGAAGCAGGCCATCCTGGAGAGCATTGCTGCCTGTCAACATTTTGGGCTATTCCACCCGGACTGCTGCGGACATAGCCAAAAAAATAAACGATTTGAGGTGCAAAGTCCGGGGCAAGGTGGCCACTATCAGGAGGCATGAGAGGGGCACGGGGGGTGGACCCCCATGTGCGGTCAGCCTGACCACGGAGGAGGAGGTGATCGCCCGCTGCCTGGAGAGGGAGCAGTTGGAGGGGGTACCGGGATTTGATTCCATGGATGAAGGCTCCAAGACAGGAAAGTGTTTATTATCCCCTATTTGGTGTGTTGCATGTGGGGGGGGGAGGGTACATGTGCCAAGTGTGTGGGACCACCAACATGTGTCTGCTTTGTGTCATCCACAGATGACGGAGCTGGGCCATCATCTGCCGGCGGCCAGTCCCCCCCATCCCCCCAACTGCATCCTGAGCCCGACCTCCTGGGTGGTGAAGACACCGAGGTGGAGGGGAGTGCCCACACCTCACCTGCTGAGGTGGTTGAGGAGGAGCCTGTTGACACCGAGCAGGAGTTTGTTGTATTTTTGGAGGAGTCCTCCCCTTCAGCAGGGCCCTCTCAAATCCCCTCCCCCATCCTAGGAAGCCCCTCAAGGGCGACTCCATCCCTCCGGGGACTACCATCTCCTGGCCCCAGGAAGGCGACCCGGAAGACCGGGGGGGTGTCTGATGTGGTCCATGACCAGATGGCGAGGGACCAGGCCAGGCAGACCCAGCAGATGGGGGAGATAGCTGGACACCTGGACCGGGTAGCTGACAGCCTGGGCTCCGTGTCCCAGATGACCAACGCAGTGCAGGATGTCAGCTGCAACTGCGCTGCAGTGGTCACCAGCCTGGGGGAGGTGCAGGCTGATCTTCGGCACCTCACTGCAGCCGTCCAGGCCAACACTGCTGCCATCCGGGACCAGGGGAGGCAGAGGCAGCGGGCCCATCATTATCAAGTGACCCGGCAGCTGAGGATGTAGGCCCACACCAATTCCTACCTCGGCCGGATAGCCATGGCCTTGGAGGGCATGCAGGCCAAACCTGCCAGGAGTGGCCCACCTGGGAATCAGCCACCTCCAGATGCCCCCTACCCCCACCCACTCCCTCCAGGCAGCTGAGGAGCCAGAGAGGGCCCACTAGAAAGAGCCCCTGTCAGCCCAGATGATGGCTTTTTGGGGTGTTTTTTTTTCTGGCTCAGGTTATGAGCTTTTTATTTTTTGTTGCTCAGGTTATGAGCTTTTTATTTTTTATTTTTTGTTGCTCAGGTTATGAGCTTTTTATTTTCTGTTGCTCAGGTTATGAGCTTTTTTTTTTCATTTAAACTGCACACGGTCAGTAGTGCAGGGGACAGTGTGAATGGTGTGTGAATGTGAGGGGGTGGCACTCCTGCCAGTAAGGGGTGTCACCCTCAGCCGTTGGGGAGAAGTTATCCCCACGGCTGTGTGAATGACGTGTGAATGGTGTATGAATGGACAGCGACACCATTGGGGCCTTGACGCGGCGTTGCTGCTCCCAAGTCCTGCATGTTGGACTTGGGCTAATCCAATGTGATGTGGATGTGGTGTGTGTGATCTAGGGACATCAGTGGTGTGCATGCGTGCATTGTCCGTGTGATCAATGTTTTGGTTGTCCAAAGATGCCTACGGCGAGGACCCTCCTGACTGCTCTTCCATCAGCTGACTGGGTCTCCTCTGGCAGGGGGGGCTGTCTGGTTGGGGGGTCAGGTCATCACGTATGTCAATCTGCAGGCCCTTTCTCATGGCAAAGTTGTGCAGAATGCAACATGCACCGATGATCTGACACACGAAGGTAGGGGAATACAATAGGGCCCCCCCAGACTTATCCAGGCAGCGGAAACGGGACTTCAGGAGCCCAAATGTTTGCTCCACCACTGCACGAGTTTTGATATGTGCCGAATTGTATCTTCTCTCTCCTCTGGTTTGGGGGTTCCGGAAAGGAGTCATTAGATGGGGTCTCAGTGCATATGCAGAGTCACCTGTAAGGAAAAAGACAGGAGGATGTTAGTCATGCATGTGCCCCTTGTGATGTGTGCATCATGGGGGGGGACAGTCATGCCTGCCACCCATGTCACTCACCAACCAGCCAGCTGTCCCCATACAAGTTCTGTTCGAATTCCATTGGGATGGGGCTCTGATTGTAGATGTAGCTGTCATGGCTGAATCCGGGGTGTTTGGCATGGACGTGCCATATGAGGCATTGGGCATCGGCTATCACCTGTAGGTTGATGGAATGCCAATGCTTACGATTGCGGTATATGTGCTCTGTGGCACTGGGGGGCTGTAGGGCAACATGTGTGCAATCAATTGCCCCCACGGTGCGTGGGAATCTGGCAATTCTGTAGAAATCTGTCATTGCCTTCAGCCGCAGGTCCTCAGTGGTGGGTCTGATGATGTGGTGGGACATGCGTCTGAGGATTGCGGGGACAACCTGGTGCACACATCTGCTCATGGTGGACTGTGACATCCCAGCCACAACTCCACTTGTACGCTGGAATGAACCACTGGCAAGGAAATGAAGTGTTGCCAGTACCTTCACCAGTGGCTGCACTGCTTGTGAGCGGTGTGTCTTGCTGGTGATGTCATCCTGCAGGGTTGTGGTTAGTTCAAGGATTGCATCTGGGCTGAATCTGAAGAGGCGATGCATCTCCTCATCACCCATGCCAAAGAGGCTCATGCGCGTGCGGTATATCCTCTCACGTGCCCGTCTCCTCCGTACCGGGGGACCCATTAGTAGTGCTAGGACCACGGCTGCCCCTGGCATGTTGGCACACAGAGGTGTTGTCCTTGCAAGTGTGGTTGTTCAGCTTGCTATTTTCGTCGGTAACGCTGCTGCTGTAGCTGCTCTCTTGCTGACCTGTGGCCGTCAGGAGTAAAGATAAAGCAGCTATTTATAGGAATAACTTTGCAACAGACGGACGACTTACATGCGGCGCATGTAGCCAGCGTCTGGTGCTAATCCGTTCCCTCATTTGCATATTTGAATGGGAAATCAATAGGCGGGACGGATGCGCAAAGCGAAAATATGCGCTTACGATACTCTGGCGAAGGAAACTTAAGCCGGTCGGAGAAAGCCCGTTTTCTGTCGGTTTGGTGGGTACGGCCGCATAGATACTACGGCGCATCTTGACAGTTACGTGGCGCATAGCAATATACTCCAGCGCAAGTCTATCTGAATCTGGCCCTATATATTTTTTTTCTAGCACCCTAGAGAATAAAATGGCAGGCATTGGAATACCTTTTCTCACACCGTATTTGTGCAGCGGTCTTACAAGCTTACAAGCGCACTTTTTTTTTTAATTAAAAAATAAGACAACAATAAATTTGGCCCAATTTTTTTTATATATTGTGAAAAATAATGTTACGCCAAGTAAAATGATACTCAACATGTTACGCTTGAAAAATTGCGCCCGCTCGTGGCATGGCGTCAAACTTTTACCCTTAAAAATCTCGACAGGCGATGTTTAAAAAATTCTACAGGTTGCATTTCTTGAGATACAGAGGAGGTCTAGGGCTAGATCGCGGCGATACTGTTTGAACACAGTTTTTATATGCGGGCGCTACTCGCGTATGCGTTCGCTTCTGTGCGCAAGCTTGTCGGGAAAAAAAAAAAATTTTTGTTTTCTTATTTATTTTAACCACTTAAGACCCGGACCAAAATGCAGGTAAAGGACCTTGCCCCTTTTTGCGATTCGGCACTGCGTAATTTTAACTGACAATTGCGCTTTTGTGCGACGTGGCTCCCAAACAAAATTGGTGTCCTTTTTTCCCCACAAATAGAGCTTTCTTTTGGTGGTATTTGATCACCTCTGCGGTTTTTATTTTTTGCGCTATAAACAAAAATAGAGCGACAATTTTGAAAAAAATGCAATATTTTTTACTTTTTGCTATAATAAATATCCCCCCAAAATATATATATATGTTTTTCCCTCAGTTTAGGCCGATACGTATTCTTCTACCTATTTTTGATAAAAAAAATTGCAATAAGCATTTATCGGTTGGTTTTCGCAAAATTTATAGCGTTTACAAAATAAGGCATAGTTTTATTGCATTTTTGTTAATTATTTTATTTTTACTACTAATGGCGGCGATCAGCGATTTTTTTCATCCCTGCGACATTATGGCGGACACTTCGGACAATTTTGACACATTTTTGGGACAATTGTCATTTTCACAGCAAAAAATACAGGTTGCATTTTTTGAGATACAGAGGAGGCCTAGGGCTAGATCGCGGCGATACCTCACTTGTGTGGTTTGAACACAGTTTTCATATGCGGGCGCTAATCGCGTATGCGTTCGCTTCTGTGCGCGAGCTCGTCGGGACGGGGTGTTTTAAAAAAATTTTTTTTTGTTTTCTTATTTATTTTAACCACTTAAGACCCGGACCAAAATGCAGGTAATGGACCTTGCCCCTTTTTGCGATTCGGCACTGCGTCATTTTAACTGACAATTGCGCGGTTGTGCGACGTGGCTCCCAAACAAAATTGGCGTCCTTTTTTCCCCACAAATAGAGCTTTCTTTTAGTGGTATTTGATCACCTCTGCGTTTTTTTTTTTTTGTGCGCTATAAACAAAAATAGAGCGACCATTTTGAAAATAATTATAATGCTATAATAAATATCCCCCCAAAATATATATAATTTTTTTTCCCTCAGTTTAGGCCGATACGCATTCTTCTACCTATTTTTGGTAAAAAAAAAATCGCAATAAGAGTTTATCGGTTGGTTTTCACAAAATTTATAGCGTTTACAAAATAAGGGCTAGTTTTATTGCATTTTTTTTTTTTTACTACTAATGGCGGTGATCAGCAGTTTTTTTTTCATGACTGCGACATTATGGCGGACACTTCGGACAATTTTGACACATTTTTGGGACAATTGTAATTTTCACAGCAAAAAATGCATTTAAATTGCATTGTTTACTGTGAAAATGACAGTTGCAGTTTGGGAGTTAACCACAAGGGGGTGCTGTAGGGGTTATGTGTTCCCTGTGTGTGTTTACAACTGTAGGGGGTGTGGCTGTAGGTATGACGTCATTGATCGCGTCCCCCTATAACAGGGATGACGCGATCGATGCTGTCGCCACAGTGAAGCACGGGGAAGCCATGTTTACACACGGCTCTCCCCGTTCTTCAGCTCCGGGGACCGATCGCTGCACTCCAGCGGCGATCGGGTCCGCGAGTCCCGCGGTCCCGGTCACGGAGCTTCGGACCGGGTCATGGCTGGGTACTAGAACCGACGTACTGTAAATATACGTGGATGTGCCCAGCCATGCCATTCTGCCGACGTATATGTGCAGGAGGCGGTCCTTAAGAAGTTAATTTTGTTTTAAATTTTTTACACTGAAATAAATAAAAATAAAAAATTGATCACTTTTATTCCTATTACAAGGAATGTAAACATTCCTTGAAATAGAAAAAAGCATGACAGGTCCTCTTAAATATGAGATCTGGGGTCAAAAAGACCTCATATCTCATATTTAGGCTTAAATGCAAAAACATAAAAAAAAAATTAAACTGTCATTTTTTCAAATGACAGAAAAAAAAATGTTTCTGTAAGACGCTAGGCGGGACTGACGTTTTGACGTCACTTCCGCCCAGCAGAGCTATGGGGACGGGTGGGGACGATTTTTCCCTCATTCGTATCCCCGCTGAGGAGCCAAACGGACCCGATCGCCTCCGCCGCTACCGACGGCTACTGTAAGCGGCGGAGGGCGCGGGAGAGCGGCAGGAGGGGGGGACCCTCTCCCATCACCGATAACGTCTATCTCACTGCGGAGACCGCCGTTATCGTGTACAGAACTGCCCCATGAAGAGATGGATATCTCGGTTGTGGCAGCAGCTGCTGCCATTACCGAGATATTCATCTTTAAAAACAGGACGTATTTTGACAATGGGGCAGTTACCAAATTCCAAATATATATATATATATATATATATATATATATATATATATATATATATATATATATATATATATTTATAATAAGGGGAAATTATAATAAATTCCAAAAAAAAGTATTTTTTTAATAAATAGATAAATAAGATAAAATTCATGGGGGGGACATATTTTTTGAATGTTTTCACTTTTCCTCTCTTTTCCCTTTTTTTCCAGGCTATTTCTCTGCTATCTCCTCATGGAGGCCACTGCCCTCGCAGACCACCATCAGCACTAGGTATAGAGGCCGTCCAGAAGTTGGTAAGTAGAGAAGAGACAAAAAAGAGCCTGACCACTATCGCTACTTTTTTGGTAGCCCCATCAGGTCACGAGACACAAGTTTGCGTCAAAGGGATTTCAAGCCATGCTTCCAGCAGAAGGTTGCAGAAGTCGCTCAAGGTCACCTCCTCGCTATCAGCGCTCAAGACATAGCTGCTCGCGTCTTAGCCGCTCCCGTCATAGTCGGTACCACCGCAGATGATCACTTTCATCCCTCCATGAGCGGAGCGATCATACCCGCCCCGCGGCAAATGCTTGCTAGGGTATGCGGAGCTTCAGCCATTGCCAGGAAAATTGGCCTGCCACTCTTGCTTCAACAAAGCAACCAAAGAGAAGGCATCGGATGCCAGGGTAGCTACCGAACTCTTAAGAGAATCACCACAGGGGTCAATTTCGGGAACTAAGGCTCCTCTAGTGCTCGACCCTACCTCCAGCACATCGCCAGCACTCGGCTGTTACATCCAGGCTTCAGAAACCCTCTCTGACCATGGGGAGCGCGAGCCAGCGTCAGGCTTCCTCCTCTGTTTAGTCGAACCATTTGCCCGCTTTTTCAAGGAAGCGATCGGCTGGGAGGAGGATAAGGCAGAACCTCAGACAGTTCGTACGTTTTTTCCCGGCATTTAAAAAGGGATCCTGAACCATTCTCCTTGATTGGAGAGTCAGAGGACCTCATCGAGGATGAGTAGGAGAGATCGGATAAGCGGCCTAGCCTTGCCAACAAGTTTGTAAAATGGTACCCCTTAAAGGGAGTCAAGGACTAATCCTCTGATTAACGCGCCTACGGTCGATTCTTCTTTAATGCGGCTCGCTAGACACGTTATCCTGCCGATTGGGGATGCAGTTATCTTCTGGGATGTACTCGATCGTAATGTCGATCTAGAACTGAAGAAAGTTTACTCCACGGCAGGAGGCGCTTGTAAGCCGACTATCAGCACGGCTACAGTAGCCAAAGCTATCTCTGCATGGGCAGCTAATGATTAGAAGTTCATTCTAGAAGGAGCCGACCAGGGGAAAGTAGTTTCCTCCGGGCAGGAAATTAGGTTGGCAGGCGACTTCATGGCAGGGGCCTCAGTCGACATTATCAGATCTTCAGCAGGGGCAAGGTTAGCCTCAGTTATGGCAAGAAGAGCCTTATGGCAGAGACCCTGGATAGCAGATGCAGCATCAAGATCAAACTGGTGCAAGATTCCATGGGATGGCTCAAATTTATTTGGTGCAAAGCTGGACTCAGCCATCTCCAAGGCTATCAGAGGAAAATTCAGGCTGATTCCCTCCGATAGAAGACCGAAGCCCCAGAGGAACCACGCTTATATGCGTAATCTTCCTGACAAGTACAGGGAAGTTAGATCCAACCGGCTTGGCAGAGAATTCAGGAAGGACTGGAGGAATATCCGACCCTCCTTCACGAGGGTACAGAAAGCCAAGGCCATCACAGCTGGGGAACAGCAGGGGACCTACGTCCAGTCCTGGACCTAAAAAGGCTCAACAGGATGATCAAGTAGAGGCCTTCAAAATGGAAATGGTGCCCAAAATTGCTTACATAAGATAAGTTTTACAAAAAACTTAGGTAAACTTAAAAACGGAACTGCTTGTCAATCGCATCACTTAGATGCATGGCAGCAAGGCGGCTCTCCTGCGCTGGATCAAGTACATAGTACATCTTCTGGCATTTCCAGGTAAGGGACGTATGCACGCACCACCAGTGACATGGCTGTAATTGGATGTGCACCCACTGATTGGCGAGAAGAGACACAAAACAGAGCTCTGCCTATGTAAACAAGGCAGAGCTCTGTTCTGTCAGCAAGGATGTAAAGGATTTTTTTCAATGCAATGCAGGGGATGAAAACCATTAGATCCCTTAGTTAAAACAACACACATAGTGCACAAAAACACTGGTTAGGCACACATGTAACCCTTTGATCACTCTAGATGTTTAATTGATTGCCAGCCAGTGTGATTGGTACAGTGACAGTGCATGTTTTTAGCACTGATCACTGTATTTATGTCACTGGTTCTCACAAAGTATCAACAGTGTCAGTGACCATCCAGCACAATATTGCAGTCCCGCTATAAGCCACTGATCACTGCCATTACTAGTTTATATAAAAGTTTAGTAAAGTATATATCCCATAGATTGTAGATGCTATAATTGTTGCACAAACCAATCAGTATACACGTATTGGGATTTTTCTTACCAAAAATATGTAGCAGAATATATATTGGCCTAAATTTATGAAGGGATTCGATTTTTAACATTTTGTTATTGGATATTGTAACGGTCACCACCGCTTACGACCTTCCATCCAACCACGACAAGCTTATCTGACACACTCCGACAATATTGCATACACGATCCATATCCTTTCCCAGAATAAGACGAGACAGAGCTCCGTTCTTGCTTCCAAAGATAAGACAATTTATTAGTTTCCTTAGCTTGCTTATATCCAGTACAGCATAATACAGTTAATCACAGGACAATGCAATCTCCACCCCCCTTCTCACCATGGGGGGCTTCAATCACACTCTAAAAGGCATTCAGGTAAGCTAACCATGTAGACCGGTCGGCACCGCATCTTCAATAGAGTTCAATTAACCTTGAATAATACACAATCACAGATAATCTTCACACATATACCGTAAGGAACCTCAATCACATTATCTTAGACAGACAATTCGGCACCGATACTGACAGATACATTCCTTGAGATAATGACATCAAAACCAAATACTATCACACCTGAGCATCAATATATTCCTAAACCTAACTGACATGCTAATTCAGTACATCTGAATGGAGAATTTAACACATTGTTTTAGACACAATGAATCACACAATCAAAAGGTCTTTCAGGCCCTGATGCAATTAACACCTTTCAAAAGCATGTGTGCCCATATTGAATAGGCAACAGCTTGTGATATCTCAAGACATCCACTTTGTAATATTCCAGTCCTGCAATATGAATTATTATTAATGTCCCATCTCATGTAATATATGAATTATGATTCTTTGTCACCCTATGGCCCTAGTGGACATAAGGTGACCCTAGACATAGGAGTATCTCAGTCTGTCACGGTTCATTCCGTTACATCTCTCCCCTTTCGGTGGGAGACGGACACAGGTGGTAACCCCAAACGGGTTGACTCCGAAGTCCGTCAGTAGTTCCCGTCCTCCAATGCTGGTATCCATACTGTACCCCAAATAAATGGCTCCAAACTGAGCATTACTCACCCCGCCAACCTCTGCCTCTCTCAGAGAACACGTCTGCCACTGGGGAGAAGGCAGGGTAGCTGGGCTCAGTCCATCATGCTGTTGGGGGTCTGGGCCAACTGCCCCCCTTCCTGGGGTATACCAGTGGAGACTGAAGTCCCATCCACTGGTGCTTGGTGAAAACCCCCTGGTGCTTGCAAAGCAAAGCAGACATCCTCCTGTCCCAGTCCTGTACCATTTTCTGGGGTTGTGCCAGTGGAGACTGAAGTCCCATCCACTACCCCAGGAACCCCCTCTTCTGTTAGTGAGGAGCAGAGGCCTATGACACTCTGCTCTGTTGCCAGCTCTTCCGCTGGGTTGCTGTGAGTGGAGACCACAGTCCCATCCACTACCACAGTGTCCCCCTCTTCCGTTAGTGGAGAGCAGAGGTCCGTGACCCTCTGTTCTGTTGCCAGCTCTTCCGCTATGTTGCTGTGAGTGGAGACCACAGTCCCCTCCACTACCACAGTGTCCCCCTCTTCTGCTAGTTGGGAGCAGAGGCTTGGGGTACCCTGCTCTGTTGCCAGTGATTCAGCTGGGGGTAAAAGCTTTACCACCTCAGCTTG
This sequence comes from Rana kukunoris, assembly GCA_029574335.1. Lineage (NCBI taxonomy): Eukaryota > Metazoa > Chordata > Amphibia > Anura > Ranidae > Rana > Rana kukunoris. The sequence continues at coordinate 427,012,363 of CM056052.1, forward strand.
TTGCTGGAGAGGGGGGCCAACCGCCCGGCTCCCTGGAACTCCACACCATCCGCTTCGGCTTTAGGGATGAAAATCTCCATATTTTCCACTGCCGATTCATCAGCCAGGAGTTCACAGTTGTCATCTGAACTTTCCTCATAGTCCCAGGCAATGGGAGCCCCACCCTGCTGCTGAGCCGAGTCTAGCAGCTGTCTGTAGGCGACCTCCAGCTCCCATTCCCGAATGGCCAGAAATTCCAAATCTTCCTGTGACCAGTGGCCTCCCGAGATATTTAATTTTTCCTCTCTGTGCTCCATTATGTCCTCCAAGCGCCAGTCCCGATCATCCCCAAAGTCGAGATCACTGGACATCCTCTAATACAACAATCCCAGGCCATCATAGTCATAGCCTTCTGTGGGGCTGTCATCCGCTGACCACGGGCACTCTTGGGCTACATACCACCGGAGGGCTCTGTAGCTCTCATCCAGCTGCATCTCTGCCCGGATCAGCCTGCTTAACTCGGCTATCCACTCCTGCTTTGGTTGTTCCCCCAACAACAGCATTTGTACGTCATACTGCGGCCAGTACCTTGCATAGATGGAGGGCAGGACCTTTCCTTGGTGTTGCTGCTCCAGAGCTAACGCTTCCTTCCAGAGTTGGCACCGAATCACATCCGACCATCCCAACAGGACCTCCTCTGATACTGGTCCTCTATGCTGTATCCGCATCTCTTGTAACCTCCTTTGGAATTCCTCTTCCATGGAGACTGGTATCTGCACCTCTCCTCTCTCTTCAGCTGCTGCAGCACTTCTTCGCTGTCGCAAGGTGGCATCCACCGCCGCTATAACCCGGTCTATGATCTCCGGCGGAGGATTAGGACCATATTGTGCAAGTCCATGTTTAACAGCCCGATCAAAAAATTCTTCCTCGGGTGTCCTGTCTGTTATGCTGGGCCTCTTAGCTCTATTCATTTCGACAAGTTCTGCGATAATGTCCCTTTTCTTACGGTTGCTGGCCAGTCTGCCCCGGCTCTCCAGTAAGTCCATGAGGGAAGAGAGCTTCATCCGTTCATACAGCGTCTCCATTGTCATGTGTCCTTGTAGCCGTCCTTCTGAAGATGGAATCACCCCACTGCTGTGCCACCAATGTAACGGTCACCACCGCTTACGACCTTCCATCCAACCACGACAAGCTTATCTGACACACTAACAACCAGGCAGACATGATCCATTCCATTTCCCAGAATAAGATGAGACAGAGCTCTGTTCTTGCTTCCAAAGATAAGACAATTTATTAGTTTCCTTAGCTTGCTTATATCCAGTACAGCATAATACAGTTAATCACAGGACAATGCAATCTCCACCCCCCTTCTCACCATGGGGGGCTTCAATCACACTCTAAAAGGCATTCAGGTAAGCTAACCATGTAGACCGGTCGGCACCGCATCTTCAATAGAGTTCAATTAACCTTGAATAATACACAATCACAGATAATCTTCACACATATAAGGAACCTCAATCACATTATCTTAGACAGACAATTCGGCACCGATACTGACAGATACATTCCTTGAGATAATGACATCAAAACCAAATACTATCACACCTGAGCATCAATATATTCCTAAACCTAACTGACATGCTAATTCAGTACATCTGAATGGAGAATTCAACACATTGTTTTAGACACAATGAATCACACAATCAAAAGGTCTTTTAGGACCTTTCAAAAGCATGTGTGCCCATATTGAATAGGCAACAGCTTGTGATATCTCAAGACATCCACTTTGTAATATTCCAGTCCTGCAATATGAATTATTATTAATGTCCCATCTCATGTAATATATGAATTATGATTCTTTGTCACCCTATGGCCCTAGTGGACATAAGGTGACCCTAGACATAGGAGTATCTCAGTCTGTCACGGTTCATTCCGTTACAGATATGATTTATAGAATAAAGTAAAATAAATATCGTATTTGCCGGTGTATAAGCCGACCGGGTGTATAAGACGACCCCCTAATTTTACAGTTTTTTAAGATTTTTTTGCCTGTACTCACCGTATAAGACGACCCCCTTTCCGAGGCTTCCACCACTTCATATTTCTTCCTTCTGGAACCATATTCTTCTTCCTTCTTGCTGGAGCTGGAGCCAATCACAGCGAGCCATGTATTCTATTAATGAATACAAAGTCTGCTTGGATTGGCAGAGGCTGTAACATCATCAGCCCATGCCTCTCTGACTCTCAAAGCCAATCCGAGCAGGCTACTGTATGTAGCCTGCTCAGATTGGCATAGGTTGTTACTCCAATCCGAGAAGGCCCTGTATTCATTTGAATACACCGCTCACCAGGATTGGCTAAGCAGTATATACTGTATGTAGCCAAAGCTACATACAGTATTACCGCACATCCAGCAGGCATCCGAGCAGCTGACCTGGCGTATAAGACGACCCTTGCTTTTTGGCCAGTTTTTTTAAGTGTAAAATGTAGTCTTATACGCCAGAACATACAGTATGTTTTTTTTTTTTTTTCAAAATTGTTGGTTTTCGTTTCTTTATACCACAAAAAAATAAAATCAAAAACCAATAGGTGATTTAATACCAACAAAACAAAACAAAACTCTATTAATGGGAAAAAACAACATACATTTAATTTGGGTACAGTGCTAAATAATCGCATAAATGTCAGTAAAAGTAACATAGTAACATCTTGTAAAAAAGGGCCTGGTCATGAACCGGGGGAAAATCTTTCGGAGGTCAAGTGGTTAAGAAAGGCAAATCTAACAGAGCTCTGCAGGGGTTTCAATCCTTCCCTGTTTAATCCAAAACTAAGGTCAGCAGGTCATCTTGCAGATACGAGGAATTATTTTGACACAGGATGCCCAAAACCCAACAGTTGTGCTGTAAAAAAAAACAATCTACCTTACATTATCCCCTTAAAGTGGAGCTCCACCCTAAAGTGGAACTCCCACTGATCAGAACCCCCCCCCCTGCGGTGTCACATTTGAGACCTTTCAGGGCCGAGGGGGTGCATATACCTGTGTAAAGACAGGCATTTGCACCCACTTCCGGCCACACAGTCTTGAGTAAACTGCGGGCATGACGTCACCTCCCGGCCACCCAGAACACAGCGGGAGCCAATCGGCAGGTGTAGCGCGACTTGCGCATGCGCCGTAGGGAACCGGGCAGTGAAGCCGGAGCTCTTCACTTCCTGGTTCCCTCACCGAGGATGGCGGGGGGGGGGGCAGCAGAGTGACGAGTGATCGCTCGTCCTCTGCTGCGGAGGCCACTGGACTCCAGGACAGGTAAGTGTCCTAATATTAAAAGTCAGCAGCTGCAGTATTTGTAGCTGCTGGTCTTAAATATTTTTTTTCAGCGGACATCCGCTTTAAGTGTGGATTGAGGAATCCCTACTTTCCTACCCTCAGGTACTCCTTTAATGCAACTTTTTATTTCACTCTCCCTTCCATTCTTATCTTTCTTGCTACTTTATATCCTTATTTATGCCCAATCCTGATTGTCTCACAAGCTAGAGTATCCTGCATGTCAAAAATTACATTCTTAACGGTCTTATAAGCTATGATGACCTACAAAAAATGAAACATAAAATACATTGATAAGAATATCAGATTTAAACTTAAGTGATATCACCCCTGTGGTCCCATAACCCATAATGGCTATTGTTCGAAATACTGCATTATTTGGCTCTATCAATTAGATCAAATTTTCATTGTGACACATATTACTAGATTCCTGCAAGTTCTGCATATCTAATTTAGTTAATTTACTGAAATCATGTCATCATGTCCTGTCATATTCTGTTTGTATGTTTTTTGTTTAAAATTAAATACAGCAGTTTTAATGCAATGAAAAGTTAGACATACACTTTTGATATGATAAAAAATCATCTTCACTTTTCTGTAAACTCTGTAAAGTGCATTTTACTCTTGTCACCCATTTCTATTATGGAAAATTGTAATTTAAACATTTCAGGGCCAAAAGAAGAATTCACGACCTTAATAGGAGCAGTCCTCAAGCTAAAAAAATTCATGGAGAAGAGGAACGCCAGTAAACAGCAAGCAAAATTACCAGCTGCGCACAAATGCTGCTATCCAAATAATAAACTTTTGGCTGTAATTACTAAATGTTTTATCATGTGGTATATAGCATATCAGAATTCTCATCAACAGAACTAATGAACAAGAATATGCTAAACTAAATGTATAAATATTTCAGATTCAAATATTGTTTACGTCTATAGGCAGTGGTTGTACTTTATATAGGTGCAATGCAAATGTAGTAGGAATATGCAGTGCTAATCCATATTGTGTGTATATATAACAACATTTTAAACAGTAGGTATACCACTGTGCAAAATAAAGTGCTAGGAGCAAACAGCAATAAATGAGTATAAATACAATTCATAAATTAAATCACTAAAAAATCCATATATGTGAAATGGCACTGTAAATAAATAACCCATGAGGGAAAACACAGAAAATAGTCCAAACAGGTGACATGAAATCACAAGTGTTTAGGTAGAAATTAAAGATATATTCGACCTTGGAAGCATAGGCCACCATCCAGTAAGGAAATCACCATAGATTGTGAATCCACCACCGATGAAACAAATTGAATTCTCTTACTAGACTCAGTGGATCCAATTCCAGCAGTATGGAGTCAAACAGGCATGGAAATTGGAACGTGGTCACTCTCAGGAAACACCATGTGAGGTCAGCTTCCGTTCAACTTTGTCACTGAACCAAATCATGGACTTCACCATTCATAGAAGAAAAAGGCCACCACAAAGTGTAAAACCATATAAGGCCGCGTACACACGATCAGACCGGTCCGATGAAACTGGCTTTAAGGCCAGTTTCATTGGACCAAATTGATCGTGTGTACGGCCCATCGGACCATTGTCCATCGGACCAAAGTTTTAAAACTTGCTTTAAAATCGGTCCGATGGATGCCTGACCATCGGACCAAAACGATGGTTAGTACGCTAAAGCATCGGACCAACAATCCACGTATGCTCAGAATCAAGTTGACGCATGCTTTGAAGCATTGAACTTCATTTTTTCAGCACGTCGTTGTGTTCTACGTCACCGCGTTCTGACCCGAATGGATTTTGGACTGATGGTGTGTACGCACATCAGACCATCAGGCCACTTAAGTGGTGACCCGATGAAAACGGTCCTTCGGACCATTGTCATCGGACCGGTCTGATCGTGTGTACGCAGCCTTAGGGTTTTATTGTAAAAGGTAGAACACATACATCAATGATGATATAAACAGATGAGATAAGGTATGTGATCACAAATACATTCAAGAAGAGCATCACTATTGAGCTAGTTCAGCCTACCCGACCGGTTTCGTTCAATAGAACATCATCTGGGGCATGATGTGGGCCATGAAATTAAGCAATGAATATGTAGACTAGGGATGTAGACTAGGGATGAGCTTCTGGCCTATCCCACCAAATTGCACTTCATCACAAGTACAGGCCACTGAAGGTCAGCTTCACATACCGGTAATTCAGCAGTCTGTGCATCTTTTTTTTAAATCTACTACTGACAGCAGTACCATGGATAACAACTTCTACCTTCAGCATTGCGGTCATGGGAAAACTACCAGTCTTTTGGGTATCACACATATAAGGAGTAGTGTTGCTCAGGAATATTCGCATTGCGAATATTCGCTACGAATATTGCATATTCGAGTATTCGCGAAAAACTCGAATATTGCGGCGAATATTCGCTATGGCGAATATTCGTATTTTTTCAAATTTATTTTTAAAACAGATCACATCCTAGTGATCTCCATCGACGTCTAAAAGCATTGCTGGTATGATTAGAGAGAGACCCTGGGCCGAGTAGCTGATGCGACTCTTTTATGTTGCCTAAAATTTGCATTGCGAATTTTCGGCAACATAAAAGAACCGCATCAGGTACTCGGCCCTTCTTTTGCATCAGAGCCAATCAGAATAACTTGAATATTCGGCAAAAGGAATATTGCGCGATATTCCTTTTGCCGAATATTCGAGTTATTCTGATTGGCTCTGATGCAAAAGAAGGGCAGAGAAGAAAATCGCGCAATATTCCTTTTGCCGAATATTCGAGTTATTCTGATTGGCTCTGATGCTGCATCAGAGCCAATCAGAATAACTCGAATATTCGGCAAAAGGAATATTGCGCGATTCCATCTGCATTTGGTACAACATTGGCAGCTGCAAACAATAATGAAGTATGACAATGGGTTTTATAAATTTACCCTATGGCACATCAAGCAAAGGAAAGTCTGCTAACCTCAACCCACAGCATCCTTAACCAGACAGGTGTCTTTTCTGCAGTTGATTGTTGGAGTGGAATAAACAGGGCTCAGACACCAGTCTATACAATGCCTCCCAGCCGGCTGGACACATGTTATTTTTGGTCAGCATTATCTTAATTCCTGGTTGGTACTAACCCTTCCCCTCCCTCATTTGTCACTACATATTTACTTTTTTGACCTGTTTTAACCTTGCATTACTGGGGTACTCCCATGCACTGGTGTCACTGCCTCACCAAGCTGCAGTTTATACTTTACAGCACATATACATGTGGACTGTAATTCAATTCAGCTGTGCATGTCACCTTTACCATTCCCAATTGTACCATGTGGTTTCTCGTGGTCATTTAATCATTATTGTATTATTTTCTCACCATTTTTTTTTAATCTTTTTTCATTTATTCTTAATTTATCAGTGCACTCTTCTATTTTTGTTCTAGCTTCTCATCCTGGCAGGTCATGCTGGATGGTTCTGTTTGCCTGTTTTTCCATCTGTCTTGTTTTGTGCTGCTGGCCCATTTTGGATCCTTTACCCACAGCTCCCAGGTCAAACGCTCCTGTGGCTACCGGTGGGACTTTGGCATGCAGTATTCAGCATCTCTGTGAGTCCTTTAGTCTGATTACCACTTTTCAATCTACCTGATACATCCCATGTTTATTACTATGTTTTATCTCTTAACCATTTTACTTTACATATTATGTTTATGCATCAACCCCTGAAGAGTGAGACTCAACTCATGAAATGCGTTGGGTCACCATAGATGCTATGACACACTTACCATGGTGTATGTAACCATGTAATGGATCTGTATATTTGGGCCAACTGTTTGTCATTATGACACCTTTTTCCAGTGTTATTGCTGGCATATACTCAATAAACCTGTACTATGTTTTTATTACTGGCTGTATGGCAGTTCATCTAAAGTCCCAAGGGAAAAACTCTGCATTTGAAAAAACAAGTTTCCCCCCTTTCACCCCCCTTTTCCAATGTCAAAATGCCAGATTGGCAAAACTACTGGCTTTACCGCTGATCCCATTTCAACTAGTGGAATTGTTCCTGCCCTCAATCAGCATGTGGAAGGTAATGTCCTTTAGCAGAACCCTGCCTGTTTGCAGTTCACAAACTGGACAAACTATTCAGGCTGTTTACCTATTCATTACTACTGCCAACAAATGATAACTTCCCAATGTGCAGGCATCGGTTGCTAGGAGGCCGGTGGATGCCAGCTTTATAGCAAACAATGTCTTGTTGCATGCTGGCTTGTTATAATTGTAAAGAAGTTGGAAGCATCCTGGATGAGGTCATTGAATAAATATACACTTGGTATACAATGAGAAGCTAAATAAAGGTGAATATAATCAAGCCAATATGTTTCAGGGGAACATAGACTGCCTATTCTTCAGTCCCATAAATGACAAAAATATAAATCAAATGTGAGAAAGTCTATAGTTCTAGCACATAAAACTATAAAAACGTGCATCTGATGATATTGATAGCAGTAAAATATCTTTCTCCTTCAAGCTGATAGTGACATCAAATGCAAGAAAACCTCAGAATAGTGCTTAGATAGACAGGACACCTCCACCTTTCAATCACAAAGCCCCTTACCAGAGGAAAAGATCCCAACCAGAGATCTTCTGACAGCAGATGGCTTACTTCCCAGCCTGGGGGTTTGCGTGGCAGGATATCCAAGAGCCAAAACTTCTCTCACAATGGACCGATGATCGGTGTAGTATGAATGTGAAGAAGGAAAAAAGCTTGATGGCAGCAGGGTCAGGACTGTGTAGCTGCAGTGTCTGTATCTGCAGCTACACAGTCCTGACCCTGCTGCCATCAAGCTTTTTTCCTTCTTCACATTCATACTACACCGATCATCGGTCCATTGTGAGAGAAGTTTTGGCTCTTGGATATCCTGCCACGCAAACCCCCAGGCTGGGAAGTAAGCCATCTGCTGTCAGAAGATCTCTGGTTGGGATCTTTTCCTCTGGTAAGGGGCTTTGTGATTGAAAGGTGGAGGTGTCCTGTCTATCTAAGCACTATTCTGAGGTTTTCTTGCATTTGATGTCACTATCAGCTTGAAGGAGAAAGATATTTTACTGCTATCAATATCATCAGACGCAAGTTTTTATAGTTTTATGTGCTAGAACTATAGACTTTCTCACATTTGATTTATATTTTTGTCATTTATGGGACTCATATCTCATTCATGGGGCTAATTTTCTTGTTCCATGTAAATTTAAAGGTATTATATCATTCTATGTTATCATAACTATAGAGTTCACATGAGTTGCGCAGCTTGTCTTCCATCGTACTAGTCTGTTTGTGGGTATCTCACATTTTAAGCTGCTTGCATTATTTCATTCATTTATCATCACCTAGACAGTATCACCACAATTTTCACTTGCCTATTCTTCAGGGCTGTTGCTGTATGCTAATGGTGAGTGGGGTTTTGTCCCAAACTGGTGTGTCTTTGACCCCGCAATCAAAATTGTTGCTGTTTACTCTTGCAGAGGATGCTGCTTCTGCAAAAGTAAACAGCAACTATTTTGATTATGGTTTCACAGACACACCAGTTTGTGATATACAGTATCACCACTCACCATTAGCACACAGCAACGGCCCTGAAGGAGAGGGAGTCTCTGTTCCCCCGAAACACTATATATTCACCATTATTTTGCTTGTCATTGGATATTAGGTGCTTCTTTCATCTACCAGTACAAGTACAGGCGGTCCCCGGGGAAACGAACAGGTTAGGGACTGTAGGTTTGTTCTCAAATTTGTTTAAGTCAGAACTGTACATTTTTCTTTCTCGTACATCACGGGACACAGAGCAGCATATTCATTACTATATGGGTTATATGGAGTACCTTCAGGTGTGGACACTGGCAATCTCAAACAGGAAGTCCCCTCCCTATATAACCCCCTCCCATAGAGGAAGTACCTCAGTTTTTTCGCCAGTGTCTTAGGTGTTGGTCACGGAATAGCTTTGCCTCCACATCCTTGGGATTAAGGCGGGCTAACCGGATCTGTCCAAGGAGCCTCAGTGCCAAAGTGGACAGTACCCGGGCCCCAAACCGTGGGGTTTTGCCTATAATGCTCCTCTCTAGAGGGCTGGACCCTGGGCCCAGGACTTGGAGTTTTCTAAACCAAAAGATCCTGTTTGCCAGGGTGCTGTATAGGTCCAGGACAGCGGCTCCTTCCAGGACCCCAGTGCCTGAAGGTCTACTACGCTACCCACGGAGATGGGAGAAGATTGGACCGTTTTGCAAAACGTCCTGCGGCATGGAGCAGGTAAGGGGGAGCCTGCGGGACTTGGTTCGACAGCAGGCTCTCCAGGGGAGATCTTAAGGGGGGTAGCCTGAGTATGCTCTGCATTGGCACCATGGTCACTATGTCTGATGGACAGGATGCCCTGAAATGTTCCCCCCCCCATCACTTGATCCCCCTACCTATCTATGTATGTTTGCTAGCTACCTGCTGCTCGCTGGTTGAAGATCTTTAAAAAAAAAACAAAAAAAAACAGATCTGTCTCTAGGCTAAAGGGACTCCTTAGGGGCCTGTTTTAGCCTTACCTTGCCGGGATTCAAAATCTGCCGCCTGATGCATCCTCCAACCTGCATTCCTGGGCTCCAGAGTGCGTCTCCTCCTGGGCTCTCCTCCCCCGACAGTCGCGCTCGCGCGCGTGCACGCGCGCATGCATATAGAAAATTTTCGCGCCGTTCAGGAGGGGGGGGGGGGGCGGGGAGCGTGACTGCAGTGTAGAGTGGGCGTGCCTTCAATTGCTGTTATACACAGCAGACGCGTTCTTAGCTCAGTTCAGAGCTGAGCTGGAGAGAGAGGACGTAGAGCTGGCAGCACAGTGACTCCCGGTGGCGAGAAGGGGTACTACATGCTGGAGTCAGCTCCAATACTTTTTGTTAAGCCAAAATCCCCTTGACAACAGGTTGAATGCTGGCAAACATGTTGGGGGTGGGGCTGTATGTGGTGAATAATATTATAAAAGAAAACATACTGAGCCCCACCGTTTTTGGGCATTAGTGATCCTATTGTCTCCTAAACCTTATTTTTTTGTACTCCTGGCTATAACAGTCTGTTGTTGTAAGCGGAGTCCCTCGGTTTTGTATTATGGCTTCCAAGGGTTCAGGATCAAAACACAAAAAAAAAAAAAAGAAAAAAAAAAAGAAAAGGCAAAGACAAAGGGGGTTCCTCCTCTGGTTCTGATGATATGCCAATACTTTCCCCACAGGTTATTCCTATAGGGGTCACCCTGGATAAGCCATTAAGGGGGTCTGGTGCTGAGGCTGGCCCAGGTCGGCCCAACCCTGTGTTATCACAGAGGAGATGCTAGCCGTCACCCTAGGGGGGCTAGAGAAAAAAGTTAACAGCTATGATCGCTGGCTCTTTTTCTGGCAAGAAGCGGACTAGATCCCCATTGCCAAAAGGGACAGAACCTAGAGGATCTACCACTGAAGAATCGTTTTCAGCCTCCCAGACGGAGAGTCTGTGGGTCCAGTCTTTGACAGACATGGTCCGCTCGGCATTTATTTGCCATTTACAGAGCCTCAGGTTCCTGCGGTATCCTCTTTGGGTTCTTTTAAAAGCGCCTTTAAGCAACGCAGCTTTTCCGGTCCATCCTCTGTTAGAGGAATTGGTTTTTCCAGGATTGGGACGACCGGACAGAATTTTTTCTGCCGCCTAAAGCTGACGAGAGGGTAGTCTTTATGCACGTCTGCCAGGAAATATTTGTGCTTGCAGGCACTCTTTCCCCTGACCAATTGCTCTTTAAAAGGGGCCCGGATGGCTCAGTCGGTAGAGCATCGGACTTTTGGTCTGAGGGTTCAGGTCCCGGTTCGGGCACTGCTTTTCAACTACCCGTGAGGTCCTTGAGGCCACATCTCCCGGAAAGCGCCCGATCTCGTCTGATCTCGGAGGCTAAGCAGGGTCGGGCCTGGTTAGTGCCTGGATGGGAGACCACCTGGAAGGTTTTCTGTTATTTACCCTATGGAAAATACATTTTTCTAAGAAAGGGGGCGCTCCCAACTGTGGACGCAGCCATCTCATGGGTGAATAAATCATTATCTGGCCTAAGGGGAAACATACAAATGTTTAAGGTCCCGGTCGATAAACGTTTAGAGACACTTTTTCCAGCATCCTTGGCTACAGCCAGCAGTGGCTGCAATTGGAGTTTTGTCAGGCGTTAAAGAACCAGACAAAAACAGATGCTTAAGACATCCCTGCCCAATAGGCAGAGGAGTTATTGGATATTCCCAGAGCTCTGTGCTTTGCGGTAGAGGTTATAAAAAGACTCCATCCAGCAGGCGTCTCGTTGTCACTATTTTTAGTGCATATGAGAAGGCTCTTATGGTTGAAGAACTGGGCGGCCGAGCCCCATGTAAAAGACTGCTGGCAGGTTTGCCCTTCCATGGAAAGATCTGGATAAATACATTCAGACTGTTTCAAGGGGCAAAAGTACCCTTTTACCAGTCAAAAGAAGTTCCGGGGTCCTGCGTTTAAAAGGCAGCTCCCCCCTGTTCCGGGGCCCTCAAATTCCAGGCAGTACGGACCTCCTGCGCGATCAAACTTTTAACAATGGATCGCAAGGACAGGCCTCTGGGGATCGATCCCCGACAGAGGGGGTCCGATCATCTGTGGCCGCAGGCTACAGATTAAAATTTCTAAAATTTCCTCCACAAGGAAGGCCTCAATGCGGGCGGCGTTGTATCATCTGCTTTACCAGGGCATGATGGTAGAGGTACCAGCCCAAGAACAGGGGCTAGGTTTCTATTCCAATCTGTTGTCATACCAAGGCTCATCGGCGATGTCAGACCAATTTTGGACCTAAAAGGTTTAAATGCTTACCTAAGGGTTCGCTCTTTCCGGATAGAATCCGTTCGGTCAGCAGCCGCCACACTCCAGAAGGATCTGGCTTCTATAGACATAAAGGATGGTTACCTTCATGTACCAAGTCTTTCAGCCACATCAAATATTTTTGTTTTTACGCTTCGCAGTGATACAGCGTCACTTCCAATTCGTGGCGCCCCCCTTCGGGCTGGCTACGGCCCCCGGGTATTCACGAAGGTCCTAGCTCCTATTCTAGTCAGTCTAAAGGATCCAAGGGATCTCGGTCCTAGCATACCTGGACGACCTCTTAATCATAAGATCACTCGCTTCCTTGGTGGAATGCGTAGTAGCCCTCATGGTTCAGTACCTCGAGAGGTTCGGCTGAGTCCTAAACCGGGGAAAGATCAGCATTTCAACCTACAAAGCAGTTGGAATATCTCGGCATGAGATTAGACACAGAACAGAAGATGGGTGTTCCTGCCCCTGGTAAAGGTCGAGGCTATCAAAAGATTGATTCAGTTGGTTCTAAGCAAAGGATAACCAACTATTCGCCTATGTATGCGATGGCCATGTTCGAGGCGATACCACACGCTTCCACACTCGTGTCCTACAGACAGCAATTTTAGCAGCTTGGTTCTGCCCAGTGGTCTGGTAGGCTGGAGAGCGGTCTTGAACGGGTTCACTCGCCAAGGAACTTGGGCAGAGGCGGAGAGGCAGCTGCCCATCAAGGTCTGGGAGTTCAGAGCGGCTCGGCTAGCCCTCCTGGCATAGACATCCAGATTACAGGGGTCCTCGGGGAGAAGTCTTTCAGACAATGCCACAGCGGTGGCATATATGTGAACCACCAAGGGGGAACCAAGAGTCAAGCCACTCAGAGTGAGAGGAGCTTGGTTTTTCGTTGGGCAGAGGTTTATGTACCCTGCATATCGGCGAAATTCATTCCCGAGGTGGACAACCTGCAGGCGTACTTCCTATGTCGCCAAACCCTATCGCCGGGGGAGTGGTCTCTGCATCCACAAGTTTTTTCAGACAATCTGCCAGAAGTGGGGAGTGCCAGACGTGGAGGTCATGGCATCAGGATTCAACAAGAAGCTAGACAGGTTCATGTCTCGAACGAGGGACCCTATGGCCTGCGGAA